>CM060903.1:941414437-942039437 GCA_030737815.1 Allium fistulosum
GATAGTTTAACGGATCCTTAGAAGATGGAAAATCCCGTAACATCTCTTAAGTTATTGCACGCACGTTATACACTGGATAGGAGATGTAAAATCCCGTAAACATCTCTGAAGCTATTACACTCATATTACTTGCTGTTGATTTAACTTACATAAGAACTTTTAGTTCTGACTCGAGTGTTTTTTCTTTTCATTACGCTCGGGTCAGCTTGAGCATTTCAGTGTTTGAAGACATTGTTCCTTGAAGATGAAGATGGAGTTTGGTAGATCGTATTTACTATTATTATTCCATTGCATCATTTTGGTATATTTGTTGATTGTACTTTGATTATGTTGTAAAAATTGTGTAATCAAATGTACATTGTAAAACAGCTTCATGAACTATTTATTTGATTATTATATCTTGTCGTTCCGCTGCGAGATTCTGTATTTTGGTTTTCCTTCTTTTCTATTATTTTCTTATTAAATCCCATTGACAATCCTCCATTTTGAATGGTTTGAGATAGACAAGTGTGGATTATTATCGGTTTAAACCGTCCAAAAAGGTGGGTAATCATACAACAGTCCGGATTTAATATATTTCGATCTTACGGTTGGAGGTTGATTCTTACGCCTATAAATTCAGGCCTAACTCTCCATCCTCTTCTCATATTTTCGGGAGGCAATAGTGAAGCTCTTCCATTTCTTCATCTCTACTTTCTTTCTAAATTATAAAAATAAGATATTTATATCTATATTCATACAAATTAGAGAAGAATAGAACTCCAAAAAAGGAGAAGTGAATCAACTATACACGTATTTGTGGTAATTTATATATTTGTATCTACTTTCTATCCCAATCTCAAATCTCTTCTCGGATATGTAATTCTAATGTATGTATATACCCTTTTTATATATATTTCTTGGATTAAAAAGGATTTGGAAATTATTTTAAGGTGCCACTTCAGATCTGGAGATTTGGCTCGCTTTTAAAGGGTGAATGAGAAATTTTATATATCATTTATGATTTTAAATCTACTCCGTTGGCATACATTTGAATTTTATACCTAAATCAATTTTATTTGTGAATTGTAGGCTTAAATTATTGTAGAAAACTATTGCTTACATATTCTTGTTTTAGATCTAATTTGAAATATGTTTACACCTAGATTTGGAAATCAGTCCCAAAGATTTTAGAATTTGAATGATGTATATTTTGATTCCAGATCTGTACTTGAATGTAAAATAGGATTTTTGGATTATTGCCTAATTTGTGTTGGGTTGTCGATTTCCTATGGTTTAATTTGTGGGAAGAACATCCATTTGATTTTTATAAATTTGTTCACTTTTTCTACTTTTCATTCAAAAGGCGACATTTGGTTTAAAAAGGGATATACAAATTATCCATTCCTTGTCATTTCAAATGGAGTCAATCTTTCCTCTTTGTGTTAAGCTAATTCATGGAAATCATAGTGGAAAATCTTCCTAAGAAATCTAATTCCAGCAAATTAAATATGAAAAACATATTCTAGTTACATATTTATGACTAAAATATATTTTGTTACGAATAGACAGATTTATTAGGCAGTTTATATGTATATATTGTGTTAGTAAAGAAGAATGACGTTTATTTGTGCGTTATTTATGCGTAACGTTCATTAGTAATTATTATATTTAAGAAAATGAATAGGCAGAATTAGGAAATGTAGTAATTCCTATTAATAGGCAAAAAATTAAGAATTGCCGATAATTAATAGGAAATAAAAGATTGTAACCCCGATTATTTGGCAATTAATGAAAAATAATGGATAGGATTAGATTAGGTGTTACAACTAGTTGGTTAAAGATTGTAGCTCCAATCAATAGACAATTAATGGAAATGAGTTAGAAGTTACAATTAATAAGGACAAGTGGATTAAAGAGACTGATAAAAATGGAATAGATATAAAAAGGTTACAAATTTGAAATTAGTAATCATACATAAATGTCTTAGGAAATGTCCGTTATGGTTTTATGGACAAATTGACATTTGTGAAATCTAAATGTGGTTTTTAGGTAGATAAGTATTTAAGGTAAATCTTATTATCTTAAATAAAAAGGGAATTAGCAAGCTAAGTCCAATGTCAACCTAAGATAATATAAGTAAAGACTTAGGATAGTTAATTGGACTTAGTGGGTTGGTGATGCGAGGGAAGTAGAGTCACTCGATGAAAGACCGCTCTTCACTTTGAGACTACTACCAGTCAGACGCACTTATTATTGATGTGGGATATCAATAAACCTAGGTCCTGTGATGACATGAGAGATTTTTTACATGCTTTCTTAATTGAAAAGTATTAAATGATCCAAATTTGGAATTCGGAGTGGTAAGGGATATCTCCATAGGGATTCGCTTCTGGTTTGAGGTATTAAGTGGCTGTAGGGTAAGTAACCTAGTGAGATTCCAAATAAATAAGGATATCTCTAAAAAGTCTCACTTCAGTGTTGAGGTATTAAGTGGCTGTCGCAAGGCCCGCCTCCCTACCGAAAAAGTTAACCTAATGAGATTCCATGTTAATAATTAAGAGTGATGATGGATATCTCGAAAACGGTTCACTTCGAGTTTGAGGTACTAAGTGATCTAGGGTTTGCCTCTCTCCTATAAGAAGTACTAAGTTATAAGAAGTACTAAGTAGTCCAATGAGATCTCCAAGAATTGTTAGCTAGATAATACCAATGAGGAGTCCGCCTTGGGGTTATGTATTAAACGGCAAATGCCTACCTATAAATAGGTATTAAATGGTCAGAGCATGCCTAGTCCTTGTTAATGATGTATTAAGTGGCTTGGATACAGTCTCTTCCATTGCTAAGACTTTAATAGTAATAGATTTGCTGGTAGTATGACTATCATAAATTATAAGGCCATAGATAGTGGTCAAAGCTATAACCAATAGACTGATAATGACGATGCAAGAAGTATACCTTGAAAATAGGGTCATAAATGACGGAGTCTACCTCGATTGAGGTCTTAAATGGTAAAGTCTGCTTACTTCTCTTTTAAAAGTAGTATGTGGTGATAGTAGAAGCCCACTTTATATTTCGAAGTATTAAGTGAAAAATGGGTATGGAAGTATTGGGTGGTTGATATGACTTCGTCTGTATTTTGTACATAGGGAATGAGTAGGTAAGTAATCATGTGTGCAACGCATGGTTGGATTAGAATTGCTAACCTTTATAGACATAACAATTAAATGCAAACTAATCGGTATAAATTTATGTTATGGACAGTTTATAGATTTTCGAGTCACCAAAACGTTGTTCTGACCCACTCCTCATTACAACCCATAGGATAGATTCAGAGGAACTGGTCATTGAAGTTAGATGTGTTTAGTTGTTGGATAAGTCCTCTTTTCTCCCATGCTCGATGCTGATGTAAAAATATGCTATCCAAGAAATACCATTAATTCCAAGGTAATAGTCATAATCAATATTCTTATCCTATTACTGTTTCCGCTGTGAGTTTAGATTTCCATCGATCTCTGATAATGTCCATTCTTATTTGCAGGTACCAAATTCAATGATCCATGCTTTGATGGACTTGGGTTTCGATTTTTTTTTCAAAATTTAAGCTCATTAAGGTATGTGATGTTACATTTGGTATCAGAGCCTAGGTTAGTAGATCAGAGGAATTATGATAAATTGAGAGAACGTATTCATACTTTTCTTATCTAATATTATTATATTTTTACGCAAGATTCTCATAATTCCGACCATAGAAGTAGTTGTAGTTATACTCCGAAAGAATGGGCAAAGCAACTATAGGTAGAAATATCTTAGAGTTAAGATTTTCACGCCGACTCCGAAGTACCCCCACGGAGTACCAGCAATGCGTAAGGTGCTGATGATGAAGAGCATGAGTACGACATATGGCAGAACCCCGGCAATGTAAAATTTAGCGAAGGACAGACTTAAGCTGTTTAGTATCATGGGTCATTATTCATGTTCCTTAAAAGCTAAATATTTTTGGATAATTGGGCATGATGACATTTTTAAATAAAATGTCAAGTTTATGAGTAAAGATTAGTTGTAGACATTTAGAATTTGGTTTATGTGTTTAGTGCATAACCGACTTCTGACTACGCTGAAATTGGGGCATAATTTTCCAAAATTTTTGAAAAGTAAATATTTTGAAAAGCATCTCTTTTGAAAAAAAATTAGCTTTTACTTATTTTTGACTCTTAAATTATTTTTAGAATTTTTATCCAAAAATTTTATTTCAAGGAAAAATGTACGTCTAAATATTTTAGGATTTTATTTTGACGTATGAATTTGGAAAGTAGAAAAGGTTTTTGTGAAATCTTTTGATTTTGAAGGCAAGGTGTTAGGTGTAGGGACGACAAATAGAGTTAGAATTTGCAGATTTAGTGGTTGATTAGGATCGACAATGCGATAAATGCAAGTTGTAACAAGGAAAATGCTGTTTTAGCCTTGAAATTCCAATTTCTATACCTTGTCGATGACGCACGCGAGTCTGTTTTTAGACACAATTCCATTTTAGAGCTTGAAAAAAAGCCTCCTTATGCGTTTTATACGTGGAAAATTTGAAGTAAATTCGAAGCAGCAAGGAAATTTTCACTATACTACGGGAATAAAAAGGTTATAGAGTGATAATAATGCTAAATTCTCCACATAAATTCTTATTTTCGGTATAGGAGTAAATTTTAGGAAGCGATTTTTCGATGAATTAGATTTTTGGATGGTAGGAATTTGATGCAAAATAAGTTGCTTCATACTTCTATTCGTAGGAGCATGAGGTTTTGGTTGAAAATATTTTTCAAAAGCTGCATATATATAGAACTGCCAATATACATATAGGTTTTTGCATCATATTTTCAAAAATGTTTTCAAAGAAATGCATTCATATAGAAGGATCCGATTTAGAATTATTCAACATGCATATTTTCTATGTGGTGATACAGTAATACAGTATGCGCTTGTGCACATTTAGTTGCAAAATTGGTTGAACATCCATTAGTTGTATAATATAGGATAATTATGAGTTAAAATCATGACTTTGTCATTGGTGAAATTTGGGGTATGAAATTATTTTTAACAGGGGAAGAATATAACACCCAGTAATTTGGCATTAGTTGTTTAATTAGTTAGCTAGTTAATTGATTAGGCTCCAAAAATGGAATATGTGTAGACAATGGAATTTGACCATGAAATTTGCACCATTGCGTTTGTGGTGAAATTCTGAGCAACTTTCATATTTGGAGTTTTGGGATCGGAGTCCAAACAAAGAAGTTATGGATGAAAAATGAATTCGGAATGGAAATAATTTGAATAGGAAAATTAACGTTTTACCCGCCACTATGAGCGGTCGACCATGGGCGTTCGACCTCTAGGTAGGAGGCAATCGCCCGCTCGCTGTATGGTGGTTAGCACTAGCCTAGGCCCAACTGCCCGAATTTAATATATTTCGATCTGATAGTTGAGGTTGATTGTTACATTATAAATTTAGGCCTAACCCTCCCATCTCTTCTCATATTTTTTCGGAGGCAGTAGCGAAGCTCTGCCATTTCTTCTTCTCCAATTTCTTTCTAAATTATAAAAATAAGATATTTATATCTATATTCATACAAATTAGAAAAGAATAGAAATCTAATAAAAAAGAGAAGAGAAGTGAATCAAATATACGCGTATTTGAGGTAATTTATATATTTATATAGTTGTATCTATTTTCTCTTCTAATCCCAAATCTCTTCTTAGATCTATAATGCTAATGTATGTATATATCCTTTTTATATATATTTCTTGGATTAAAAGGATTTGAAGATGAATCTAAGGTTCTACTTCAGATCTGGAGATTTGGATCGCTTTTAAAAGGTGAATGAGAAATTTGATATATTATTTATGATCTTAAATCTATTCCGGTGGCATGCGTTTGATTTTTATGCCTAAATTAATTTTGTTTGTGAATTATAGGCTTAAATTAGTGTATAAAACTATTGTTTACATATTCTAGCTTTAGATCTAATTTAAAATATGTTAACACCCAGATCTGAAAATCAGTCCCAAAGATTTTAAAATTTGAATGATGTATATTTTTATTCCAGATCTGTACTTGGGTACAAAATAGGATTTTTGGATTATTGCCTAATTTGTGCTAGGTTGTAGATTTTTAATGGTTTAATTTATGGAAAGAACATTCGTTTGATTTTTTAAATTTGTTTACTTTTTCCACTTTTCATTCAAAAGGCGATGTTTGATTTAACAAGGAATATCCAAATTATTCATTCCTTGTAATTTCAAATGGAATCAATCTTTCCTCTTTGGGTTAAACTAATATATGGAAATCATAGCGGAAAATCTTCTTAAGGAATCTAATTCCAGCAAATTAAAAATGGAAAACGTATTCTAGTTACATATTTATGACTAGAATATATTTGGTTACGAATAAGTAGTTTTATTAGGCAGTTTATACGTATTTATTACATTAATAAAGAAGAACAAAGTTTATTTGTGCGTTATTTATGCATAACTTTCGTTAGTTATTATTATATTTAGGGAAGCGAATAGGTAGAATTAGGAAATGTAGTAATTCCTATTAATGGACAATAAGTTAGGATTTTCCAATAATTAATAGAAAATAAAATATTGTAACCCCAATTAATGGGAAATTGATTGGAAATAATGGATAGGATTAGATTAGGAGTTACATTTGATTAGTTAAAGGTTTTAACTCCATTTAATGGGCAATTAATGGAAATGAGTTAGGAGTTACAATTAATAAGGAGAAGTGGATTACTGGGACTGATAAAAATAGAATAGATATAAAAGGGTTACAATTTGAAATTAATAATCATACATAAATGTCTTAGGAAATGTACGTTAGATATTTATGGACAAATTAACATTTATGAACATTAAAAGGGGATTTATGGGTAGATAAGTATCTAAGACAAATCTTATTGCCTTAAATAAAAGGGGAATTAGTAATCCAAGTCCAATGTAGACCTAAGATAGTATAAGTAAACACTTAGGATAGTTAATTGGACTTTCTGAGTGGGTGATGCGAGGTCAGTAGAGCCACTCGACGAAAGACTACCCCTCACTTTGAGGCTACCGACAGTCAGATGCACTTATTATTGATGTGAGATATCACTAATCCTAAGACCCGTGACGGCGTGAGAGATTGGCCCTGCATTCTTAATTGAAAAGTATTAAACGGTCCAAATTTAGAATTAGAAGCGGTGAGAGATATCTCCATAGGAGTTTGTTTTTGGGTTGAAGTATTAAATGGTTGTAGGGTCCGCCTCTCTCCTAAAAGGACGTATTAAGTAATCTAGTGAGATTCCAAACAAATAAGGATACCTACAAAAAGGTTCACTTCAGTGTTGAGGTATTAAGTAGCTATTGCAAGGCCCACTGCTGGTTCCTTAGGTATTGGTTTTGATGATAACAACTATAGGACATTATATAAAATAAAGATACTAATGTTTTATCAAGATATATATATATATATATATATATAGTATATAGTGCATGATATTAGACAGGTGTTGATTAAGAAGACTATATAGTATCAAGAGTAGATTCAAGATGCTAATATAGAATTTCAAGAATTGGAGAATGAAGACTCATGAGTATTGAAGAGTTCAAGATTTTAAGATATTCCAGATAAGTTATAGAGTTGTAGATTTTATGTTGAAACCTTGATAGCACTTTCCTGATCTCTCTCTTTCTTTAATTTTATTTTAAATTGTTTTTCAAATATCCTGGTTTTAAAATAATCATTTCAAAATATTTTCCAAAATGATTTTCAATCTCTTATACTTATAAAGATATTATTTTAGTGTTTTTTAGTTTATATATATATATATATTATTTTATAAAGTTTTATTAAGTTATTTTGATTAAAATATGTATAAACTATATTTTAATAATTCTACAAAGTATCAAATTATTTTACAAAGAAATGAATTTTCAAAATAATATTTTAAAGTGTTTTCAATTTTGTGAAGGATATGTCGACATATCCAATCCCTATATGTCAACATAGTGGCCGTAATTTTTAAAATTCAAATTTGAATGGAAGTGTCTTTTCATCGTATCTGTTCACGAGTGGACATGACCATTGTTTTCCTATATATACCAGACTTCCAAATGAATTTTTAACATCTACTTCCTATTCTGCTCTCCTATTTCCACTCTCTCATTTTCTAAATCAAAATATAACCAAACTTTGCCGAAATTCAACCATAATCAAGTTCAATCATCACTAGTTAGATTCTCCTTCATCTACTCTTTGATTTCTCTCATCTCTCTCTCTCTCTCATAAATCAAGATCAAAGTGCTATTCGAGACTTATAGGATCAATTGTAATCAAAACCAAAGATCTGAGTCTGAAAAACTCGATCAAAGCATAATGCTATACATGTGGGTGTGATTGTATCCCGTAAAATCAATGGGCGTGTTTAGTAGCTCGTAAATTTAGTAGGTGTGCTTATAGCCGGGAAATTAAATGAATCTACCTAGAGGTCAGAATTCTGGAGGGTATGTCTCGTAGCCTTGAAATCGAGATTGTATTTGCATTTACTAGGTGAAAAGAAATCCATACCAGAAATTGTGCGAGACTGGATGTAGGGTAACTCCGAACCAGTATAAAATCCTGGTGTGTTCTTTCCTTTTTACTTTTACTGCATTTACTTTTATCTGTACTTTGATTCTGTAATTGTTTATGTGATTGTTAATTACATCATTCCAACTAGAATCTTAAAGAATTTGAAAAACATTCATATAATCAATTAAACAATATTCACCCCCTCTAGTGTTAATTTAACATTAAGATCCCTATTCTGCTAGCTCACATTTGGTATCGAAGCATTGGTTTTCAAAGTATTCATCGTCTGATTTTTGAAAAGGTTTAAATAGCCACCAATACTAGCAATAGTACTATTAGTAACACTGTTAATACACTTGTTAGTAACTCATTTGTCGAAGGACAATCTCCTGCAAGACCTCCATCCTTTTTAATACCAGCAACTACACATATTGGTTATGTAGAATGAAAATTTATTTACAGTCAATTAGTTTAGACACTTGGAATATCACACACACTTAGTACGCTGAACCCGAGACTAATTTTACATAGTGGACTGGTAACCAAAAAGCAGTTGCACAGAATAACTCTAAGGCTATGAATATATTATTTAATCCATTAGATAGAAAGGAATTTAATAGAGTATCTATGTAAGTCTGCATTTGAAATTTGGAGAACTTTGCAAGTTACACATGAAGGCGCAGGTAAGGTTAAACAGACCAAAATTTCCATGTTAACAAAAACGTTTCAATTAGTCAAAATGAGTCCAAATGAGTCCATATCTGATATATATAACAGATTCCAAGATATAGTACACTCACTTATTGCACTAGGTAAAAAAATTTCATAGGAGGATCAAGTTAGAAAAATTCTCAATTCACTTAATCCTGAATGGGATCAAAAGACATTTGCAATCGAAGAGGTTGATGACATTAGCACTCTAAAATTGAAGAGTTAATTGGCATTTTAATGTCTTTTGAAGCACAATGCAAGGCAGGAGAGAAAGTAAAGCAATAGGGAAGAAATCTATAGATTTTAGTGCAATGACGGATAATTTGGATTCCGTCGGCGGTGATGATGAAGAAATTGCTTTCATGACAAGGAATTTCAGAAAATTTCTAAAATATAGGAAGATGAAAATTTTCAAAAATAACAACAATGAAAATCCAGAAAGCGGAAGTGGAAACAGAAATTACATTAGATGTTATAACAGCGACGACCTAGCCATTTAAAACGAGACCGCCAACATCTCGATAAACTGAAAACTACACCAAACACTGGTTCATGCAGAAAATGGAGAAGAGCCTATACTGCAACATTAGACATTTCAGACACATCCTCAAGTGATAATGAATCAGATACAGAAATTGCTAACATGTGCTTTACAACAATACATAATTTAGAACAAAACGATGAAATGGGTCAAAAAAAGGTACGCTTTTAATATATCAAAAGTTTTAATTTCTTGAATGGATTTTTTTTGTTTTGGTTGCTTTATTGATTGATAGGAATATCCTATAGATTAATAATAATATTGGTTGAATATTGTGTGATTATATTTTAAATTTATATATTTTAATAATATAATAACAATATAAAATATTTTTAAAATAATTTTTTTGAAAATAGAATAATTAAAATAATTTTTTTGAAAATAGAATAACTACAAATAGATATATATAATAAAATAGGATATAGTTAAACAAAAATCATTTTTGAGAATTTCGACCTATATGTCGACATACCCCATAAGCATATGTCGACATATGTAGATAGATTTAGAATTTCAATTTCAGTTTCAAAATTTGAGTTTCCATCTACCTTCTCACCAACTCCAATGTTCTAAAAAGTTGTCTCTTGACTAGAGAACATATCCTTTGATTCTCTATTTACTTACTCTATCTCCATCCATTCATTTTTCGCTTTCATTTTCAATTCAAAAATCATAAACTCTCTTATCTCTTCAAACTACTCTTCAATGGCATCCTCAAGCAATATTAAGGCAACCATGAGGCTTTCTAAGAAAATAAAAGAATATCTTTTTGATGATCAAGAAGCCATGCAAGCCTATATAGAGTATATAACTTTCAAAAAAGTCTTTCCTAGAAGATTTGCTATTTTTGATGATTTTCTTACTTATGATCTTCTTAATCTTTATTTGCAAAGTGATATTCGGGTTTAATTGATGCTTCTCAAAATAATTTCATTTATTATGCAAAATTGGTGAAGATGTTTTATGCAAATTTAAAAGGAAAGTTTTGTGATGGAAGAGAAGGAGAAGTTTGGAGTAGTGTCAAGGGGACACAGATTGTTTTAAATTGTGAACTTTTGGGAATCTTGGATGTAAATCTAGTAGAATGGACCTTTCAACTTTTCTAATTTATTTTTAAAACCGTGAAGTAATTCATGATATTTCCGAAAGTGATGATGATTTTGAATTTAAAAACAAAAATTTGCATCCAAAAGCAAGAATTTTAAGCCTTTTTTTGCAACAAATTATCACACCTAGAACGGGTAATTATAATAACCCGACACAAAAAGTTTTCAAAGGCCTTTTTGCCATTTATGGTCAGTATGACATAAATTGGTCTCAAGTCCTTTTGGATGAACTTTTTCCTAAAAATCTTTCTAAACATGAAAACACACTATTTCATGGTGTGTATGTTACTCGTGCTTTCAATTATTTTGGAGCTGGCCTTAAAGGAGAGGATACAATTCTTTGAAAAATATTTGACAGGGACAACATTTCACTTATGTATATTTCATCCTTTTTCGAGCCTTCTGAAACACCTGCGGAAAAGGAACAAAGGTTGGCTTGGGAAGATAAGCCAGAAATAAGAGAAGAGGAGGAAAAGGAAGAGGAAGGAGAGGAAATGGAAGTCGAGGAGGAAGAATAAGAAGAGGAGGCGGATACTTCTTTGGAAAGTATCAATATGCCACCTACTCCATCCAATAAAGATCTTCTTAAAAATCAAGAGAAGATCATTCCACAACCAAAGAAAGCTTAAGACATCATTATCAAAGAGATTTACCCCAATTTCCAACAAAATGGATAAATTCTTTAGAAAGATAATCCACAAGCTTGGTGGTTCTCCTTCATCGTCATCCACATCTTTCTAGTTGTTTGTTTAAGCCATCTGTGTATTTGGATTTTTTTAGTTTTAAGTTTATATTAAATCTCATGTATCCTTCTTTTATTCTTTGTACTCATCCTTATTATCAATGAACGTTCTATTTCTTGCATTTATACATTGTCAATTATCTTTGGAAAGTCATACAAATATAATAGTATAGGCCAAATAAAATAGAAAAGTAAAATAAAGTGTTTTTGAAAATTATAGTCCATATGTCGACATATGCCAAGCATGTATGTCAACATATAACGGCCAGTTTTCAAAATTTTTTGAAAATTATAAAATAATAACTACAAAATACAAATTCATTTCAAACGACTTCTTACCCCCTATATATATTCACTCCAGAAAATCATTATTTTTAGTCTCTATCTTCACTCCTTTTCATTCCACAACTCTAATAAAAATAAATGGCTTCTCCTATCCAAAAACTAACCGAAAACCTCAAACAAACTCTTGAATCATTCAAGAACATTATTTCTTTCATCCTAAGAGACCAGAGGCACTTAAAATTAAGTCAAATTCAGATGATCAAGGAGCAAGAAAGGCATTCCGACGTAATTCAGTGGATGATTTCTGCCCTGAACAAAGAAGAACCAACCACCTACCCGGATTTTACAGTTAATAAAGATGGTGAAGACTGGGATGCTATCAAAGCAGATCCAATCTTTGGTGCCGATGGATGGATTGAAGTTCCTCGAAATGTCTAGTTTAAATAGGTTTGATTGTATATAAACAATAATACTTGATTTGGTTTGGATTTGATTGGTCTGATTTGTGTGGATTCGTTTGAATAATGTGTGACATTAACTTTATTGGATTGGATGAATATCTAGATTAATTATGATTATTTCATGATTATCCATTTTTACATTTCACTTATTGTTTTTATACAATCTTTATCATCATCTTTATATATGATTCTTATATATATATATCAATTAGTATTTTATTTAGAAGGAGTTATAGTTATAATTAGAGTAAGAGTTAGTGTTAGAGTTATATTTTTAGTTGGTTATTTTGGTTGATGACAAAGCGGGAGAAATATATAAAATCTAGGCATAGATTAAGGGGGAGTTATATTATATTTTATATACAGAGTTGTCATCATCAAAAAGGGGGAGATTGTTAGTACCTTAGGAATTGGTTTTGATGATAAGAATTATAAGAAATTATATAAAATATAGATACTACTGTTTTACCAAGACATATATAGTATATAATGTAGGATATTAGATAGATATTGATTAAGAAGACTGTATAGTATCAAGAGTAGATTCAATATGCTAATATAGAATTTCAAGAGTTGGAGAATGAAGAGTCATGAGTATTAAAGAGTTCAAGATTTCAAGATATTCTAGATAAATTATAGAGTCGAACAATTTATGTTAAAAACTTGATAGCACTTTCCTGATATCTCTCTCTCTCTCTTTCTCTAATTTTGCTTTAAATTGTTTTTCAAATATCCTGGTTTTAAAATAATCTTTTCAAAATATTTTCCAAAATGATTTTAAATCTCTTATACTTAAAAAGATATTATTTTAGTGTTTTTAAGCTTATATATATTGAATTTTTGTTTATACTTAATAAGTTATAATTATATTGATTTATATATATATTATCGATTACTCTTATTAAATCTTTGAAAATTACTTTATAAAGTTTTATTAAGTTATGTTATGATTAAAATATGTATAAACTATATTTAAATGGTTCTACAAAGTATTAAATTATTCTACAAAGCAACGAATTTTTAAAATAATATTTTAAAGCGTTTTTCAATTTTGTGAAGGATATATCGGCATATCCAACCCTACCGAAATTCAACTAGAATCAAACTCAATCATCACTAGTTAGATTCTCCTTCATCTACTCTCTGATTTCTCTCATCTCTCTCTCAAATCAAGATCAAAGTGCTGTTCAAGGGCTATAGGATTAATTGTAATCAGGATTGGAGATCTGAGTCTGTAAAACTCTATCAAATAATACCGCTATACTTGTGGGTGTGATTGTAGCCCGTAGAATTAATTGGGTGTGATTATAGCACGTAAAATCAATTGGATGTGCTTAGTAGCCCGTAAATCTAGTGGGTGTACTTATAGCTCGAAAATCAAGTGACTCTACCCAGAGGTCGGGATTTTGGAGGGTGTGTTTTGTAGCTTTGAAATTGAGATTGTGTTTGCATTTACTAGTTGAAAAGAAATCCACATGAAATTGTGCGGGACTGGATGTAGGATAACTCTGAACCAGTATAAAATCCTAGTGTGTTCTTTCCTTTTTTGCTTTTATTGCATTTACTTTTATCTATATTTTGATTCTATGATTGTTTCCGTGATTGTTAATTACATCATTCCAAGTAGAATCTTAAAGAATTTGAAAAATATTTATATAATCAATTAAACACTATTCACCTTACACTAGTGTTAATTTAGCCTTAAGACCACTATTTTGTTGATTCGCACCGAGATTCCATGTTCATAATTAAGAGTGATATGGATATCTCGGGAAGGGTTCACTTCGGGTTTGAGGTACTAAGTGACTGATCTAAGGTTCGCCTCTCTTCTATAAAAGAAGTACTAAGTAGCCCAATGAGATATCCAAGCAATGTCAGCTAGATAGTACCAGTGAGGAGTCCTCCTTAAGATTAGGTATTAAATGGCAAAGGCCTACCTATAATAGGTGTTAAATGATCAATGGCATGCCTAGTCCTTGGTAATGAGGTATTAAGTGGCTTGGGTACAATCTTTCATATTGCTAAGATTTTAATAACGATAGATGTGTTGGTAGTATGACTATTATAAATTATAAGGCCATAGATAGTTGTCAAAGGTCTTCGTAGCTAGGACTAATAGACCAATAATGACGATGCTAGAAATTCACCTTGATAATAGGTCATAAATGACTGAATCTACCTCGACTGAGGTCTTAAATGGCAGAGTCTACCTATTTCTCTTTTAAAAGTATTATGTGATGATAGTAGAAGTCCGCTTCAAATTTAGAAGTATTAAGTGGCAAAGGGTATGGAAGTATTGGATAGTTGATAAGACTTTCTCGGTATTTTGTACCTTGGGAATGGTTAGGTAAATAATCATGTGTGTAATGCAAGGTTAGATTAGATTTGCAAACCTTAAAAGACATAACAGCAAAATGGAAACCAATTGGTATAAATTTAAGTTATGGACAGTGTATAAATTTTCCAGTAACTAGAACGTTGTTGTGATCTCCTCCTCATTACAATCCACCGGATAGATTTAGAGGAACAGGTCTTTGGAGCTGGATGTGTTTAGTTGTTGGAGATGTCTTCTTTTCTTCCATGCTCGATGCTGATGTGACAATCTACTATTTATAGAATACCATTAATTCTAAGGTACTAGTCATAATAAGAATTCTTATCTTATCATTATTTCTGCTGTGAGTTTAGATTTCTATTAATCTCGGATAATGCTCATGCTTATTTGCAGGTACCAAATTGAACGACCTATGCTTTGATGGACTTGGGTTTCGATTTGCTTTGGAAATTTAGGCTCATTAAGATATGGGTTGTTACATTTGGTATCAGAGCCTAGGTTAGAGATCAGAGGAATTAGGATAAATTGAGAGAATGTATTCGTACTTTTTTATCTAGTATTATTATATTTTTACGCTAGATTCTACGAATTCCGGCCATAAAAGTTGTTGTAGTTCCACTCCGAAGGAAAGGGCAAAGTAACTATGGGTAGAAATATATTAGAGTTAAAAATTTTACGCCGACTTCTAAGTACCCCACGGAGTGCTAGTAATGCGTAAGGAGCTGATGATGAAAAGCATGAGTACAACATATGGCTGAATCCTGACAATGGAATTTTTTTGTGAAGGACAGGTTTAAGTTATTTAGTATCATGGGTCATTATTCATGTTCTTTGAAAGCTAAAATTTTTGGGTAATCGGGCAAGATGACATTTTTAAATAAAATTTCAAGTTTTATGGGTAAAGGTTTGTTGTAGAATTTTAGAATTTGGTTTATGCATTTAGCACATAACCGACTTCCGACTACACTGAAATTGTGGCTTAATTTTCAAAATTTTTGAAAAGGAAATATTTTAAGAAGCTTCTCTTTTGAAAAAAATTTAGGTTTTAGTTATTTTTGGCTCTTAAATTATTTTTAGAATCTTTGTCTAAAAATTTATTTTAAGGAAATTTGCTTCTAATTACTTTGAGATTTTGTTTTGATGTACGAATTTGAAAAGTGGGATAGATTTTTGTGAAATATTTGATTTTGAAGGCCACATATTAGGTATAGGGAAGGCAAATAGTGTTAGAATTTGCGGATTTAGCTATGCATTAAGGTCGACTATGTGATAAATGCAAGCGGTAACAACGGAAAAACTGTTTTTGCCTTGGAATTTCTATTTCCATACCTTATCGACGACGCGTGCGAGTCTATTTTTAGACTCAATTCGATGACTTTAGGGATTTCAATTTATAACACTTTTAATTTTACATTTAGGATTTCTTCATTTCAATACGTTGGAGGTATATCTTTTCTCAAAAAGGAATGTGTATAACTGTAATTTCTAATAAATTATCTAAAAAGAGGAATTATGCTATGTTTGGAATTATAAGGAATTTCTTATTCTGCGTTTATTGAACCATATAGTACAAAACATCCATATTTTGCACATCTCTTTCTTTTGGACATATTCCTTGTTATTTCAAGCGACACACCTTCATATATTGGATAATTTATAGAAATTTCCATAGAACATTCTTTGTTCTAATGAATTAAATTATAAACTTAAACCCTAATAAAATTGGAAATAATATTTAATTCATGTTTAATAACATAATACATCCAAATAACATTATAAGGAATTAACATAAAATCTTATTAATGCATTATCTCATAACTTCCAGGGATTACTTTCACACTAACATTTCAGATTTTAGATGTATACCACATTTAATCTATGTTAACAAATCTATGTTAACAAATCTATTGATTATGTAGGCATGGATCTTAAGTTCATTTTATATATATTTAAGCCTACAATTCCATAATTTATATTCAGGCATAAAAGAAACAGACTCAAAATGATATAAATCCAATATTATGTAAAAACATAATTTCCCTTATCTCTTAGCTTCCAAATCTCTGATCTAAATCCATTACCCTTGTTTGAGTCCTTTTCTCTCTACCAAAATATGAATCAAAAGCCCATACATATTTATTTGAATTATAGATCTCAAAAGAGATTTGAGTTAAGCGTAGCTATAAATTTAGATTTAGAATTTACCTCTTCCTTGCAGAATCAATTCACTCATATTCTTCTTCTCATTTATTTTCCGCTATTCTCCACTTCTCTATATATATATACATGTATGTGTGTGCATAAATATATATAATATTTTATTATCTCTAAAATTCTTAGAATTAGTGGATAAGAGAGAATGGCAGAGCTTTGCTCATTGATTCAGAAAATACGAGGAGCTTGAACAATATTTATAGGTGCTTGAATCTATTATATTCGTTAGATTGAATTACATTAAATTTGGGCCGTTCGGCCTAGGTTATTACTAGCCGCATGCCTTTCACCGATCGATCGATCAATAGTGGTCAATTCACCGGTCGATCGATCAACAGGGGTCAATTGACCACTAGGGGTCGACAAGTCCCTATTTTGGTGTCTACCAGTTAACGTTAACAAATCAACATGAATTATTTTCTTTTTCATAATTTATGCCTTATATAGTTTTAATTATCTTTGATCTGAAACCATTAAACGATAATAGTTTTTTCATTTGAACTCCGATCGTAAAATTTTATATATGAAATTTGATCAGAAAATCATCACGAATACAAGATGCAAGTTTCATAGCCATATTGATGTTTGTAAAAATTCTATTTTCTAAGCTTTACTAATTATTCATTAATTTTTTTAAGTAACCACTATTTAATTTACGGGGTGTTATATTCTTCCTCCTTAAAAGAATTCATCATCGAAATTCCTCAAGTACTGAAGCATGTAATGTAGCGTGCATCCATTCTAAGCCATCCAGCCAATTAGTGCGTAAGCAGTTTTTGTAGCCAGTCGAGTACAAGTGCATGGTGTATCACAACACATATGATATGCATGCTGAATAATACTAAATCGGTGTCTCCTATATAATTGCATCCCTTAAAACAATTTTGAAAATATAGTGCAAACGACCTATATATATTGGAAGTTTTATACGACTGTAAGTTTTTTTGTAGGAAAAATAAAATATTATTATTTTGCACACACAAACCAGCTTTATAGTGGTCGTGCCACTATTACAAAATTATTACAGGTGTAAGGGAGAATGTCCCCAGCAGCTAAACTAGGCTAAACTTACTTGAGCATCACGTAGGGTGCAAAAATTCAAAACTAAGCTGCATAAGCAGTCACAAACACTATAAGCATCATGCAGAAAGCAAACAGGTATAAGCTACTCAAGGCAGATAAAACATCACACATTCCAACTTGCACCGCATGACTAACACTATGACCCAAGGACCACAATGATAATTCACTAACAACACTATGTCAAATTTCATACAAGTAAGGATCATGCTAAATCCAAAACTAATCCTGAAGCAAAAGCTTCAAATATTTCACTAAAGGGATAATCTAAAAAAGCAAATCTATATCAATATCAGCCAGGACAATAAAAATCACATACAAGAATAACAAAATTCCGACCACAGCGAAAACCCATCCCGCTGCATAGATAAGGATGGAACCTGAGTTGTATATGGTCCAATAGTGACAACCGTATCAATCCCGTAGCTCCACAACCCCATAAATCAAACCCATAAATCTGACAGCTTGTAATCGCAAGCCAAGACCACATAACAAGATAACAAAAACAACCCTCTTGCGCTCATATCTTAGGAGATTCTATCATGAAGGGATGCTCAAAAGTCTAGCACAAGTAAGAGGAAAACGAATGCCGTAAGGCGACAAGAAACTCGAAATAAGTCTCGACGAAAAGAGCAAGATTAAAAATGGGGCGACGAGTAGGGAGCAATATGACCTAGATAATAATATAAAAACAAAAATAAAAACAACGAAGGAAAATAGGATACTAAAGGAAGAAAGAGGAAAGAAAAGATGAAGAGTGGAGAAGATCTGAAGTGGAGAGAAGAATTGCGAGTGAAAAGAGAAAGAAAGTGAAAAGAAAGAGGCTTTGGAACCCTAGCTCCCCATTATTTAAATTTTTAAAGTATTTTCTGTATTGATAATGTATGCAAGTTTTCAAAAAACAAAAACCATTTTTCATACAACAATTTCCACACTCTTACGAATAGGAGTATGGTTCAACCAATTTTCATCCAATCCCTACTATCCAATACCTAACACACAATTTCTAACATTCAAAAATTTAAAAATCCAGTTTTCCTAAATCTCTACTTTTATGCCAAATAATTTAGATGGAGGATTCCATATTTTCATCCTTCTCTTGAGTACCTATTCCACTGTACCCTATAAACTTTTCTTTTGCCCAAAATCTTTTCCTACTTTTCTAAGTACACAATTCACATAAGAAAATATATTTTTAAAATCTAAAACCTAATTAATTTTTAAATAAGTTTTGCGTTACCATCAACAAGGTATGGAAAAGAAATTCCAAAGCCAAACAACTTCTTCCCCGTCATTACCTTTGTTTTACATACTATCATTCTGCTGAACAGTAAAATTCATATCTGCTAACTCGTCGACTTTTCCTATGCTAGCATATGGCATTTCTAAAATTAGAAATTTTCTCCTTTTCCGTTCAAAATCTTTTTCAATTAAATTTGTGGAACTGTTGACAAATTTTAAAATAAAACTCACGTTTCAAAACTTTTTTTTAAGTATTTTATATTTTAAAAACTAAAGATTTTTGAATGAAATTTTTCAAAAAGTTTCTTTTTTTTAACTTTTCAAAACAATCAAGCCACATCCCAACGAAATCAAGGTTCAGTCAAAAGATTAATGCCTATGATTAGCCTTAGCCTATTATATAGTAAATTTTTAAATTTTGAAAACCTTTTCTTTTATTTTAGACGACAATTAGCACATAAGTACATTTATAAATTTTAGCTTTTAAGGCATAGAGATAACAACCCGTGGTTCCGCAACATTCTTTCCTTGTCCTTCGCTTGCTAAAATTTATCTTCCAAAATTTTAATGCATTTGGGACTTAACATTATTTACTTTTAGTAGCTAATTCGATAAATTTCCTAATTTATTTCATAAACTTGCGATCTTAATTTGCATTAGTTAAGTGTCTTTATGAGATTTCCTTATTTATACTATTTTCCAAATTTATATAGCAGTCAATCTAGAAAAATCAACATAGTAATAAAAATGAAAATTTTCTCATAAAATATCGTACGCGTTTTTATACAAACAGAGATAACTAATGCTTATAACCGAAAGCCAAAAAGAAAAACAAATGCATGAAGAAAATTGATAGTTGTTGCTACTAATCCTAACTACTACCTTGAGCCATGGGATGGCCTTGATCCCAGGCAAAAGGTCGAGCCATGTCCGTGACCCCTAGAGGAACGTAGCATAGTAGATACGCATCTGAGCTCGTGACCCTAGTGTTGCTGCTCTGCTTGCATCTCATGTAGCTCCACCTCAATCTAGAGCTAAGAGTCTTGGATCGCTATAACCTCGGTGCTTTTAAGTCCTACAACATCTGCCCTTATCCTACGACCTCATATGCTCATGCCTCCTTTGGCTCCTCTTTAATCACCATTCTCCTAAGGAAAGACTTATCCAATGTAGTAAGCGCCTTCTTCTGCACCCGCTATCCTCGAAGACTTACTTGGTACTGTCTGAAGATGCGCGTGAAAAGGTGACATTACGAAATGTAGCTCCTTAGAGTCCACATTGGGTCCTATGTATTGACTTATACTGTCCTTGGCCCAGTACACTCCAATACCACCTATAAAGGCATAGACATCCTTCTGCACCAAGGGGTAGATCCAGTAAAAATTACCCATCTTACAAATAACGTTGTGCTGGATAATGCGGGTGGCAAGATGGGCTTGTTCCCGCATATTATCCGCTCACTATACACCCACTCTAGTATGAAAATTATGTTGTAGAACCTTTGGGTCTATGATCTCAATCCAATCCAGATCTTCTGTTGCTGCGGAGATGTCCAAAATACTCCCAAACTGCTCATCCGTCATCCTAATCTTCGCCCCTTTCACCTTGGACATGAAACTATTGATGTACCCATCAAACACATACTTCAAATTAGCATCGAATAGATGCATACATCATAGGTAGCATTCCTGCTCAAACGTCTAATGGCTAAGGATCGGTAACAATCTTGTAGCTGCGACCAACTCCTTTAATCCATAGGCGGCGAAGTCTAAAAACTTCATTGGTCGCCTTGCAAAAATGTAAAGTTCGCCACTGCCTCATAACTCTTAATCTTTTCTTCATCACCATGGAGCCAGGCGATCACTTGTGGAGTGAGATTTGGATGGCAAGAGGAGGTGCTTCCTTATTAAGGGGGTGTCATGGTTTGAATTGGTGGAAAACTTTTGGCATTCGGATCTAGATTTGGGGGCTGAATCGGGTGGAGCGCCTGCTACCTTCGGAGTGTTGGAGGGTTGGTTTGGGTTGGCATTGCATGCAGTAGTCAAAAGGGACATCGTTTGATGAGAGGAGGAGAGAGATCAGAGGAGGAAGTCGAGAGGAAAAACAAGGCAGAAGAAGACCTAGATGCGACTGAATGTCACGTTCGAGGTTCGGGTTAGGCTTTTTACCCGACAATAGGTCAACCGCTTGAATCTAGGATGGCCGACCATTGCCAGTCTACCCGTGGAACCATTGCGGTCGACCGCTTGCCGCCTATTTGTCCTAGGTTGTACCTTGACCCATTTTCGAGTTGGGTTAAATTGAAACTATTTTATAACTAATCATTATTTCGTTTGACTTCCGCCATCTTCATCTTCATCCGTGGCTATTCTAAAAAATATCAGTCTACCTATTGCGGTGCACTAGCCTACTGCTTCGGTTTCCGAACTCTTATCTTCTTCTTTTTAGTTTTTATTCTAAACCTTCTTTGCACCAAGCATTTCTATCACTTCCTCTATTGGATGCTTGAGACCCTTTATTCTATTTACCCACTTAAAACCAATACCACTTCCTATTATCCACCCCTTAAAAGAATTTTAGAACTTTGAATTTTCAAAATCAAAAAATCCATCGAGCTATACCAACACTCTATTATCTATTTATGTCAAAGTAAATGCCTTTTTATCAAAAACCCTACTTCAATTGAAATTTTTGGTATAAATAGTTTTAATTTAACCTAGAAGTTCTATTTAGATAAATAAAAAAAGATATTTTATTTTGTGAAAATTTTAATATTTACTCACTTTTCAAAAATAAGGTTTCTCTACTTTTTAAATAAATCATTTGAAAATCATTTCAAATATTTTTAAGAAAAAATTAAAACCTTTTTATTAAATTCTTCAATATAAGGTCTGACTTAGAGTGTGTTTAATTTTGCCATTCTTTTGGACTTTCTTACATACTTACTTCTCACTTATCTTCATTCAGAATATACTAAAAGTCCGGCTATCATCTTGGAGTGATTACTACACACCTTCCTTGGGAAACATGCTCAGTTTTTGCCTCCGAGTGTCTACCACATATAGACTCTTTACTTCCTTTTAATCTGGACCTGATGTATATCACCAATTGGCAATCAAATGAGGATCCACAACCATAGGGAAATCTACGCCCAATCAAGGAAGTCGAGTACCATCCAACTTCTAGGACCCTTCTATATGTCGCATTCATGCTCTTTTTTAGTCAATGCCTTTCAATATGACCTATCTTCTATGGGATGATTGGGATAGGCGTATATTTTTAACTCTATTTATTATTCCAACTCATAGTCGCCTTATCCATCTTTTTAGAATATGGTCACAATTACTTCTATAGTTGGAATTTATAAAGTTTGGCGTATGTTGGCTCAGTTTTCCAGAGGGCAGAGAGAGAGAGAGACAGGGAAGAAAGGAGGCAGGGTTGAATTATGGCGTAGAAGGCAGAACTGCCGAACAAAGTATTTGGTCCGGCATTCACTAAAATGTCGGACCAGATATTTGGTCCGGTATTTTCTGATATGCTGGACCAAATGTTTGGTCCGGCAAATAAGAAGTCCCAAAGCAAGAACACCGAACTAGACATGGAAAAGCAACCAAGCGAAGCACGCTCCATGACCAAACGCTGATCCAAATGCTCCTACCCAGATGCCGAACCAGATTCAGGAAGTTATAATCTCAACCTCCATACTTCACAACTCCACTCTATAAATACCAGAGCTCCTCAACAATAATGGGGACCGAATTTCTGAGAGAAAAGGTAAAACTCTATTGAGACTTAACCACTCCAGCTGCTCTAAGTTTTTGCTCTTTCTAATCAAACTTGTACTAGTAATCAAATCAAAGAAGTATATTAAGATGGACAGTGGATGTAGGCACGTTCTGGCCGAACCACTATAAAATTTGGTGTGATTTATTTCCTTTTGCTGTTTTCCAACTCTGAACCTATGAACTGTTCTGTGACTGCAAAAACTATCTGTTAACATATTGAAACAACGAAAATTTCATATCAAACAACTTAAACGCAACTTATCCAAATTCGAACTTAGAGGTGTTTGTCTAATTTTTGTGCAAACATTTTTGGTGCTTTCACTAAGAACGGCATAGAGATCCGAACTCTTTTGTCCACTCTCCTTCCAAGACTTAATACTTCATTAGAACATGGCTCCCTCTAGGCGGAATGCTGATAAGGGTAAGAGCGCGGCTACAACTAGTCCCCTCAATCCCGTCCAAGGGGATCAAGAAAACCCAGCCACCCACTCTCAACTTCCAGGTTCAGTTGTCACCTGAGAAGACTTAGACAGGGTTGTGAATGAGATGACTGACCGCTTCGCTGCCCAGCAAAAAGCTTTAGTGGACCAACTCATGACACGCTTAAGAGGCACGGAGGAATCCACTCACAACAATGAATCTCAAGGCGAGTCTCAATCTGGAGAGTCGCGTAGACGAAACAGATCCCTTGCAAATGAAGAATTCAATCAAGAAGATACAAGAACTCGAAACCGGGCTAGGACTCAGCCCGAAGCCGGTCCTGAAAGATCACCAAGATCTAGACTCAGTCAAGGGGGCACTAGGCAAGGACCGACTGTGGCTGACCTTGTCATGCTTCGAGCCAACCATCGCCAGTCCAACCTCAACCAAGGTTCCAAACGCCATCATCATCAAAGGGAAGACCCCACTTCTCCCAGAGCTGCCCCAGAATCCGAGGAGAGGATGACACGCCTCTTCAGGGAATGTCTCAGGTGCGAACAACTCGAAAGAGGGGTAGGAGCAAGGGTGTCCAGCCCATTTACCAGGGATATAGAAGCGACAACCACTCCTCGGGAATGGAAGATGCCCACCATGGATCCATACAAAGGCACATCCGACCCAATCATTCACTTACAGCGCTACACCCAACACATGCTCATGAATGGAGCTACAGAGGGTGTGCTGTGTAAATGTTTCCTACTATTACTGTCAGACTTAGCAACCACATGATTTTGTCGCTTGCCACATGGCTCTATTAGCTCTTGGGAAATGTTGAAGGAAAGATTCATAAGTCAATTCCGAATTCACATGGAACAGCCCAAGGACGCCTATTCCCTATCAGACGTAAAACAAAACGCAGGAGAACCGCTACAGCAATATCTTACCCGCTTTAACGCCGCCATGGTAGCAGTGCAAGATGCCGATGAAAGGCTCACACTGATGGCATTGTGCGGAGGTGTCCACCCGGATTCAAAGCTCTTGAGAAGATTGACAAAGGTAAAGCCTCTAACTCTTCAGGATTTCTTTCATAAAGTTGGAAAATACATAAGATTGGAGTACGGGGTGACCCACCGACATAGCGAGAAACCCTCAATGGCTTCTAGCATCCAAGGAAACATGAGTGCCACACTCCGAGGGGAGGGAAACAAACAGAACAACGAAGGAAAAAGTGGCTACCAAGGCAACTTTGGAAATGAAAAAGGCAATAAGCGACGATACAGACCTGGACCAAGATTCAATTCATACATAACTCTGGACAACACCGTGGAGAACATTTACATGGCTACTCAACACGAGTTGAAATAAAAACGCCCTCCATACAAAAAAGAGTCAGAAGTCGCAAATAGAATAGTGAAATATCGTCGCTTCCATAAGTCTCATGGACATAACACCAAAGAATGCTAGCATTTGCGGGATCTCATTGAGGAATACATCCGAAAAAAGAATCTATAGCAATACGTGCAGAAAGGACGTAACTCTCCCGCTCCGGCCCATGAAGGATCTAGGCAACCCACGCAAGAGAATAATAAGGAAGGAGCAGGTACGAGCCGCTCCAACCAAGAAAAGATAATTGTCCACACCATATCTGGAGGCCCGCATGTAGCTGACGGAAGTTGGGCAGAAATGGAGAAGTATGGAAAATCCTGGAAGGATAGGGAAGGATATTTTCACACCATAACTGAAGGTCACATCGCAAAACGTAGAGAAAGAGTCGACATAACCTTTAATGACGAAGATTTGGTTGGAAAATAGTATCCACACACTGACCCTTGGTTATCTCTGCCTGGATTGGTCCGACAGAGGTGTTTTGCATTTTGGTTGATATAGGAAGCTCGGTGAATATTTTATTCAAACATGCATTCAATAAAATGAAATTGTCGATGAAAGATGTATCTCTATGCCATAAGCCTTTACACGGGTTCACTGGGGAAGCCACAATGCCACTTGGGCAACTAGACCTGTTTGTTCAGCTAGGAAGTCACCCCCGATCAGTTATCTAGAAGCAAACATTCAGGCTGGTGGACGGGCACTCTGCCTATAACGCATTCTTGGGAAGGCCCGCATTGTCAGACTTCCAGATAGTATTAGCACCATGGTGTCTAAAGATGAAATTCATAACTGGTAACAGAATAAGGGAAGTAGAAGGGGACCAAGACGCAGCTCGCGATTGCTATGTGACTGAACTTCGCCAAAACAAGAAAAGGGAAAAATGGAAAAGCGTGGGGTTGTCCTTTGCACCAAAAATGCGGAAGCATAGCAATCAAAGAAGGCCCCTCCTCTCGAATGCACCAGCGACCCATTCTGCTTATAGCATCTAGGAAATTACGACATTACTTTCAATCAAACTCCATTAGGGTTCTAACATATCAACCCTTGAGACAAGTCCTACATAAACCAGACACGTCAGGGCGCCTGTTAAAATGGTGCGTTGAGCTAAGCCAGTATGACATTACTTACCATCCGCGCACCGCAATTAAAGGACAAGCCTTGGCTGATTTCATAGCTGAGTTTACGATGCGAGATGAGGAGGCAGCAGTAAAAATTAAGGAACCTGTAAAATGGAATATGTTCATTGATGGAGCGTCGAACGAGCTCGGCTCGGGGGAAGGAGTCATAATAGTCACACCCCGAGAAAGAAAGTTAAGCTAGGCACTAAGACTAGAGTTCACTGCAACCAAAAACGAAGCTGAATACGAAGCAGTGATAGCTGGCTTAGAGATCATTAAAGAAATAGGCGTTAAATCAATATGTATTCATAGTGATTCACAAATGATTGTGAACCAGATCCTTGGAGAACTCCAGACTCGCGGACAAAAGTTTGCATCTTACCTCAAAAGGGCCAAAACCCTCCTCGATGAACTAGACTACTATGTAATAAAACACATCCCGCAAGGGGAAAATCAAGAGACGGACGCCCTCGCCAAAGAGGCAAGCGTAAAAAACCGAGTCATTGCCGGGGGCAACCCCCATCATGAGTCAACTCACACCGAGTTTTGAATGTCTTCAAATCACAACAACTGCAGAGGGGGAGGAGACGTGGATGACCCTCATCATCAGATACTTACAAGATGGAACCTTACCAACAGAACGGAATGAAGTCAGGAGAATCCTAAGAAGGGCATCCCGCTACACCATCCAGAACGACATACTGTACCGTCGCGGTTTTTCCAACCCACTACTAAGGTGTGTCGCTGGGAACGAAGCAAAAGATATCCTTAATAACATCCATCAAGGGAGTTGTGGCGATCACACCGGAGTACAAACTCTAGCCAGGAAGATTCTACGCTATGGATACGTTTGGCCCACGCTGAACAAGGATGCAGTCGAGTTCTCTAAGAAATGTGACAAATTCCAAAGATTCACTAAAATCCTGAGACTGCCACCTACCGGTTTCATCCAGATGGTTAGCCCTTGGCCCTTTGCAATTTGAGGGATTGATCTAATCGGGGAAATCCCCATGGGCCGAGGAGGAGCAAAATATGCCATAGTGGCAGTTGATTATTTCACCAAATGGGTGGAAGCAGAGCCTTTGAACAAAATTTCATCTACCAAGGTAATAAACTTCCTGATACGTAACATCCTGTGCAGGTACAGGGTGCCGCAAAAGATCATATCGGATAACGGACTCCAATTCGATAGTGAAGAATTCTCCAATTGGTGCCAAGAACATGGGATTGCTCGAAGCTTCTCGGCTGTAGCTTATCCCCAGGCAAATGGGCAGGTCGAAGTGGTAAACAAAGTTTTGAAAACACTAATAAAAAAGAAGCTAGAGAAGTCCAAGGGGGCATGGGTCGACGAACTGTCTACTACACTATGGGCCTACCGAACTTCCTACAAGACCGCGACAGGGCACACGCCGTTCGCATTATCATATAGGGCCAAAACCATGCTCCTAGTCGAAACAGTCATCCCCTCGCACCGAAGGATGCATTACAATCCAGAAGAAAATGAGGAGCTCTTGAGCATGTCACTCAACCTGATCGAGGAGAAGAGAAACGATGCCACCCTCAAAGCCGCCGCTCATAGGCAGAAGGTGGCAAGGCAATACAACTCTAAGTTGAAGCCGCGAGCGCTGCAAGAAGGAGACTTGGTACTCAAGCGGGTCTTCCCATGGCTAGGAGCACTAGACCAAATTTGGGAGAGGCTGTTTGTTGTTCATAAGGATCTTCATAATGGAGCTTACATCTTATCAACAGTAGACGGGGAGGTGTTTGGGAAAGCATGGAATCTCCAACACCTCCACCGTTATTTCTCTTGACCTGTAAGGAAGAATGTATTAACTGAAGCAATAAAAGAAAGACAGTGGACGTAGGCATTTTTCGGTCGAACCACTATAAAAATTTGACGTCTCACATTACTTGTCTTATTTAAACTTTCCTCCATTTAATTATTTATCTGATGACTATTCCTACTGCGAGCAATCGCAGGCGCTCGTCAGCAGTGGTGAAAATAAGATAGCTATGACAAGAGGCAGGAACCAAGCCTTGGCAATTCAATACTAACGATCAGCACCCCCAAGCCGGCAATGATAAACCGACTATAAGCGATGGATTAGGCACGATTTATAGCCTAGGCGGTTCATCATTGGCATTCGGCTCACCGACAACTGCGAACCGATTATAAACCCCACGATTAAGGCGTTGCCGTAGCCAGGGGTAGTTCGTGGTTAACGATTGACATTACGCACACCAGCAACGATAAATCGAATAATCTCACGACACGAGCAATAGCTTGAGTAGTTATCGTTTGTGATCGGCCCTGAATATAACAACGCATTTATGGTTTTCTACATCTCAGAACACAATAACGATTAACTAAGTCATAAGAAGTTCACAAGTAGACAGGACGGACTATAAAAATCACGCGTCACAAAAGTCATTCCAGATAAACAAGCAAAAGACAAAATTCGAACATTACAACATTAAGATCTATAAGTACAAAAATTTTCGTTTATGTATATATACATATGCAGAAAAACCATACATCCTCCAAAAATACACACAAAAGGAGAAAGGAAAATTTCCTTGACTAAGAAGGAGGGACACCCTTATCACTCGGCCCGCTCCCTCCAACCATGTCCTTTGAAATCCCAGATCGCTCAAAAGACCCGCCCTCTTTTTGCGATGCCTCATCAGCACCCTTTGAAGGCCCAACCTATCTTGAAGACATCCCTGCACGATGCAAGTAAGAAAAATCATAAGTTTTGCAGTTTGGGATAAGTAATAACAAAGCAAAAGTAAAAAGACGAGATACCTGCGGTAATATGGCGTGGATCACCAAGCTCTTGGAGGTCCGAACCATCTTCATCGTCATCATCCTCCGCCAGCAACTCGTATCCCTTGGCGATGGCCTTGGTCTCTTCCACCGTGAACTGATGGTTCACCATCCCAACATCGTACACGACTCCTTCCTCCTGGACAACCGCAGCCTTAGTCTCTTCAAAGAGCCGAGCATGGATTCCTGCCATTACTTGGGGATAGTCGTCCATCCACTGAAGGTTCTCCTGTTTCCAGAACATGTAGTAAGTGTCCATCAACATTTTGTTAATCGTCTCACAAAAGTTGTTGGACTTGTCGACTTTGGTTTGGAGGGACACTACTTTATTCATATACTGTTCCTTATCCTTCCTCGGCCAAATCTGCTCCGCCTTCAGCATACCAATCTTAGCCTTGTATGAATCCTTTTCCTTCAGCCACTCCCTCTGAAACTTCTTCAGCTCAACCAAGGTTTCCTATTATTTCTTCATCTTACCTTTGAGAGAGCGGATCCGCTCCAGATCCTTCTGCCTAGCTTTTTCTATTGAACTTATAGCCTCATCGATCTATACCTTGCATAAGTCAGTAGCCCCTCTTGTTGCTTCATCCTTGGCTTTCTTTATCTCGGCCGCACAGGACGCTTCAACCGCCTCCTACTTCACCTCCTTCTCCCTGAGTGCTCTACGTAGATCCTCCACCTCCTGGCGTAACCGTACATTAGTGCTCCTAACTTCCTCACTGGCCTTGGCTAAGCAGGATTGATAATCGATGATTTTTCTAGTCTCATCGGTAAACTGGACCATCCTCGTCGTTAGATTAGCGAAGTCAAGAGTTTTTGCCTCATCTAGGATTCGGACCAGAGGATTTCAAGGCAGAAGAAACTCAGTATCGGAATCTACTGGATGACGACCCATATAACCAGGGTTGATATCAAGGCGACTCTCGAAGGGATTCCTCATCGACGGTTGAAAGTCTGAGAAATAAACATTAACATTTTCTTCCCCTAAGTCACCAGGCACCTCATGCACTTCAGGACTAGATGGGTTTTGACGATGGCAACGGGAAGATGTTTGAGAACCGGGGGAGGTAGCATCCTTATCTAGAGACCTTGCGCGTTTCTGGGACGTCTCGTGGCTCTCTCCTCTACCCAAGCCTGATAGAGTCTCCTCGACATTCTCTTGCGCAGTCTTTTTCTTTTGAGGGGCCGTCTTAGAAGGAACGGAGGCCCCCTTCATCCGTTTGAACTGTTCAAGTCGCCGAGGCATTTCATTCCTCTTCGAATTTCTTCTTTTCCTTGCAAAGCAAATAGCAACTTTAGAGCAGAGAAACGAAGAAAGCCAAGACACTTGGACACTGCAAGCTACCGCAAACCCTTAGGGGAGACTGGATCAAGTGCCCGTGGCGGGGTCTCAATCAAGTGGAGAATACATTAGGATGGGACTCCATTTAGAGGAAGGACACACGGCGATAGTACTTCATTAGATTGAGGAGCAAGTGAAACTGGGACTCGTCTAAAAACAAAAAATTCTCAAGAAGTACCCCAAAATCAAGGCAGAAATCGAAAGTAGCCGGAGAAAGCCCGAACGCCTCGCTAATTCCCGCTCCGCTTTGCACTAGAAGAAACGGCATTCCACCTAAGTCGCCCATAGCTACGTTCTCTTGAGAGGGGTCAGCGGTGAAAGTTGGCCCAGGAACCGGCTCGGATTGATCTAATTGCTCGAGCCACTTCCGCACAGCCTCGACATTCTTCAAGGGAGTCGCGCCCAAGCCTTTGCTACCAATAATCTCCACATCCTGAGAAGCATGGGCCTCTGATTCTGTCGCCCCAGAATCTCCCTCCGACCTTTCCTCCTCCTCGCTGTCACCCTCCAAATGGGAACCCTCCTCGTCATCAAGAGAAGGAGCATCCCGTATGCGCAAAGATTTCCCCGAACGGGGAGGACGAACTACGCTCTTCTTACGCCTCAACTTCTTCGGGGCTCTGGCCCTTCACCCTCTTCCTTCGGATCCTTGCCTTTGTCCGCATCTCCCCCTTCTCCTTCGGCTCCCGTTGCTCTCTCAGCTGAGCTTAGCTTGATCTTGAACATTGATTGACCATGACCAGTTACATTGTAAAAGCGAAGGATTGTGTCATAGAGCAATAATGAGGCTTCCCTCTCAGCCTATGGGATAGTTAATATTTCCTTGGCCATATTTTTCAAACCCTCGTCCTCTGCTGCCTTCACACAACCTGAAAAATACAGAGCATTAAGGAACCGAGTCGACAGAAAACTTAGAAGAGGATATGAAGGAGACTTACACCCGAAAGTGAAGACATGTTAAGGAATGGCATCATCACCCAAAAAGAAGTACTCCTTCTTAAACATACTAAACTTCGAGTATAGATCAAGAACGGGCTTGAATTTGTGAGCTGACTCTAAGCTGATAAAGGGACTCCCCTTTCGGTAACTTCTCACATTGTATAAGTACCTGATCTCTCTATGGGTAGGGGCTCTCTAATAGCGCTTCATGAATATCAGTTACAAGCACGTCAAGATAGCATAGGAGTTAGGTTGAAGCTGCAGCGGAGCAACTTTTAAATAGACCATGAAGCTAGCAATCCAACTGGTGAGCGGAGGAATTGCACCCAGTGATATTTACTATATGTGATGTATCCCTCTAGGGGAGAGCATGCCCTGTCATTCGATCTAGGCAGTATCATGTCCCGGCAAACAATCCCAAATGTCGTGGATAAGGAATTAAGCTTTTCTATTGTTAGCATGCTAGGATAACACTCAGAAGGCTTTACCAGCGTCTGGTTGGGAGCGTAACCCTCCACCAAAGAATATGCAGAGCTGGGTTGTTTTGGAGGATTGGCAGGAACATCAGAAGAAGAAGTGCCAGCCCCTGCAGGCTGTGATGACGCATGTTTAGATCGGAGCTCGCGACCAGACAACATTTTTCCTGCATAAAGAAATAAAAAGCAGGCATAAGTCCAACATCCCAGTAGATATGCAACCGTAAATGGAAATTTAAGCGCTTGTCTAAAGCCTCCCATCGCCTAGTTCGGTTAAAACCATACTCCAAACCTAAACCTACAGAACTCAGGCTACCGTTTCAAGAATCTCCCCCTTTGGCTTGGCATAACTATGATCGCTGTGCTCGAACTAATCTGGTCTGGCATTACCCTATCCCAGAGACCGAATGACATCATGTTGTCGAACCAAACCCATCGAATGATAACTATGTTGGCTCTAAGCTCGCCCTTCTTTAGCCAAGCCATGCACACAATCACACCAAAAAGAAACACGTTTCATGCCCTAGCCTAGCCGAACTTGGTAACGTGAGCTTGTGACCAAGTGGAGCATCAATATGATGATTTGTTGGAGAATTGTTACCAAATCCATTGTGGGAACAAAGTACATCACTGCCTCCTACACTATAGCCAGCATAGTCAGTCGTTACAGCCGAACCGCACAGGCCACTCAATAACCTGGATCAAGTAGACTAGCTAATTGCACAATGTACCCAAATCCAATAACTTGAACCAACATTCCATCAGGAATCGCTAACCCAATAGGAAAACCCTTTCACCCTCCATAGTCACGGCCACCCCACCTTCACTAAGCATTAATTTCTCCTTCACCGAATCACTCTCGAATCCCCTTGTTCACTTCCTTTCCTCAATTCGGAGCAAAAGCTATTCACGCTCACAACACATACCAAACTCCCCTAAAATCTAAACCCTAAAACCTTAGAACAGAAATCGAATTTAGAAAGCTTTACCTCGAGTGATGAAGATGCGGAAATATCAAGAGTTCGGGCAATAAAAACTAGCCAAATTCGAAGTTCAATCGATTTGAAGTAAATGGAAGAAATTTAGTTAAGAAAATAGAAGAAGGGAGTGGTATTTAAAAGGAAAAAGGAAGGAAAGATGAACGGTCTCGAGTTTTCAACCGGTTGTAGAAGCTTAGTGCCGAACCAAACAAAGCACGTCATGTAACTACACAACAAACTTTGGGAGGCAAGTGTTGGCTCGGTGTTTCAGCAGGCAAAGAGGGAGGGAAGAATGGAGGAAGGGTTGAATTATGGCGTAGAAGGCAGAACTGCCGGACTAAGTATTTGGTCAGATATTTGGTCCGGCATTCTCTGATATGCCGGACCAAAAGTTTGGTCCGGCATGACATATCCAACACCGGACCAAACATTTGGTCCGATACACAGGCATGCCGGACCAAATGTTTGGTCCGACAAATAAGAAGTCCCAAAGCAAGAACATCGAACCAGACATGGAAAAGCAACCAAGCGAAGCAAGCTCCATGACCAAACGCCGATCCAAACGCTTCTACCCAGATGCCGAACCAGATTAAGGAAGTTATAATCTCAACCTCCACACTTCACAACTCCACTCTATAAATACCAGAGCTCCTCAACAACAATGGGGACCGAATTTCTAAGAGAAAAGGGAAAACTCTACTAAGACTTAACCGCTCCAACTGCTCTAAGTTTTTGCTCTTTCTAATCAAAACTATACTTGTAATCAAATCAATTAAGTATAATAAGATGGACAGCGGATGTAGGCACGTTCTGGCCGAACCACTATAAAATTTGGTGTGATTTATTTCCTTTTTCTATTTTCCAACTCTAAACCTGTGAACTGTTCTGTGACTGCAAAAACTATCTGTTAACATATTGAAAGAACAAAAATTTCATATCAAATAACTTAAACGCGACTTAGCCAAATTCGAACTTAGAGGTGTTTGTCCAATTTTTGTGCAAACAGCGTATAATATATATATATATAATTATAGGTAAAAATAGAAATATGTTCAGTCAGCGTATCCTAATTCCCATGATCGACTAACATAAGCTTTCATACAAAATGTAACGTCTCGCACCTTAATAGGCTCGAATTTTTGGTAGATCGAAAATTCAAGTCCATGCGGGCACGGATCATTGATTTTGGTAACCTGGAATAAATATAAGTATATCAGAGAGCTATCGACAAGAACTCACCACGGAATATTAAAGTTTCATAAAACACATATATACTAACTAAGACTAATACTTTGGAATTAATATAATTCCTTGGATATATAGTGCCCTTGGCAGTGCAAAGCTTGTATGAGAAATCTGTCCTATCATCGTTCCTTCCTTGTACTAGTAGCCATCCTTCCAAAATCTATCATGTGAGTTGTAATGAGGAGGTGGTCAAAACAACGTTCTGGTGACAAGTAAATTATATACTTTATCCAGAACACTGGTTTATGCCGATTGTTTTCCATTACGGGTTATGTCTATTATTCAAAACTTAGTCATTTTGACTTCATATACGCGTACGTTAAACTCAACCAACTCCAAGGTATGTATACACACACACATATATATATATATGTGTGTGTGTGTGTGTTTACAAGCATCACAGTCCCCCAGGCACAAAGATAAATTCCCCTCTAGTATCTGTAACTCGACATCTCACCTTTACGATCTAACCACTTTGTATCAAATGCCCCATTCGAATCCCAACAACGACTACATCATATATTACTTACACATTGAAGGGGAGACCGCAATGTCGACTCATTTCAAATACGACTTAGGGTATGTTGCATCTGTGTCCACCTATCAATGGAAACTCCACTTATTTCACCACAACAGGTATCCAACAATAGTGTCTAGACCCAATTGCCAACATGCATCGTGGAACCTCTTGTTAGTGCCAGGCTATAAAATGCCTAGGACCGATGGTACTCACGGCTTATGTATACATCCCTAAAATACATGGTTCCTATATTGATGACATAACATCGAGCCTTCGCCCACCATCCAATTTAGATTGCTTAATACAAATCAAGGAAATGTCCATCTGGTTACTTAGTATCCCATATTGGATTTGACGTAGACTCCAATTGGCCGTTTAAGACTTCAAATCTGAGGCGAACCCACTTTGGTATATTACCTAAACCTAAATGCGAACGTATATCCTAAAGGTTCCTTTAGTTGGAGAAGTCCCACATCAGTACAATGTATACATAACTGCCGGTAGCCCCTTACGGAGGACAAACTATTGTTGTGTAACACTACTAACCTTGCAACCCAACCCATACTAGTGACCATGTCATTTATAATTATTCCAAATATTTGGGCTAGACCCAATAGCACACACTTGTCATAAACATATTCATGAGGCCGTATAATTTCAACTGGAAAATTATTACGCCTCCTAAGCCCATTTATCAGTGTTTCTTTAGTTACTATGAACTTGCTACTTATTTTAATATCATAGTTAATACCATAATCATTTGCTTTACCCGATAGAATCAAGAAAGAGCTCTTAGTCTGTCAATCCTTACTTTGTCTGGACCTGGTAAGTTTCCCCGTGTTGAGTCAAATTAAGCCGCAGGCTCCACTCCTGGTGGTGCCCTTCGGCTTAATTTGACTCAACATGGGGAAACTTACCAGGTCCGGACATAGTAAGGATTGACAGACCGAGAGCTCTTTCTTGATTCTATCGGGTAAAGCAAATGATTATAGGTCATTTACTACTTCTTTTCATTTAATACAATTAAGTCTTATTTATCGCTTCTTTTAAGTTATTCCCCATTTTAACTCAATTACAGTAAACCCTCTAACTTTTTAATTCATTACCTTATTCCATTTATCACTTATTATTTATTTCCTTACTTATATTTATAAATATAAATTTAATCTACGATGGAGTTATTATTATTTCCATGTATGGCACTTTTAATTTTACATTTAGGCATTTTTATATTTTAATGCGTTGGAACTATATCTTTTTCAAAAGGGAAATGTATTGCTGTAATTTCCTATAAATTATATAGAAAGAGGAATTGTGCTGTGTTTGGAATTAAAAGGAATTTCCTTTTCTACATTTATTGAAATAGACATTATAAAATACGGTAAACATCACTACTTTTCACATCTCTTTCTTTTGAATCATTGTTATTTCAAACGATACACCTTCATATATTGGATAATTATTAAAATTTACATAGAAACAATCTTCATTTTAGTGAATTAAAATATAAACTTAAACCCCAATAAAATTTGTTACAATCTTCAATTCATGTTTAATAACTAGTAGCATCCAAATAACAAAATATGGAATTAACATAAAATCTTATTAATCAATTATGTCATAACTTTTAGGGACTACTTTCGCACTTACATTCCATATTTTATTTGTATACAACATTTAATCAAAGTTAACAAATCTACTGATTATGTAAGCAACAGTTTCAAATTCATTATATGTGTGTGTGTGTGCATGTGAGTGTGTATGCGCGCGCGTGCGTATTTATGCCTACAATTCCAAAATTTATATTCAGGCATAAAAGAAAAAGTTTCACAATGATATACATTCAATATTACACAAAAACATATAATTTTCCGCTCACCATTTAGGTTCCAAATCTCCAGATCTAAATATGTTATCCTTGTTTGACTTCCTTTCTCTCTACTAAAATATGTATCAAAAGCGCATACATATTTCTGAGAAGTGATTTGCGTTCAGCGTTGTTATAAATTTAGATTTCAAATTTTCATCTTCTTTACAGAATCAGTTCACCCCTATTCTATTCTCTTTTATTTTCTGTTATTCTCGAATTATATATACATGTGTGTGTGTGTGTAATATTTTATAATTTCTACAATTCCAAAAATTGGTTGAGAAGACAAAATGGTAGAGCTTCACTTGTTAGCTCAGAAAATATAAGAAGCTAAGCATGTATTTATAAACGCTTGAAGCGATTATATTCATTAGATTGAATTACATTAAATCTGGGTCGTTCGGCTTAGGTTTATTATCAGCCATCAGCCTTCCATCGATCGACCGATCAACAGCAGCGGTCACCTCAGTGGTCGCCCGCTAGGGGTCGACCGGTCCTTACTCTGCTATCGACTGGTTATTGTCAATAATTCAACGTGATTTATTTCCTTTTTTATAACTTATTCCTTAGATATTTAATTATTTTTGATCAGAAACCTTCAAACGTTAATAATTATTTTGTTTGAACTTCGATCGCAAAACTTTATATATAAAAGTTGTTCAGAAAATCGTCACAAACATAATAGTGCAAGTTTTTTAGCCAAATTCTATCGTTTGAATTTTTTTTATTTTTAAGCTTTACTAACTACTTATTAATTCTTTTAGTTAACTACTTTTTAGTTTATAGGGTATTACATTCTTCCCTCTTAAAAGAGTTTCGTCCCTCAAATTCCTCAAGGTCTAAATCATATAACATAGCACACAACCATTCTAAGCTATCCAATCAATTTTTTCAGCCAATCATGTACAAATGCATGATGTATCACAACAGATATGATATGTATGCTAAATAGTACTAAATCAGCACCATCTATATGAATGCATTCTTTTAAAATAATTTCAAAAATATGATGCAAACAACCTATATATACCGACAGTACTATATGTATGCAAGTTTTCAAAAATCAAAAATCCTAATTTTCACACAACAAAATCCACACTCCTATGAATAAAAGTATGGTTCAACCAATTTTCTTCCAATCTATGCCTTCCAATACCTAACACATAATTTCTACCATCCAAAATTTTAAAAATTCAATTTTCCTAAATCTATACTCTTATGTCAGAATAGGGATTTAGATGGAGCATTCCATAGTTTTAGCTCTTGAGTCTCTATTCCGCTGTACCTTGGAACCTTCTCTTCTGCCCCAAATCTTTTCCTACTTTTCCTAGTACATTTTGCATAAGAAAAATTATTTTTACAATTTTAAAATTGAATTATTTTAAAATAAGTTTGTTTTACTATCAACAAGGTATGGAAAAAGAAATCCCGAAGCTAAAAAAGCTTCTTTCCTTATCATTACCTATGCTTTAGATACCGTCACTCCAATTGAAAATTAAAATTCATATTTTCTAACACGTCGACTTTCCCTATGCCAGCATGTCGCACTTCTAAAATTAGAAATTTTCTCTATTTCCATTCAAAATTGTTTTCAATTAAATTTGTGAAACAAGCTGAAATTTTTTAAAATAAAACTCACTTTTCAAAGCTTTTTTAAAAAAGTATTATATATTTTTAAAATCAGAGATCGTTGAATGAAATTTTTCAAAAGGATTCGTATTTTAACCTATCAAAAAAATTAAGCAAAATTCCAACGAAATTGGTGTTTACTTAATGGGTTAACGCCAATGATTGACCTAGTCTATTACACCATAAATTTTTAAGCTTCGAAAACATTTTCTTTTATTTTAGAACAACAGTCAGCGCCTTATAAATTTTAGCTTTTAAGGCATAGGGATTGTGACCCGTGCTTCCATAACAACCTTTTCCTGTCTTTCGCTATCTTCCTAAAATTATAATGCTTTTGGGACTTAACATTATTTACTATTAGTAGCTAATTCAATAAATTTCCTAATTTATTTTATAAACTTCTAGCCTTAGTTTGCATTAGTTAAGTGTCTTTATGAGATTTCTTTATTTATTACGTTTTCCAAATTTATGTAGCAATCAATCCAAAAAAAATCAACAAAGTAATAAAATGGAACATTTCTCATAGAATATCGTATGCATTTTTATACAAACAGAGACTACTAATGCTTATAACCCAAAGCCTAAAAGAAAATCAAATGTTGCTAGAAAAATGACATCTAGTACTAGTAATCCTAACTTCTACCTACAAACTATGTGATGGACCTGGTCCCTATGGAAGCTGGAGCCATTGCCGCAACCCATAAAGGAATGCAGCATAGCAGTTATATGCATTCGAGCTCGCAACCCTAGCGTTGCTACTCTGCTCACTTCTCTTGTAGCTCTGTAGGATCCAAAACTAGGATTGTCAAATATCTATAAGCTCCAGGCTCTAAAGTCCTGTAGTATCCTACCCCTATCATGCGACCTCCGGTGCCTGCCTTATGGCCTCATGTGCTCCTACCTCCTCCGATGCCTCTCTAATCCCCTTTTGCTAAGGAAGGACCTACCCGATAGAGGAATCTCCTTCTTCTACACTTGCTCTCCTTGGAGACTCATTCTATACAGTCTGAAGACGCACGTGAAAAAGTGATAATATAGAATGTAGCTCCTCGGAGTCCCAACTTTGGGGCCTATGTGTTGAGTCATAATGGATTTTGCCCGATTCACTCCAATACCACCCATAATGGCATAGGTGGCCTTCTGCACCTTGGGGCAGATCTGGTCAAAACTCCCCATCTTGGGGATGATGTTTTGTTGGATAATGTGGGTGACAAGACGGGCTCGGTCCTACGTATTATCTACTCTCCAAACACTCACTCCCTTATGAAAAATCTATTGTAGAATCTCTAGGTCTGTGGTCTCAATCTCATCCAGACCTTCTCCTGCTACGGAGATGTACAAAATACTCCCAAACTGCTCATTTGCTATCCTAATCTCCATCCCCTTCACCTCGGACGAGAAACTGCTGATGTGCTCGTCAAACACATACTCCATATTATTGTCAAATAGATGCATACATCGCGGAGAGCATTCCCACTTAAATGTCTCATGGCTAAGGATCGACAACAATCCTATAGCCACGAACAACTCCTCCAATCCATAGGCAATAAAGTACTGAAACTTCAGTGGTCGCCCTTGCAAAAATGTAAAGTTTGCCGCTGCCTCGTAGCTCTTAACCTTTCCTTTATCACCTTAAAGACAGGCGATTCCTTGTGTGGTGAGATTTGGATGGCAAGAAGAGATGCTGCCTTGTCGAGAAGGTACCATGATTTGATTTGGGGGAACTTTTGGGGTTTGATCTGAATTTGGGGACTGATTTGTTGGAGCGCCTATTGTCTTCAAAGTGCTAGAGGGTGGTTGGTTGACATCGCATGCGGCAATGAAAGGGAGCATCGTTTGGTTAGTGGAAGAGAGGGATCAGAGGAAGAAGGAGGAAGTCGAGAGGAAAAATGAGAGGGAAGGAAACCTGGATACAACTAATGCCATGTTCGAGGTTTGGGTTGGGCCTTTTACCCGATAACCAGACTACCGCCTGAATCTTTTATGGTCATTTGCTACCGGTCAACCTATCAAACTAACGCAGTCGACCGCTTACTGCCTATTTGGCCCAGGTTGGACCTAAACCCTTTTCAGGCTAGGTTAAATATGAAACTATATTTATAACTAAACATTATTTCGTTCGGCTTTCACCTTCTTTATCTTCATTTGTGACTATTCCGAAAATTCCCCATCCACCTATAGCGGTGCGCTAGCCTACTGCTTTGGATTTCGGATTCTTATCTCCTTCCTTTTAACTTTTGTTCTAATTCTTCTTTACACTGAAGGTTTCTATCACTTCCTCTGTTAGATACTTGAGAACTTTTGTTCTCTTTTCCCACTTAAAACCAATACCACTTTCTATTGTCCGCCTCTTAAAAGAATTTTATATCTTCAAATTTACAAAATCAAAAAAATCCATCGAGCTATACCAACATATAATTTTCTATTTATGTCAAAGGAAATGCCTTTTTATTAAAAACCCTTTTTAAATTGAAAGTTTTGGTCTAAATGGTTTTAAACTAGAAGTTCTATTTAGATAAAATATAAAAAGATATTTTATTTTGTAGAAAATTTTAGTATTTACTTACTTTTCAAAAATAGGGTTTCTTTACTTTAAATTAAATCTTTTGAAAATCATTCCAAATATTTTAAAGAAATTTTAGAACTTTTTTATCAAATTCTTCCATATGGGGTTGGACTAAGAGTGGGTTTTATTTGTCCATTCTTTTGGACTTTTCTTCTTTCCTATATACTTTTGACTTATCTTCATTCAAAATATACTAATAATCTGTCTATCATCTTAGATTAATTACCACACATCTTCCTTCGGGAATTTGCTCACTTCATGCCTCCAAATGTTTTCCACATATATACTCTTTACTTCCCATTTATTTGGACCTAACGTACATCACTAATCGACAATCAAATGGGGATCCACAACCATAGGGCAATCTAGGCCCAATCGGGAATTTGCTCACTTCTTGCCTTTCAGCATGACCAATCTCCCATGGGGTGATCGGGATAGTCATATATTTTTAACTCTTCTTCCAACTCATAGTCACCTTATCTGTCGTTTTGGAATATGGTCGCAACTACTTCTATAGTCGGAATTTGTAAGGTTTGGCGTGTAATAGATATAATTATAGGTAAAAATACAAATTTGTTCACTTATCATATCCTAATTCTTGTGATCGACTAACCTAAGATCTAATACCAAATGTAATAACCCGCACCTTAATGGGCCTCAGATTCAATAAATAAAAAATTCCTGTCCACGTGGATACAGATCGTTGATTTTGGTGACCTGGAATAAACATAAGTATACAGAGAGCTATTGATAAGAACTCACAACGGAATTGTAAAGTATAATAAAACATATATATATATATATATATATATATATATATATATCGGTTAAGGCTAATACCTCAGAATTAATATCATTCCCTTGGTATCTACCGCCCTTGTCAATGTAAAGCATAAATGAGGAAATATGTCCTCTCATCTTTCCCTTCTTGTACCAGTACATGTCCTTCCAAAATCTACCATGTGAGTTGAAATGAGGAGAGGGTTAGAACAATGTTCTAGAGACTAGTAAACTACATACTTTATCCATAACACTGGGTGAAGCCGATTTTTTTTCATTATGTGTTATGTCTATTATTCGAAGCTTAGTCATTTTGACTTCATATATGCTTACGATAAACTCAACCTACTTCGATGTGTGTGTGTATACGTATATGTTTATAAGCATCATGATCCCCAGGGACAAAGAAACATTTCCCTCTAGTACCCATAACTCGACATTGAACCCTTGCAATCTAACCGCTATATATCGAATATCCTATTTGAAATCCCAACTACGATTACGACCTGTCATACTTACATATTAAGGGGGAGCCCATAATGGCGACTCACGTTAAAGGAAACTTAGGATCTGCTGCATTTGTGTCCACCTCTCAATGTTAACATCATTATTGCACTGCATCGGGCATCCAATAATAGTGTCTAGGCTGAATTGTCAGCATACATAGAGGAACCTCCCACAGTGTTGAGCTATAAAACGCTCAGGACTGATGGCACCCTCAACCTATGTATGCATGACTAGTGATAGCCCCTCGCAAAAGGCAGACTTCTGTTGTGTAACACTACTGACCTCGCATCCCAACCTATACTAATGGCTGCGTTAGTTATAATTATTCTAATATTTGGGCTAAATCGAATAATGTGCACCTATTATAAACGTGTTCCTAAAACCATATAATTTCAACTGGAAAATTATTACGCCTCCGAAGCTTAATTATTAATGTTTACTTACTTACTATGAACTTACTTTTTATATTAGTTTGATAGTTAATACCATTAGTTATCATTTACTACTTCTTTTTAATTAATACAGTAAGTATTATTTATTGCTTCTTTTCAATTATTTCCCATTTTAACTTGATTATAGTAAACCACCTAACTTTTTAATTCATTGCCTTATTCATATTTAGCTTTTATTATTAATTTCCTAACTTATATGTAATCATATTAATTAAATCGATGATGGAATTATTATTATTTCCATTTATAACATTTTTATTTTATATTTGGGGATTCCTACATTTTAATACACTACAACAAACAAAACCTTTAACAGCGTTTTAAAAACGCTATAAAAGCTATTAACAGCGTTTTTACATATGCTGTATATCGACATGCAGTTATATGTCAGAGATATACAATGACATTAAATAAACGCTGTTAAATGTCCTTTTTAACAGCGTTTCCCTGGTGTCATGAAATCATTAACAGCGTTTGGTTGGGTGCAGTTAGAGATCTTTCTTAGCGTTTGTTTCGTGCTAAGATAAGATTTTATAGAGTTTTTTCAATGCTGTGATATTTATTTACAGCGTTTCCTTGTTGCAATAAATCGTGCTTTATGTTTTTAGATACAATTTAACATTTTTTAAACGCAGTTAAAACTTTCAACAGCGTTTTAAAAACGCCGTGGAATGTTTTAACAGCATTTTAAAAACGCTGTGGAATGTTTTAATTCTATTCCTGTAAACATCCGCCACAATGTGTATATATGCCACATTTCAAAATCAACATATTATAGCAATATCACATTTCAAAATCAACATATTGTATCAATACCACATTTTGGACACATATTTGATAACCAACGTATGAAATTTCATAATCCAAATACACAATATTCTTACACCAAACATAAATAGTTTGTCATCAATAGTTCAAAAAAAATATAAAACAAGTAGCAATAGCAAAACAAAAGCAAGTAGTACATACGTTAAAACCAAAAAGTAGTTCTAGCAGCAAAAATAACTTCGATCCATAACTCATTGCAACCTTTTTTTGCATCACAGTCATCTATCTACCTGTAAAGCAAAAGTAATGCTTGAGAATCAATTCATCAAAAAAGTGCACACAAAGTAAAATCGAATTCATAATGCAAACACTAAATATTCATCACACTATTTCAGTAGGCGATTGACTAATACAAAGTATACAACATGCTATAAAATTTAAAAAAAAAACTTAACAAGTTGATTTTCACTCATCACAGGTTCAATATGCTATAGTAAGGTACTACTGATATATCCTATAAGTAAACTAGTAGCAAAAATCCAAAAGAAAGTGAAATGTTTCAAACCTATCAGTAGCCTTAGTAACAAGAAGATTTTCACTCATCACAGGTTCAGATGTTTTTCCATGCTTCTTTGACTTCCTCCTTTTCTTAACAACTCAATCGTTTTCACCGCATACACACATGTATAAGAATTCATAAAACGATGTGTGTGTGTTTGTAAACATCTTACGTATGAGGGCACAAGATGTTATACATTGTTAATGAAAGTTCAAAAATCCAAACAACAATCAGTATGCTTAGTGAATTTTATAACATGAAACTCTAGGTGTATCTTTTGGTATTAAAAGTAACTACAAAGAACAACAACTTTGTTACTGGAATTAAGAATTTTTAGTAAATGGATGTCAACTTCACAATGCAAAATGCCAGTAAAGTTGATGATGAAATAAATATTGGATCTCCAAATTTTGATAAGCAGTATTCAAGGACATAAAGAACTACAACCTACCATACTGATGGTATGTAACCAAGACAAAGCGGCTTCCCAACTCCTTGCAGCTCTGTAATGTTCCAAGTTTCATCAAGAACCATGCATTGTTTCACCTGTTCCAATACTTTAACCCCTAACTGTACGCAGAAGCATTTGTGTACAGCCACACAACCCACCATGCAGCTTTATTCACAATCTACTTCAACCTTAACGGTTTATCTTCAGCCCTTCAGCAAGTACTCGGCTTCTACACAAGGACGCATAGATTGTTACTATTAATTTGTTACTGCAATTACTCGGCCTGCTATAATTTAGCATGCTTTATTCAATTCAACCATCTCAAAATTATTCTCTAGCTTCTTACTTTTTTCATATCCTATCACATCTAAATCACGTGTAAGGCCACTGTAGGCATGCATATGTTATGATGCATATCAGACACTTGTAGTTATATAAAGCAATAAGTTTATGAAAAATTTAAACCAAGATAATAAAAAAAATGATTACCTAACAAATATATTGGGAAGAAGACATTTAATTTACTTTACAAAGGTAACGCTCTCCTACCTGAGGTGATCATATAGATTATTAAAGGTAGTTTATTGGCAACTTTCATGAACCTGATCCTATAATCAATCACCAAATATTGAATTTTACAGTGTTTTTCAAGCATTTCATGAAAGAGCACAAACTTTAACATGATATTTGTAAGCGCAGCCAACCTTTTCTCAAGCTCGTCAACCTCAGAACTGCAAACATAAAAGTAAAATATGAATACACAATTATAGTGATGAATTAACAATTACAGTGTAAAGGCACTCAGGTTGTTAACAAAAGTCTTGGTGCTAGATATATATAAATATATGTATGTACATATATGTATACATATATGTATGTATAGAGTATCATGATAATGAATCGATAAATTATGACTGAATTGCGGGAAATATTAAAAGTTGAGAAGTCTCTTTTACAATGTTATCAACTGACTTTAACCGAAGGAGGAATTAAGGAATCACATGTAAGAGGGTAACAAGATACACGCAATTTTATTATCAATATGTTGAATTTATCAGAAAATGCTATGACTATATTTAGAGATATAATAAACTATCATATGGACCTGTATTTTCTATATATTTTGATAGAAAATTGAGTACGAAAAGGTTTAAGATTACAAATAAGTAGACGGTTTAATTTTTCAGTTAAAGCGGCAATCACACCAAAAGTTGACTAAAAAGCGGAAAAGCAGAGCAACAAAAATGTTTGGACAGATTTTGAATTCTAATACCTTTCTGTGCTTTCTCGATTCTTTCCTCTAATTTTTCCTCTAGGTGCAGCAGAAAGCTGTTTAGTAAACATAAATATTGGTAAACTTTAGGAGTTGAAGAACAAAAGAAAGAAATATGATTATTATTTTAAATTTGCCAATGCAATGAGAGAAAAATTGTAACAATTTTAAGCAAGCTGAATGTATGTGAACCTGTGATGCAATATCAATGCCAATTTCATCAAGAACCTACAACCAGATATATATGAGAATTCAAGGTAAAATAAATGAAAGAAAAAAAATCAAGAATGCTCGGGAGGACATTAACCTGATTTGTCAACTATTCGCTTTCATCTTCAGCCTCGTCATTGTCTAGAGCCTCGTCTATAGATTCTGACATCATCTCAGTCTGTATACAGCAAATTGTTTGTTTTATGCTTACAGTCTCTGTAAAGATATAATAATAATTGTGTGTAGAAATTTGTCAAGAACTAGAAATAGGGAGAAACTGATGATGACAATGACATAGTAGAGCTATAAATATATTAATATATGTAGAAGAGGGGAAGTACAAGAAGGTGTTGAATATAATGCTGAAACATTAGTTGTAATACCATTGAAATCGATCATCTGTCATCAATACTAGAACCACTGAGGAAAACAATGGCATGTATGCAGGCCGTAAATTTTGATTCACATGGTGTATGGACGCAATAAATTTTTATCTAAACACTTACTATCATATCCATTTGTGCAGACTGCCTCTGAAAATCTTGCATCACCTTTAACTGTTTCGCAAGGTCCATTTGCTGAAGTAGAAGACATAAAGTTGCAATGTGATTTGAAAACTGAAACAATTAAAACAAAAGGAATAGAAGAAAAAGCTCCATGGATAGAACATCTCAATACCTTATTCATTGCTCCTATTGCCTTACCTGCACCTTTAATACCAACAGCAACAGAAGTGTTGGCATGCATTGCCTAAATTTGTTAGAGATCAGATAGTGAGTATAGCATAAAAAATGGGGTATGTACTATGTACACACATGCGCACGCAAATGGTATATCTCATAGTATACACATACGTGCACACACAGACATATCAAGTGGACATGAAATAAACAATTAAATATATATATAAGTGAACCTGAGTATGAGTAGCTACACCACGTATTTGAGCTCGATTGCTTTGTAATTTAGTTATTTGTTGTGGTAGTCTCACTAACTGGCGTGCTAGAACTGTAGTTGCAGACTGCAGTTGTGAACAAAAAATTTACATGGAAGGATGAAAAGGTTAGAGTTAAACAATTTATGAATAATTTCAATATACTGTGACAAAACTTTACTTGATTTCCAGTTTTAGCCGTGCTTTTTACCTCAGCCACCAACCGCTTTTCCTGTATTGTAAAGAAGTGTAAATACATAGTGAGTACATATGAAAAGGTATATTCACATACTAAAACAATAATAATTAATTTATTACACAAATTTGTCTTTAACACAAAGTTAGAGTTTGTTTCAGGAGACAAACTTACAATGCCAGCTTATAGAAAATAGTTCAAACTTTAACATGATGTTTGTAGTTGGCAGTTCTTTAAGATAGTGCAAACTTATTGTTTGGGGAGATGTTTAAATTGATAATACTCACTATTAACAAAGATAAAATTCAATTAAATTCCTTGAATAACCTTTGAAAATCGATAGGTGTTGTCCCATAAAGAAAAGCAAAAAACTTACCGTAACTTGGTATATTAAAGCACATAGTCTAGTACACGTTAGAATCCTTGCATTATTTAAATGTTAATGATAAACATCAAAGATGGTTGACTTACTTGTTTGTTGAATCTATGATATCAGCAGCTTCGTTTGCTCTGCTCTAACATCATAGGGTCAAATAGCTTATGAACTCATGTACCTGTTTGGTTAAAACAATTTAAATGTAGTTATATATGGCCTCTTAAAAGAGTACTGTGCCTATGAAAACTGTTTGACCAATTGACAGAAACTTGGATCCTAATTGTCAACTTACCTAAATCCACAAGGTAAAAAAAAGCTAGCTGACATCTTTACTGTATTGTGGTTTCTTGGATGTTTCAATCACAGCACAACAACTATTAGGTCTACTTCATATCCAACTTGTCAGTAAAAAGATTTCGATTACCAAGTTATAGACTACCAATTAGAAGATAAAGTATTGATACTTATGTGGTTATGTGCCACTGCTAAACATGTCACTTGGCCAGAGTTTTTGTAAATTGGAACACTTGTAAACCGAAAGCATATTTTCTCATGGGGGTTTGAATATTTAAGATAAATTAATTAGGAATGATTAATTTATAATTAAGGATTATAAATTAGAGTATTAATTAATGGTTAGGAATTAATTAATAAGTAATTAAATATTCAATCAGTTGTGCAACTTGTGTAGAACTTTATCCACAAATTAGTGCTTAGTTCACCACACTGTTTGCCTGTAAAAATTAATTATTGAGCAATATTAAACAATTCCAGCTACAGAACAACATTCTATTAGAGATAAGACATGCACCGAAATAGAACTTTGGATAACGATGACAAATCATGACTTAAGAAGAATCAAATCATCACTTCCTATATGTTTCTAGCTCCTAACTGAATTTCATTTACCTGCACTATTTTTTTGAACCACATTACAACTTCACTCATTTCCATCTTCTATCAGATGTCCAGCTAGACATTTGTCAGCCAACTTTGCAACATTGTGGTCACATCTCAAGAAAAAAAATGGTAATAGAGTACAAAAATAAAGATATAATGATAAAAGTCCATTGAAAGCAGTCTTACCAGCAGTAAGTGTTCATCATTTGATGGTAGATATTAAAGGTTCTGTACGTTACATCATAGAACTTCAATTTAACAAAGGATAATTAAACAATGAATCTGTGGTAGAAGACAGAAAATTATCTGTGTTATACCTATTATGGATTCTGAATTACAGGTTCGGTTTGTAGAAAATCTTTCTAGCCTATGGACACAAGCATCAACAAAACCAGTCGACTCATTACCAATTATGTGATTGGTGTCCGGTAAAGGAACTTATAAACCTTATGTACGAAATAAAGAACTGTAACCATTTAATAAAGACAATAGTTACTAGTAAAATAATGACCCGAACTACTAATCCTACATGCATATGAGACAGGCCGTCAGCTGCACCTAAGCAATTTGCAATCTTAAATTCCATGATTAAATAGATGGTCTTCTTTGATCTTATTTGACATGAATTTGTTGATAGAACAATGCCCTAATCGTTTAACTAAATTTAGGTTTCTACCTGTGCTTCATTAACATTCCCTATTTAATACTATAGAAAATAGAAACCATGAGTTATAGCCTGGATACAGGTTTTTTATTGCATCCATTGAACTCAAAGACTGACTAAAATGTGCAGGACAGAGAATTCTACTCAAGTGAGGAGGGTTACTCAAAAATGCGTTTCTTAATTGCTTAGTTTATTTGTCTACATCACTTAATATCCAATTATGTCACCATTATGACTACTTCTAACTGTAGCTTGGCAAATCTATCTAGTCACCTACCCTACCCTACTCAGCTAATAATGTCACTGCATTTACTCATGTATGAACTCAATTCTTTTATCAAAAGGATAATATTACAATGCTGACATGGCCAGACTATATATACTATAGAAATACTAATGCAATACATACATAATTCAAACTTTGCTGTGAACTATGACTCCTCACTGCTCATCATATTATGCATCACATTTCACTATGTATATGTGGCCTGATTCAAAGATGAATTAAAATAGCAATTATACAGAGGCTAAACATGTATATTACTAAACTAGTCATGCATTAGATGATACAAGGTGTAGACATTGAGTCTAAAAACTCATATGAACATAATTTATATAAAAAAAGACTTTCTTCTTGACAGTATATAAAAGTTAGAAACCTGGATAAAGGAATATTGAATTGTCTAGGTTGAAAAGTCAGTGTACAATCACAACTTCACTCATGTTTCCTTTTTCTTCTTCTTATTATAATATGCACCAAACCTTACCTAAATACAACGTGTATGTGCAAAGGCATGAGAGGAAAGGACTGTCTGTTTCTCTGTTTATTATTTGTTTGTGCTACAAAAAATGAATGGGACTATAAGACATATATTGAACATGATAGAACTAGCTGAAGCTTGCTCGTAGTCTGTGTGTTTTCTACGAAGTGAATTTAGCCACTAGTTTTGTTTGCCTAGTCTAGATTTGTAGAAGAACCCTAGATAACTTTTATGTTTGGTGATGCCCATTTGACTCTATACTTATCAAGGAAATACATTTATTCTCCACATATAATACTCAAAATCTACATGTATACAATAACCAAATATACAGACTAAATTAAAAGTTGTTATGACTGAACCAGGTAGTAGCAACAGAAATAAATCAGTACAAGGGCATTAAAACAAAGAGCAGTATATTACATCGTTGGTGAATGAAATTGAGCTCCAGGTTCAGTGATACTTAACATACATATATGTACCTTCAGTGCCCCCAGATATCTTACAACTTATACACTCAAATATGTGCAGGCAATCATGCACTATGAACATCTAAATGATTAAAATTAAATTTCTAAAAACTCTTCTTAACCCAATCTTAAATAACTTAGTTCAATAAAAATTAAGTGCACAAAACTATTCATACTACAAACTTAGATTAAAATAGATATCTTCCCAGATCAATGATAATAAAAGCCAAACTCAAGTGATTACGTTATAAAATCACATCACAAGAAGATTAGAGTTGGGGCATGCAGACCTAAATATTCTAAACAAAATCAAACAAATCAGAAGACAATAAATTATATTACATACTTACCTAAGATCGAATATGTGAAGTCGCATATTCTTCTTCTTGGTGCAATTAACAAAGATCATGCGAGGAGCGATTAGGTTTCCTATAAGATTCAATTAGGTCAGCAACAAATATGATAATTCTTTTATAGGCGTTTTCGAATAGGAAAGGAATTAGGATAATTTTAGGTTTCAGTGAGTTTTGTTTAGATTTGAGAGGGAATGAACTTCTTTGCCTAACTTTTGATAAAGCAGCAGCATGGGGGAACAATTTTTTTTGCTTAAGTGGTAAGCGGTGGGAGGGAAAGAATTTGTTGGCGGGAAGGAATAAAAATTTTACCGCCTTATTGTTTACAGCGTTTTAAGCCTTTTTAAGGCATTTTAAACCTTTTTTACTTTTGTCAAATAACTAATGATTGCAATGCATGTTAACACGTTGTGATATTGTGCCATCAAAGGTGATTTTTCTTGTAGTGATACGTTGGAACTGTATCTTTTCCCAAAAGGGAAGGTATCGTTGTAATTTCCCATAAATTATCTAGAAAGAGGAATTATGCTGTGTTTGGAATTATGAGGAATTATATTTTCTGTGTTTATTGAAATAAACAGTACAAATATGATAAATATCTCTATTTTGCACATCTCTTTCTTTTGTGCATATTTCTTGTTATTTCAAACGACACACCTTCATATATTGGATAATTTATAGAAATTTATGTAGCAACATTCTTAGTTCCAATGAATTTAAATATAAACTTAAACCCTATTCAAATTCGAAACAGTCTACAATTCATGTATAAAAACTTATAACATCCAAATAACAAAATCTGGAATTAACATAAAATCTTATTAATGAATATTTCATAACTTTAGGGACTACTTTCACCCTTACATTAGAGATTTTAGGTGTATGTAACATTTAATTAAAGTTAAAAAATCTGCTGAATATGTAGGCAAGAAACCGAAATTCATTTTATATATATTTAAGCCTCTATAATTCCATAATCTATATTCAAGCATAAAAGAAATAGATTCACAACGATAAAATCTAATATTATGTAAGAACATTTAATTTTCCACTCATCTCTTTGCTTCCAAATCTCCAGATCTAAATCTGTTATCCTTGTTTGACTCCTTTTCTCTCTACTAAAATATGTAACAAAAGCACATACATATTTTCTAGAATTATTGATCTGAGAAGAGATTTGAGTTAGGCGTAGTTATAAATTTAGATTTAGAATTTACCCCTTCTTTGCAGAATCGATTCACCCCTATTCTTCTTCTCTTTTATTTTCCTCCATTCTCCACTTATACATACATACATATATACATACATATGTATGCATGTATGTATAATATTTCATAATTTCTACAATTCTAAGAATAAGCAGAGAAGAGAAAATGGCAGAGCTTCGCTCGTTGATCTAGAAAATACGAGGAGCAAGGTCTGTATTTATGGACGCTCGAATCAATTCTATTTGTTAGATTGGATTACATTAAATCCGGACCGCTCGGCCTAGGTTTATTATCAACCGCCAGCCTTCCACCGATTGACCGATTAGCAGGGGGCGGTCGACTGCTAGGGGTCGGTCGGTCCCTATACTGGTGTCAACTGGTTAGCGTTAATAAATCAACGTGATTTATTTCCTTTTTTATAATTTATTCTTTGTATATATTTTTAATTATTTTTTATCTAAAACCTTCAAATGTTAATAACTTTTTCATTTGAACTTCGACCGTAAAACTTTATACATGAAAGTTGACCAAAAAATTGCCACGAACACAATGGTGCAAGTTTTGTAGCCAAATTGTGACATTTGTGAAAATTATATTTTTTGAGCTTTACTATTGATTATTTTTAATTAACTGCTGCTTAATTTGCAAGGTGTTGCAGATTAAGAAATTTTTTCGGATTTAAATTTGTTAATTACTATGTTGGATGATAATTAATATTAACAAAATCCTGAAATAACGACAAAATTTCTATTGGAATTAATAAAAATGATTCATTAGTAATATATAATTAAATATATGAAGTTGAAGACAATTACTGATGATTTTATGATTTGAATTCATATTAAAATGAATGAATTGGTAGAAACTGAAGTCGGTGATGATAATATTAATCACATAATAAATTTTGAAATTAATATTGATGATATAAGTTGTTAAAAATGAATATTATATACATATATACATACATACATATATATGTATGTATGTGTGTATGTATATGTACACACGGACACATACACTACGTGGAAAATACGGTAATAATTCAAATGGAAATGTTATAAAATGATTTTAGAGATGATATGATGCACTTTAGAGAATAAATATGATTTAAATAATATTTAGGAGATGATATGATGCATTTCATAAAATAAATATGATTTAAATACAATTTAAAATGATTTTATATGAATTAATTTGGAAGAGATTTAATATATATTGTTTATGTAAGAAAATGCAATTATATTGGAAATATAGCTTATAAATGTATATAAAATCGTATAAAAATGTTTATAAAGTCTCTTAGTACATATCATGTGTGAAACTTAAATTATTTCGAAGCTATATTGATTTTTATTGATATTTTGAAGTATAAGTAGTATAAACGTATACTTTAATTTTTTGAAAATTTGTTTGGTAAAGGAGGGATTTTAGAGAGATTCTAAAATGATTTTGATACAAATCTTTTTATGTATTTGAAGTATAATGACATAGAGAAACATATCAAAATTTGGAAAAGAATGGATCAAAAATTGGATCAAAAACATGTAAGACAAAAGAGAAACAAAAATTGGAATATATATATGTCCTGAAAATCAACATGAGCCTCCAGGCTCCTATATCCGGCCACCACCAACGGTGGAGCCACCGGTTGACCGATGGCGACCTGTTGGGTTAAGGTTTGCCTTAGCTCAACAGGATAAGGTCTATTGTATTGGTTAAATCATTCTGGGAGTTCATCAGATGACATTTATGCGACTTTTTAACCTGATTTTCCCAGCTATATTAAGGATTGAATGGATATATATACAATGGTATATATACATGTGTGTGTGTGTGTTTGTGTGCTTATATATATGGATTGTTAGTTGGTATTGCTATTGATTACTAGACTATTTATATCCTCTATTGGTAATTGTGGTAACGCGATCACTTAATTATCTAAAGTGCATGTTATTGTATAAATAAGGATTATTAAGCCATATATGAACTGCGTTCATTCAGTGACTAACCACATGTTAATGCAATAGGGTATGTATAACACTCCATTAATTAATATTAATTAATTAATGTATTAATTATGATAAAGGTTTAAGTGGTTAAATCATGAGATTAACCAATACAATGTGATAAGTACTTGAGTTCATATTTACTTTATTAGGAATTATCATTCAAATAAAACTTAACTAAATAGGATTAAATGAAGAAGAGGCGAATGAGCTGGCGACTAACTATTCATTGGGGTAAAGATAACTGTTTTCCTCTTTTCATTTCATTCCACTTTCATATAAAAAATATAAAGCTTTGAAATTCTTCAATGGTGATTGTGGCCTAATTAAGAAAAATGAAGAAAAGAAGAGAATCAAATTTAATGGGACTATAAATGTTGATCAACTAAGGAATATGTGAGCAATATATTCTCTAATCTAATTTTCTTTCCTGAATTTGCTCATTGCCAAATTAGTAATCAATGTTACTCATGCTTCTTGTAATCTATTCGATTCAAAAATTTAATGTGATGTTATGAATACATGATTGGAGATGGGTTTTGATTTGTAGAATTTTCTGATAAGTAAATGAACTAATATGAATTATTTGAGAGGTGTATATTATAGAAATTGTTAAAAAAGGAAGTTTGATAAATTCTATGATAGATAATACATGTAATCAATTTCTATGATTCGGTAGGATTAAAAGTAGTAATTTCTACAAGGAAATATGCTTGATTGAATAGTAAATAATTGGGGTCATAAGGTAATTGAATTAAATAAAATATTTAATAATTGGTCAATAGACCAGATCCACAAATTATGCTAAATGTGTCAAGAAAGTACCTCAAAATGGTAAGAAAATACTAAGCCAAACTAATCAGAAGTAGACACGTGTATTGGTAGTGTCAGAGGTGTAGAAAACAATTCCAAACGCCTATCGAGTGGAAGTACCAAAGGATGTAGCACCAATCGAATGTAAAATAAATGGGAATTTTGAGTATAAGGTCTTAAGATTGGAAGCTAAGTAACGCTAATTATGAGGCTAAGTCTGAAGGTGTAGCCGAAAATCGAAAGCGGATAAGGAATAAGTTTGAACTTTAGGCTATGGAGGTGATTTTTGATACCTATGGTTAAATTGTATGCAGAGGATGTGACTTCCGGAATCTAAGGTTGAATTTTGGGTAGAAGAGGTGATTTCAAAATTTTAAGGTTTAAATTTTATAAGTCACCAAAGCTATAATAAGGCAGATTTCCCCAAACGACACCGAGGGCAGTGATTACCAAGAGTAGTATAGCTCTTGGTAAGTTGTTGAAACTGAAATTAATTGACTCCAAAAGAGAATTTATGCTAAGGCTTAAATTGGTTGATACTAATACTCAAAATATCGATGATAATGTAGTAAGAAGGTTAACCAATAGCTAAGTGAAAAGCCTAATATGACTAGCTGGGTAGGTAAGTGATGTTCGGTAACTTATGTCAGGCCTAATGTGGCAGTCGAGAAACTAAAGTGAGGTTGTTGTAAGGCCTAGTGGGGCAACCAAAAATGAAATCATGGGTGTAGGCCTAGTGCTTCAACCGAAAATGAAAGCGTAGCTGTGAGGAGAAAGGTGGTAACCATAGTCTAAAGTGTGAAGTAAGGCCCAAGATGGCATACAAGACACGAAAACAATTGGTGTAAGGCCATTTGTGTCAACCAAAGATCTGGTAGAAAACATAAGGCCTGATGTGGTAGTTAAGTATTGGAATTGAGGTATGTGTAAGGCCTAGTGTGACAACCAAAAATGAAAGCGTAGGTGTAAGGCCTAGTGTGGCAACTACAAATGAAAGCACAGGTGTAAGGCTAGGTGTGGCAACCAAACACGTAAGCGAAGTAGGTATAACGCTTGGAGTGGCATCCGAAACCAATAGTTTCGCTAGTATAATTAACTGAATGCATGAGACCTTGGTGGTAGCCAAATGTTAAGACTTAAACCTTTCATCTGTTATAAAAGTGTGAGGCCTTGGTGGCAGCATAAGATAGAATGTTTTGGGTGTTGATTAGAAATGGGAATGATCACTGTTTGGCTTACAGAATGGTTTGACTTTGGTTGTGGCCTTATGGCAGGAGTAAGACACTTAAGTTTGAACTATGTGCAGGTTTTTATTTATAGAAGTTAAAATGGATGTTTTGCTATAGTGAGGGGAAAACCCATTTTGTGCTTTAGCGGCTTGGTCTCGCTATCTTTCATGTTTAGGGTAATATATTGCTCATGCGAGATTTTATGTTTGGCCCATATTTTTATCATTGTTTCTTCGATAAACTCATTATGGTAGGTTGAGTTTATGGGTTTTGACGGGATGCTTTTAGGCGGACGAATAATAGAGCCAAATATGAAGTAGGATTCTACGATGTATTATTTTCTATTTTGATTCCGATGTGCTAAATATTTATGTCAGCATCTTCATATGTTAGGCATAATACACCTATCTATATTGTTCTATATTTTTGAACCGTGGGTAGGAATTTGGGAATTAAATTTTTAAATTTAAATTGTAGTGATGTGTTTCTTAATTTCAGGTTATATCTGCTATGTTTACTTGAGACTATTTAATATACCTGATCTCATATATGTTACCGAAAGATAATTCCAAGGTGACCACAACACATCAGAGTTCCATATTTGGATTTCAGAATAAGAGATGTTACAATTGGTATCAGAGCTTAGGTTGGGGGACACATAAGTGAAATAGAGCTAAGTAATGGTTTGAGTAAAATTAGATAGTAGAAAACAAACATCTTAGTGAGGGTATAAGCTACTTTATGATGTATTTGTATTTTTCTATATGAAGATATAGATGAGTTCATTAGAAATTTTCTATTACTAATTCAGTTTCTTCTTCCATTTTCTGATGAAAACTTCCTTAGCAGAAATGGATTTGAGGAGTGGAGGAATCATAGTAAGAGGAGCTAATGTAAGGAGGGAAAATGACAACACACAAACGATTAAGTGGAATGGTAAGGAAGTGCCTCCAACCGTCGAGAATGAGGTAGTCCTACCTATTGTAGGAATAGATATGAATGTTCTAGTTCAGTTCATGATACATATAATGAGAGAGAATATGCCAGAAGTAGTAGAGCCAAGGCCGATTGTAAGAGAGGATTTTTCAAAATTGAATCAAACTAAAACCTAGGAGACAAGGTGTTTATTAGGAGATAGCCGATGGTAGAAGTGTTGAATCGGCTATAGGTGAGTGAGCATATCTTCGGAGATTTGGGGTTGAATGATGCAAAAAATAAAAGGCTAGCTTCTAGATAACTACGTGAAGACGCTTTGGATTGGTGGGATGCGGTAACCATAGAGGCTCCTGAAGAGAAGATAACTTGGGAGCAGTTCAGGAAAAAATTCGAGGTTCTGTTCATTTCTGAGTCCTAAAGAAGAGTGTTGCTGAGAAAGTTTATCGATCTCAGGCAAGGCGATATTTCTATGGAAGAGTACATCCAAATTTTTAATTCCTTAGCCAAGTATAGCTAAGGATTGATTAATTCCGCACTGTAGAGGAACAAGAAGCTTATTAGTGGTTTGAAGGAAGGTTTAGATCATAAGATGATGGTACACGTGGCGTCTCCTTTTGAATTTGTCGTGGATATGGCAGGGCAGTATCATAGTATGTACCAAGTGCAAAACAGGGTGGATGTGAACCCCAAGCCAGGACCAAAGAAGAGGTTTGCTCCTTACCAGAAGGGGAAGAAGGGGCTACAGCCGAGAAGAAAGACTAAGAGGATGGTGGCTGAAAGGACATTTCAAAGGTTGCTTACTATAACCGTAGGAAGAAAGGACATTATACATCATGGTGTATGTAACCGAAAATGATAGTCAAGATCAAGTGTCATAACTATGATAAGTGGGGCCAAGAAGAAGAATTGTCTAGAGTTGAAGTAGACAATGATGTTTGCCTTGGAGGGGCCAAAATGAGGACCATCTACCGTGGAGAAAGGCAAGAATGATGTGTTGGAAGGTATGACATTACAGTTAGAGTTATGTTTGATACCGAAGCTATTCTTTCATTTTGAAAGATATAGTTTATAGATTAGGGTTACATGTCACTTATTTAGTTACTTCATTGTGTTTGGTTAATCCGAGTGGTTGGTATGCTACTCTTGAGTTAATGTGCGCCAATCTAGAGTTTTCTTTGTTTGAGTATTTGTTTTCTTGTGGTCCATTTGTGTTTGACCTTATAGGTAGGGGTACTTTTGGGTATGGATTGGTCAGCTCAGAATGATGAAGTATTTATTGTACCAAGAATACTGTATCCTTATAGAACCCGAAAGGAAAAGGAATAGTCCTATTATCTTTGAACTAGTTGAAAGGAGATTTTAGGGTTTCATTGTGTGCACCAGAGAGTTTGGAAGTAGAGATATATAGAGTTTTTATCGTTTGGGAGTTTGCAGATGTCTGCAAAACCACTAATAGGATTACCTCCAAAAATAGCAATTGAATTTCACATTTATTTGGTATGAGGGGCATAACCTATTAATAGATCGCCTAGTAGAATGCAGCATAAGGAAATGGAAGAAGTGAAGAAGTAACTAGCGGAGCTTGAGCATAGGGGTTTTATTAGGCCAAGTAGTTTACCATGGTGAGCTTCTGTAGTATTTGTAAACAAGCCTGATAGATCACTTTAGATGTGCATCGACTATAGAAAGTTGAATGAGATGACGGTGAAGAATCGTTACCGATTGCTAAGGATAAACGATCCATTCGATCAATTGGGTGAAGCTAGAGTATTTCCACAGTTAAATTTGGCTACAGGCATACATCCCTTAGGGTTGCTGAAGAGGGTACTTTTTTAACCGCATTTAGGATGAAATATGGTTTATATTACTAGTTGGTCATGCGCTTTGGGCTAATTAATGATCCAACATTCTTTGTAGATCTTATGACTGAGGACATTCATGATCAGTTGGACAGATTTATGATAGTCTTTATAGATGATATCTTGGTGTATTCTAAGGATAAACAAGATCATGAAGTCCATATTAGTTTGGTATTAGAGGCCTTGAGGTAGCACAAGTTGAAGAAAAAAATTTCCAAGTGCCATTTTTGGAAGCAGGATGTTAAGTTCTCGGGCCATATGCTTTCAAATGAGGGACTTGCTTTAGATCCTTTGAAGGTTGAAGCCGTAGCTGATTGGAAAAGACCAGAGGCTATTAACGAGCTAAGGAATTTCTTGGGATTTTCAAAGACTAATTAAGGGCTTCTCTAGGATAGCATGGAATTTACAAAAGCTTACCCAAAAGTTAAAGCGATATGTTTGGATGTAGGAATGTGAGCTGGCATTCTAAGAGTTGAAGCTTTGGTTAACGAAAGTCTAGATTTTAGTAATGTCGGAAAGGGATGTAGATATGGTGGCATACACAGATGCTTTGGGTTCTGGATTAGGAGCTATGTTAATGTAGAAGTGTACGGTTATAACATATGCATATAGGCAATTGAGACTCTATGAGGTTTGGTATCCAAAGCATGACTTGAAGTTGGCGACTATTATCTTCGCATTAAAGATTTGGAGGCATTACCTTTTAGGAAAAAAATGAGCTATTTATTGACCATCAGTTCTCAATATACTTATTCGCTTAGAAGGAATTGAACATGAGACAACAGAGTGGCTAGTGTTCTTGGCATCATTTGATTTTGGGATAGAGTATTCCTCGTGAAAAGGAAACAAAGTTGTAGATGCCTTAACCCGAAAGAAGAAAAGTAGCATTTTGGTTATGTTTGAGGAATGTAATGCTTTAGAGACTCTGGATACTTGTAATGTTTAGTTTCGGTCGACTACTGGTTCAAGTAGAACTTTAAGGTCATTGTCCTCCTTGGAAGTTCACCCAACTCTCACAGAGAGATTGCCAAAAAGCGAAAAGAGGGCATAGTATATGCTGAAAGTCTTAATGACATGAGGAGTGCCGCTGAGACAAAGAGCTAAAGGGCTTTAGTATTGATAAGAAGGATTGGCTTTAGAAGAAGAGAAGGTTGTATGTTCTTAACAGTGGAGACCTTCGAAAGTCGGTTCTTGATGAATACCATTGTTCAAAGTTTGATATTCATCAAAGGGTACTAGGATGTTCCAACACATGAAGCAGAGCCTCTACTAGGAAAAAATGAAGAGAGGTGTTGGGGTTGTGTGAAGAAATGTTTCACATGCTAACAAGTAAAGATGGAACATCAAAAGCCAAGTGGACTTTTGCAGTCTTCAGAAGTTCCAATGTGGAAATGTGATCCATCTCGGTGTAGTTTGTTGATGGTTTGCTGAGAAGTAGGGCATGTAATGAAAGTATATGGGTTAGAGTGGATATACTAACCAAGAGTGCCCATTTCATTCTAGTAAAATCCATGAGGACGACAACCAAACTAGCTAAGATATATGTTAAGACTATAATGGGATTTTATGGAACTCCAAGTAATATAGTTGGGGACCAAGACCCTTTGTTTTCCAGTGAGCTTTGGTGGAGCCTACAGGGTTCTTTGGGTTTGAAATTGTGTATGAGCACTGCTTACCATCTGCTAGTAGATGGTCAGACTGAAAGATTCAACCGGGTGCTTGAAGATTCACTACAAGCCTATTTGTTAGACTTTGATGGATCTAAGGAAGATCATTAGCACTTTGTGGAATTTTCATATAACAATAATTACTAGTCCAGTATTGGAATGGACCATTTTTAGGCATTATATGAAAGACCTTGTAAGTCACCAGTAAGTTAGTGCGAAATTTGGAGGTAGACTTGCTCTTGGGCCAGTTCTTGTAAGAGAAACTACGGAGAAGATAGAGTTGATTCAGTAAAGGATGAAAGATGCTCAATTAAGTAAGAAGTGCTACGCCGATGGGAGATGGAAGGACTTAGAATTTGACTTAGGGGATCATATATTGGTTAATGTGTCACCGATGAGAGATACTCCATGGTTTGGAAACACCAAAAAGTTACCGTTAAGATATGCTAGCCCATTTATGATACTAGGGAAGTATGTCCGAGCCCTATCGGATGTTGTAGTTTCGAGAACTATGGAAGACTTGGTTGTTGAACTGAGCATGACCTATGTAAGGAAACCTATTCAGATTTTAGACCGAGATGCAAAGAAGCATCAGAATAAGGAAGTAAATATTGTGAGGGTATAGTGGAGTGAGGACCGAGATGTTTGTACATGGGAAACAGAGGATGAAGTCAAGAGTACCTATCTCGAGTTGTTTATTTAGCTTAGCATGTATCATTGCTATGTTTTATTATAAACTAGGCATATGGAAGATATTATGGTTGACTTTTGTTATGTATTGGCAGATGTTCCGGTACACTTTGTTTGAGACACTTTGGCAAGGAAATTATGTGTATATCTAAAGAAAATCCTGTGATACCACCATAATTAATAAAAAAATTAATTAAGGAATTACTTACAAGAATAAAGGTTTAAGTGGTTAAATCTATTCGAACCCTATTTGTATGAATATTTTAATAATGATAGCTATATATATAGTGTATTATTTTGTGCAAGAATCTGAAGATGATGATTCGGAGAAACACGGAGAGAAGCAAGGAGATCGCCTACAAATCAAGAGACAAGAGTATGTAATTGTTAATAGACTTCTTTATAAAATCTCCTAGATGATTCATATGCACAAACAACTCATTTGCACATAAGAATTTCAAAAACAAGAGTCAATGTGTTTTCAAAACAAGGATTTTCATGACTGTCTATATAAAACATTTTTACGTAGATTCAGTCGACTGAATTCATTTTAAGTCGACTGAGGGCAATCGACTGAAAATGAATGCAGTCAACTGAACTAGTATACTAACTTATATGATTTAGTCAACTGAAGTTTGTCGTTTCCACTGTATTTTTTTTTTTCATATTCAATAGACTGACCACTATCCCCAGGCGATTGAATAATCTGTAACGACTATATTCTGAAACAATACTTCGATGAGTTGTGATCATTCGATGCTTCTCTTCGAAGAGAAATGGCTTTTCTGAATGATTGTAACCTTTCTACGCAACCTTTTGATATCTATAAATATAGTCTAACTTGCAGAAGTGAAAAATATCATGTTGTCTTGAATTCTTTTCTCTCTGGAATACCATTTGCCCTTAAACTCTATTATTCACTCAAGAATTATTATATACACTTCCATAATCATGGTGCACAAATCTTGAATCATCAAGGAGATTATAGGAAGTATTGTACTACAAGTAAAAATCTGTGTTGATCGAACATATGATTGTCAGAGTTAGGAAATTGTTGTAACGCCTATTCCTTTGGGTTAAGTGAGGGTGCTTTTCGGTTAGTTGAAAATCCAAAGGGGGCTTCGGGACTGGACGTGGAACAGGAAGTATGAACCAGTATAAAAAGTCTGGTATGATTGCTTCTTGCTTTACTTTACCATTTACTCTATTATATAGCTTGATATTTCATATACACATATATTCACAAGTTAGCCATATTACCATAGATCCTTGTGTGCTTTCATTTGGTATAAGAGCACGGTTTTTTCATTAATTGTAACAAATTTTTGAAATATTAAAATTATGGCAAGCACTTTTCTAGAGGATCAATCAATTGAACATCGTTCACTATTTACCGGGTCTAACTATGCATATTGGTCTATAGGAGTGAGAATTTTTATAGAGGAGACCGTTCTTGAGATTTTGCAAGCTGCTCAAACTAGGTATGAAGTACCTTCTACTGAAATGAGTACTTATATGAATGCTCAAAAAATTGTGGCAACTAGCAATGCAAAAGCTATGAATGTTTTGTTTTATTCACTTGATGAAAATGAATTTTCTACGGTTAATGCTTTGTAAAATTGCATATGATATTTTGCGTACACTTCGAATTACACATGAAGGGACAAACAAAGTTAAACAAACAAAAATTCTATTCTACAAAACCAATTTACATTATTTAAAATGAAAACTAATGAGTACATTGTTGGTATGTATGCAAGATTCCAAACCGTACGACATGATCTCATGGCACTAAGAGTTACATTCACTGATTTTGATCTTGTTACACGTATTTTAAATTCTTTGACTATTGAATGGGAATGAAAGGTTCTATCAATTGAAGAAGCAAACGACCTTCGCCAACTCAAAGTTGAAGAATTAATTTGGAATTTGATGTTGTATGAAGCAAATTTGCAGGCAAGAAAAGAAAAAAATCAAGATAAGAAGAGTATAGCTTTTCAAGCCAACGATCAAAACTATGACTTAGACGAAGATGAGATCATATTCATCACTAAAATCTACAACAAATTCAAGAAATTCACGAAAGTACAAAATGTCGGAAACTCAACTTTGATCAAGTGCTTCGAATGCGACAAATTCGGGCACATGAAAAAGATTGTCCATAATTGAACAAAGAAAAGAAGAAAAATAAATTTGAAAAGCTCAAGTAGAAGAGAAAATATTTTCAAGTTACATGGTATGATTCAGATTCGTCTCCTTGGATGGCGAAAGTGATAGAGACACGGAACAAGCAAACGTTTGTTTTATGACCACTAGTGAGGTAAATCCCGAGCTTTCTTATAATGATATTCTAGAAATAAGTATTGAATTAGATGATAAACTAAGAAAATTGAAGGAATTATATAAAGAAAATATAGGCAAATTAAATAGAGCCGAATTAGAAATTGATATGTTTAAAGATGAAAAAAGTATTCTATAAGAAGAACTCGAAATTTCACAAAAGGCATGTGAAAGTTTAACTTCTCAAAATACTGCTTAATTGGTGAAATAAAAGCTAGTAAAGATGAGAATGATAAGCTTAACAAAGAAGTTTGCGAACTAAAATCTAGTTTGGACTTGTCTAAAAATAAAGTTTTAGAGCTAAAAAACAAAAATTGGAGCAAATTACTAACAATGTTTCAAAATTTAACAAAGGAAAACAAAGCTTAGAGAATTTGATTAAAATTCAAACCTTCTAGCAATAAAAATGGACTTGGTTTTAAGAAAGCTAAACAATATAGTCAAAAGAAATATATCACTTTGTACATAAAATTTTGAAAATTTAAAAATAGTACACAAGGAATTATTTCAAATTCGAAAAATACAAAGATTTGGGTTCAAAAAATAAACAACAATTTAATTGGACAAAAATATATAGATAATTTTCTAGTAAATGTTATTCATAAAAATAATTACATTTCTAAAGGTTCTAAATCATCCTGGGTATGACTACCTTCTTCTACTAATACATAAGAACTTAGCGTAGAAAGTGGGTACCAATAAAATTTCTTATTCTTATGCAAATACCCAAAAACCAAAAAGTGAAATGGATACTCGATAGTGGGTGCTCCAAGAATATGACGGGCAATACAAATATGTTAACTAACATAACACACATTGATGGAGGAACCGTGGCATTTATAGACAACTTGAAAGGATTCGTAGTTGGAATTGGAGACATCATCAATGTCGGTATATCTAATACTCCTTTGATTACTAATGTGTTATTAGTAGAAAATTTAAAACATAATATTTTAAGTATAAGTCAGCTATGTGATAAAGGTTTTAAAATCGATTTTGAAAAGGATAAATGCAATATTTTTTAGTAAAATAAAAATTTAATTTTTAAAGGTATAAGAAAACGAACTATTTATGTTTTGAATACGAATATTAAACATGTTAACGATATGTGCCTAGTTTCAAATCATAATAATTTGTGGCTTTGGGACAAACGGTTTTGTCATATTAATTTTAAATATCTTGATAGGTTTGCTGAAAATGAATTAGTTAGAGGTTTATCAAAAGTAAATTTTGAAGTTAAAAATCAGCGTGACGCTTGTCAATACGAAAAATTAAAGAAAACTTCTTTTAAATCTGAAAAGGAAATATCATCTAAACAACCACTAGAACTACTACATTTAGATTTATTTGGTCCTACTCAAGTAAGATCAATATATCATAATAAATATGTTTTTGTGATTGTTGCCATTAATTCTAGATTTACTTGGACTATATTTTTGAAACACAAAAGTGATACTTTTGAAATGTTTAAAATATTTGTTAAAAGAAATCAAAATTTAAGAGTGTCCTAGAAGCGATCACGGAGGGGAATTTGAAAATGAATTATTTGAAGATTTTTGTAATAAGAAAGGTATTAGTCACAATTTTTCTTTTCCATGAACGCCACAACAAAATAGTGTAGTTGAATGGAAGAATCGTACTTTACAAGAATGTGCACGAGCATTGCTAAGTAGTAGCAACTTACCAAAGAATTTTTGGGTCGAAGCCATTGCTACTGCTTGCTATATACTTAATCGTGTATTTTTAAGACCGTTGACTAAAAACACCTCTTATAAAATGTTTGATGGAAAGAAACCAAAATTTTCATATTTTTAAATTTTTGGTTCAAAATGTTTTATATTAAACACTAAAGAATAATTAGGCAAATTTGATCCGAAAGCCGATGAAGGAATTTCAAAACAAAAATGAAAATGAAGATGAATAAATTTTAGAAATAAATCAAACTCATATTCTAGAAAATAATGTCACTAATGGAAACAAAAACGAAAACGAAAATACTAATAATACCAATAATGTATTAAGATCCCCTTTAGAATTTAAATAGACCATCCTATAGATAATATAATTAGAGATGTAAATACCAAGTCACAACTAGAAGCTAGTTAATCAAATAGGTCTTATAGCTTTTATCTCTAATATAGAACCCAAAAGCTATAAGGACGCCACCGCAGATGATTTTTGAATATTAGCAATGTAAAAAGAACTTAATCAATTTGAAAGAAATAACATTTGAGAACTTGTACCAAGACCAGATGATCAATCCATTATTGGAACAAAATGGATATTTAAAAATAAAGTCGATGAAAATGGTAATATAATTCATAATAATGCAAGATTAGTTGCTCAAGGGTACAATCAAAAAGAATGAATTGACTACAAAGAAACATTTGCTCATGTAGCTCAACTAGAAGCAATATGAATATTACTTACACTTGCGTGTCATCACAATTTTAAATTATATCAAATGGACTTTAAAGGTTCTTTCTTAAACGGTTTTATTAAAGAAAATGTTTGTCTTCAACAAAAACCTCTATTTATTAACGAAAAATATCCAAATCATGGTTTTAAACTTAAAAAGGCGCTTTATGGTCTTCAACACGCACCCCAACTTTGGTATGATAAACTCAAAAGCCATTTGTTAAGTTATGGTTTTCAAATTGGTAAAATTGACACTATGTTATTTACCAAAAAGGAAAATAATGATATTTTAATCATTCAAATTTATTTTGATGATAGAATATTTGGTTCTACAAACGAGAATATATGTAATGATTTTGCAGATATTATGAAAATAAATTTGAAATGTCACATATGGGAGAATTAAATTTCTTTCTGGGCCTACAAATTAAAAGTTATCCCGCCTTTTGGCAAGGCCGTGACATCCAAGGACTTAACAAAAAACGAGTGGTTACCAACCTTGAAATTCAGTTATGTACAAGACTATGGACGATGGTCAGGCAAATTCGGGCCGTGTCCCAATCAAGGTGAAATCAGTATGAAGTGACAAGTACGGCCCTGTGAGGCTACATTTCAAATTTCAAGTCAATCCGAGTCCGTATGCTCAAGTCACAAACAAAGGAAAATTTTATATAGATCTATCGGGGATGATCCATAAAACAACACAAATCAGCAATGATCGATTGATATCTTAAAATCTACAAGTCTAATGCACTTGAAACTTTCAAAGCATTAATATATGAAGAATGGAGCCCACGTGGACAATCGTAGGTCAAAACTCTCAAGTTCATGAAACTACCGATCGTTATATACATATTGTTCATAACAATCGGTATGACTCAGCAAGCAATCCAAATACAATGGAGATCAGTGAATATCTTGCAAAATACAACTCAGAATGACGCCATATTTTAGGAGCAAGGTCTAGAGGCATGTGGGACCCTCCACAAACGATCGCGGGAAAGGACTCACAAAACTCATAAAATACCGGTCATTCTCTATCGATCGTTCCTAACGATCGGTATAAACCAGCCAGAACAATCCATAATTTTACGGAAGCTTCGATATCTCACAGACCGTAAGTCGGAATTGCACGAAATTTGGAGAGAAAGTAGCTTACATCATGGACCACCTCCAAGAATGATCTCACCACCCATTGGAGCTAATATGAACGGTCGATACTATTATTACCGATCGTTCCAAAAAGATGAATTACGACTACCAATCATTCTGGTGGGCCCCTACGGATCTAGAGGTTTCTTTGGCCAAATTTCAGCCCGATTTATGCACGTCTTCACCTATAAATACAATGGTCATTCTCCATAAACAGGATCCTTCTTTTCGCCGCTCAGGCTCTACCGTTTTTATTCTTCACTCTTGTACTAATGGATCTCAGCTGATCCAAACATTCTTGTAATCATAATCAATCACAAGTTCAATAAAAATATGAAGTGGACGTAGGCCAAGATTGCCGAACCACTATAAAAATCTATGTGTTCATTTACTTTCTCGGCAATGTTTTTAATTTCATTCATCATTCAATCTCTATGAGATTTTATTGGGTGTTTGTGACCATTTTTGGTGCAAACACCAAACAATTAGAAAATGCTATATTAATCTATCAAGAAAAATATTGCAGAGAATTGTTAAAAAGTTTTGGAATGGAGAATACTTCAGGTAAATTGACTCTAATGAGTGCTAGCTTGCATTTAGACAAAAACGAGAATTGTATGGAATTTATCTACTTCCCTGTCGTAGCGCAGTACCCCGGCATTCTGGACTCAAAACTCAACTTAAAGACAGTGGATTCTATCCACTCCCCTTACGTCTTGTGACTGATCAAGGCACAGAGGATCAAGCGACAACTACTAAATTTCCATCAAGGATTGGGCAAGGGACTGCTACTTAAGCGGTAATCCCAAAGGTTGGAGAACCAAGAAGATATGAAACAAACTATTCTGCCATCTCGAAATATAGCTATCCATCATAAAAGAAATCACTTACCATTATGGAACCTCCATTCGTCGAGTCAAGGGTGGTAGTCATCAAAAGCCATCAAAATTCATCGAAACGTTTGTCGAAAAAACTCACTGCAGGGTTGACCCGAAGTCTAACCTAAAGTAATCACCCCTTTGACTCGAAGCAAACCCAAGAAACTCTGGACCAAAGCCGAACTTGGGTAAAACCAAGATTTTCCCTAAGCAAGCATGCAAATGACTCCAAGCACCATTTATAACCAACCCAGCACTTCGAATTTAGCGACTCCAAGCAAACCAGTTGACTCCAATCAAATAGCAGATTTTCTTGGGTCGGACTCCAAGTAAATTACCACCAATCCGTCAATACTGTTCTATCTTTCTTTACTCATATCTCGGGCATACGGACTCAAATGACTTGTAACTTGGTGTGCAACCTCAAGAGGTCTTTCTTACTACCTTATATGGATCACGCCCCATTTGGGTGAAAGTTTGGGGATCATCACCGATCGACGACCCTATCTCAATAGATTCGCCATTCGATCAGCATTCTTAACCATTCAAATGTTGGATAACCATGCATACATCATTCATAAGTGTTACAAGCAACTGTAACTTGAACACTGACCAGACTGACGATGATTGGAGCATTTTCCCTAGTCAAAACCTATTCATCGAAGCCGTTCGATGTCTAGAATGTCCGAAGAGATTCAATGCACCAACAATGCCAGTGTATCCTGTGAACATGGACTCACTACTACATCTCGTGAAGTACAAGTGGCACATGGATTCCGTCAAAGCGACATATGCCATTGAATGTAGATGTTTTTGCATATTCCTCGAAAGAATAACGATCACACAATTTACGTAGTTACCACCTAGGTCCATCTCCTTATCCGATCAACCAGATCAGAATTTTGTCGAGCAATTCAAGATCCACACAACTCACATCAAGGATGAGATGTCATTATCCAATTTATTCCACACGCCAGGTGAGCCTCTTAAAGACTTCCTGTAGAGATTTAACGTCGTCGTCACTAAAGTGAGCAATCCTTGCAAGAATATCATACCGATGGCGTTGATAAGAGGAATCTACCCCAAGATAGACTTTGGCGACTGGTAAGCTAGGGAGCCTCCTACGACCTTGGATTGTTTCTGTTACAAAGTGAATCAGAACCTAAGCAAGGAGGAGATAGAGCATACTAGGAGAAAGAAAAATGCAGGCCTGTTAGCTGAAGGAATTCAAAGCGAGGGCAACACTAAGGCCCTAGATGAGGACTTGGATTCTAGAAGATGACCCAGAATCTCCAAAACTCGACTCATATACTCCTTTGAATGATTTGATCGAAAACATCTGCTTGAAACTCACGACTCGGAGCAATACTTAAAACATGCCTCGAGAGAGAGTCCACCAAAACCTAGAAAAAATCTAGGAAATGTTGTATTTTCCAAGATACACATGGTCCTAATACTGGCGATTGCTAACACCTCTGAGATGTGACTGGAAAGCTGGTTCGAAATGGAAAGTTTCAATAATATGCGCAAGCCCCACATAATGCCGGGTAGGGAACATCTGTCCCCTATCAATAAAGAACTTTTGATTATCAATTAGACCACATGCAATCGACTTCTAACTGAGGAGGGTTGGGGCAAAATGGAATAGTGACCAAGTACGTAGAATAGGGTGCCAATCAACCTCCATAGACCATGACCGGACCTTTGGAATTTCATCAAAACGAGCATGATCCAACCGCTCATCAGCTATCGTATGCCCCCGACTTAGGGGCAAGGACTCGAAACGGAAAGTGGGTGTCACTCGACCATCCACTTCCTACTCTATGCAATTTTGACAGAACACCTATGCCTTACTCAGAGCCCGACAAGGTAAGAATCTAGTACAAAATGGACATAATTGATCGTCCACTCATCAACTTCCGTGCTTGACTTGAAGATCGAAGAAACATTTGGAGTGGATGCAACCCGACCATCCACTCTCCAGCTCGTACTTGAAGTTCGCTAAAATACTTATGCCTCTCCCGAAGCTTGCCAAAACGAGGTCTAACTAAAGTGGACGTGATTTGACCGTCTGCACATTAACTCTTGCCCTGGACACAGGAGGCAGTCTAGGAGCTCGACTGATAGTATGTGCGACTAACTGTCTACTCATCAACCACGACCCTCAACACGTAGACACGACTGTAGCTTGAGGTATATGCGACTAGACTATCCATCCAATAACTCTCCACCTTGACTTATCGGAAAGAGTGCAAATTAGATTGTATGAGACCTGGCCATCCAACCCAAACATGGACCATGGATGTGGTCCAACCATCCATCGCTTAATCACCACTCACTTGCCAAGTTGTGGGCAGAATTCCATTCCACAAATGTATGTGATTTGATCGTTCATTCGACAACTCTTACCTCGACTTGATAGGTGGAGTATAAATCAAAAATGGGTGCAACTGATTACCCATAATATAACTTTAGTTCCCAGAGTATGGACTAGAGTATAAACACAAAATGATAGACACGGTACGGCCGTTCATCGATCAACTCTATTCCCCAGAGCGCGGACTGGAGTATAAACACCAAATGAGTGTGACTGATCACCAATCAACCAGCTCTGGTCACTAGAGCGTGGACTGGAGTATAAACACCAAATGGGTGTGAATGACAGCCCATCAACCAACTCTGGTCCCCAGAGCGCGGACTGGAGTATAAATGCCAAAATGGTATGACTAACCACCCATCAATCAACTCTGGTCCCCAAAGCGCGTACTAGAGTATAAACGCCAAATGGGCTTGACTGACCACCCATTGACCAACTCTGAACCCGAGAGTGCGGGCTAGAGTATAAATACAACAAAGATGGATGTGGTTTGACCGTCCATTGACTAGCTCTAGCTCCAAGAGCATGAGCTGGAGTATGAACCCTAAATGAGCGCAGTTCAATTTCCCATCAATAAAATCTGCTCCCCTAGTGAGGACTAAAGCATAAGCCACAAGATCGGATGTGACCCGACCATCCGGTACTAAGCGGACGTGACACGACCGTTCATGCATCAATCCTTGTCCTTGGCACGGGACCCCTAGAATAAATTCATGTGGATGAATTCTAACCATACAAGACTAAATTTCTTCCTTGACTCGGCAGGAAGAGGTAGATTCAAAAAACGGGCATAACTGGCTGTCTTATTCTAAGTGGATGTGACTACCCATCCAACCACAAATGAACGGGATCTGACCGTTCATCCGCTATCTCTTGCCTACGAACCGGTAGGCTGAGAGTGCAACATGGACGGATGTGACTCAACCATCCACTAATCAACTCCTTCCTACGATTTAGCAGGAGAAACATTAAATTAAAGTGGTCGTGATGCGACCACCACTCTTCTACTTTTGCCCTTGATTGGGGGCAAAGGAACTGAAAAAGAAAATGCAGTTGGACAATTTTCTTCAATAACTCTAAGTCCCCAAAGCATGGGATGAGGTGTGATTAATCGCCTATAGATTAAGTCTGAACCCCGTAATGTGGATACGAGCATAAACAAACGAGTGAATGCGATTCAACCATTCATTCGCTAACTCTAACCTGAACTCGATAGGAGGAGTATAAACTCACAACATATGGAATTTGATAGTCCATAAACTAACTCCACTAACCCAAGAATGGAGATGGGAGTATCAACTACTAAAAGCTAAATACGATAGCTTACTATAGCTCCAGCTTAGTGTTCACTACGACTTAAGGCAACGATTGCAAGGAGGCCTTAATACAAAACTAATCGAGATGACGTACAAAGTTGCAGGTGATCGATTATATCACACCGCCAGATCGACAAGCAATATCAATCCACACCAACCACAAATAGAGATGACCCAAATATCAATTGAAAAACTCCAGTCACCACAGCATGGATAGAAGAATAAACCACGAATGAGTGTGACTCGACCATTCATTCTCCGAAACCTTCCTTCGATCAGTCAGGAGGAGTACGAAACCGGATGAGCATGGCCCGACTACACCTGAGCCAACTCTATCCCTATATCTAACGGGAGAATATGAATCAAAATGGACATGACTAACCGTCCAACTCCTAATGAATGCAACACGACCGTTCGTTCACCGACTTTTACCATGATTCGACTAAAAGAGCAATTCGAAATGGACATGATTGACCATCCAGTACCTAGCTCATGCCCAAAATCTGACAAAGCATCAAAGTATTCCCTCTTGAAGAAAAAACCATAATACAATCTAGGATAGGCACGACTCATCCTTGTATTAATTAACTAAGTCCTACGGTTGGACGGGAAAGAATACAAAATTAAAGCGGACATGATTTGCCTTTCCACTTATCGGCGTATGCTCTAGACTTGGAAGCACAAGCGAGAAATAAGATGAACGTGATCTGATTGTTCATCAATCAACTCTGATTCTTAAAGCTTGGACTACAGTATAAACACAGCTGGGATGACCTGCCGTGCAGTACATCCATCAACCCGAGACTGGGGGAAAAAGTGTGATCATCCAAGAGTTGAGTATGCTAGCTCTATCCTATGACTCATGCCTAGTATTTGTAACAACTCGAGGCTACGATTGAAAGAATGCCTAGAGATTGAATCACCAGATCGACGCCCAGGCTCATGGGCAATTGACTTTCATTCCAACCCAAACGACGAGCGACGAATCGTGAGTACACTGAATGGAAATCACGTTACTCGAATACACAAGCAGATTCAAACTCAAAGCAAAAGCCAGCTATGCAGCTACATGCAACACAGGGCTAAACTCTACTCGACACTTGATTCGACATACCTATAAGCCTGATCCTCAACCGTTGTAGATAATTGCACAAATTCATACATTTAGATCCAAGGCTGCACCCATTGAGCTGATAATCAACATCACGGTTAGTCATGATGACCCATCATGGGTGCTGAAGATCGGATCACAACTCAGCGCAACGATGATGAAAGAGTTAGCTATTTTCTCCGAATGAATCTTGATGTGATCGCTTGGACCCATTCTAACATGTGTATGATCTCACCGGCTATCACGGGCCATGAATCAAGCACTGACCCAAGGCATGTCCCAGTGAATCAAAAATGATGAAGCATAGATCCGGAGATATCCGCCACACTTAAAGTAGAGGTGAATTTACTCAAAACCAACAGTTTATCCACAACGCCCTCTACTCGGAATGGGTATTCAATCCCCTTCTTATGAGACAAGCAAACAGAAAGTGATGAACATACGTTGACTACCCAGATCTTAACAAGGCATAACCAAAGGACAGCTTTCCACTTCCAAAGATCGACTAGCTGGTAGACTCAACCGATGGACATGAACTACTTTTATTCATGCACGTGTACTCCAAATACAAACAGATCCTGATGCACATCCCCGAACAGGAGCACACCAGTTTTATTACCGATCTAGGATTATATTACTATGTTGTGATGCCATTTGAACTTACAAACGCTGGTGCCACTTACCAGAAGCCAGTCAACTGAATGTTCAAAGATTAGATCCGGCGACCAATGGAAGTATATATTGATGATATGCTCGTGGGATCGTGATGATCAAATGACCACATCGATGACTTGGTGGAGATGTTTGATTTCTCCTAAAACATGAAATGAAACTCAATCCCTTAAAACTCCCTCTCTGCATTGCAGCAGGGAAACTCTTGGGTTTCATCGTCAATTGTTACAGAATTAAAGCCAATCTCAAGAAGATTTAGGGAATTAGTGACATACAAACAATCAAGCAAGCGATTGACAAATGCTGAGAGAAACTGCCCGAAGCTGGAAAAGCTCGCGTATCACTTGTTGATTATATCACGAAAGACATGCCTTTACTTTCAGGCTCACCCAATTAACATCTATGCCGACCAACCGTTACGACAGGTCGTACAACGACATGAGACGTCTGGAAGACTACTCAAGTGGAACATTAAATTGAGCCAATTTAACATCACTTATTTCGCTCGGAGAGCTATCTAGGGACATACATTGGCGGACTTCATAGTCGAATTTACTACACTAGACAAATCTTCGGGGAGCAATGTAGAACTGACCATTTGGTGGGAGACGTACACAGATAGAGCATCCAATTACCGATGTCCTAGTGCTAGAGTTGAGTTAGTGACTCTCGAGGAATGATCGATCTGCTACGCCCTGAAACTCAATTTTCCTGTGACAAATAATGAAGCTGAAATGAAGCTTTGATTGTCAAGCTCAAGCTTGCTAAAGAACTGGGAGTAAAAACCTTGTAGGTCTTTTGTGATTCCCAGCCAGTAGTATGCCAGTTCAGTGAATGCGTAGCAAATGGGCTTAGTTCCAGTCAAAGTACTTAATGCTCCAAGCATTGACCATATGGAGATCGACCGGATCTTGGAAATAAAGCTAGATAAGTAGTCATCGATGACCCCTATGAAAGACTATCTACAATGGGGAACCCTTCCTGAATGGAGGAATGAAAAACGACAGATCCTCTGCAAAGTTTCACGCTACATCATCCAAGAAGGAATCAATATATTAAGAGAAGTCCTATACTCAAAATCACTTTTAAAGAAACACCATTCCTCTTGCATCAATATCCAAGCCCAACCATGCCTGCTATTGATTGAAACCACCCCACATTTCATCTCCTAGGTGATCAAATGCAGCAAGCCACATTCAACCTCAAGGCCAATAATTATGCTTCAAACCCATAATCGATTGTCATCATCGATCTCTTTAACATCAACTTCTCAAATCCATTTATCTTGTATCCATAAAGATATGAAGCGAGAAGGATCGGTGGACAAAAAATTGCAAATGATTGAATTGCATTCAATCAAATTGGCAATGACCCATGAGCATATGAATGCATCAAGGAGCCGACAACGAAAACGTATACCTGAACGTGCACGTGTACATCCCCCAAATTTGATTTCTGAAACCGACAGAAATTGAATCTCGCCTGGGGTTATCAAAGAAAGAAACAAATCAGATAACCAAAGCCTACTAGCTTAATGGAATTGAGTGTAGATGAAAATTGACAAATTATAATCCAGAATTTATACTATTGGACATCGACCAAGCATCATAGCGAACAGAGGGAAACATGACTATTAGCGAATAAACAACTTAGTGGAAGGATAACGGCTATTCGATAAACCGGATGGATTTCTTTCAGACGATTCTAGCATGCAACGTTTAAAATCACATCATGTTCAAAACAAGATATACTTTGGAGGGCAAATGTTATTCTGCCTTTTGGTAAGGCCGTGATATCGAAGGACTTGACTCAAAATGAGTGGTTATCAACCTTGAAATTCAGTTATGTACAAGACTATGTACGATGGTCGGGCGAATTCGGACCGGGTCCCAATCAAGGTGCAATCAATATGAAGTGACAAGGAAGGCCCGTGAGGCTACATTTCAAATTTCAAGTCAGTCTGAGTCCGTATGCTCAAGCCACAGACAAAGGAAGAATTTATATGGATCGATCGGGAATGATCCATAAAACAGCACAAATCAGCAATGATCGATTGATATCGCAAAATCTACACGTCCAATACAATTGAAACTTCAAGAGCAGCAATATATTGAAGAGTGGAGCCTACAAAAATGATCGTAAGTCAAAAATCTCAAGTTCATGAAATTATCGATCATTATATACTGATCATTCATAACGATCGGTATGACTCAACAAGCAATCCAAATACAACAGAGATCGGTGAATATCTTGCAAAATACAACTCAAAATGACACTATATTTTAGGAGCAAGATCTAATGGCATATGGGACGCCCTACAAAAGATCGTGGGGCAAGACACACAAAACTTACAAAATACCATTCTTTCTCTACCGATCGGTATAAACCAGCCGAAACAATACATAGTTTCACAGAAGACGTGATATCTCACAAACCATAAGTCGAGATCGCATGAAATTTGGAGAGCAAGTAGCTTACACAACAGACCACCCCTGAAAAAGATCGCACTCCCATTGGAGTTCATATAAACGTTCGGTGCTATTATTATCGATCGTTCCAAAACGATGAATTACGACTACCGATCATTCTTGTAGGCCCTTACAATCTGGAGGTTCATCTGGCGAAATTTCAGCCGGATCCATGCAGGTCTTCACCTATAAATAGAGTGGCCGTCCTCCATAAATAGGATCCTTCTTTCCGCTGCCCAGGCTGAGCCATTTTTATTCTTCACTCTTGTATTAATGGATCCCACCTGATCCAAACATTCTTGTAAGCATAACCAATCGCAAGATCAATAAAAATATGAAGTGGACGTAGGACAAGATTGTCGAACCACTATAAAAATCTATGTGTTCATTTACTTTCTCGGCGATGTTTTTAATTTCATTCATTATTCAATCTCTATGAGTTTCTATTGGGTGTTTGCGATCATTTTTGGTGCAAATACTAAACAATTAGAAAATGCTATATTTATCTATCAAGAAAAATATTGCAGAGAATTGTTAAAAAGTTTTGGAATAGAGAATACTTCAAGTAAATGGACTCTAATGAGCGCTTGCTTGCATTTAGACAAAAACGAGAATGGTAAGGAATTTTATCAAAAAGTATATAGAAGTATGATAGGCTCTTTACTTTATCCAACCAGTAGTCGACCCAATATTATGATGAGTGCTTGCCTATCGCTCGATTTCAAGCACAACCCAAAGAATCACATTATCGAGCCGTGAAATGAATTTTGTGATATTTAACTTATACCAAGGATTACAGACTCTTTTATCCAAAAGGCGGCTCTTTTGAGTTGGTCTCATATAGTGTGGCGAATTTGGAGGCTGCAAGATGGATCGAAAGAGTATGAGTGGCACTTGTCACTTTATCGGTCAATCCTTGGTCTCGTGGTTCAGTAAAAAAACAAAATTATATTTCCTTCTTGACATGTAAGGCCGAGTATACCTCAGCCGTTTTAGCTTGTGCTCAAGTTATGTATATGCAACAAATACTTCGTCATTTCGAGAAAAATATACATAAGTCTCCTAAATGTTATGATAATACGAGTGTTATTAATCTCTCCAAAAATCCTATAAATCATTCTAGAACAAAACATATTGATATATGTATCATCATTTTTAAGAGATAACATAGAAAAAGAAGTTATTTCCCTTGAATTTGTTAATACAGAGAACCAAATGGTAGATATTTTTACTAAACCTCTGTGACCTTTTTGAAATTATGTAGGGAACTAGCATTTTCTCTCAAAATGAATTAATTGGATAATCGTTTCATATATGAGTAATACCCGTTTAAAATATATTCATATTTGAGAATTGATTATAAACCAATTTTATCTTTGGTCAATTCATTTCCATCTTAGAATAGTAATTTGTTTAGTTGGTCAATATTAAACAACAAATTTCTATCATATATACTTATTTTCTATTTTTAGTAAAATTCTTACTATTTAAACAACCTAATGATAAAACACTACCTTCAGAAAATCACTTTTCTTCTCTACTAAAACATGTCGACTTTTGAAGACAACACCTCCTCGTATATCAAAATCACCTCCTTTAGACAAAACTGGTTATTCTCCTACAGGGAAGAAATTAAAAAATCTCTTAAGTTCGAAGGTCATGTTACTACCACTCAAGATGATGGTATTGATAATCTAGCTCATTATCAAGGAGAAACCCTACGATTGCAAAAGGAAGTATATTCGAAACAGCGACAATAAGGAAACCATATGAATTTGTATAGAAACGACTTTAATGGGTTTTTGCAAGAAATCACCAACAAAAACTACATTCGTCCCCGCCCTTCAAATCAACCATCGACTCCTATCAAAATATATGAGCCAAAACAAGCTAACTCTTGGGAACCATCTGAAGAAGAAACCGAGCCTTTGAAAAACTAAAATAACTTTTTTCCATATGTATTACTTACATATATTCTCTTGTTAAATTTGTAAATTTGTTCCATATGTGTGTGAGTGTATAATATAAATAAGTATTGTTTACCTTTATAATATATACTGAAATTTTTTGCAAAATATATACTCCAATATAAAAATATGCATAAATAAATTAACATATATATGTATATACTGATTTTCAAGAAAATAAAATTTCAGTCTTCAGTCGACTGGCCTATTGCTACAATCGACTGACCCATTTCTACAGTCGACTGAACACTAGTATTTTATATATAAAAATTTTAAAATTATGTTGGTCGGCCATTTAAAAATTATTTAGTCGACTATATACAATGCTAGGCTCGAGAAGGCAATCCATTTCGCTTCAATCGACTAAATGAAGCCACCATTCGACCGAACTGTGTTCATTTTTAAAACATTTGACCATCTTTTAACTTCTAAGTTGACCAAAACACCTCTTCTCACAAAATAGTTTTATCCAAATTCAGTCGACTGGACACCTTACTCAGTCGAATGAAACTTTGATAATCCAAAGACTAATTTTTATATTCTAGTCGACTAAATGAAACCTTTCTCTCTGGAATGCAATTTCCTTGCATTTAGTCAACTAACTTCCTCCTTCAGTTGACTGAATTAACAATTTTTTCTTTTTAAAAATAACAAAGGTCATGCCTTTTTACTTTCATTTTCCTTTTCACTCTCATACTCAAAACCCTAGATCTCCAGAACCTCAAAAATAGAGCCTAAACAAAAGCTTCCACAATAAAGAAAGTCGCGGCCCAAAAAGAGAAAGCTTCTTCATCAAATCCTCCATAACATCCTGAATTTGCCTTTATTAAGCAAATTACTGAATGGATGGGGAACATTAAAATTGCCTTGAAGCGCTTTAATGAATTCAACGACAAGAGAATCTTTCAAGAAATATTCTACAAGGATGTCTGACTTCTCTAATTTTGGAATTGAAAAACTTGCTAGAGAACATGAATTTCTGCCCCTAAAAAATTGCACCCAAAAGGGCCAAAACAAGGTAAAAATCCAGCCATTTCTTGTACGAATGTTCTGTGCTAATCTTCAAGGAAGTTTCTACAAACCAGTGAATGATAAAGATCTTCTTTAGAGTAAGGTGTTAAAATAGAACATTTTATGAGAGAACCAAGAATTATTTTGGGTTGTTCATTTGAGGGGTATGATTTATATGACATTGACCATGATTACTTTGCTAACAACTTGACTAGTTATTTGTTATGTACCTCACAAATGAGCAATAACTTCATCAATCTTCGTCCGCAAGCAAGAATTACCAATAAAAGGATACTTCATACAATTTTACAAAGGACGGGAAGTTATGAAAAAAATGGATGATAATAATTGGATGGTGTTATATGCAATTTATTCAAACAAAAAGTTAGATTTGGCTAAGGTAATTCATGATGAAATCAAGAGTTTTAATGGTCGTTCACGACACACTTTGTTCTACGGTTCATTTTTGACAATTGTTTTTACACTTTGGGATAAGTGTTGATAGCTTAACCGACTTTATCTTGCCTAAAGTCATGGATCATAAATCCACATCTGTACTGAAACTTCCATCGAGAATGGAACCGGTTATTCCATACAATGCTTACTTGCTCAAATGGTTCGGGAAAATATTGGCCCATCTTCAGCTTAGCCACAACCTTCATCTCAACCATCTCCACATCTGGAAATTAAAAGGAAGTTTCTTGCTCACCGGATAGTGACAATGATATTTCTCTAGTTCAACCATCGAAGAATATCACAGCCCAAATTGCTATTCTTCAGAATCAATAAATTATCTTTAAACATCAACAAAAGATGATAAATGACAAAATAGGTTCGAGAAAATTACAATGAGTTTTCTCGAGAAGATATGGAATAAAAATTCTACATGCTCGCGCTCTCCTTCGCCATCTCAGTCACATGCCTCTTTCAACCATGGTGAGAGTTGAAGACCTTTTCCTTCTGATAGTTTGATTCTCTTTTATTTGCTTGTGTGTGCACGAACTATTTGTCTTTGGTTTACATTTTGATGTTTAGTGTTGTGAACTATTATCGGCTTTGGGTACTATTGGAGTATGATGTATGATCTATTATTTTAAGTGTTGTGTTTGTTTATGGTTGTTTATGTGTTGAATGTGTGTGTTTCTTGTTTTTTTAAGTACAATTGTTAAATCTATGTTTATTGTTGTGTTCATATTTGAATCTCAAGTAATGTTGTTCTGCTTGTGTTTGCAATTATGATCCCCTAGTTTTTATGCTTTGCCTTATTGATGCTTTTATTCTGTTTTATTGATGACAAAAGAGGAGAAAGAATGATAACAGGGAAGCACATATTATGAGGGAGTATTATAATCATTCATATCAATCTATATCATATATATATATATAGTTGTCATCATAAAAAAGGTGGAGAATGTTAGAACCCTGTTTGTTTGAATATTTTAATGATGACAACTATATATATAGTATGTTATTTTATGTAGGAATCTGAAGATGATGAATCGAACAAACAAGGAAAGAAGCAAAGAGATATCTACAAATCAAAAGACAAGAGTATGTAATTGTCATTAGATTTATTTGTAAAATCTCCTAGATGATTCATATGCATACACATCTCATTTGCACATAGAAATTCCAAAAACAAGAGCTAACGTGTTTTCAAAACAAGGATTTTCATGACTGTCTATATATATATATATATATAAAAATTATATAGGTTCAGTCGACTGAATTCATTTTAAATCGACTGAATTCATTTACAATCGACTGAATTCATTTTCAGTCGACTGAGCGAAGCCGATTGAAAATGAATCCAATCGACTGAACCAATCTACTAACTTACATAATTTAATCATTTGAATTTTGTCGTTTCCTCTATAATTTTTAGTGTTCATATTCAATAGATTGACCACTATCCCCAGTTAATTGAATAACCGGTAATGGCTATATTCTGAAACTCTTCGAAGAGTCACGATCCCTTAGCGCTTCTCTTCAAAGAGAAATGGCTTTCTTGAATGATTGTAACCTTTCTACACAACTTTTTGATATCTATAAATATAGTCTAACTTGCAGAAGTAAAAAATAACTTGCTATCTTGAATTATTTTCTCTCGTGAATACCATTTGCTCTCAAACTATATTATTCACTCAAGAATTATTATATACACTTTCATAATCATAGTGCACGCATCTTGAATCATCAAGGAGATTATAAGAAGTATTGTACTACAAGTCAAAATCCGTGTTGATCGAACACAAGATTGTCAAAGTCAGAAAATTATTGTGTTACCTATTCCTTCGGGATAAGTGAGGATACTTTTTGGTTAGTGGAAAATCCAAAGAGGTGCTTTGGGACTGGACATAGGACATATCCGAAGTAGTATAAAAAGTGTAGTGTGATTACTTCTTATTTTACTTTATTGTTTACTCTATTATATAGCTTGATATTGCATATACACATATATTCAAAAGTTAGCCATATTACCATCGATTCTTGTGTATGAGATTAACCAATACAATGTGATAAGTACTTAAGTGGATACTTATTTAAGGAACTGTTGTTCAAATAAAGCTTAACTATCCATTGAGATAAAGATAACTACTTTCCTCTTTTTTTTTCATTTCGCTTTCATAAATAAAATATAAAGCTTTGAAGCTCTTTAATGGCGATTGCAGCCTATTCAAGAAAAAGAAGGAAAAGAAGAAGAAGAAATATAAAGGAACTAGAAACGTTAATTAATCAAGGAATAGGTGAGTAATATATTTTCTAATCTCATTTTCTTTCCTAAATTTGTTCATGGCCAAATTAATAACGAATGTTTCTCATGCTTCTTATAATCTATTTAATTAGAAAATTTAATATAACGTTAGGAACAAATTATTGGAGATGAATTTTGATTTATAGAATTTTCCCGTAAGTAAATAAATTAATATGGATTATTTGAAAGATGATGTATATTACAAAAATAATTAAAAATAGGGAGTTTGAGATATTCTATGATATAAAATGCATGTAAACATTTTCTATGATTCTCTGGGATTAAAAGCAGTAATGTTCGAAAGGAAATATGCTTTGCCGAAGGGTAAATAATTAGGGCCAAAAGGTAATTAAATCAAATAGAGTATTTAATAATTGGTCAATAGACCATATTCACAAATTGTGTTTAACGTGGAAGTAAAGTCCATCAAAACAGTAAGAAAAGAGTAGTCCAACTAATCATAAGTCAACATGTATAAAGGTAATGTTGGACGTGTAGAAAATAGTTCCTAACGTGCACCGAGAGGAATAATAAAGGATATGGCGTTGAACCAAAAGTAAAATAAGCGAGAACTTTAAGTACAAGGACTTAAGAATGGAACTAAGTAATGCGACCTAGATTTATTGAAAAGGTTTTAGACAAAAGCCAAAAGGAGATAAAGGCTAAGGTTGTACTTTAGGTAGAGGAGGTAATTTCTAAAACCTAAGGTTGCACTTTAGGTAGTGGAGGTGATTTCCAAAATCTTAGGTTAAATTTTGGGTAGAGGAGGTGATTTTGGAAATTGGAGGTTTAAATACGATAAGTCACCAAAGCTAAGCTAAGGTAAACTTCCCCAAATGAGACCGAGGGTACTTAATATCGAGATATGTGCAGTGTGGGTTAAGACGTGCTACCTTAATACCGTGTAGTATGGATCTTAAGGTTAAGGTAAAGCTAAAAGGGGGTGAATAGTGTTTTTAAACTTATTATAAATTTATATTTTGATTATCAGACTTAACAAAATAGAATGAAATTCACAAGCAGTAATATAGTAAAGGCAGAAAGTAAAAGCATTAAGAGTAAAGAGACGATGCCAATTTTTTTTATATTGGTTCAGAATTCCAATCCTACATCTAGTCCTATACTCCATACATAATTTCCGCTATAACAAACCTGTACTTCCAACGGTGGTAAGTACACTTATATAATTTGACTTTGAGTTAGATGGCAAGCAACACCTATCCCGACTTTCCATGTGTGGTAGGACACAACTAACCTCTTGTAATCCATGGATGACAAGAAAACCCGAACTTCTTGTCTATCCATAGGTGGTTAGCATCACCTATACAATCCCAACTTTCTATGGATGATAAGATGCACCTCTACAACAAGTAGTATAGCAATATCTACATGAAATTGAATCTTTCGATCACAATTTCATGTAATCTTCAATACAACTTCCTATAAACCTTTGGTATCAATATATCATTGATTTCTTTGAGGAATAGAATAAGAACAGAGAGTAAATGATAGAGAATTTGTATGCTGACTATTTGATTTTAAATGGTTTGTAAATCCTTGAAGAAATAGAGAGAAAGAGAGTGGACTCGCAAAGTATAAGCATATGTGAGCAATAAGACTTTTCTGCAATATATGGGAATGTAAAGAGTTAGAGAAATGAGAGAGAATTGAATGAAAATTTCATTGTCTGAAGCCCCTTTTAAAGAAGATGAAGAGAAGTGACTCTTCACGGAAAGGAAGCATCCGTTCATTTAAAATCAAATGTTGCAACCAATCGCTAGTATAACGATTATTGTTTTGGATATTTTGACTATCCTAGTGTAAATTAACAATCTTTCCATAAAAATTGTTTTTACTTTTTAACTTATGAAACCGACATTTAACTGTTATAAAAAAATTATGGAGAGTGAAATAAAGATTTTTCAGAAAGAAAATTCATAGATTTTCTATGAGATCTTTAATAATTAAATCTAAGAATCAATATACTTAAAACTGACTAACTGTTGTCTCGTTCTCTTCCAGTCTCTATCTTATACTCTTCCAGCCTTTGTTCCTTAAGTCTCGTGTGTTCTCCTAGCCTTTCCTTTGAACCTCCTTGGTTCTTCTAGTCTTATTCTTATCTCCTTAGACTTGATTTCTCTTGATCTACCTGGTCTTGTACTTGGGTTCTTGTATTAATTCACTTTGATGTGTGTGTGTCATTTTCATTTGATTATCCTACATTATGTCTTCATAGATTCATGTATTTCTTATACCATTTTATACATAAACTTGGAGGATCATTAGTATCGATATTTATCTAGTTGTTGTTATCAAAACCAATATCCGTGGTTCTAATCTCCCCCCTTTTTTTGACGATGAGAACCATCTAAATATTGTTTTATAAAACACAAGATTAATTTAAATCTAACTCCCCTAAATCCATTAACACCCCCATGTTGATGCTCCCTTAAATTTTTGACAAATATATTATATATATTTTTCTCTCTCTTTGGTCATCAACAAAAATAGGATAAATTTTTTGTGTAGAATTTAGTTAAGATTAATATAGTGATGGGGTATTGAAAAGTTTTATTATTTATGTAAGTATAATGAATATTATTCACTAGCCATATATTAATGGATATATAATTTTATATCAAACAAACAACTATGTCATACATAAATATTTGTACATATGTAGTAATATATATAATATATATAATATATATATATATAATTAAAGGAAAAAAGGCAACATCTAGACGAATATGATTTATCAACGTTTCTTTGAAGGCTCTTTAATCCACTCATTGTTCGGGCTAAAGATATGGTTAGTTGAAATCACTTCCCATTCTTCAAGAAATTCTTTATCAATATTAACGTCTTCATCTTCATCTCCCCATGTCCAACATTTTCTAGAACATCCTTATTCCTTCCTTCGAGGACATTAGTATAAAGCAGCGAAGAGAGGCAAATTTTCTTTCTTGTTCATACACCATTTATTTCTAATTCATCTCTAGGTGTTTCTTGTTCCTTATAATGATGTGGTGTGCCTTCTTAAAGATTTGTAAGGTTACTTCAAAATTTTCAATCATTTTTTCTTTAATTACTCCTTTTCTTTTATTTATTATTTATGAAATTTGATCAGAAATGGAAATGAGTATTTAGTGGAGAAGATAAATTGATTTTTTTGGTAGAAAAGAGTGTTTACATAGTGTCAAAATTCATTTAAACTATTCCCCCTAAAATTTATATTAACTAAATTTTAAAAATCGATTTTACTATTGTATGTCGACATAGTCTTTTGGATATTTCGACATATAGTCATTTGTAGCTGATATGTATTATATATATATCGACGTATAGACCATTTTCTTTATGATTAATTTTTCTTATATATATGTTTTTGCATATATAATTATTTATTAATATTTTATTTTATTTTTATATGTTTTCCAGAGATTACATCATGTACAATCTTCATATTTTTGAGAATTGAAATACTCGCATTAATTAGAAACAAATTGCTTAAGCAAAGAAAAAAAAATATAAATTACTTAAAGAAATCAAAGGTAAGACGATTAGTTGCGGTCAAATTTTCTCATTACTTTTCCAATGGAGTTATCTATATTGTTGGATAGCTTCGAGAAATTTTTTCTCATCAACCCTTTTATTTTGTTTTGATTTTTGATAATCTATTCTTGGTTCCATTAGATGTCCAAGTTTCTTGGTTGAAGCTTGTTTCAAGTGAAGTATCCTCTTAATCCTCTTTGTCTTCTTCCTCTTTCTCTTATTCCTTTTCCTTTTCTTCCTCCTCTTCAATTTTTTTGGCATTTTCTTCCTCCTCTTCCGTTCTTTCCTCTATTGCATCTTACATGGTGAATCTTTGCTCTTTTTCCAAAAGAGTTTCTTATGGTGCAAACTTGTATGAAATGTGCGTAAAAGAAAGATTCTTTTTATCAAAAACCTTTGCACTAGAGGTGTTTTGCCCTTTCAAATTAACTCCAAAATACGTGAAAATTCTTATTAAATATGTTGTATGGTAAAATGTAGGATCATGTCTTGAGACTCCTTTTTCCACAAAATCGAAAAGAATGTCTTGTGTCCAATTTATATCTTTCTTAGCAAAATTAGAAAATAAATTTTTACAAACTCTTGAAGTAAGATCATTATATGAAACATCTCGCCTTTTTGTACGCTTTAAGCAGACACACGTGTCGACTCAAACCATACAGAAGGGCGGATTGTTATTGGGGTGAATAAGAAAAAGCAGAGAAATAAAAAAAACAGAATCTCGCAGCGGAATGACAAAATATAATAATCAAATAACAGGTCATGAAGCTGTATACAAAACATTTGATTATACTTATACAAAAAAAATCAGAGTTACACATATCAAAGATAAATACATAACATTGCAGCGGAACAGTATGATGCAGTGGAATAATATGATAAATAATAATACAATCTTCGTCATCGTCCTCCGAAAATAAGGTCTTCAAATCCTGAAATGCTCAGGCTGACCCGAGCGAATTGAAAAGACAAAACACTCGAGAAGATCTTATGTGAGTTAAATCAACGGTAAATAAATATGAGTGTAAACGGCGTCGGAGATGTTTACGGGGTTTGACATCTCTTATCCAGTGTCTAACATGAGTTCAGTAACTTAAGAGATGTTCGGGATTCACAGCTCCTAAGGATCCGTTAAACTATCTACTATGTAGTACAATATGCTATTTTAATATGTCTACAGTAAAGTAAAAGTATTAAAATAGCGTTAAGACGTTACCCATATCCCCCTTAACACATTTTATAATGCCAATAGTCTATACAGTATCGTAACTCCCCGTAAACTGGGGCCGCCAGAGGATACCCCATAGGTATGACATAAAACAAACTCGTAGAAGGCGCGCTTGGGTAGGTGACACGTCACAACTAGGCAATGCCAGGGTAGATATACCAATTACACTTCCGGATTGTTGGTAATGCATAGCTCCAACTACCGCCCAACTCGAAACACACTCCCGAATCAAAAAATCGAGGGTGGCCACCAAATAAATCGCAAAGTCAGAATATAGTATCGATGGAATATGCCCGATCGGAGGAATGACCTTACTTAGCCCGTCGATTGCTCCTATTTTAGCCACCTTAAGCCAACTCACGGGAGTCGGGTTCACGTAAATACCTCATATAGGATCGTCGCCAACCATCCCGCTTCATTCTGGAGTCTCCACTGCGTACATAGTTGTCAAAGTGGTTTTCGGTATTGGCAGAGAGTATGACAATATCTGATCCCGGTCTCTTTAACAACCAGTCGCTTATTACACACCGGATGGTTCTTTTACATTTCCAAAATCATTTCATAATTGATATCAAAATATCATATTCAATTCAAATCATATCATTTTCGAAATTATATTTACTTACTTCCGAAATTATATCACATTGAAATCATAGTTTGAAATTATATTTCCTTTCAAAAGTCATATTTCGAAAATAGGCTAAACTCTCATTTCATATCATATTAAACCAAATATGTTATTTAAATCCCAACTTAGGTTATAACATCATTAGCCATATTCACTTAAAAATCGAGAACTTGAATATAACCCATCCATTTTACTTAGTTTGGAATTTAGAAGAAAATAGTTTTAAATAGTTTTAAATAGTTAATATAGATTTAAAATAGATTAAATATTATTAAAATAGATTAAGTAGCTTTAAAATAGATTAATTTGATTTAAAATAAGTTAAATGGTTTAATTAGTTTAAAAGTATGAAAATCTTAATAATTAAAGTCTTTTAAAATAATATATTTAAAAAGGCTTATATGAAAATATGAATTTGAAATTTATATCAATTTAAACTATTTATTTCATTCCAACACATTTTGACCATTTCAATGTCCCAAAACCCAATTTCAAATTTCTCGATTCAGAATTCTAAATAAATATTAAATTCAATATCGCTTAAATCCATGTTGAAACATCAATTTAATTTCTCAAATTTCAATATATTACAAAGTTATACTTCAACGATTTTAATAACTCAATTTCGATAAACTTCACTTGTATTTCAAATTCACTATACATTTCAATTTTTATTCTGTTAACCATTCATTTAAAACAATTTAATCTTTTTTATATAAAACTCAAAATTCGGTAAAAATTCAATTTATATAAATCAGATTTTATTTCAAAAAATATCATTTAATTCAAAGCAAAATGTAAGGATTCAAAATCATTTAAATTTAACCAATCCGGTGTCCGTATATAATTCTCTACCCTAGGGTCAAGTGATACGGATATTTATCATTTCAATCTACAATTTAAAATTTTATATTTACGGATATATATCATTTCAATCCGCAATCCCGAAATATGAATCCATAAAATCGCTCAAGTCTATCATTTCAACCCATAATGATTTTTTTCTTAATCTATTGATCATTCGGGTATGTATCATTTCAACCCATCGTGAACTTGCAGTTATAACAATATAAATACAACATCCATTCATCCAATATCAACAATCAACATCCATTTCAAACATCATCCAAATCAATCAATAAATATCAATATAGAACTGATAATCAATAATAGGTATTTAACTGGCAATTTATATTCAATAATAAATTAAATAACGATTTAATTCAAATAAATTCAAATTAACTGAGATGATGATTTAAAATATACCAAACAGTCATAAATAAATTTCTAATCACATCATAAATTAATTTAACAAACATAAGAAATTTTAGAAGCTGTGAGTGGGTTAAAACACTCACCTTTGAATTTAAATTCAATTTAAGCCTAAAATTTGAACGGTCTCAGAATTCATCCAAACTGGCGTCAAAATGTCCGGAATTTCAATACGATCCCAATGGAGAAAACGGCGCGTGAATTCGACCTCGTATGCAAAAGTTATGTGTGTTATAACATTTGAATTCAAAATAAAATAAAATAAAATAAATAAAAACAAACAAATGTTTACTCCCCTTGCCACGTCACCTATGCTTTCCCATAAATGCCACATCGCTACCCATGTCACCCAGCTAATCGCCTTCGAGCACAGTACGCATCTGAACGAAGCCGCCATAAATCCTAGTCGTTGATCGCCAAATCACGACCACGCTTGCACCAGAGTCCGCCGATCTCGCCTCCGACATCGCCTAGGCCACCGCCTCGCTTGACGAACCACCCATCGGCCACGATCGCGCCAAAGGAAATGGCAGCCACCACAAATTTATAACCCTATATCGAATTTTATACGTCGATCTAGCCGCTAAATCACCAAGCGATCTTCACCGATGGACTACGTGCTCGACCCTCTACACAGCAGCACTATCGATTCGACGATCGGGCCGAGTTGATCGTGATGCGATGAATGGCCGAGGTTTATTCCTCGAATTCCAGCCACATAGAAACCCTAATCGAAAAATGGACCGCAGATTTGACTTGCGCTCGTCGAGAGCTTCAGATCGATATATAAGTCGATATATATTGAGGAGTTTGATTTTCAATTTGATTTTTGATTTGGATTTGCAATTTAGGAATTAGAGTTTGTCTTCCATTGGAAAGAGAGGAACAGATGAAATTTTACGTACAGATAAATTGAGTTGAGGAACACTAGGGTTTATAATAGGATATTTATAAATAGGTCAGAAAATAGAAAGAACGGATAAGGTTTGATTATAACGTTGAACGATAAATGGCCCGAAAAGCCCATTCTATCTCCGAAACGAAAATGGGTAATCCCATATATCAAAATAGATATTTTTGATGATTTCAAATTCAATGGAAGAGGTTTCAAGTCCTAATTCTATTGTATGAAGAAGTTATGGTAAAATCAATTTATTTCAAATTGATTTCAATTGATTTCAAGGCGTTTCGAGCCCGTACGATCAAATGACAAGTCCGATCGTTACAAAAATTGAAATCCTATAATAATTTACCGTTATGGATCCGATGAAACTGGTTTCGTTGAAATCCGAGACAGTTGCCAAAATGGCTATATTTCACGTTAATTAAATAAATTAATAATTAATTAATTAAATCACTTTTTCAATTCTTATTCTATAGTTAACAAATTTTATCACTTTTGGTTACTTAGACATTTATAATAATCTAAAAAAAATTCAGGTTAATTCAATGTTAATTATTTCAATAATTTCCATCTTTACTTCCAATTTCAATAAATTCAGTAATTATAAATCAAATGTCCAATAATTCCATTTAATTGACCTTTCATCTTATTATTCAATCCATTATTATCAAATGGGTGAAATTAACATTGGTTCATGATCTATTACATTAATATACTCAAATTTCATCTTAATCTCCATTAACGTAATATTTAAATATTTAATTTCATTTATTTGCAATTAATCCAATTATTATAATTTTAAATTTCAATAAATTGATAAATCTTGATATCCATTCCTTTTATTCAACTAATAGTCATATTATGAATAGAATTAACATTATTTCTAATTATTTCCTTAATTTACACTAACATAACATTGAATTTAGATTCATTCCAATTGATTACCAATTTTGATTTAATGGACTAAATAAATGGGTAACTTATAATAATTGTCACCATTAGCCTTACTTCTATAAGTTACTATTTCCAAACAAAGGTTATAAATACTTACATAACACCAATTTTATTCAATTACCATCGATTATATACTGATCCATCAATTGATTCAATATTTACACTTGTTTTCTTATGTTCACTTTATAACCAAGTTATAACATTTGAATCATTTCAATTTATTGGAATTTCATTCAATTTATTAATAATTAACTTAAATTGACATTGTTACCGTTCATTCTAGATATTATTTCATTCATAACTCACAAATTTTTATTTCTTCAATGTTAAATTACCAAAATCTTATTAAATTAACAAATTTAATTATCGGAAATTTACGGGTCGTTACATTATAATTCTCGATTCGGAAAGTTATTCTTTGTTGTAAAATTAGACTTACAAACCTTGCTCTTAGTCTAAGTTTCTCCCCTTTAAAATCAACTTTAAAACCATTTTTAAATAAATCATGTAAAAATTCACGATTATCAAAATCAGCTTCTTCTTTTAAAAGATCATTACCGCTATTTTGCATCCCAAAATTCACCAAGTAAATTTGAATCTAAAATAATAGTAGCACTTTCTACACTGCTCCAAACTTGACCATCCTTTCCATCATAAAACTTACCATTTAAATCCGCATAAACATTTTCATATTTTGTAAAGAATCAATCAAATCAAAATTTTCATTTTCTATAGAAATAGAATGCAAATCATAAAGGCAAAATCATTAAATTTAGCGAAGTGATTGGAAAATACATTTGCATACTCTTTGTAATATATTTATGCTTTAGTTGACTCCACATCATTATTAAGCCAATTCTTAAGCTTTGTGGAAAGCCTAGGGACTTAGGAAGATGAAACTTGATGTGAAGCCATTATTTATAGAGAAAAGCAGAAATTGAAGATTGTATTTACTTTTTAATTTTGAAATAAAGTGTTGAGGGAATGGATGAATGATACAAGGGAGTTAAATAAACTTTGAACACCGGTAACGACCCGTATTTTACGGATCGAAAAGTTTGTCAAAATCTGGAATTTTAGCATTTTTGAGCCATTTCAGATTTTAGGCAGAATTTTCTAAGTCCTAGGTCGTGAACGACCTAAGTGATAGGTCGTGACCGACTTATAGAATTGGCGACTCAAGGGTAGGCAGACCTAGTGGAGTAAGCGACCTAGTGGTTACTGGGTTAGTGTGGTTAGGTCGGCAACGACTTAGAGCGTATAGAAGTTAGGTCGGTTGGACGAGTTAGCGGGTTGACCGACTTATGGTTGTAGACGACTTAAGGTTTTAACCGAGTTAAGTGTTTAAGTCATAGCCAAGTTGAGTCGTGGCCGTGTTTAGGAGAATGCTAAGTCTTAAGTCGCGAGATCACTAAGTCATAGCATGTTAAGTCGGAGGCCCTGTTTAGTTATGAGTCGTAAACTGGGGGTTTTGTTAAGTCGTAAGTGGTGAACGACTTATGAGTGTGTTAAGTCGTAGACGACTTAGGTGTTTGTTTGATGAGTCGCATCCCAGCAAGTTGTTAAGTCGTGAGCTCTGTTTTAGTTAGGTCGCGTGTTGGCATAAGTCGTTAGGTCGTATAGGATGGTTAAGTCGAGCACTTGTTAAGTAATAAGTCGGCATAGCAGTAAGTCGTATGCTCTTATGTTAGGTCGCTGAGGAGTTAAGTTGTGGCATTGTTAGGTCGAAAACCACCCTTGTTGGTTAAGTCGTCCAGACAAGTGTTAGCTCGTTGCGTGTGTTTTGATAAGTCGTAAGTCGTCTAACCAGTTAAGGCGCGTGCGCATTAAGTCGTAGACAGGGTTCGTATATGCGCATGTGTTGAGTCGGAGGTTGCTAGGTCGGCAGGGGCTTAGGTCGTAAGTCGGAGACGACTTAAGGAGATAGCTAAATTTCGACTTAAGGAATTTCTACTATAAATAGAGGGGGTTGTTCTCACTTTTTGGGATCCGGATTTTTAAGCGACGAAGTGCTGCCATTTTGAGAGCTCGACTTCTACACTTCTTCACTTCTTTTCTCCACTCTAATCTAGTGCTTCCATCCATCCAAATCGAAGATCAAGATTGAAGATTCAAGAGCTTAGATTGAAGATCTTCATCTTTTCAAGAGAGATTTCTTCGTTTGAAGCGGATTCGTGATAGATCAAGCTTGATCCTTCGCTGTCCAGATCTGAAGCGTGTTGATTTGGGTTTGTTTAGGTGATTTGGTGAGTGGTGATTATCTCTCACACGGATCCAAAGGAGTATATCGGATTGTTGGCTTGTTTTGGTGTTAAAATAGTGATTTCTATGCATTTTCTTCATCCTAAGTGTAGATCCATATAGATTCATTGTTCATGTTGATGTTACATCCATTTTATCATATGTTAACCTATGCAAGTTCATTCATCAAGTTTGAAGGGATATAATTCATGTTTTCATACTTATTGGACTTTCAACTCTTTAATTACGAAAATGCCATTATTGTGATAATTGTCTACTTAGATCTTATTTGAATGCTTGATTGTTTGGATTAATGTTTGATTTGATTGATTGTTATGAATTAGATGATTGATGGTTTGATTTAGACCGAAGACGATTCAAAAGCTAAGGGAAAGGCTCTTGAATTGGGAAAGCTGCTCGTGACATATGTAGCGGGATGATGAAGCTCTTATGCATAGATTTGATGATGTGATGTTGAGATGAGGCTTTGCGAGGATGTGACGAAGCGAAGCAATCATGTGATGAAGACTTGGTCTAATCTAGACGGGATCATTCCAAGCATGTTGATAACTCGGTGATATGATTCGAGTTGAGGATAATGAATGGATATGAGAATAGTCGTCGAGGAGGATGACTAGGAGGCTTGGATAGCATCGTTGTTGAAGGTTCTAGCATGCTCTAAGCAAGAGTACGTTTGGGCAGATTCGATAGTCCCAACGGCCAACTGTTGATGGTCGAGTACTCTGGGCAGATTCGAAAGTCCTAGGCACGGGTTGCGACGACGTGCGGGAGTTATGTCTAGAACCGGGGTTTCCATTAGCCCTTGACGGACGGCTGAAAGAATGTGCCGGTCATTCAATTAACGGTGATATCGAAGCAATGATAACAGTGATAGCCAGAGTCATGGATGTTTGATTGTATCGTCATTTGGACACAAGAGCGGTATTTTCTAGGTGCTTATCTGATTTAGGCCTTAGTACTCGGAAAACATCGCCCTTGACTCGAATGATTATTATTATACATTAAATTGTATGCTCTGCTATGTCTGCTTTTATTAGTGTGTGTCTGGGGGCTATCACTGTAGAAAGAGGTTGGAGTGGGAGGGTTGTATTCCTATTCCTTTTCCTTTATGCTCTTTTGGTATGTTGTTAGTTAATTTACTGCTCACTAAGACTGTTGTCTGACTCAAGGCTTTATGTTTTAATTCTTATTGCCTTGGGCTGTTCGTCCATTTTTGGGACGGGCAGACTAGGTAGCAGGTGACAGGTGCCGTTCTCTTCTCACGATGCTGATATCGAAGACGTGCTGGAGGGTTGCATATCATCTTCTTATTATATGTACCGGATATTCCGCTGTTTTGTATTCTCTGAGAGATTTGTAGTGAGGCTTGATGTATTGACTATTTGGATGCTTGTATTCAACTATTATGGAGTTTTATATGTTGACATTTTGTTCTGTAAAGCTTCACTATATATATGTTCTATTGTATTTTGTCCATGCGCTGTGAGTAATACGATAGACTCTGTTGTTTTAATTTACCCTGACAATCGTCCATGGTCGCCTGGCACACTTTTCAGCGCATTTTCTCTAGATTCTGTGCAGGGGTCATGGGCGGTCGTCACAACACCCATGTCATTGTTAATGAAGTGTTATTTTGGAATAAACAGTAAGAAAATGTGGGAATTTCAAAAGTTTGAATTTAGAAAATTTATACCATTTCAGGACTGTATATGTCGACATAATCATTCTGGTATGATAACATATGCACCAAAATTATGCCAGTTTATTATTTTCATTATCTTTTATTGTAATTATATTTATATATTTTATAATGTGATGTCATTCTTATTTAATATTTTAGTTGATTTATGCATTTCTCATTTATATTTTATTTATTTATTTTATATAATTATTTATGGAAATAAATTGTTTTTATTTCAACAAAATTTTAATTATATATCTTTATTAATATTGTTTTACTTAAACAAATATTTTAATTTGTTATTTTATTTATAAATTAAATTTAGTAAATTGTAGTTTATTTATATTTATTCTTATATATAATTGTAAATATAAAATGATATATATATATATATATATATTATCCGTTTAAAGTGTCTTTTTAGTTTTAATCATATTATTTATTTTATTTACATAACAAATTTAAATATGTGTATACTTTTGTATTCCTTATTATCTAAAAATAAATTAGAGTTTAGTGTTACAAAATTATACAGATGTTTGTTTTTCCTCTTCCACAAAGCACAAATCTACATTTTTTCATTTGAACTTATGTTGCTTAAAGTGGTGTTGGAATCATCCCAAGTTGCTGTGAATGATCATTTCCTCTTTTTAATTGAATCTATATTAAGAGAGTCCTTAAAAAATTTCAGTGTTGGGCAGCCCCTTTTTAGATATCCTGTCTTGTCACGTTCAAATTTTTTTACTGCACTTCCAAAGTTGGCTTTGTTGTTGTCGTCCATCCTTCAAAATTTATCCCTCTTTCTCTATTTAAGAAATCTTCTGAAATTCCTTTTCATAAATGCTACCCGTTCTTTGTCATTGTCTGATCTTTATTCTTTAGTTGTAGTATTGAAAGTGAGTGACTTCTTTTCATTTGTCTGATATTCCTTTCTTCCCTACAACTATACTTCACAAGACATTAAATTTTCTATTAACTCTTCTACTCTCATAGTACTTATATCATTAGCATCTTTATTACCAAATTCATACCATTCACTTGAAAGTGAATTTGCAATCTTCCAGACTTGGTCTTCTTCAGTAAAGCTTTTGCCTAGTGAAATTAAGGCATGTAAGTTAGAAATAGACTCGTTGAGTTTTATTTTAATTAACTGAAACTGGTTGGTTAACATAAAAATCTTGGTTTGCTTAACCTTACTAGTGCCTATGTATGTGACTCGTAATGTCCTCCAAATTTCATATTCACTTTTACAAACAAACACTCTACTCTATTGAATTCATTCTTGTCTAGGGCACGGAATGAAATTTTCATTACCTTTGAATTAATGAGTGCTTGTGCCTTTTACTTATTATTAGACTATTGTGCATAATTAATTCAGGGCTTAGTGTACTCAGTTTGTATGATATTCCATGTATACAAACCATTGGACTATAAGTAAATTTTCATTCTATATGACTAGTAAGCAAAATTAATATTATTGAAGAGTGGTGGTCTAGCAGTAGATTTCCCTTCTATAATTGTGTTAAATAGGATATTCGGGTTACTAGATGTAACGCCCCACCTTTTTGTACGCTTAAGCAGACACACGTGCCAACTTAAACCATACAGAAGGGTGAATTGTTATGGGGTAAATAAGAAAAAAGTGGAGAAATAAAATAAACAAAATAGAATCTTACAGCGGAACGATAAAATATAATAATCAAATAACAGTTCATGAAGCTGTTTTACAAAACATTTGATTATACTTATACAATACATATCAGAGTTACACATACTAGAGAATGATAATTAATGCAGCGGAATACAATGGTGTAGTGGAATATAATAAATAGTAGTAATAAAATCTTTGTCTTCGTCCTCCAGAAATAGGGCCTTCAAATCCTGAAATGCTCAGGCTGACCCGAGCGAATTGAAAAGACAAAACACTCGAGTCAGAACTAAAAGATCTTATGTAAGTTAAATCAATGAAATAAATATGAGTGTAAACGGCATCAGAGATGTTTACGGGGGTTTGACATCTCCTATCCAGTGTCTAACGTGAGTGCAGTAACTTAAGAAATGTTCGGGATTCACATCTCTTAAGGATCCGTTAAACTATCTACTATGTAGTAATATTCGCTATTATAATAATGTCTAATATAAAATAAACATACTTTTAAATAGCATTAAGGGGTTACCCATATAGCCCTTAACACGTAATAGTCCCAGTAGTCTATCCAGTATTAGCATACTCCCAAAATGGGGGCTACCCTCGATACTCCACAGGCTATGGGAGAAATCACAAATCGTAGTAAAGCTCGATATGGTAGGTGACACGACACACAAGGCAATGCCAGGGTAGATATACCAATTACGCACACGGACTGATGGAGCGGATAGCAGCCACTACCGTCCACCTCGAACAACACTCCCAAATCGAAGGGTGGCCACCAAAAATCACAAAGTAATAGAATGGAATCGAAGAAGTGTGTCCGACAAGAGGTGCTACCTCACTGGTCCGAGATCGCTCCTGTTTTAGCCACCTTATGCCAACTCACGGGAGTTGGGTCCACGTATATACCTTAGGATCGTCGCCACCATCCTACTTCCTTCTGGAAACTCCACCGCGTATACAGTTGTCAAAGTGGTTTTCGGTATCGACAGAGAGTATGTCCATAAACCGATCCCGGTCTCTTTAACAACCAAACGTTATTATAACACCGTGGTCATTTAAAAATATATACTTTTAAAACACAATAATTGCCCTTTAAAAACATATTCTTTATTTCAAAATAGTATATATTTTAAAACCAAAATATTTTTGCCATTTCAAAACATATCCTTTACTTCAAAATAGTATATACTTTAAACCAAAATATTATTACTATTTCAAACCCAAATTATCAATGTATTATTTCCATTTCAAAACCCAATTCAATAATATATCATTTCCATTTCCAAAACAATTCAATAATATCTTATTTAAATAAAACCAAATTTCCAATCACTAATCTTTCTTAAATTTAGATAACTTGAAATATTCTTTTAAATCATCTTAAACCCAAACCACATTTTGAAGTCATATTTCTAAATTTTCAATTTCAATAGGTTTCAAATCCATATATTCACAGATAATTCTTAAATAAGTTCTATTTCAAATAAAATCATTTTTCAAACCATATTACTTTCAAAGTTATAACAATTTCGGAAACCAATACTTTGAAAACAATAATACCTTAATTTCAATAAAACATTTCAATTTTGATATATTTCAAGACTTTAAATATTTCCAAAATTCCCAACCAAATCTGATAATCTTATATATACCTTAATTCAATTTACTATTATTTAGTTTAGAAATATTTATTTAATGAATTCAATATCACTTAAATAAAGCTCAACTTGAAATATTTGTAAATCAAACTTAAAACATCATCAAGTTATACATAGCTTAAATTTTAGAATTTAACCATATATAAAATAATATTTATATAATATCAAAATTAGTATATATATAAACCCTTATTTTCCAAAACCCATCGAAAATCACTTTAAAATATTTTATATATAGACCATGGTGCCTGTATATAATTTTCTATCCTATGGTCAAGTGATACAGATATTTATCATTTCAATCCGTAATTTTAAAAATAAAAGTTTACGGTTATATATCATTTCAAACCGCAATCCCGAATGGAATGAAAATGCATAATAACCTGCAGTTTATACAATATAAAATATAGCATCCATTCATCCAAATATCAATAAACAACCATTTATTACAATCATCATCCAATTTAAACAAAACATCAATATAAAGCAAATAAAATATAACAGGCATCAACGAATAGTTTATATTCAATAAAAATTAATAACTGTTTAACAGGCAGTTTATATGCAATAATAAATAAATTTAACTATCATATTATATGCAATAATAAAATTAAATAACAATTTAATTTAAATAAATGCTATCTAACTGAGTTGATGATTAAATATATGCTCAAACAATCATAGATAAATTTTAAATCACATCAAAATTTAATTTAACAAACATAAGAAATCTTAGAAGTTGTGAGTGGGTTAAAACACTCACCTTTTGAATTTAAATTGAATTTAAATCAAATTTAAATCCAAAAATTCGACCATCTCATTATTCGTCCAAACTAGCGTCATCAGGTCCAGAATTTTAATACGATCCTAACAAAAGAAATCGCGCGTGAAACGGAGTTCGTATGAGAAAGTTACGTGATTAAATGCGATTGGAAAAAAATATTTAAAAATTTAGAAAAGAAAGAACATATTTACTTGCCACCTCATCATCGTTGCTTTTCCCCTGTTACACGCACGCGCCTCTTCCAGAATTGGAACGAAACCCAAAGCGCAATACCTCTCCCCCGTTGACCGACCATTGACCGCGTTTTGCCGCCAATCCGACCGTCAATTCGCCACCAAACTTCGCCGATGAACAACGCGCTAGCCCCTCTACAAAACCCAGAAGGGATTTTCCGATCAGACACACCAGTCAAAAACGCCCAAATCAATTTTGACCGTGATTTCTGGTCAAATGATGCATCGGATTGAAAAACGAATTACACCATCGAATTACGCTCGTCGAGTGCTTCAACATATGTTAATTTGAGATTTTTCCGAGGACTTTGAATTTTTGACTCTGATTTTGGATTGTAATTGGATCTAGGGTTTGCATCCATTGAAGAAGAAGAGGAGCTGATGAAATTTTACGTACAGATAAATGAGAATAGGCGGAGGCTAGGGTTTAGTAGGGTATTTATAGATGAAGGTTGAAAATAGAATAGATGGATAAAACAGGTGTACGCGCTAACGTCAAAATGGCCCAAAAAGCCCATTCTGACTCCGGAATGAAATTGGGTAAACCCATATATTAAAATAGGTGTTTTAAAATATTTTAAACTCAATGGAAAAGGTTTCAGGTTCAACTTCCATCGTATGAAGAAGTTATGCTAAAACAATATTTTCCAAATTGATTTCAATTGCAAAAATTTCAAGGCGTTTCGAGTCCGTTCGATCAAACGACAAGTCCGATTGCTACGAAACTTGAAACACTATTATAATTCACCGTTACGGATCCGATGAAACTGGTTTTGTCAAAATCCGAGCCAGTGGCCAAAATGGCTATTTTTATATTAATTAAATAGATGAGTAAAAAAAATTAATGAATATCCAATCTTTAAATTTCAAACTTATAATTGAACATTTTATCCCTTTTATATTTCTTAATCATTTACAGCAGTTTACACAAGTTAGATGTAAATCAGGAGTTGATAAATCTATCAAATTCAGTGTAAATTTTCAATTTCATTAAATTTAGAAAATATAAGTTAAATCTTCATTCATATTATTCAATTCAATATTACACGGATGAAATCAACATTTGATTCAAAATCTGTTATACAAATATTCTTAGATTCCATTTTAAATTTCTATTAACATAACATTTAGATGTTAGATTCCATTAATTTCAATTTATTGACCCACTTAAATTTTATTCTTTTCAATCAATATCAATTGTCCATTCTATAAGTAAAATTAACATTAGATTCATACTCATATAATAGCTTCAAATTCATCTAATAAATATTTACAAAATCTTTAAATATTAAATCCATTTAATTGCAATTAATCCCTTTGATATTTATAATAACTAAAAGCAAATTCACATATCAATTTAGTGTCAATTATTTCAGTAAATACAGTGTTCAAATGTCAGCTGCAATTTATCCAATTGATTGCAAATCAATTCCGAATTTGATTTTATTCGGTTACAACTTAATATTGAATCAATTATTACTTAACTAACATAGTTAATATTATTTTTGATTTCATTTTAATTATATTTTCCAATTTTCATTTTGGTTTCATTCCTTTTATCACATTAATTATCCTAATATGAATGGAATTTTACTTTGGTTACATCTTATTTGAATTCAACATTCTTCACTTACCAATTTATTCCACATTAACTGCCCTAATTTAGTGAATTAATTGAATTTGATTACAAATTAACTTAACAACCTGATAAAATAAGTAACGTACAATCAATATTGTCAATAACTCATAATTACACTTTTAGAGGTTCATTCTTTACACCTCAATATTGTAATTACCTACATATCACTGGTTTTACTCAATTAACATTTATTACAAACTATTCCAAAATATATTCAATATTTATTAGTTCTCTTATATTATATTTGTAACCAAGTGTAACTTTTAACTTGAATTGGTTGGATTTCCTTTCAAGTTATCAATAATTAACTTACACTAACATATTCCTTAATTTATTCCAATTACCGTTACAATGTTTTTATTACATAATCAATTAATTACTTTCCTTCTCGTATTAAATTATACACCTGTATAATCCTTTCCACTATTCATTCATTAGCATTCTATTTAAATTTCAATCTCTTGTAATAACTCATTTATTATACTTTTGCATATCAATAAATAAGGTTCTAAATAAATAAGGTTTATTAAATTCAATCTTTATAATTAAGTCTATTACAACCAATGTAATATTTTCATAGGTTAATTATTAACATTTATTTAGTTACCACATTATAACCATTATATTTCTTTATAATTAAATTCCAAAAATCTTATAAATAGGACAAATTTTATTAGCGAAATTTACGGGTCGTTACAATCTCCCCCACTCAAAACTTTTCGTCCTCGAAAAGGAAAAGAAGGGAAAAGAAGAAATAAGAAATCAATATCCCTTTTAAAAACATTAACTTTACTAACATTCAAATTTTTACAAAATTAATTAATTTAGATAGGATATATCAATTTATACCCGTTTAAATCCTTTATACATAAATTATTAAAGTTTGTAAAAACATTTTCAAAATTTTTTCTAAGTCCAAAATTTACGAAAAATTTTGGTAGAGTCTCCTTTGTACGGAGTGGCTCGGGAGAAAATATAATATTAAATATAACAAAATATTACATATAATACCCAAAATATTATATCCCAACACGGGAAAAATATATAAAATAGCGCAATAAACCGTAATCCGAAACGTACCTATTTGTTGGCAATTTACGCTTATTTTATGGAACCAAAGCACTAGCAATTGCTTCCATGTCCTGCATTTCACTTATATAATCCAAAAGGGTTAACAATTATATAAGATGAAACATTTAAGTTGTTCAATCACTAACAACAATCAATACAACAACCATCCATTTCAACAACAGCATACACAACAAATACAAAACAACCATTCAATCAACAAACAAATAGTTGTTCGGGTTCAAAACTTTTAAATTATACGGAATGAAGAATAAACTACTAGCGCATCATTTACTCAATAGCCTTAGATAAAACTAAATAGATTATTCTTTCATCCAATCCAAATTTTTAAGTATCTTACCCAAACAACCATACCCCAAAACAACAAATTCAAACAACAAATGCATGAAATGAAATTTATAATAAGCAAAGTGATTTTCTTTTTATTTATACAATGATTTATCCTTTTAATTTACATTTTTTTTCTAACAAACTTTAAATTTCATTTATTTTCACTTATTACTTACAATTATTCATTTTCCTTAATTCAGGTCATGTAAGTTTCTTTTTATTGCATTACATTTATGCATTTCTCCATTTCATTCATTTATTTAATGCTTACATTTCTATTATATTTAATTATAGTATCCCTTCAAATTACACTTAAATTCTTAACCTTATAACATCAATTCTTATAAGTAAAGGATTTCATTAATTATTTTCATTGTCTCAAGTTAATTACTTGTATAATATCTATTACATTTTCTTATTAACATTTTCAACTTTTATATATTTTGGTAAGTTATATATATGCCTTTAAGAATGTAATTGAAAGTTATACACGTTTTTTTTCTCAATTCTTTTAATTAAATTTACATGTTCAATAATTATTTCCTTTATTTCATAGGTTACAATTTCAAATTCATTTAATACCATTATAACCTAACATTAAATCTCTTATTTCCTTTAGAGGTTTCAATTTATGAGTTACCTACGTTCCAATTCACTATAGTGACTGAAACTATTAATTAATGGAAAATTAATACCGGGTTTTATTCAAAATCCTTTTAAAATTAACAGATAAACATATGCTTGCAATTTATATATCCAATTATATTTAAAGCAATTTAAAATTTATATTTGTTTATCAAAATAAATCTGTAGTGAAACTACAACAATGGCCTTCCTTCTTCGAAACTCGAAAATGAATGTCGATGATGCGGCCGCCATCACCGAAATTATTTTCCAGCGACAGAGAGGGGAGTACAACTTATTTCTTTTAAAACATTATTTTCCAATTCTATTTATATCAGAAAATACTTCTAACAGTATTATTATTATATTCAAAATAAATTGAAAGAAATTTCCAAAAGCCCGGAACTTAAGTTATAAATTTCCAATTTTTTTTTACTTATTTTATCCTAAATCTTATTTCAACTATTATTTATAAATTTCATTACCTAACAACCAATCTATTGCAACCAAATATATCTTTATAAAATATTTTACTTTATATATAGAAAATATAATAGGCAAAATTATTTCATTCACCTATATTAAAAACAAATATTATGTCGGTCTGTCCAATTAAGTGTTTAGAAATCCCTATTGATGTCAGAGCGACCCATGCATCAACCAGAATTTATAAATTCAAAACGGAACAGATTAACACAATATTAAAACCTTTTTATAACACTAACAAATACGCTCTCTCATATATACACACTCAATGACTCATCATAGGGTATTACTACCCTATTAATAAAAGTCAGACCCCACAAAGCTAAGGTTTATCACTAAACCAAAGCTCTGATACCAAATGTAACGCCCTACATTTTTGTACGCTTAAGCAGACACACGCGCTAACTTAAACCATACAGAAGGGTGAATTGTTATGGGGTAAATAAGAAAAAAGTGGAGAAATAAAATAAACAAAATAGAATCTTCCAGCGGAACGATAAAATATAATAATCAAATAACAGTTCATGAAGCTGTTTTACAAAACATTTGATTATACTTATACAATACATATCAGAGTTACACATACCAGAGAATGATAATTAATGTAGCGGAATACAATGGTGTAGTGGAATATAATAAATAGTAGTAATAAAATCTTCGTCCTCCAGAAATAGGGCCTTCAAATCCTGAAATGCTCAGGCTGGCCCGAGCGAATTGAAAAGAGAAAACACTCGAGTCAGAACTAAAAGATCTTATGTAAGTTAAATCAATGAAATAAATATGAGTGTAAACGGCATCAGAGATGTTTACGGGGGTTTGACATCTCCTATCCAGTGTCTAACGTGAGTGCAGTAACTTAAGAAATGTTTGGGATTCACATCTCTTAAGGATCCGTTAAACTATCTACTATGTAGTAATATTCGCTATTATAATAATGTCTAATATAAAATAAACATACTTTTAAATAGCATTAAGGGGTTACCCATATAGCCCTTAACACGTAATAGTCCCAGTATTCTATCCAGTATTAGCATACTCCCAAAATGGGGGCTACCCTCGATACTCCACAGGCTACGGGAGAAATCACAAATCGTAGTAAAGCTCGATATGGTAGGTGACACGGCACACAAGGCAATGCCAGGGTAGATATACCAATTACGCACACGGACTGATGGAGCGGATAGCAGCCACTACCGTCCACCTCGAACAACACTCCCAAATTGAAGGGTGGCCACCAAAAATCACAAAGTAATAGAATGGAATCGAAGAAGTGCGTCCGATAAGAGGTGCTACCTCACTGGTCCGAGATCGCTCCTGTTTTAGCCACCTTATGCCAACTCATGGGAGTTGGGTCCACGTATATACCTTAGGATCGTCGCCACCATCCTACTTCATTCTGGAAACTCCACCGCGTACACAGTTGTCAAAGTGGTTTTCGGTATCGACAGAGAGTATGTCCATAAACCGATCCCGGTCTCTTTAACAACCAAACGTTATTATAACAACGTGGTCATTTAAAAATATATACTTTTAAAACACAATCATTGCCCTTTCAAAACATATTCTTTATTTCAAAATAGTATATATTTTAAAACCAAAATATTTTTGCCATTTCAAAACATATCCTTTACTTCAAAATAGTATATACTTTAAACCAAAATATTATTACTATTTCAAACCCAAATTATCAATGTATTATTTCCATTTCAAAACCCAATTCAATAATATATCATTTCCATTTCCAAAACAATTCAATAATATCTTATTTAAATAAAACCAAATTTCTAATCACTAATCTTTCTTAAATTTAGATAACTTGAAATATTCTTTTAAATCATCTTAAACCCAAACCACATTTTGAAGTCATATTTCTAAATTTTCAATTTCAATAGATTTCAAATCCATATATTCACAGATAATTCTTAAATAAGTTCTATTTCAAATAAAATCATTTTTCAAACCATATTACTTTCAAAGTTATAACAATTTCGGAAACCAATACTTTGAAAACAATAATACCTTAATTTCAATAAAACATTTCAATTTTGATATATTTCAAGACTTTAAATATTTCCAAAATTCCCAACCAAATCTGATAATCTTATATATACCTTAATTCAATTTACTATTATTTAGTTTAGAAATATTTATTTAATGAATTCAATATCACTTAAATAAAGCTCAACTTGAAATATTTGTAAATCAAACTTAAAACATCATCAAGTTATACATAGCTTAAATTTTAGAATTTAACCATATATAAAATAATATTTATATAATATCAAAATTAGTATATATATATAAACCCTTATTTTCCAAAACCCATAGAAAATCACTTTAAAATATTTTATATATAGACCACGGTGCCTGTATATAATTTTCTATCCTATGGTCAAGTGATACAGATATTTATCATTTCAATCTGTAATTTTAAAAATAAAAGTTTACGGTTATATATCATTTCAAACCGCAATCCCGAATGGAATGAAAATGCATAATAACTTGCAGTTTATACAATATAAAATATAGCATCCATTCATCCAAATATCAATAAACAAACATTTATTACAATCATCATCCAATTTAAACAAAACATCAATATAAAGCATATAAAATATAACAGGCATCAACGAATAGTTTATATTCAATAAAAATTAATAACTGTTTAACAGGCAGTTTATATGCAATAATAAATAAATTTAACTATCATATTATATGCAATAATAAAATTAAATAACAATTTAATTTAAATAAATGCTATCTAACTGAGACGATAATTAAATATATGCCCAAACAATCATAGATAAATTTTAAATCACATCAAAATTTAATTTAATAAACATAAGAAATCTTAGAAGTTGTGAGTGGGTTAAAACACTCACCTTTTGAATTTAAATTGAATTTAAATCAAATTTAAATCCAAAAATTTGACCGTCTCAGAATTCGTCCAAACTAGCGTCATCAGGTCCGGAATTTCAATACGATCCTAACAAAAGAAATCGCGCGTGAAACGGAGTTCGTATGAGAAAGTTACGTGATTAAATGCGATTGGAAAAAAAAATTTAAAAATTTAGAAAAGAAAGAACATATTTACTTGCCACCTCATCATCGTTGCTTTTCCCCTGTTACACGCACGCGCCTCTTCCAAAATTGGAACGAAACCCAAAACGCAGCACCTCTCCCCCGTTGACCAACCATTGACTGCGTTTTGCCGCCAATCCGACCGTCAATTCGCCACCAAACTTCGCCGATGAACAACGCGCTAGCCCATCTACAAAACCCAGAAGGGATTTTCCGATCAGAGACACCAGTCAAAAACGCCCAAATCAATTTTGACCGTGATTTCTGGTCAAATGATGCATCGGATTGAAAAACGAATTACACCATCGAATTACGCTCGTCGAGAGCTTCAACATATGTTAATTTGAGATTTTTCTGAGGACTTTGAATTTTTGACTCTGATTTTGGATTGTAATTGGATCTAGGGTTTGCATCCATTGAAGAAGAAGAGGAGCTGATGAAATTTTACGTACAGATAAATGAGAATAGGCGGATGCTAGGGTTTAGCAGGGTATTTATAGATGAAGGTTGAAAATAGAATAGATGGATAAAACAGGTGTACGCGCTAACGCCAAAATGGCCTAAAAAGCCCATTCTGACTCCGGAATGAAAGTGGGTAAACCCATATATCAAAATAGGTGTTTTAAAATATTTTAAACTCAATGGAAAAGGTTACAGGTTCAACTTCCATCGTATGAAGAAGTTATGCTAAAACAATATTTTCCAAATAGATTTCAATTGATTTCAATTGCAAAAATTTCAAGGCGTTTCGAGTCCGTACGATCAAAGGATAAGTCCGATTGCTACGAAACTTGAAACACTATTATAATTCACCGTTAAGATTCCGATGAAACTGGTTTCGTCAAAATCCGAGTCAGTGGCCAAAATGGCTATTTTTATATTAATTAAATAGATGAGTAAAAAAATTAATTAATATCCAATCTTTAAATTTCAAACTTATAATTGAACATTTTATCCCTTTTATATTTCTTAATCATTTACAGTAGTTTACACAAGTTAGATGTAAATCAGGAGTTGATAAATCTATCAAATTCAGTGTAAATTTTCAATTTCATTAAATTTAGAAAATATAAGTTAAATCTTCATTCATATTATTCAATTCAATATTACACGGATGAAATCAACATTTGATTCAAAATCTGTTATACAAATATTCTTTGATTCCATTTTAAATTTCTATTAACATAACATTTAGATGTTAGATTCCATTAAATTTCAATTTATTGACCCACTTAAATTTTATTCTTTTCAATCAATATCAATTGTCCATTCTATAAGTAAAATTAACATTAGATTCATACTCATATAATAGCTTCAAATTCATCTAATAAATATTTACAAAATCTTTAAATATTAAATCCATTTAATTGCAATTAATCCCTTTGGTATTTATAATAACTAAAAGCAAATTCACATATCAATTTAGTGTCAATTATTTCAGTAAATAAAGTGTTCAAATGTCAGCTGCAATTTATCCAATTGATTGCAAATCAATTCCGAATTTGATTTTTATTCGGTTACAACTTAATATTGAATCAATTATTACTTAACTAACATAGTTAATATTATTTTAGATTTCATTTTAATTATATTTTCCAATTTTCATTTTGGTTTCATTCCTTTTATCACATTAATTATCCTAATATGAATGGAATTTTACTTTGGTTACATCTTATTTGAATTCAACATTCTTCACTTACCAATTTATTCCACATTAACTGCCCTAATTTAGTGAATTAATTGAATTTGATTACAAATTAACTTAACAACCTGATAAAATAAGTAACGTACAATCAATATTGTCAATAACTCATAATTACACTTTTAGAGGTTCATTCTTTACACCTCAATATTGTAATTACCTACATAACACTGGTTTTACTCAATTAACATTTATTACAAACTATTCCAAAATTTATTCAATATTTATTAGTTCTCTTATATTATATTTGTAACCAAGTGTAACTTTTAACTTGAATTGGTTGGATTTCCTTTCAAGTTATCAATAATTAACTTACACTAACATATTCCTTAATTTATTCCAATTACCGTTACAATGTTTTTATTACATAATCAATTAATTACTTTCCTTCTCGTATTAAATTATACACCTGTATAATCCTTTCCACTATTCATTCATTAGCATTCTATTTAAATTTTAATCTCTTGTAATAACTCATTTATTATACTTTTGCATATCAATAAATAAGGTTCCAAATAAATAAGGTTTATTAAATTCAATCTTTATAATTAAGTCTATTACAACCAATGTAATATTTTCATAGGTTAATTATTAACATTTATTTCGTTACCACATTATAACTATTATATTTCTTTATAATTAAATTCCAAAAATCTTATAAATAGGACAAATTTTATTAGCGAAATTTACGGGTCGTTACAATAGACATTTAATCTTTTCAAAAATCAGATTACGAAATTTTGAAAACCAAATACCCTACTACCATGCCGAATGAATTTTGAGGTTAATGTAACACTAGGTGGGATGAATAGTGTTTTCAAACTTATTATCAATTTATATTATGAATATCAAACTTAACAAAACAGAATCAAATTCGTAGGCAGTGGTATAGTAAATATAGAATGTAAAAGTAATAAAAGTGAAGAGAATACACCAAGAATTTTTATTATTGGTCCAGTTTCCAATCCTACATCCAGTCCCGCACCGAGTACAAAATTTACACTATTATAAACTGGCAGTTCCACCAGTAGAAAGTACACCTATACAACTTAACTTCGAATCAGGTGCCAAGCAAAACCTATCTTGACTTTTCACGGCAAGACACACCTAATCTCTTGCAATTCCATGGATGGGTAGTACACCCGACCTTCTTGACTTCCACAAGTGGTCAAGATCACCTATGCAACCTTGAATTTATACGGATGGCATGACTCACCTTTATAATTGTAACAACCCGTATTTTTCGATAATTAAAATATTAAATTAAATAAGATTTTAGAATTTAATATTGTGAAAATTTGAAATTTATGATTTATTAATGAGAAAAATAACTAAAATGTAATTTAATAATGTTGATTTAATTTAATTAAGAACTATTTTAATGTAATTTCAATCAAGTGAAATAATTTTAAAGTTAATTAGGTTAGAGATTGTAAATAAGGAAAAAATTCAATGTTGTTTTAATAATAAAATTGTATGTTATTTCATTTAATCGGTTTTAGTGTATAATGTGAAATCAATTATTTGTACATAAATTCATAATCTTGTTGTAAACAATAAACTTATAAATGTGTTTAAATTACTTAAAGGTAATAATGGTTTGTTTATGGTCTCATTATTGATATGTTGGAAATAATTTGGAAATCAATGTGAATTAGTGTAATCTAATATTACAGTTAATTGAAAATAAGATGATAACTGTAAAATAATGAATGTAATAAAATGTAAACTGTGTTAATAAATTTATAGGGTATTGTGATTGAAGAATAAAAAGGTGAATCAAATTAAATGAATTTATTTGAATTTAAAATCATAATTAATGAATTTATTACAGTTGTAATTGAACGCTATAATTAGTGAAATATTTAAATATTGAATTTGACATGGAAAATTCATTTTAAAAGATTATAGATTCGTGGTTAATCTAGAATGATGAAAATGGTTAACTATTAAATTTAAATTTAAAAAGTGATTTAATCAATTTAATAATAATTTATTTAATTAACGTGAAAATAGCTATTTTGGCCACTGTTTTGGATTTCGACGAAACCAATTTCATCGGATCCGTAACAGTGAATTATTGTAGGATTTCAAGTTTCGTAATGATTGGACTTGTTGTTTGATCGTGCGGGCTCGTAACGCGTAGAAATCAATTTAATGAATTCAATTTAAAATAAGCTGATTTTAAAAGCTAACTTCAGTATACTTTTGAATTTGAGTTTGAAATTAGTTTCATTGAGTTTAAAAATATCGAAAACCTATATTTCGATATATTGGATGACCCATTTCCGTTTCAGGAACGAAACGGGCTTTTCGGGTCGTTGTTAGCGTTTCAATCCAAATCGATTTGGACCATCCTTTTCTATTTAAGCTCTGCCTATATATAGGCTGTTATAAACCCTAGTTGTTTCTCATTTCTTATTTCTATACGTATCTGTCTATTCAATTATTTGCTAATTCTTCCTTCTTCAATGGCGGCAGATCCAAAACTCTAATTCAATTTCAAATTCAAATCGAAAATCAAATTCCTTAAAACTATGTTATATTATATGTCGTTGCAAAGCTCACGAGGAGCGTAATCTACTGTAGTAATTCATTTTTCGATTTGGTGCATCGTTTGGCTAGAAATCGTCAAAGAAGTCCCAGCCATCGAAACTAGGGTTTTCGATCCAACGGCGGATCGTCGTCCGATCGACGATCGAAAGGCGCCGTTGCGAAGAGGGCATTGAGCAAGATCGATCTATATTGTTCTTTCGTTCTAATGATCGCCAGATTCACCAGATTTTCTTGTCTTCATGGCGGCGCCGTTGGCCTTTCTCGGCGTCTCGGGTGGCCGCGATTCCACCAGTAGGGCGACAGGTTGTGGCGAAGGGAGCGCCGTGCTCTGATCTGGATGGCAGTGTGGGTAGGAGGCATGGCAGCGCGATATAGGGTGGTGGCTGCAGTTAGCTTCATGCGAGATGGGTCTGTAGGTTAAGGTTGAGCATGTGGATAAACGTACGAGGTGACGTGTATTTTCATTTTATTATTTTATTTATTTTATATTATAAATCGTATAACTTCTAATCTTAATATCTTTTGCATACAAGCTCGGATTCATGCGTGGTTTTCGCTGTTGCGATTGTATCGAAATTTCGGACATTATGGAATTAGTTTAGTTGGATTCTGAGACTATTAAATTTTTTGGCCTAAATTGGATTTTTAATCGACTGAAAATAGAAGGTGAGTGTTTTAACCCACTCACGGCTACTAAATTATCTTATGTTAGTTAAATTAAATTTATGATGTGATTAGAAATTGATTGATTGGTGTTTGGTACATTTAAATTATCATTCCAGTTAAATCTGACTTTTATTGAATTTAATCGCCATTTAATTTAATATTGAATTTTAAATTTCCAGTTAAATACTTGTTATTGATAACCAGTCTATTTGTTGTGATTTATTGGTTAATTTGGATGATGATTGTGATGGATGTTTTAAATTGATGATATTTGGAAGATTGGATGTATGTTTAAATTATATATTGTTATCACACTGCAAGTTCCCTTAGTTATCGATAGGAAAATCACTAAGGGTTGAAATGATACATACCCGAATGGACTTATAGATTAGGGAAAATCGTTATGTATTGAAATGATAAACTCGAGCGATTTTATGGATATTGAATTTAATTTAGGATTGCGGGTTGAAATGATATATATTCGTAAATTTAAATTATTACGAGTTGAATGATATATATCTGTATCACTTGACCATAGGGTAGAAAATTATATACGGACACCGGATTGGTTAAATCAAATGATTTGAAATCCTTAAATTTTTGAATCCAGTTAAATGATATTTTGAAATAAAATTTGATTTATATGAACTGAATTGTTTTCAAAATCTAAGCTTTAAGAATGTTGAAATTGAAATTGGTTTAAATGAATTGTTTACTGAATTGAAATTGAAATTTTAAAGTTGAATTTTTAAATATAAATGAAATTTATCAAAACTAAGATGTTGTAAACGTTTGAATTTTTTAAACTTTGAAATCTATTGAATTTGAAGTGGTTTAAATTTTAGTTCAAACATGGATTTGAAATCGATATAAATTGAATGGCTTTAATGAGAATTTGAATTGAAAGATTAAAATTGAGTTTGTTGATTTAAAATTTGGATATGATCCAGGTTTGTTGAAATGAAAGAAACGGATTGATTTGATATTATGTTCAAATTAAATATATTTAATATAAATTGTTAAAAAATCTATTGTTTTAAAATTTAGATTATTTGGATTTTCAACTATTTACTATATAAACCATTTCCAATAATCAAACAATTTTATATTAAACTATTTCAGCTATTTTAAAATCCTTAAACTATTTAAACTATTAAACTATTTTAAACTATTAAAACTATTTTAAACTAATATAAACTATTCCAAACATATAAACTATTTTAATCTACAACCTATTTTTAAAATATAAACTAATTTTAATGTATAACTATTCCAATATATAAACTACTTCCAATATTCAAACTGTTAGAGTTGGAACTGTTATGATTTAGATTTAATTGGTTTAAAAGGCAATATTTTGATATGATGGTTTAGCCTATTTTAGTGGTTATGACTTTGAAACGTATATGATTTGAAGTAAATAATGATTTCGAAAGTGAATATGATTCTAAAAGTATTATGATTTGGAAGTGAATATGATTTGAAGTAAATAATGATTTCGAAAGTGAATACGATTTTGAAGTAAATAATGATTTCGAAAGTGATATGATTTTTGAAGTGAATATGATATTTTGATATGAAGTATGAACTGTTTGAAATGTAAAAGGACCATCTGATGTTAAAGAGACTGGGATCAGATATTTTTATACTCTCTGCCAATACCGAAAACCACTTTAACAACTGTGCACATGGTGGAGAATCCAGAATGAAGTAGGATGGTTTGGCAAACAATTCTGTATGAGGTATTAACGCAGCCCTAACCCCCTCGGGTCAGCTTGATGTGACTAAAACAGGAGCCACGCTGGGCCAAGTGGGGTCGCACTCCCTATCGGGCACATTTCTTCAATACCATATTATTACTTTGTGATTGATTTGGTGGCCACCCTCCGATTTGATTTGGGAGTGTGTTCCGAGGTGGGCGGTAGTAGCTGCTATGCGTTACCTCCGGTCCAGATCTGCAAAATGGTAGTATCCTACCCTGGGCAATGCCTCGTGTGCCTTGTGACATGCCTTATCACGCCCATTACGAGTTTGGTTTGTGTCATACCTATGGAGTGCTCCATGATAGCCTACCAGTTTACGGTGGAGTTTACAGTACTGTATAGACTACGGTATTTATATAAAATGTGTTAAGGGGGATATGGGTGACGCCTTAACGCTATTTTAATACTTTACTTTACTAATAGACATATTATAATAGCATATATTACTATATAGTAAATAGTTTAACAGATCCTTAGGAGATAGAATCCCGAACATCTCTTAAGTTATTGCACACACGTTAGACACTGGATAGGAGATGTAAAACCCCGTAAACATCTCTAAAGCCGTTGCACTCATATTTATTTATTGTTGATTTAACTTACATAAGATCTTTTAGTTTTGACTCGAGTGTTTTTTCTTTTCATTACACTCGGGTCAGTTTAACCTTTTCAATGTATTGAAGACCTTATTTCTGGAGGACGAAGACGAATATTTAGTATATTATTACTATTTGTTATATTTATTCAACTACATCATGTTGTTCCGCTGCATTATTTATTTATTCTTGCTGTATATATAACTCTGATCTGTATTATTAAAGTGTAATCAATGTTATTTGTAAAACAGCTTCGTGAACTGTTTATTTGATTATTATATTTTGTCATTCCGGTGTGAGATTATGTGTTTTGTTTTCCCTTTCTTTTCTCTTATTTTCCTAGTTACCCCATTAACAATACTCCCTTTTGAATGGTTTGAGTTGACATGTGTGGTTTATTGTTGATTTAAACCGTTCAAAAAGCTGGATCGTTACAACAATAAGTAGTAGAGTACTATCTATAAGAAATTGAATCTTTCGATCACAATTTCAAGTAGTCATCAACACAACTTCCTATAGACCTCCGTAGCAATATATCTTTGATTTCTTTGAGGAATAGGACAAGAACATAGAGTAAATGATAGAAAATTTGTGCAGACTCTCTGATTTTCAATGGTTTGAAAATCCATGAAGAAATAGAGAGAAAGAAGTGGATTCGCAAAGTATAAGCCTATATAAGTAATAAGACTTTTCTACAAATATATAGGAATGTTAAGAGTAATTAAAATAAGAGAGAAATGGCTTAAAATTTCACCATCCAAAGTTTTTAAATAGAAGATGAAGAGAATTGAATCTTCATGAAAGGATAAAAGGAAATATCCCTTCATTTAAAATTAAATGTTGCAACCAATGGCTAGTATATTGACATAGTATCTTGGATATGTCGACATATATTAATAGTCAGACTAACAATCTTTCTACAAAAATTATAACTCCTTTAACATGTAGAACCAATACAGAACTTATGTAAAAGGCTATGGAAAGTAAAATCAAGATGTTTAAGAAATAAAATTCAAAGATTTTCTTAAGATCTTTATCAATTAAATCTATGACTCGATATACCTAGAATTGACTAATTGTTGTCGTGTTGTCTTCCAGTCTTTATCTTGTACCCTTCCAACCTTTGTTCCTTAAGAATCTTGTGTTCTCCTAGCCTTGACTTATAATCTCCTTAGTTCTTATCTTCTTAGGTTTGATTTCTCTTGATATATCTGGTCTTGTGCTTGAGTTCTTATATTGATCCACCTTGATTTGTATGCAACATTTCCACTTGATTATCCTGCAATATGTCTTGGTGGTAGTCCAATGTCTTGGTAGTGTAGTTATTTGAATTAATAAGATATAAGGCCTTGGTGGTAGCCAAATGTCAAGACTTAAACCTTTCATTTATTATAGAAGGCATAAGGCCTTGGTTGTAGCCTTAGATACAACGTTTTGGGTTTTGGTTAGAAAAGGGAATGATTACATTATAGCTTACTAGATGATTTGATTTCGATTGTGGTTGTATGGTAGGAGAAAGACACTTAAGATTGAAATATGTGTAGGTTTATATTTTCAGATGTTAAAATGAATGTTTTGATATAGTGTGGGAAATCCCATTTCATGCTTTATTAGAGTGGTCTCACTATCTTTTATGTTTAGGGTAATATATTGCTTATACCAGGCTTTATGTCTGGCTTGTATTTTATCATTGTTTTCCTATAAATTCATGAATACTTGTTCGAGTAGGTTGTGTTTACGGGTTTAGATAGGATGCTTTTGGGCAGACAAGTAAAGGATCCGAAGATCAAACAAAAAGCTTGGATGTATTATTTGTTATTTTGATTTCGCTGTACTAAGTGTTTTCGTCTGCATATTCATATGGTAGGCATAAAACTATTATCCATGCTATATTATATTTTTGACCCTTGCGTGGAAAAGAATTTTGGAACTAAATTATTAAACTTAACTTGTAATGATGTGTTTCTGAATTATAGTTGTTGCTTACTTAGGGCCGTTTAATATAACTGATCTTATCTCCATCGTTGAAAGGTAATTCCAATGTGACTAAAGCACATTGGGGTTATATCTTTGGATTTTAGGATAGGGGATGTTACACCATGGCTTGGCGTGTACATGGGTTAGACTGTCATTGACTATTTTGATTATTATTTGACTAAGACCTTGATTCATGAGTCGGCCATATTTGTTATATTGTTCGACTAACTTGTTGGTTGTAGGTGAGAAAAAGTTATGGTATGGCATTTATTATAATTACCTTAATATTATTTGGAATGACTATAATATGTGGTAAATTAGACATACATCACTCAATAGAATGTAGTCTGACCCTCTTTATGTTTTTTACTTTTTGTTTCATTACTAGGTTGATGGAGTCTAATATGTCGTATCGAGTAATATTTGAAGATGCAGATAGCGATGGCATTACCGGCGTATATAACCTTATATGTAAATTATTATTTGACATTGCTATTGTATATATGTGTGTTTGGGATTGGATTGGATTTGTATACAACTTATATATATATATACTTTGGTTCTATTTGGTTTTGATGATGTGATATTTTGATACTTTATATGTTTGTTACCTTCCGTTGTGAGTTCAGAAAGAGACAATTAGCTAATATTTATTTTGTCTCTTGTTATCTTAACCTAATGACATATCATTTTCAGCTTTCAAGTTTACCACATCATGAGTTGTGTTAAACCATAGAATCGAAAATGGTGGGTTGTTATATTTGTTATCAGAGCAAAGTATTCCTTAAATTAAGGACTAGGTTTAGAGGGCGTATTTATATTTTTGTATGGTTATATATATAGTATATGAATCGAGTACATACACCTACACTATTTCCTGTTCCAGTAAATTTCTATATATTAGGGAGCTGCTAATGAATTCCTATCTCAGATAGTAGAGGAAGAGTAAATTAGCAAAGATAGAAACCAGGGTAGAAATAAATACCGATGGGGTTGATACCAAAACTGAAAAATGCTACTAGATTTGATATTATGGACCGTCTGGGTGTGAACATTCCCGTTTGGTTCTAATAATTCTTATTTGGTACTTGAAATAAGTAGAGTTCTTATCCGACCACACTGATTGTTGATTTCCTAATGTTGTGTATGAATTTCTCTAGTTGGGTGGAAAACCTTATGTTGGAACCGAATCTTATTCAGTGAAGCGATCTTTGTTTCACACATACGAGAAAATATCAAATCTTTTGGATTTTTTTTATGAATACACCTAATAAGGAGGTGATGAGTTCCATAGAAGAATTGAATTCTGAAAGTTAACTACTTTTTAAAGAACTGTTAAAAAGGTTTTTTAAAGAATTGTTAAAAAAAGAAGTGGTTTGGGAAATTGAAATTATAGTATTTGTTTTAAAGAGGGATTACAAATGGATGTAATTATCAAGGATTATAAAAGTATTGAAGGATTTCTACAGAGGAAGTAAATATTGGAAGTGGAATTATATTTTTCATTTATAAGGGAATTTATGAATTGAGGAGTTTGTTCTTTAAGATTTTGAATACACACACATACGCTCTAAAATATAATTTAAATTTTAGGGAAATGATTTCCGAATTTGATATGAATGTAGTTCTTAGCCAAAATGATTTTTTTAATTTTTACTTATATGCACACACAGAGTTATTGGTTAATGGTGTTAGAATTGGGCTATTCATAAAATAAAATACTATATACTTATTTATATATGATCAAATGGTTATAAATTGTATGAAAGTATATTGTAAAATGAAGTATGAGTATTTGAGGAAATAACCATAGTTATTTCAAATTTAAATGTGTTTTGAGCAATTGATATCAAATTATTGAAGTTAAAGGAAATTGTTTGATTTAAAGATAAAATATGAAAACATAGAAGTAGGCAAAATATACGATAAAAGGATTATTTTATGGTTTTCTAAATATAAGCGATGTTTTATAAAAATTTAAGGTGAAGGGGAGTTTTAAATTTTGATAATTGATCGATTCACAATTGGTAAATCTTTATATTCTTATTTTAAAAATATGGGAAGGAAATTCTACATAGTTAAATTAGTATCTTTAAAGAAAATGGTTTAATGGACTAGGAAGTGAATAAGGAAGGTGAGATCGTTAAATACTATGCACTGGAAGCTGCTCTAGATGCAAGCATATTACTGTCATCTCAGGAGGAAGGGGAGAAGATAGTGATGGAAGTTGAGTTACTATTTTTGAATATAGATTGACATAGTGGATATTTTAGAGCTTAAATCTCATGAAGTGCTAAAAGTTGTTGTGGGGTCGAATCTGTCCAATGGATCAAACCATTTACTTATGATAGTCATGATTTGGAATTCATAATTTATTGTGTAGAGTCCTTTTATGACACATGTGTACTGATTCTATTTGGGGGTATGGATTGATTTTTAAATTGATTGGATGACCCATTATGGGGTGATATTGGATGGGGTTAAGAATGTGGATCATATAAGGAGTAGTGGACTAAGCATGATCTTGTTGTATATCGTGGTCCCTATAATCCCACAATGATGAGTTATTGTCCATCCTATAAAATAAGAATTCCATATGCTTTCATTGAAGAATTTGGTCTTCCTCCCTAAATGAATAAAACTCATTAGGCCCATTAACATGCCACTTAAGCATATGACTCTAAAAGAGGGTTGGGAGTTATGATAAGGAGATCATATTTTTTGTTAGAGAGAAGAGAGTCCAAATTATTTTGTTTAAAAGTAGCATGGAGGAGAGGCCTTAACCTAATAGAAAAATAAACGAGTTAAAATTTATATGAAGGTGGTTAAATCAAAGTTATAGTTGTATGATCTTGGAAGTTTTGAAGTATGGTTGAAGTGTAGTTTTACTTGGAAAGCTGGACAATAAAAAAGAGGCATTGGTGGTATTGAAATTTCAGTTGATTGGATTCCGTTAACCAATCGACTAAAATTTACTTAGCATGAGATTGGAAAATTTATTTTAGAAGGGTTAGAGTTTATTATATAATATGGTCCTAGTAACCTAATATATATTTATGTGATTCAACTTGGTGATCGGTCCATAGATTAAATTTTATAATAGTTGATATAAGCATTCTTTTATACGGTATCATTACGATAATGGTCAATGATGAAGGCGAATAGCATTTAATTGTTTTGTATTTGACATCTCTAGTAAAGGTAGATGGTTAGTTGGATAATGGATTGGTGTTGTTGATCCGGCATTTTAACATAACACATATTTGTTTTGGCTTGGATGATCGTAGGTCACTAGGCAAGTTGATTGTCATCTTATTGGATATTTTTTGTGGTGATATTTATGCGGTATTGATACTTGAGTTGTCATTGCAACTAAAGGTATATAGCTTAAACTAGATGTGACATGGGTTCATATCATGATCACTATGCTTGGACATCATTCGTTTTTGATGTTCCTAGATATGGTTTTGTAGTATGATGTTATCTAGATTGTTTATTGAATTAACATGGTGAGACACCATCCCATATTGTGTTGTCACATTCATAGTATTTAAGGAGTAGATGACTAGGAAGTATGGCTAGAAAGAAGCTCAATTAGGGTGTTGATGTGGAGAGAAGTATTCGATTTTGATTTATGGATAAATAGAAGGTACTCAAACATAAGTTGGTACCAAGATTATATGAGGTTATATTGTTATCATTATTGAATAAAGTGATTTTAGTTGTATGTATGAGCATGGTTTGGAGAATCATGGAATGGTAGAAATTTGGTTTCATAGTTGAAAAGGTATTTCGGATTGAGTAAGTGCTAAGATTATATAAAGAACATATTACTAGTTGATGTAGAATAAAGAATTACAATTCCATTTGGATAAGATTGATTTGAAGTAATGACAGAAGACATCTTGATTTGCAAAAATGCAGAAGATTTTTTCATGAAAATTTGTGATTTGGAATTTGAATATGGTTTGGGAAATTAATTAGGTAGATTCTTTTCAATCATTCCTCAGATTGAAGAAAGTCTATTTATTCAAGAAAGCTATTGTGGAGCATCGATTTAACTGTTCGTAGTTTAAGTTGCATACCAGGTGCACTTGAACGATGTATAACTTAGTCGGTCACTTTTAACATGAACATTGGTAAGAATCTCACTCAGATTTAGGATTCTGTTTGCTATGTTTGAATGGTTAAATAAGATAGGATTGCTCTATTTGATTGCTTGAATGGATGTTTGTTTGTATATTTTTAAGAGTTGTGTAACAGCCCGATATTTTAAAGCGAAATTTTAATTGAAAACAAAACATTTTGAATTATTAATTTAAATATAAATTGAAGAAATTCGTATAAAACGAAAATTCAAAACGTTACATTTCGTCACGTTTTGTCCGTTCTTAACTTTACATTAGACTCAAATTTTATTAACGATGATAATAGCTATTTTAAATTTTGATTTATAAAAATACGTTATATTTTAAGAAACCATTAACATTTTTAAATTTATTAAATAAAAGGAACAAGTAACAGTTGTACGTTACTTTGGGCGTTACACGGTACGTGCATTGTTCCATTTTTCATTTATTTCTGCCATATATTCCAGTTTGAATTTGTCAAAGTTTGCATTGAGAATTATTCCACTTCTTCCATACTTTTCGTTCCACTTTGATTGCAATTATTATCCTCTGCCGTTTCAAACTTTCATTCATTGCCTCCTCTCCTTAAATCAAGTAAAAGGCTGTTTATCTTTCCACGTTCAAAAATATTTCTACTGCAAAATTTACTTTCGCCTCCATCACAATCTCGTGAGCATTCCTTGGAAGGTACAGGAAACATCCCTTTTCCCACTTTTTGGTTCACTTTATATTTATATTTGCTGATTGCTGTTTTGCCTTCTCTTTTCATTTTGATTTTTTTGGTTTGTCCCTGCTTTTGTGATTCGCCTACAAACAATACCGCCACAACCCCATGACCAGTCGCCTCCACGTCACCCCAGACCGCGTCCATCCCACCAGACCGCCTCCAGCCTACCACCACGAGGCCAGAACCACCTCCACGTCAGCCATACGCCCACCAGCCTCGTACGCCAGAGCCAACCACCTTTCCCACAACCCAGTCCATTCCACCACCAATCCCCTTCGCCAGATCCGTGCCAGTCGCCTCCACGTCACCACCAGACCGCCTCCAGCCACACCCTAAGCCCAGCCCACCACGACCCTACCCAGACTGAACCCAGACGAAACCCAAAACCTTTCGCCAGTCGCCTCCAAGCCACCAGAACGAACCCAAACCCCTTCGTCAACCCTGCACCCACCAGCAACCACCCATCGCCGACCCTAGATCCAACCCACCATCATCCCCGCGGTTTCACTGACCCATGCTGCAACCACGCCCCATGCCGAGACCAGCCCATTACCGTATATACTTGGTATTTTGAAGCAAGAATTGAAAATTTTGCCACCTTTGCTTTTGTAAAATTTGTGTCTAAGTTGCCTCTGGGTTTGAGAAATAAAAGAATGGGAAGTGTTTGTTTTGTCACGTGGTTTGGCAGCCTAACCCTATTCTCCACTGACTTTTGAAAAAATTTGTTTGCACCTTTGAAATGTTGTACTCTATCTATTTGTATTTCCGAGCATCAGTTGGAAAATGTGATGAACAAAGATGTTTGACATTTTTTTTTACGTTTTCCAAATTGTTGGGTTTGGCAGACCAAGTTAAATTTTAGTTTTGTTTTATTGCCTCTGCTTTGTTAATAAAAAAAAAAAAAAGTTGTTTTGTCACTTTGGAAATTTTTTGAGTTATAATTGATTTTTAAAAAGGTAGGCGTGCTATTGTTTTTGATTTTTAACCTGTTACTTTTCGTTGTTCGCTTCGTTGAAAATTCGTTATTCGTGAAATCTTAGAGTTGGTTATTTACTGTGTTTTTGGTTTGAATCCAGTTGGCGCATCCGCTAACGACTGATCGTGCTATCCGCGTGCTTTCGATTGACTTCGTATTTCTTTCGTTCCGAATCTCCAGCTCCGTAGAGGTGAGTAAATCTCACACGAATATTCATACTTATATAATTGTGAAACGACCGCAACTGAATGTGTAGAAATAAATAAATAAATAAATGATGTTATAATTACCTGTGATTTATTTATAGTTGATGTTAATTGTTAAAACTGCATATCGTATCATCTGTTATATCTGTTATTATTTTACTGTTATTCTATTCTGTTAAATCACACTGCAAGTTCCCTGTAGAATAGAATCACTATGGGTTGAAATGATACATACCCGAACGGACTTTAGAATAAGGGAAGATCGTTATGGGCTGAAATGATAGGCTTGAGCGATTTTCAATTAAATTTTATTTACTTGGGATTGCGGGTTTGAAATGATAAAACCCGGATTTATCTTTGTAAATTACGGATTGAAATGATATAGTATCCGTATCACTTGAATTAGGCTAGAAAATATTATACAGACCCGTGGTTATTTTTATGAATTTTTATGAATATTTTTAGATAATTTAAAAATTGTAATAATATTTAATTTGATTTAAACCGAATTTTTAAATGATTTATTTAAAATAGAAATGATTTTCTATGTGATAAATATAAATAAGTGGAGGAATATTGATTTTTAAAGCGAAACTTAAATTTTAAAATTTTGGAAAAAGAAAAAGGGAAAGATGGAAACTTAAGTTAATTTAATTGAAATTGAAAATTTAGTTTTAAATTTGTGGAAAAATGAAGTTTTAAGCTTAAGTGTTGAAATGAATGTAATAAGCAAATTGGTAAGTTGGTTTTAACTTGTAAAATTTCTTTGAAATAAAATTTGTTAAAGGATCGAAATGAACATTTTTAATGTATGATTTTATAAGTTTGTAACTAGGTAAAAAAATCTGTAGCACTTGTTAAGTGTTGTGGTTTTTATAAATGAACCTAAAGACTAAAATGAACTAAGGCTATGATAGTACTTGGTAAGTGCTGTTGTAGCAGAAACTAAAATTGAACTTGAACTAATGAAAAGCTACTGTAGCACTTGTTAAGGACTGCAGTAGACTGAAATATGATTTTGTTTAAAACTGAACTGATATAACAATTTTAAATATTGTTTTGTTGAAATAAAAATGGTTTTCGAATATAACTTACCGCCACACTTTTAAATGCCGTGGAAGCTGAAATTTTTAATGTTTTGTTTAAGTGAATAAGTGAACTCCGAAGGGTTAGATTTTTGAAATATAATATTGATTTAAAGGAACAATAACTTTGTTTTAAATGGTTTAATTCGAAGTATATTTTGATAAATTGTTTTAAATCTATAACCACGGGTTATAATAACGATTGGTTGGCAAAGAGACCGGGATCGGATATGGACATACTCTCTGTCGATACCGAAAACCACTTTGACAACCGTGTACGCGGTGGAGATTCCAGAATGAAGTAGGATGGTGGCGACGTCCTTAAGGTATTACGTGGACCCAACTCCCGTGAGTTGGCATAAGGTGGCTAAAACAGGAGCGATCTCGGACCAGTGAGGTAGCACCTCTTCTCGGACACATTCCTTCGACATTTTACTCTTATTGATTTGACTAGATGGCCATCCTCCGATTTGGGAATGTTGTTCGAGGTGGAACGGTAGTGGCTGCTATGCGTATCCATCAGTCCGTGTGCGTAATTGGTATATCTACCCTGGCATCGCCTAGTTGTGCCGTGTCACCTACCATATCGAGCTTTAGTACGATTATGATTTTAAGATCCGACCGCGTTAAGGTTCTCCATCCCCTTAACGCTATTTTCCGATATGATTATACTTTACTTATGTAGACACTATTATAATAGCGAATATTACTACATAGTAGATAGTTTAACGGATCCTTAGAGGATGGGCGGTCCCAAGCATCTTCTAAGTTACTTGTACCTTTACTACAATTCATTTGAGTTGGTTTACATTGTATAAGTATGTATATCCTGACTCGAGTGTTATGTTTTATTTTACGCTCGGGTCAGCCTGAGTATTCACAGCTTTGGATTCACCTTTCTGGAGCTCGGAATCACTGGAGATTCTGCTTATCTAGTTATCTTCCTATTTCAGTTTCAGTTGTCTTATTTCAGCTTTTGTTTTAGAGACTTGTGTATTTGGGATTTCTTCTGTACTTGCTTCAGAACTATATTGTGTTTCAGACTATGTATTTTGTATTTGATTTTAGACTATGTATTTAGTGGCTTCATGAACCACTATGGTATTTTTAAATTCCGCTGCGAGTTATTCTGATATTTCTGTGTCTGTGATTCTGTGAATGATTTTATTTGCTCCAAATTTTATTACAATCTGTTGTTTTGTATTATTCAAGTCTGACATGTGTGGATTATTGTCGATTTGAATGGTCCAAAATAGTGGGTCGTTACATTTGGTATCAAAGCTTTGGTTTTAGGCAAACCTTAGCCTATGGAGCAAAACTCATTAGAGATAGGGTAGAAATACCCTAGAATGAGTGAAATCAAACTCAGAATCATTTCTTTGTGAGTGAACGTATTTTCAAAGTATAAAATGATTTTAAAATGATTTTTCAAATGATTTTTTTTTTTCAAAGATTATTTTGATATAAAGTTTTCTTGTTTTAAGAAGAAATTTTCTAAACTTCCTTCTTTCCGTATCTACCTTGTTAGGAATTTTTAGGATATTCATCCAAGTGTTCTTATCGTGTTTTTATCTTAATTTATCTTAGTCTTCTTTGTACCTTGTCCTAAATTTATTCTTGATATTTCCAGGATGAATCGTGGAAATGCTAGAGGTAGGGGTCGTGGTATTGCCCCAGTTCCTCCACCTGTTGCACCCGTTAAGTTTACAGTCCTTTGCAAGGAATTCTCTCAGCTCGGTGGCACTAAGTTCACCGGTTCAGAAAGTATCATCGAAGCCCAGCAATGGCTAAGAAGTTTGGAAAGAATCTTTACTGGTTTAGAGATCACTGATGCCCAGAAGCGTCAGTTAGCAGCATGGCAGCTGCAAGAGTCAGCCCTAGATTGGTGGGAGTCTGTTACGACTCACACTAACGAAGGTGATCTTTCGTGGGAGCAGTTCAGGTATCCTTTGTGTTAACTTGAATTTTTCCCCATTTCCTTTCTTTCGAATTCATCTTAAGTTCAGTTCTGTATCTTCTTTTCAGGGAGGCTTTTGTGGCAAAATGGATGCCCGAAGCCGGAAAATCTCAGCTTTACCGTGAATTCATGGACCTCAAGCAGGGTACCATGTCCTTCTCAGAGTATGAACGGAAGTTCAATGAACTCTCAAAATTCGGTCCTGGTCTTATCGACACTCAGCTAAAGAAGAACGAGAAGTTCATTTCTGGAGCTCGCCCAGAGTTCTACGATCGCCTTATTTCACATGTTCATGGCACATTTACTGAGCTCATGGATATGGCTATCCGCTATGAGAACCCTACTTCCAAGGGTCCTGCTACTTCTGGTACTCATGTCTCACAATCTTCCTCTGCAAATTCCAAGAAGAGAAAGCCCAACTTCCACCAGCAGAAGAAGAATTGGATCAAACATGCGGGCTTGGGATCTTCAGCATCTGCTCCTTCCCAGAGACATCCTATTGATCTTTCCTCTATTACTTGCTTCAAATGTGACCAGAAGGGACACTATGCCAATAGTTGCCCTAATCCGTCCAGTGCTGCTGTTCCTCCACCCCAGGTTACCAGGAACGATCTTTGTCATGTCTGTCTTCAGCCGGGTCATTTTAGGAAGGACTGTCCTTTATATCAGAAGGGAAAGCCATCTGGCGTATTTGCTGTCACATCAGCTTCATCACCTGCTCCCGCACCTACTCCTGCTCCTAGCGATAGTCAAGGTACTCTTCAAGGCACCTTTACTTTATTTCATCATCCAGTTCGTGTTTTATTTGATACTGGTGCTTCGCATAGTTTTATTTCTGATGACCTGTGTAATAAGTTTGAACATCTCCTTTCACCTGAGTATGCTTCTGTTCCTTTATGTGTTTCTAATCCTATTGGTGGTCCCGCAAATCTTAATAAGATTTGTAAGCATGTGAAACTCCTCCATTCCGATCATAGTTTTAGTGGCGATTTCTATATCCTTGGTTTCGATGCTTTTGATTTGTTGCTTGGAAGTGATTGGCTTGATAGACACGATGCCCGTATCTCGTGTAAATCCCGAATTGTTTCTCTTAAGGATGATCGAGGAAATTCTTTACTTATTCAGGGCCGTATGCCTCATGATTATGCTGGTAGCTTTATCTTTTCTCTAGATGCTTCTATTGATGATCTTCAGTCGACCCGTGTAGTTAATCACTACCCGGATGTATTTGGTGAAGTTACTGCTTTACCTCCCAAGCGGGAAATTGATTTCCGCATTGACCTCATTCCCGGAGCTCGACCTATAGTTCTTCCTCCTAGAAGAATGGCACCCCGCGAGAAGGTTGAGTTAAGGAAACAGATTGAAGACCTATCTTCCAAGGGTCTGATCAGACCTAGTTTTTCTGAATGGGGAGCTGCGGTGGTTTTCGTCACCAAGTCCGATGGTTCTCTTCGGATGTGTGTTGATTATAGGGAGTTGAACAAACTCACTATGAAAAATAGATATCCAATGCCTCGCATCAATGACATGTTTGATCAGCTTTATGGTGCTACTGTTTTCTCTCAGCTTGATCTAGCCACAGGTTTTCACCAACTCAGAGTTGCTGAGGAAAGTATTCCTAAGACTGCTTTCCGTACTGAGAATGGATTCTTCGAATGGTTAGTCATGCCTTTTGGTTTGACTAATGCTCCTGCTTTCTTTGTTGACTTGATGAATCGTGTATTCCGTGATGTGCTAAATAAATTTGTTCTAGTCTTTGTGGATGATATCCTCATATTCTCTAAGTCTGAAGAAGAACATGAGTCACATTTGAAATCTGTTCTTGAGACTCTTCGAAGGCATCAGTTAAAAGCTAAATTTTCCAAATGCCATTTCTGGAAGGATGAAGTCCGATTTCTCGGGCATATTGTTTCTAGTAATGGAGTTTCGGTTGATCCAGTCAAGATCGCTGCGATCAATGTAAGTTCTCCTTTCTTTCTCTTTCATTGGTTCATTTCAATTTACTCTATCTTTCCTATTATCCTTCTTTTCCCTATTCTGTATAGGATTGGGAAACTCCTAAGACTCCTACTGATATCCGTAGTTTTCTGGGCCTCGCCGGTTATTACCGGAGATTCATTGAGAATTTCGCTCGGATTGCTGCACCTCTCACTGCTTTGACTCAGAAGAATGCTAAGTTTATTTGGAGTAGTAAGTGTGAAGCCGCATTCAATGAGTTAAAAGACAAGCTTACTTCCGCACCTGTTCTTACCGTTCCAAATGGAGATGAGGGATTAACGGTATACACAGATGCTTGTAGAGAAGGTTTGGGAGCTGTTCTGATGCAGGATGGTAGAGTGATTGCTTATGCTAGTAGACAGTTGAAGACTCATGAAGTAAATTATGCTGCCCATGATCTAGAGTTGCTTGCAGTTGTTTTCGCTTTGAAGCTTTGGAGACATCATCTGTTGGGTACCAAATTCGAGCTTTTCACAGATCATCAGTCTTTGAGGTATATTTTCTCTCAGAAGGATTTGAATCAGAGACAAGTTAGGTGGTTAGAGTTCCTTGCTTCTTATGACCTCGACATCAACTATACATCGGGAAAGGCTAATGTAGTGGCAGATGCTTTGAGTAGGAAGAAAGCTTTGTTGTGTCAGATTGTTGTTTCTTCACCTCTTGTGGATCGTATTATGGCTAGACAGGATGAAGATCAGATGCTTAGGTTGATTAAGGAGAATGTTCGAAGTAGAGTTGGAGGTAGTAGTCTTGATGGTAATGGAGCTCAGATTGACGATAAGGGTGTATTGAGGATTAATAATAGGATTTGTGTCCCGAATGTTGATGGATTGAGACAGGAGTTACTTCGGGAGAATCATCAGTCCAGACTTTCTATTCATCCAGGCGTAACCAAGATGTATCAGGATATGAAGAAGTTATATTGGTGGAAAGGTATGAAGCGAGATATTTCCATTTTCGTCAATAGGTGTGCGACTTGTCAGCAAGTCAAGGCAGATCATCAGAAGACCCCTGGTTTATTGCAGCCTCTTGAGATTCCCAATTGGAAGTGGGAACAAGTTTCTATGGATTTCATTGATGGTTTACCGAGAAGTAGGAAGGGTAACGAGAGTATCTGGGTTATTGTGGATAGATTGACCAAATCAGCTCATTTCATTCCGGTCAAGTCTACCCGTTCAGCTTCTAGTTTATCTGAGATTTACATGAGGGAGATTGTTCGTCTCCATGGTGTTCCTCTCAGTATCGTTTGTGATCGTGATCCTATCTTTACTAGTAGATTTTGGAAAGCCTTTCAGGATTCTTTGGGTACTCATCTAAATCTGAGCACTGCTTACCATCCACAGACCGACGGTCAAACGGAAAGGGTGAATCAGATTTTAGAAGATCTTCTTCGTGCTTGTGTGCTTGATTATGGAGGATCTTGGGAAGATCATCTCCATCTCGTCGAATTCACTTATAACAATAGTTATCAGGCCAGTATTGAGACATCTCCATTTTCTGCTCTTTACGGACGACCTTGTAGATCTCCTTCTTGTTGGATTGAATCTGGTAATCGTTTGGTTCTTGGTCCTGAGATGGTTTTGGAAGCTTCAGAGAGAGTCGAAGAGATTAAGAGGAAGATGAGGATTGCTCAGGATAGACAGAAGAAGTACGCCGATCGTCGAAGACGGAGTTTAGAGTTTGCAGTTGGTGATTTGGTTTTCCTTAAGGTCTCTCCCTTAAGGAATGTTATTCGTTTTGGTCGTAGAGGAAAACTATCTCCTAGATTCGTTGGTCCTTTCCGCATTTTGGAAAGAATTGGTTCTCTTGCTTATCGTCTGGATTTACCCGAGAAATTTTCTGGAATTCACAACGTCTTTCATGTATCTCATCTTCGTCGCTATCTGCATGATCCATCTCTTATTATTCAGCCTTCTGCTCTTGATAGTTTGGATATTGAGCCAAATCTGACTGTTGAGAGGAAGCCACTTCGTATCGTCGATCGAGGTACGAAGCAGCTAAGAAGAAAATCTGTCAACCTGGTCAAAGTGCAGTGGAGCACTGATGAACGGGATTGCACCTGGGAGACGGAGGAGAGCATTCGTGCTTCGAATCCGGAATTATTTATTTCAGGTACTTTACTATTCTGTCTTATCTTTCTTTGTTTTCCTTCTTCGTTCCTTTTCGGGGACGAAAAGCTTTGAGTGGGGGAGAGTGTAACAGCCCGATATTTTAAAGCGAAATTTTAATTGAAAACAAAACATTTTGAATTATTAATTTAAATATAAATTGAAGAAATTCGTATAAAACGAAAATTCAAAACGTTACATTTCATCACGTTTTGTCCGTTCTTAACTTTACATTAGACTCAAATTTTATTAACGATGATAATAGCTATTTTAAATTTTGATTTATAAAAATACGTTATATTTTAAGAAACCATTAACATTTTTAAATTTATTAAATAAAAGGAACAAGTAACAGTTGTACGTTACTTTGGGCGTTACACGGTACGTGCATTGTTCCATTTTTCATTTATTTCTGCCGTATATTCCAGTTTGAATTTGTCAAAGTTTGCATTGAGAATTATTCCACTTCTTCCATACTTTTCGTTCCACTTTGATTGCAATTATTATCCTCTGCCGTTTCAAACTTTCATTCATTGCCTCCTCTCCTTAAATCAAGTAAAAGGCTGTTTATCTTTCCACGTTCAAAAATATTTCTACTGCAAAATTTACTTTCGCCTCCATCACAATCTCGTGAGCATTCCTTGGAAGGTACAGGAAACATCCCTTTTCCCACTTTTTGGTTCACTTTATATTTATATTTGCTGATTGCTGTTTTGCCTTCTCTTTTCATTTTGATTTTTTTGGTTTGTCCCTGCTTTTGTGATTCGCCTACAAACAATACCGCCACAACCCCATGACCAGTCGCCTCCACGTCACCCCAGACCGCGTCCATCCCACCAGACCGCCTCCAGCCTACCACCACGAGGCCAGAACCACCTCCACGTCAGCCATACGCCCACCAGCCTCGTACGCCAGAGCCAACCACCTTTCCCACAACCCAGTCCATTCCACCACCAATCCCCTTCGCCAGATCCGTGCCAGTCGCCTCCACGTCACCACCAGACCGCCTCCAGCCACACCCTAAGCCCAGCCCACCACGACCCTACCCAGACTGAACCCAGACGAAACCCAAAACCTTTCGCCAGTCGCCTCCAAGCCACCAGAACGAACCCAAACCCCTTCGTCAACCCTGCACCCACCAGCAACCACCCATCGCCGACCCTAGATCCAACCCACCATCATCCCCGCGGTTTCACTGACCCATGCTGCAACCACGCCCCATGCCGAGACCAGCCCATTACCGTATATACTTGGTATTTTGAAGCAAGAATTGAAAATTTTGCCACCTTTGCTTTTGTAAAATTTGTGTCTAAGTTGCCTCTGGGTTTGAGAAATAAAAGAATGGGAAGTGTTTGTTTTGTCACGTGGTTTGGCAGCCTAACCCTATTCTCCACTGACTTTTGAAAAAATTTGTTTGCACCTTTGAAATGTTGTACTCTATCTATTTGTATTTCCGAGCATCAGTTGGAAAATGTGATGAACAAAGATGTTTGACATTTTTTTTTACGTTTTCCAAATTGTTGGGTTTGGCAGACCAAGTTAAATTTTAGTTTTGTTTTATTGCCTCTGCTTTGTTAATAAAAAAAAAAAAAGTTGTTTTGTCACTTTGGAAATTTTTTGAGTTATAATTGATTTTTAAAAAGGTAGGCGTGCTATTGTTTTTGATTTTTAACCTGTTACTTTTCGTTGTTCGCTTCGTTGAAAATTCGTTATTCGTGAAATCTTAGAGTTGGTTATTTACTGTGTTTTTGGTTTGAATCCAGTTGGCGCATCCGCTAACGACTGATCGTGCTATCCGCGTGCTTTCGATTGACTTCGTATTTCTTTCGTTCCGAATCTCCAGCTCCGTAGAGGTGAGTAAATCTCACACGAATATTCATACTTATATAATTGTGAAACGACCGCAACTGAATGTGTAGAAATAAATAAATAAATAAATGATGTTATAATTACCTGTGATTTATTTATAGTTGATGTTAATTGTTAAAACTGCATATCGTATCATCTGTTATATCTGTTATTATTTTACTGTTATTCTATTCTGTTAAATCACACTGCAAGTTCCCTGTAGAATAGAATCACTATGGGTTGAAATGATACATACCCGAACGGACTTTAGAATAAGGGAAGATCGTTATGGGCTGAAATGATAGGCTTGAGCGATTTTCAATTAAATTTTATTTACTTGGGATTGCGGGTTTGAAATGATAAAACCCGGATTTATCTTTGTAAATTACGGATTGAAATGATATAGTATCCGTATCACTTGAATTAGGCTAGAAAATATTATACAGACCCGTGGTTATTTTTATGAATTTTTATGAATATTTTTAGATAATTTAAAAATTGTAATAATATTTAATTTGATTTAAACCGAATTTTTAAATGATTTATTTAAAATAGAAATGATTTTCTATGTGATAAATATAAATAAGTGGAGGAATATTGATTTTTAAAGCGAAACTTAAATTTTAAAATTTTGGAAAAAGAAAAAGGGAAAGATGGAAACTTAAGTTAATTTAATTGAAATTGAAAATTTAGTTTTAAATTTGTGGAAAAATGAAGTTTTAAGCTTAAGTGTTGAAATGAATGTAATAAGCAAATTGGTAAGTTGGTTTTAACTTGTAAAATTTCTTTGAAATAAAATTTGTTAAAGGATCGAAATGAACATTTTTAATGTATGATTTTATAAGTTTGTAACTAGGTAAAAAAATCTGTAGCACTTGTTAAGTGTTGTGGTTTTTATAAATGAACCTAAAGACTAAAATGAACTAAGGCTATGATAGTACTTGGTAAGTGCTGTTGTAGCAGAAACTAAAATTGAACTTGAACTAATGAAAAGCTACTGTAGCACTTGTTAAGGACTGCAGTAGACTGAAATATGATTTTGTTTAAAACTGAACTGATATAACAATTTTAAATATTGTTTTGTTGAAATAAAATGGTTTTCGAATATAACTTACCGCCACACTTTTAAATGCCGTGGAAGCTGAAATTTTTAATGTTTTGTTTAAGTGAATAAGTGAACTCCGAAGGGTTAGATTTTTGAAATATAATATTGATTTAAAGGAACAATAACTTTGTTTTAAATGGTTTAATTCGAAGTATATTTTGATAAATTGTTTTAAATCTATAACCACGGGTTATAATAACGATTGGTTGGCAAAGAGACCGGGATCGGATATGGACATACTCTCTGTCGATACCGAAAACCACTTTGACAACCGTGTACGCGGTGGAGATTCCAGAATGAAGTAGGATGGTGGCGACGTCCTTAAGGTATTACGTGGACCCAACTCCCGTGAGTTGGCATAAGGTGGCTAAAACAGGAGCGATCTCGGACCAGTGAGGTAGCACCTCTTCTCGGACACATTCCTTCGACATTTTACTCTTATTGATTTGACTAGATGGCCATCCTCCGATTTGGGAATGTTGTTCGAGGTGGAACGGTAGTGGCTGCTATGCGTATCCATCAGTCCGTGTGCGTAATTGGTATATCTACCCTGGCATCGCCTAGTTGTGCCGTGTCACCTACCATATCGAGCTTTAGTACGATTATGATTTTAAGATCCGACCGCGTTAAGGTTCTCCATCCCCTTAACGCTATTTTCCGATATGATTATACTTTACTTATGTAGACACTATTATAATAGCGAATATTACTACATAGTAGATAGTTTAACGGATCCTTAGAGGATGGGCGGTCCCAAGCATCTTCTAAGTTACTTGTACCTTTACTACAATTCATTTGAGTTGGTTTACATTGTATAAGTATGTATATCCTGACTCGAGTGTTATGTTTTATTTTACGCTCGGGTCAGCCTGAGTATTCACAGCTTTGGATTCACCTTTCTGGAGCTCGGAATCACTGGAGATTCTGCTTATCTAGTTATCTTCCTATTTCAGTTTCAGTTGTCTTATTTCAGCTTTTGTTTTAGAGACTTGTGTATTTGGGATTTCTTCTGTACTTGCTTCAGAACTATATTGTGTTTCAGACTATGTATTTTGTATTTGATTTTAGACTATGTATTTAGTGGCTTCATGAACCACTATGGTATTTTTAAATTCCGCTGTGAGTTATTCTGATATTTCTGTGTCTGTGATTCTGTGAATGATTTTATTTGCTCCAAATTTTATTACAATCTGTTGTTTTGTATTATTCAAGTCTGACATGTGTGGATTATTGTCGATTTGAATGGTCCAAAATAGTGGGTCGTTACAAGTTGGAATAATATTTGAAAACTCTATAGATTGAGGACAGGGTGCTTCAGTATCATGATTATTGGAGGATTCGCGAAGAGATATCTCAAGTGAAATGATACAATTTAAGTTGGATTGAAATTTTGAAGAAAAGTTATGCTAATTTTTACCAAATTAAGATGTTATCTAATTTTAATGCTTCTAGTTGAAAGGAGGAATCGTCTATGGATTTAAGTTATTGGTTTACTTAGGTAAGATACCATCCACTTTTGAGTTTTCATACCCTAGCATCCAAAAGAAAAAATGATATATATACTACTGGGATGATTTGAATGTTGTGTATGTTCCTTTAGGAGTTACAGGAGACCACATTTCAGTTGAGGCATATTTATGTCAAGGTTACTATTTATGGTACAATTTAGCATCGGTTTATCCGAGTTGACAACAAGGATTAAAGAAGTTATGGTTGTACACGTACATTTGAGATTGGTATTTAAGAGTGAGTATATATATACACACTAGTAGTAAAGCTTAGTAAGTTGAGTTGGGAAGAAAGATCAGGTCATGAGTATTCAGAAAATGGAGGAGAGAATCTTATCTTTTTATTTTGACTCCTTTTTGGAATGTTTTCTAATTTTTTTGCTTATTACTACAATTATATTTGCTAGGTATGGTTGTATGGTTTCTATAGGTAATTGTTGCTTTGTTCGGTTATAAATGTTGGTTTGTTGATTTAGTTGTTTAAGTTATGCTATAGGTTATGTTGTTTGACCTTTGATTGTGCTATTATGTTTTGATTTACGTAAGTCGCCCATTTTGTATCTATTTTGTGATTTGTTGCATTGAATAACAGTTGCATACATATAGAAATTTAATGCTCACACTATGATGTATTACATCATGTCTGATATGCCATGCCACTTGTATATATTCTAGGAGCCCGACTTATTCAGGTGGATGACTATCGGTTGCATTTTTGCATTAGCTTAGTACCATATATGTCATTATCATATATGTTGCTATTATGTCGCTAAATTATATGTTTTCTAAGAAAGATTAGTGATAGAATTGTATGTGATATGTATGGATAGTCATTTAAATGGTTATAATGTAAGCATCGAAATGTTTGATTTTGAAAGGATGTTATGATTGTTTGATTTTGGATGAAACATTAATGATTTCAGGGGCGAAATCCTTATTAAGGGAGGGAGTGTAATAACCCGTATCTTTTTATAATCTAAAAAGTTAAATAAATTCGATAATTTTGACCCTAAGGGCATCATCATTTTTCTAACATTTGAACATATAAACGAAACTTGTGCTATTTCAACCATCTTGATTTTTTAATCAACATTATATATTTGTTCGTCTGACTCGAAGTCTGGATGATGGAGATATCAGCGTTTCTATAATTCGGCAGTTTGAAATTCAAATGGGCTAAATTGAATGGATAACTACCTAGGTTATGAATAGTGGGTCGTTTCATCATTTTTAAAATTTAAAATCATTTTCTATACGTACTCATCTCCTCTGTCTCTTCACTCAAAAATCAAAAACCAAATCAAATTAAAACATCAATTTCTCATTCAATCCTCCATTACTTTAAACAAATCAAACACCAAACTGATGAGTGAGTTGAGGCTTATATTCTAATACCAATTAGAGGAGAAAACAAGTTGATAAGAAAGTGGACCCAACTCTAAATAGCGAGCATTTTGGAGCAATTTGGATCAATATGAGTGGTTTGCATCTAATCTATCACATAACTAGTTAATCTCTTACGGTTCTTTTATAGTCTATAGATTAGGAATTGGGTTTGGATTTATATTTGATAATTACTTTTCTAGATAGCAATTAACGTTGATAAAATTATGAAATAAAGATATATTTGATTATCGGAATAATAGAAAATGATTCATTATTAATATAAAATCAAATACATAAAGTTAAGGGTAATTATTGATGATCTATGACTTGAAATCATATTAAAATGAGCGATATTGATAGAAACTGAAGTGGGTGATGATAAACTATATTAACCAAAGAATAAATTTCAAAATTAACATAAGACATATGTCGGAACCGGGCCGGTCAGAAGCGGGGTAATTAACTAAGTTTCCTAAAAAAAATCCTTTTAGATCTTTATTGGGCCTATATGGTCTAAATTCATTTAGAACTTATCTAATTTTTCTTTTGAATAAAATCTACATTTTATTACAATTGTGACGCAGCAGCGGAATACTAAAAATGATTGTGATGATGAAAGTAGCAATCGATGAAGTAGAAGATACCGAAATGCCCAAATTCATTGATCCGAAGATACCGAATTCTAGCTATCCCAAACACGTTGATCGCGCACGATACCGTGTTTAAACATCTGCGATTCTTCGCACGTTGATCTAGCGCACTAGATTCCGTGAATCGGCTTCAGCAGTCGTTGAATTGAGCGCACTCGATTAACCGAAAGTGTAGATTACACTCAACTACCAATTTAAAAAGAGGCACAAAGCTCTCAAACAAGAATTTTATTCAAAAATCAACCACCTTTACAAATGACCCAACCCGCCTATTTATAGGCTTACAACTCACACGGTTTAGCATTGACAACACTTAGGTCATGAACGACCTACGACCTAAAATGATGCGACCTAAAAAATAGACGCGACCTAAAATAGAAACAAACAAGTACAATACCACATATACAAATTACAACACATAAGCGACCTAAAATACAACACCACATAAGGTCAAGCGACCTAAAAATTCACGGTAGCGACTTAAGGAATAGCTTTTGGAATTCTTCATGCAACCTACCCATGAGCGACTTAAAGAAATGCAGTAGCGAGCGACCTAAAGCAGGAGGCAGTGACCTATCTTCTCGGCGACTTAAGGCAAGCGACCTAACTTCCCGCATCACTAGGTCGTGAGCGACCTATCTTAGGTCGGAACATTTCTCCGCGACCTATCTTCTTGCGACCTAACTTAGGTCGGAACATTTCTCCGCGACCTAACGTAGGTCGTAATTCTGTCTCGCGACCTAACTTAGGTCGTAGCACTTCAAAGCTGGTAGTCACAAGATCGGAGCGACCTAAAATGAGTGACCTAAGGCTTCGCGACTTATCATAGGTCGTTGGCTTTCCTGCGCTTGCATAACTCGCTTCTTCTCTTACCTCGTCATCCTGGAACTTGTTAAGTCGTAACTTGTTAGGTCGTTCACGACCTACTGAAGCGGCATGTGAATTAGGTCGTTCGCGACCTAAAGAAGCTCATAGCTCGTTACCCCTTAGCTCGTTAGCTCGTAGGTCGCTAGGTCGTGAGCGACCTTCACTAGGTCGTGAGCGACCTAAAATTTTGTTAGGTCGTGAGCGACCTAGGTCTTCTTCAGGCTGGGCTGCATCATCCTCCCCAGGTTGAGAAAAATTCGTCCTTGAATTCGCGCCCTCCTCTTCCACATCACACTCATTCCCATGATACGGTATAAGATGTTTAACATTAAACACGTCAGAAGTGTACACATCCTCCGGCAGCTTTAACCTATAAGCGTTTTCATTGATCTGTTTCTCAATCGTTACAGGACCAATCTTTCGGGCTTTAAGTTTATTGTATGCTCCTACTGGAAAACGATCTTTCGTTAGTACAGCATATACTAAATCTCCTTCATTAAATTCAACACTTCTTCGCTTCAAATCCGCAGATCGTTTATACTTTTCATTCGCTTTCTCCAATCGTTCCTGAACGATTTTATGACATTCTGTCAGCCCTTCAACAAAATCAGCAGCTTTCTTAACTGTCCCCTTCGGGTGTGGTACTACCGTTAAATCCAACAGTCCCTTTGGTAAGTTTGAATATACGATCTGAAATGGACTGAAACCCATACTACGGTTCACAGCATGATTATGTGCAAACTCTGCTTGGCATAACTTCATATCCCAACTCTTCAGATTGTCCTTTACAAGACATCGTAACAAATTTCCTAATGATCTATTTACAACTTCAGTCTGTCCGTCTGATTGCGGATGATAAGCACTACTAAAGTTCAGCTTTGTTCCCACCATCTTCCACAAACTTAGCCAAAAATGACTCAGAAATCTGGTATCCCTGTCGGAAACTATAGACTCTGGTAAACCATGCAATCGATATATCTCTCTAAAGAACAATTGTGCCACAGACTTGCATCTGCTGTCTTCTTACAAGTAATGAAATGTACCATCTTCGAGAAACGATCTACTACAACATATATAGAGTCATTTCCCCGTTGAGTCCTTGGTAACCCCAACACGAAATCCATACTCACATCTACCCATGGTTTTTTCAGAACCGGTAAAGGCATGTATAATCCTGCATTTGTAGTTGTTCCTTTCGAAACTTGACAAACATGACATCTCTCCACATATCTCTTAACTTCTTTTCTCATCGACGGCCAAAAGTAAGATTGAGAAATCAACTGTAATGTACGATCTCTACCTACATGGCCTTCTTCGTGTAATTCCTTCACAATTTTCATCCGTAAGCTGCAATCTGGTACACATAATCGATTTCCTTTAAACAGAAAACCATCCACCAATACAAACTCATCCGTCTTTCCCTCCTTGACTTCATCTACAAACTTTCCAAAGTAAGGATCTTCAACACACAATTCTGGAAGTACTTCGAACCCCATCACTTCAACTTTCATGGTAGTTGATAAATGATTTCTTCTGCTCAACGCATCCGCCACACAGTTTGTAACTCCAGATTTGTGTTTCACAACAAATGTAAACTGCTGCAGGTATGCAACCCACGATGCATGCCTTGCTGAAATTTTCTCCTGTCCTTGCAGATGTTTCAAAGCCTCATGATCAGTGTATAGCACAAACTCCTTGTGAAATAAGTAATGTCTTCAATGTTTAATGGCTTGCACAACAGCATAAAATTCCACATCATACGTACTATATCTCATCTTTGCTTCTGATAACTTCTCACTGAAATATGCAATAGGACGTCCCCTCTGACTCAACACCCCTCCAATGCCAACCTTGGATGCATCAGTATGTAGCTCAAACAATAACTGAAAATCCGATAATGCTAAAATTGGTGCAGACGTCAAAAGTTCTTTGATTCGTTCAAAAGCAACTTCCGCTTCCTCCGACCATGAAAACTGCTTGCCCTTCATACAATCTATAACAGGCGCCATCACACTACTAAAGTGTGGAATAAACCTTCGATAAAATGAAGCCAACCCGTGAAAACTTCGCACTTCCGTTATCGTCTTGGGTTGTGGCCAATCTCTGATTGCTTCGAATTTACTTTGGTCTACCTGTATTCCTCCTTCCGATACAACATATCCCAAAAATAAAACACTTTGTGCCATAAACACACATTTCTTCGTAGCAGCATAAAATTGTTCTTTACGCAGAATAAGTAACACTTTCCTCAAATGCTGAACATGCTCCTCCGTACTAGCACTGTAAATCAAAATATCATCAAAGTAAACCACCACAAACTTCCCAATGTACGGCCTGAAAATTTGGTTCATCACTCTCATGAATGTACTTGGTGCATTCGATAGACCAAACGGCATCACCAGCCATTCATACAATCCTTCCCTCGTCTTGAATGCTGTCTTCCATTCGTCCCCCGGTCTAATTCGAATTTGATGATAACCGCTCTTCAAGTCAATCTTAGAAAAGATTACAGACCCACTGATTTGATCTAACAGATCATCAAGCCTCGGCATCGGAAATCTGTATCTAACAGTTATCTTGTTCAGTGCTCGACTGTCGGTGCACATCCTCCACGTCCCATCCTTTTTCGGCACTAACAATGCTGGTACAGCACATGGACTCAAGCTTTCCTGCACACGCCCCTGTTCAAGCAATTCTTCCACCTATCTTCGCAACTCCTCGTGTTCTTTTGGACTCATTCTGTAGTGTGGTCTGTGTGGTAACACAGCTCCTGGAACAAGATCAATTTGATGTTGAATGTCTCTCAACGGCGGTAACTCCGTTGGCAACTCTTCAGGAAATACGTCGTCAAATTCTTCCAGCACTGGTTTTACTTCTTCAGGAACTTCAACCACTTCATGATTCTCACGTCCAATCAATAAAAACACTTCAGGCTCTTCTTCTACCTCCTTAACAAACTCCTTCAAAGATAACAAAGTTTTAAGCTCTTCAATCTCCTCCAACTTGTTTTCTTCTTGTTGTCGCTTCTTGGGAACTAAAGTAATCTCGGTGCCTTCAAACATGAAACTATAACTGTTTGTACGCCCATCATGTTGTACCGCTCTATCATACTGCCATGGTCTCCCTAACAACAGATGACATACGTCCATATCCACAACATCACACCAAATTTCATCCTTGTATTTCTTCCCAATTGAAAAATTAACACAAGCTCTTTGACTAACTTTCACCTCCCCACCTTTCCTCAACTAAGCTAACTTGTAAGGTTTCAGATGCTTCTCTGTCTTCAATGACAACTTCTTCACTGCTTCTATAGAGATAATATTATCACAGCTTCCCGCATCTATGACAAATTTGCAAACCCTTCCCAAGATAGTACATGTTGATTGAAAGATGTTACTCCTCAACCAGCTTGTCTCTTCCTCCTGCTTCGGTGTCAAGCAATTCCTCCTCATCATTAATGTATATCCATCATCTCCAGACAACAATTCTTCCTCCTCAACCGGTAATGAATTAGAACATTCAACCTCCTCATCTTCATCCTCAACCTCAGCTATCATCGCTCGCTTCTTTGGCTTTGGACATTCATTGCTCTTGTGACCAAGCTCCTGACAATTGAAACATTTGATACCACTATTGACTCTGGTCTTAGCGACTTCACTAACAACTGGTTTTGCAGCAGCCTTCGAAACATTCGCATTGGTACTAGCCCCTTTCACTTGATTGTTGGAATTTGTAAACACACCACCACCTCTCCTGCCTTGTTTCTCCCAAGCTAGAGCTTTCTGATGTGCTTCTGCAACAGATCTGAGATCAAACATGTTCACCATATCTTGAATCTGCATTCTCAACCCTCCAAAAAATCTAGCTGTCAGTTGCTCCTCCGTTTCCATAATATCATTCCTGGCAATAAGCTGATAAAATTCATCTGCATAATCATTAACAGTTCTCGTCCTCTGCCTCATGTTCTGCAAATGTTGATACATAAGAGATTGATAGTTGTAAGGTAAGAAAGTAGCTCTCATTAACTTCTTCATTTTCTCCCATGATTCAACCTTCGACTTCCCCATCCGTTCACGTGTAAGTTTGGTTTGCTGCCACCATGCTAAAGCTCTACCCCTCAACCTTGTAGCAACCAACTTCACTCTACGATGTTCTGGAACCTCCTTGAAGTCAAAAATCTCCTCCACATTAGACAACCAATCTAAAAAATCCTCTGTTTGCATACCACCCTTGAATTCTGGAATTTCCGTTTTCATCCCCGATTCCCACTTGTGATCATACTCTGAATAATTTCTCCCTTGACCTCGTCCTTGTCCACGAACACTACCTCCATCAAACTCCTCTTCAAAATCTGATGTGTATATCGATGTCGATCCTGACCACCAACATCTCTACTACCACCATTTCTTCCACCCACATCCTTTCGATCTTCATTCCTCCGATCTCGACCATTCACATTTCGATCACGACTTCGATCATCAACATTTCTATAACAATCTCGATCCATACTTCTATGATTACTATCAATGCTTCTCTCTCGATTGGAATGTGGTGAAACTCTACTTCCCCCATGGTTAGATTCAGGTGAAACCCTTCTCTGATTTTGATTCATCTCTAACATTATCTTCTCTAGTCGACCAATCCCTTCATTAAGCTTCTCATTAAAGTTTTCGTTAATTCTTTGCTCCATCTCATCGGCCTCTTCTCTTCTATACAATGCTTCAATATTTTGATGGCGATTAGCTCTTCTCGGTGGCATGATCAAAACTTCACAAAAACTTCAATTCTCGGCTTGGATGTTCAAAAATGATACCAAATGTCGTACTACCTTCAACTTCAAGTGAACAAACTATGTACGGCTTCAAACTCCTCAAACTCTTCGATAAGAATTGGATCCAAGACTCGGCTTAGCTATGATTGGCTAAGTCTAGCTCTGATACCAAATGACGCAGCAGCGGAATACTAAAAATGATTGTGATGATGAAAGTAGCAATCGATGAAGTAGAAGATACCGAAATGCCCAAATTCGTTGATCCAAAGATACCGAATTCTAGCTATCCCAAACACGTTGATCGCGCACGATACCGTGTTTAAAGATCTGCGATTCTTCGCACGTTGATCTAGCGCACTAGATTCCGTGAATCAGCTTCAGCAGTCGTTGAATCGAGCGCACTCGATTAACTGAAAGTGGAGATGGGAGATTACACTCAACTACCAATTTAAAAAGAGGCACAAAGCTCTCAAACAAGAATTTTATTCAAAAATCAACCACCTTTACAAATGACCCAACTCGCCTATTTATAGGCTTACAACTCACACGGTTTAGCATTGACAACACTTAGGTCGTGAACGACCTACGACCTAAAATGATGCGACCTAAAAAACAGACGCGACCTAAAACAGAAACAAACAAGTACAATACCACATATATAAATTACAACACATAAGCGACCTAAAATACAACACCACATAAGGTCAAGCGACCTAAAAATTCACGGTAGCGACTTAAGGAATAGCTTCTGGAATTCTTCATGCGACCTACCCATGAGCGACTTAAAGAAATGCAGTAGCGAGCGACCTAAAATAGGAGGCAGCGACCTATCTTCTCGGCGACTTAAGGCAAGCGACCTAACTTCTCGCATCACTAGTTCGTGAGCGACCTATCTTAGGTCGGAACATTTCTCTGAGACCTATCTTCTTGCGACCTAACTTAGGTCGGAACATTTCTCCGCGACCTAACGTAGGTCGTAATTCTGTCTCGCGACCTAACTTAGGTCGTAGCACTTCAAAGCTGGTAGTCACAAGATCGGAGCGACCTAAAATGAGCGACCTAAGGCTTCGTGACTTATCATAGGTCATTGGCTTTCCTGCGCTTGCATAACTCGCTTCTTCTCTTACCTCGTCATCCTGGAACTTGTTAGGTCGTTCGCGACCTACTGAAGCGACATGTGAATTAGGTCGTTCGCGACCTAAAGAAGCTCTTAGCTCGTTACCCCTTAGCTCATAGGTCGCTAGGTCGTGAGCAACCTTCACTAGGTTGTGAGCAACCTAAAATTTCGTTAGGTCGTGAGCGACCTAGGTCTTCTTTAGGCTGGGCTGCATCAAATTGTCCAAAATTATTTTAGTTTAATTTTAATTTACTGTATATTATAATGTGTGCATCAAATGCTACTATGTGTAAAAATGTAAGTGCAGCATATGAGAAGTGTGCATAGTTAATGTAAACATTGTTTAGGTTCTAGGATTTACACCACAATGGACACATTTCCCCTTTATATATGCCTTTGTCATCCAAAACTAGAAAGTTTTCCATATTATTATTATTATTATATATATATATATCTGTGTATGTATGTATGTATGTATGTTTGTGTTTTTGTGTGTTTATATATAATTTAATGGTATATATTGAAATAGACTTTATTTATATTATATATATGTAATAAAACAATGAATACAATATCTAATTAAAGTAGTTCAAAAATAGCTGATATATTTTACATAAAACACCTTTTAAAACTTTGAGTTAAATATAGATATACACACACACAAATTATTATTAATATATATATATATAATATTTGTATACATATAAAAACCAAAATGAATTTTAACAAAATAAAGTTATATCCAAATAGTTTGTGAATTAGAATGTTTTCCTTTTAATAAAAGATCTAGTACTAGTCCAGATACAACTATAAAATAATAAATAATTCTCTAAATTAATGTTTCCCTTTTTATTTTAATTAGCAAATTTTTTTAATAATAATTTAATCATAATACAATTAAATCATCATTTTATCTTGTCAACTATAATTAATTAATGAAATTATTTCAAGGTTTTATTCACATAGCAATTTATATGCAAACATTCAAATCTTAATCTTGTAATATGAAAACTAATTTAACAACAAGGTTGTTTAATAATTCAGTTATTCAATTAAACAATGATAAATGGCAAAGGCGTATACAAATTCGTGATAAGAAGGTCTAGATCTAGGTTAAACATACACGATAAATAAACATACAGAATAAAGATGAATAAAATTATTATTGTTCATAATAAACAAATAATAGAGAGCATAACATAGATTTTTAATTAAATCAACATGATAAGAATATATTATTGATACAAAAAGGGAGAATTGAGATATTCAACTCATAATCCAAATTCATATATATTAGTAGAAGGGAGAGATAGAGAATTAGAAGGACATGAGAAAATTTAAAATTTATATAAGCAAAATATAGAATTACCTTAGGATGAAGCCAAGAGAAACACTTTGAATGATAGAATAAATCATAGATCCAATAGATCAATCTCTACATCTACAACAATCAAGAGATAACCACTATTTCTTTATAATTTTGCTTGATTAAGTTTTGGAAATTTGGAGCTATAGCCGCCATGGAAATTCGGCCCTAAGATGTTTATGTAGTGATGGAAGAAAATGATAGAGCAATATTTTATTAAAGAAGCAAATAAATGTATAAATAAAAATGTGGCATTTTTCTCTCCATTAATTAAGATTACCCTTTCATTTCAAATTCAAAAACCCCTCCCCTTCTAAATATCATGGTCGGTGTAATGATCCGCCTTTTCGATCCTCGGAAATCGATACTAATACATCCATGGTATTCATGTGTCGAGCATCCAAGTGCCAAAAAGATGGATTATTGGGGGAAAAATGAAAAGACTGAACAGAATCTCACATCGTGCCGAGTAAGATATAAAATACAACATGTCTTTTCAAAATATAACTATAATATACATACATAAAAATCATAGTACACTAACTAATCATCGGCCTGGACAGTTTTAACAACCCCTCCTCACAAATGTTCATAAATAAAACAACAGATGCAGCAGAAATAAAGAATCTACGAGAGATACATCTTGTACATCTAGCTCATCTCCTGAAGCTCCAAGGCGTCCAAACTAAATTTGAAAATATGTTCAGTTTGACCCGCGCATTATAAGAAAAACAATGCCCGGATCAGTCTGGTAAATCAGCGTGAGAAACACACCTCAACTGAATTTTAGTTTTACAAAAACCTTATAAAAATAAAGTATCTCGTAAGACCATGCCGTATATAAACACGGATGGGTTTTTACCATACGGTAATCAAAACATTTCATAGGAAGTCTTTTTATATTATAATAGGGTCTAAGGCTCAAAGTAAATATTGAATCATAGCTGAAATTGTTACATTAATTAAATTCCAGCATAATATGTATACAATATAGGCCGTGAGGCACTTATTGGAGAATGGATTTCCATACGATGACAAAGCTAATAGGGTACTGCCTGCCATAGTACTCTTCTTGATAAAATATACCAAGGGCCTTACATGGACCCCTTGTGAATTAGGACTAGTCTACCTCTTGCTGGATAGTACTGAATATTTCATCACCCCAGTTGCTAGCCAACAACCGTCCCGAGCTATTAGCATACATGATCCATAATAAATATCGATCGAGATCGAGCGATGATAATACCCTGATGGGAGCGACCCACGTAGTCCTGAAGCATATCTGTAACAACCCACCTTTTTGGATGGTTTAAATCGACAATAAACTACACATGTCAGACTCAAACCATTCAAAAGGGAGGATTATTATGGGGTAAAAAAGAATTAGAAGAGAAAGAAATAAACAAACATAGAATCTCACAGCGGAATGAAAAAATATAATAATCAAATAAAGTTCATGAAGCTATTTTACAAATAACATTTTATTACACTTTTACAATACAGATCATAGTTACATACAACAGGAATAAATTAATAATGCAGTGGAACAACATGATGCAGTGAGATAAATATAATAAATAATAATAGTACTAAATCTTCGTCTTCATCCTCCAGAAATAAGGTCTTCAATACACTGAAAAGCTCAGATTGACCCGAGCTAATTGAAAAGACAAAACACTCGAGTCAGAACTAAAAGATCTTATGTAAGTTAAATTAACAGTAAATAAATATGAGTGTAACGGCGTCGGAGATGTTTACAGGGTTTTACATCTCCTATCCAGTGTCTAACGTGAGTGCAATAGCTTAAGAGATGTTCAGGATTCCATCTCCTAAGGATCCGTTAAACTATCTACATATATAGTACGATACGCTATTATAATATTGTCTACAGTAAAGTAAAGTATAAAAATAGCGTTAAGGCGTTACCCACATCCCCCTTAACACTTTTTTATATATTCCCATAGTTTATACAGAAACTGTAAGCCCCACTTAACTGATGGGATACTCTGAGAGCACTACATAGGTACGGTACAAACCAAACTCGTAATGGGCGCGATAAGGCATGTGACAAGGCACGTGAGGCAATGCCCAGGGTAGGATACTATCGTTTTACGGATCTAGACTGGTGGTAATGCATAGCAGCTACTACCGCCCACCCTGGAACACACTCCCATAACCAAATCGAGGGGTGGCCACCAAATCAATCACAAAATCATAATATGGTATCGAAGAAGCATGTCCGATCAGAGGTGCGACCTCACTTGGCCCGACGTGGCTCCTATTTTAGTCACATCAAGCTGACTCGCGGGAGTCAGGGCTACGTTAATACCTCATATAGAATCATTCGCCAAACCATCCTACTTCATTCTGGATTCTCCACCATGTACACATTTGTTAAAGTGGTTTTCGGTATTGGTAGAGAGTATGACAATATCCGATCCCGGTCTCTTTAACAGCCAAATGCTTATTTCACAATGGATGGTTCTTTTACATTTCCAAAACCGATTCATAATTGATATCAAAATATCATATTCAAACCATACCACTTTCAAAATCATATTCACTTTCGAAATCATATCGACAAAATAGGTTAAATCCTCATTTCAAAATCATCATATTTACTCAAATATGTCATTTCACTAGAAAATATCATTTCAAATCCCAACTTAGGTTATAACATCATTTAGCCATATTCGCTTTTAAATCAAGGATTTAAATATAAACACTTCAACTTTACACAGTCTGAAATTTAAAGAATAGTTTAGATAGTCATAATAGTTTAAATAGTTTATAAAAATAGTTTAAAATGGTTAGAATACTTTAAAATAGTTTAAATGGGTTAAATAGTTTAAAATAGAGTAAACATAGTTTTAAATAGTTAAAATAGTTTAAAATAGAGTAAAATAGTTTTAAATAGCTTAAAATAGATTAAATTAGTTCAAATATAGATTAAAATAGTCAAATAGTTTAAAATAGTTTAAAATTTGATTTAATACAGTTTGAATAGTTTAATATAAAATAGTTTGATTATTGAAAATGGTTTATATAGTAAATAGTTTGAAAATCTAAATAAATTTGAGTTTAAAATAATATATCTTTAAACAATTCACATTAAAATAATTAATTTGAAATTAATATCAAATTAAACTATTTCTTCCATTCAACCTATTTGGATTGTATCCAGATTTCAACAATTTTCTTTCAATAAAATTCCCAAAAATCATTTCAATTTATATCGATTTCAAATTCATGTTTTAACTACAATCTTAAAGCACTTCAAATTCATAGATTTCAAAGTTTAAATATTCAAACATTTCAATAACTCAATTTCGATACATTTCATTTATATTTCACAATTCAACTTTGAAATACTCAATTAAATTTCTTCCAACAATTCCTTTAAACAAATTCCAATTTAAACATTAAAGCTTGGATCTTCAAAAATAATTCAGTTTATATAAATCCATTTTTATTTCAAAATATCATTTAACTGAATTCAAAAATTAAGAATTTAAAAATCATTTAATTTAACCAATTCGGTATCCGTATATAATTTTCTACCCTATGGTCAAGTGATACGGATATATATTATTTCAACCCGCGGTAATTTAAAATTTACGGATATATATCATTTCAACCCGTAATCCTGAATTAAAATTCAAAATCCATAAAATCGCTCGAGTCTATCATTTCAACCCATAACGATTTTTCCTAATCTATAAGATCATTTGGGTGTGTATCATTTCAACCCATAGGGATTTTTCTAACAATAAACAAAGGGAACTTGCAGTGTGATATTAATACATATAAAATAGCATAACATCCAGTCATCCAATATCAATAATTAAACATTCATCACAATCATCATTCAAATCCACCAATAAATAACATAAATTAACTGACCATCATTAACAGGTATTTAATTGACAACTAAAATTCAATATTAAATTAACTGGCGATTAAATTCAAAAAAGTCAGATATAACTGTAATGACAATTTAAATATGCCAAACATCAACCAATCAATTTCTAATCGCATCATATTTTTTTTTAACTAACATAAGACAATTTAGTAGTTGTGATTAGGTTAAAACACTCACCTTTCATTTCAAATTGATTTGAAATCCAAATAAAGACCCAAAATTCAACAGTCTCAGAATTCGACCAAACCTATGCCAAAATGTCTAGAATTTCGATACGATCCCAACGAAGAAAACCGCGCGTGAATCCGAGCTCGTATGCAAAAGATATGGTAGTTAGAACATTTGAAAAATTAAAATTAAAACTAAAATAGAGAATTAATAAATTACCCCCATCATCCACGTCATCATCTCCTATCAGAAACCCTAGCACGAGAAAAAATGCGATCGAACTCTAAGCTATTTGCCGCCTTTACCACGCGACTCGTCTACCGCCGATTGAGACGCCACCTCCCACACCAGAGGCCGCCGCGACCTCCCCACGTCTCCTCGACCACCTGCGATCGACCAAGCCTCACCATAGACGCCCCAAATTAGCAGCCGCAATTGAAAGTTTGCAACCCTAATTGAATTGTTCGAGGCGATCCAACCACCCATCTTCTAAGCGAATGGCACAGATGAATTCCCCTCGTCCATCTCCACCCAACCATACCCTCGAATCGATGATCCATCGCCGTTGATCAACCATCAAAAGAACGTCCGATAATGCATTGGTCAATTCTGGACAAACCAAAAGTCGATTGCAAAAACGAACAGAATATTTGGGTTACGCTCGTTGAGAGCTTTCCAACGATATATAATATGATAGGGTTTTGAGAAGTTTGATTTTCGATTTGAATTTGATATTGAATTAGGGTTTGAAATTGGAATTTGGTTTCTGCCATTGGAAGAAAGGAATAGGCAGATAGAATTGTACGTATAGAATAACTGAATGGCTGCTACGGTTTGAGAAACAAAAATCTATTTATATAGACAAGGCTCGATAAGAAAGAACGAACATATTTAATTAGTTTGAAACGACAATAACGGCCCGAAAGCCGTTCTGCTTTCGAAACGGAAGTAAATCATCCCATATATCAAAATAGATGTTTTCGATATTTTTAAATTCAATGGAATAGGTTTCAAGTCCTAATTCCATTGTATGAAGAAGTTATCTTTTAAAATCAGCTTATTCAAATTGATTTCTACACATTTTGAGACTGCACGATCAAATGGCAAGTCCGATCGCTATGAAACTTGAAATTCTATAATAATTCACTGTTATAAATTCGATGAAACTGGTTTCGTCGCAATCCGAGACAATGGCCAAAATGGCTATTTTCTCATTAATTAAATAAATTATTATTAAATTAATTAAATCACTTTTCAATTCAAATTTTATAACTAACAATTTCATCATTTTCTAATTACACGGAAATTATTATCCTTTTAAAACAAATTCCCATGTCAAATTCAATATTTAAATGTTGTACAAATTACAGCATTTGATTTCAATTGAAATAAATTCATTAACTATAATTTAAATTCTAATAAATTCATTTATTTTGATTTTCATCTTATCATTCACTCAATTACTACCTTATGAATATAATTGACATTCATTTACATTTTATTACATTCACCTTTTACAGTTATCATCTTAACTCAAATTAACTGTGATGTTAAATTACATTAATTCACATTGATTTCCAATTAGATTCAACAGATTAAATAGTGAAGTAATAGTTAAACAGTTGTTGCAATCTTACAATTTCAAACACATTTCTGTGTTTATTGTTCACCAACCAAGCTAATAAATTAACATACTGATTTATCAGTCCATATTAACCAATTCCAATTAATTACGTACAATTTTACCATTTAAATACAACATTTGGTTTATTTACTTATTTACAATTTATAACCAATTTTAACTTTACAATCATTTCAATTAATTGAAATTACATTAAAATAGTTATCACTTACCTTAAATTAACATTATCAATTCTCATGATAATTGTTTCTCATTAATAAACCATACATATTTAATTTCTTCCAATATTAAATACCAAAATCTTATTTAATCAATATTTTTAATTATCGAAAATTACGAGTCGTTACAATATCCCATGTTTTAGTCATTCCCAGTTGTTGAGGCTAGAGCTACATTTTACCTTTTATATAGCAATCCCACTTGGACTGATAACGCTGCTCTCCAAGCAAAAATGCAAAGCCAGCATTCATCCATACAAGTTTCTTCTGGGTCTAAACGAAACCGAAGGCACTACTTCTACTACAACCATTTTGGAATCGCCCTCAGGATTAGTAGAAAGTAGCCCTTGTACATCAAAGAACTCCATCTTTGAATCCATCATCAAGATGTCTTCCATTCAAACGTCTATGCTGATTCAAAGTGGTTTTCGAATGACATATCCGATCCCGGTCTCCCCGAACTGACAACGATAGTTTAAAACTGGCCAAGTTTGATAATCAGTTATTTAACTATCAAATAAAAATAATAATCAAATCGGGGATTTATTTACATAGGGAAACAAAAATTGGTTAAGCACATAAGCAACCACTAACCTCTTTAATTAATTCTTTCATTAATTAAAATCACTTTGTAAATACTTGCATCAAAATACTTTTATAGAGATATATTCACAACCTTTTATACTACTTTCAATACTTGGAAAAATATCCATATACTTATCTCATGCTATAAGTATATTCACAAAAACACTACACTTCCGTACTTAGAAAATGTATTCAAATATTTATCTCAATGGTATAAGTATATTTACAGAACATTATGAAAGATTTCTTATTTCAAAATCATATCAATATGATTAAAAAAAATATTGTTTTAAAAGAAATAGAATAAGAATAAACCAAACACTATTTGTAACAACCCGCATATTTTACTATTGTATATTTAAATGTTTTATTTAAATATAGCATCGTTAGTCGGATTTAAGTCCGAAATATCACTTTTTGCAAACAGTCGAATTAGACTCGAGACCACTTCCATTGAGTCCAAAATGGCGTTTGCGATCTTTTTGAGTATAAACATCAATATGTTTGGAGTTGAGTAAAATTTTGATATTTTCATTTAGGGCTTTGGGTTTGGGTTTCAGCCCACCAACCTAACAATAACCCAACTCCACTCCTCTTCATTCATTCCATCCTAACACTCTCAAGTTAAAGTAAAAATGGGAGAAAGAAGAGGAATTTAAAATTCCTAAACCCTAGCTTTGATTAGGAAACTCAAATTCAAGTCCAAAATCCAAGAGAAGCTTAGGTAAGCGTCCTCTTCATCTTCTCCATCTCAATCCCTCTTCAATTTTCAGAAATTCCTATAACCTAACTTAGAAAAAACTTCTCCTTTGATAATAGATTGAAGATTCTTGAGGTGTTGTTGAAGAGAAATAATTATTTGCTTGTTCTAGAGCTTCTCATTTGTTGTTTTGGGTTTAAAAGGTGAGTTTTTGAACTCACATCTATGTCTATATCTTTGATAGTTGTTAGGTAGTAATTCCTAACATCTATTCCTTGTCCATTTGCCTTTGAATTGAATTGGTTTGATGAATATTCCAATTTTTGGTGTTTTGAAGTCAAATCTTTAAAAATCCTATCTTTGATGTTTGAACATGTTGTTGGGGTGTATCGAAGAGCCTATAAGGCTGGGTTGTCGCTTGGCATAAATCCCTAGTCTTCGTTGCTCGTCCGATCACTTCCGGTTTGGATTTTTACCCTTCTTGGGCTAGACTGAAAATACTGCAAATGACTGTTCAGTCGACTGAATCTGGGAACAGAAAATTTTCTGCCCTTGTATCAGTCGACTGAACCTGGAAACAGAAAGCTTCTGTATGCATCGGTCGACTGACCATACAGTTCAGTCGACTGAACCTGGAAACCGAGAGTTTCTAGGCATGCATCAGTCGACTGACCATACAGTCCAGTCGACTGAATACGGGAAATCTGCATTTTGCCTATTTGAGGCAGTTTTGTGTGGGTTTTCGATTTTTAATCGATTCTTGTCGATCCGGTTAGTTGTTATCACTTATTATCGACTTTGATGACTTCTTTCTTTGGATTTTTGGGAATATCCGTTTGATGTATTTGATATCGATTTTTATGGATTTAATTCACATTGTCGTATGTGAATTTTTGATGATTGATTGTTTCTACAATCATTTCTGTGGTTTGTCACTTTAAAATGCAAAGGTTTCTATACTAGTAGTAAATACTCAAACTCTTTCACAAAAACGATTTCAACACTACTTTTAAATACAAAGCTCGTTTTTAAAACCGTTTTCCAATCTATTAGTATATACAAACCTTTACCTCATTCGTATGAGAAATCTAATTAAACGGCTTAGCAAAACAAGTGGTATGAAATGCTTGCGTTTACTTTGTCGGTTAATTCTTAAACTTGTTCGATTGAAATCTTGTGACAATTTTCGAGTGGAAATCTACAATTTGTTCGTAAATATTTAAGTTAAGCCAGTGGTTATGGGACATGAAGCTAAACACATTTATTTACTATCTTAGCGTAATCGACACTTCTTGATGATCGATGATGATCATTTTGTGGTTTAGACTAGCGATATGCGATGTCTCTTTGTCCGCATGGGGGACTGTACCCCATTCTGTTGAGCTTCATCTCATTTTTATAGGCTAGCGACCTATGGGTTTTATGGAGTTTGGTTCATCGGGCGTACCGTTGTACTACGTCGTTGTTCCGGCTTATTTGAGTTTCAGGTTCCTCGAGCGTACCGTTGTACTACGTCGTTGCACCGGCTCTATGGTTAGTGACCATGGGTTAGCGACCCGTTTGTGATGCACGTGTTGGTGAGTTTTCATGCTCCCGTTTGTGATAGGCCTCCCCCTTGTGATTTCTGGATTTCTAGTTGATGATTTCTAGAATTTGTGTTTCACCAATTTTGATGATAGGCATTGATGAGCTCTATCAATTATTTGTGTTTTTGGTGAATAATTTAAAGAATGCGATTCTTTTTGGATGTTTGAGATGATTTGGGATATTGTATGATTTTTGTTGTTATTTGATGTATACTTGTCGCAGTATGGCATTATTGTTATCATACTTTTTGTCATATATCTTATCCAATCTCACTTTATATGATATTTATAGCTAGACTGATCCGTTTATTATTTCTCTTGTCAAATAATACTCGGGTCAGACCGAGGTGTTACAGGTGCTTCCACTTGACTATTTAGCACAGACTAGCTTCTGACTTTTGGCTAACTACTTTAGCATAGTAGTTTTTGTTAGTATACATTTGAGATGGAGACTCCTTGTTGTATACATATTCTTTTGTCTAAGCACTTGTACCTATTCCTTTGTGATGTAGTGGACCTTGTATGACCACTATTTTGTTGTACACTTCTATGTGATATATTCGTATCTATTTCCGCCTTTGTGATATGAATATCTGTGACTGATTTGTGTTATGTTTATTTCTATATTTTTTTCCGAAGTCCACATAGCCACTATGTGGTAGCTTTGAGTTTGTATTTGATATGTCGGATTTCCTCTTGAAATGAAATGTAAGTTATATTATTTGACATATCGGTACTCACACAAAGCAACTACATAGATGGTCGCTCCTCAACAGCCTTATTCTTCGTGCTAGTCCACGGCATTACCCCGTAGTGTCCTTGGCTAGTGTGAGTATAGAGGTGGGGCGTCACACTATTCCTTTGGTGTTAAGAATGGAACAAATGTCCATACTACCAAAATTAAGAAGGTCAATCTTGGGAAATCCAATTTCAATTTCTTTTGTAAATTTCTTCAATAAATCCTTTACAATAAATCTCTTTCATTTATGAACATCTCCTTCACTAAAATTTCAAATCCGTTTATAAAACCCTTAATAAATCTCCAAGTTTATTATAAAACTCTTTTAAAAATATCCAAAATCATTTATAAAAATATCCAGAATCATTTATAAAACTTCTTCCCAAATTTCATGATCTCTTTTCAAGTTATAAAACACCCTTATTAACCACTAAAACAATTTATAAAACCCTTTTATAAGTATAACCTCTAAATTCATTTTAGAATTCCTTTCATAAAATATCATTTTTAAATTCCTTTATATATATATATGTGTGTGTGTGTGTGTGTATGTATGTACAACATAATTATAGCTTCCTTTTATAAATTTCCAAACATATTGCAACTCTTTACAAATTCCAAATTCATTTATAACTTCTTTTATAAATTTCTAAATGGAATTACAAACTCCCTTTTCATAGAACAAAAACTCTAAATACAACCACAACCCCAATATATAATTTTAAAACTTCTATACTTCCTATAACTGGGTCATTCCATATATTTCCATAAATTCACAAATGGAATTATTTATTCCAATTTATTAATATAATACTGATATCTTTTTTATTTATAAGATGCCCCTTAAAAATCTCCTTTAAATCCATAGCATATCATTTATAAATCTGGTCTTTTATTTTCAACATTTTATATAAATCGGTTTCACAATCCATTTCTAAAATATCTCCACCTTCCTTTAAACATAAGATCTCCCTTTTTAAAATAAAAGATAACTCTTTTAATTTTCCTTTTTAAAATAACACTTATTATTAAAATAGTTTCCAATAAAGACAAATACTTCCAAAATAATTACTGAAATCCTTACTTATATATATATATATATATATTGAAAATAGGTAAATTCAATAACTAATATAATGGGCTGTGCGGCCCAAAGCTTTTACAACCGACAAGAGATAATTAACTTTACATTACAGGATTTTCCGACATAAACCAAAGAAAACCTAAAACTTTCCTTTCATGGCGGCTCCCAGCTCTCTCCTCCACTTGATTCGGTCAACTCCTTCATCCTCAACTTCTCCAATTGTCGTGCTTCTTGTACCGTTGCAGTGGTGAGGATTCTCTTTGGTATCCGATCTATAATTAAGCTTACATCTCTGTTAATTTGATTCGTGATGGCTAAAACGTCCTTTTGTTTTTTGTTGAAAGCCCTCTTATTTCTCTCCCTCCAGAGGTGCCAAATAGTGGTTGTGAGACCAATTTTGCCAATTTCCTGCATCATCTTCGAGAGGCCGCTCCTATTATTCAGGTATTTTACTTCCTCTTTAAGTCTCTGGGTGTTATTATTTCTTGAGTGTTTTGTTTTTTGTATGTTCCACACCTGTGTGCTGTACTCGCATTCAAAAAACAGGTGTTCATGATTTTCCTCGAAGTCATTACAGAGATAACATGTAGTGTCTTCCACAATTCCCCATTTAAAGAGTCTGTCTTTGGTTGGAAGTCTTTTGAGTAGAGATTTGTATAAAGTATGTGCCATTTTTGGGTTATTCGACCTGCTCCATACTACCTTCGTCCAGTTATTCAGGGGGTGTTTGTTCCGCGAATCTTCCCAAGCTTCTCTGAATATAAATTTGCCATCTGAATTATTTTTCCATATCCAGGTGTCCTCTCTATTCTCTGTTTGAATGATTTTCGGTTGGATCTCTTCTTTGTAGTTTAAGCATAATATGTTTCTCTCACATTGCCATTCATTGTTATCTATATTCACATCTACTTTGCATGTTGGGGCTCCATATGATGAGAAAGCTTCCCACCCTAGTCTGTCAATGAAACTCTGTGAGTTTAGCCATGGGTCTCTCCATAAGTCTGTGTTATTGCCCCTAGCAATTTCTCTGTCTATATAAGTCTGCAGTTCATTTCTGATCTTTAAAATATTTTTCCATATGGTAGATGCATTGTTATCTATTCTGATAGTCCAGAAATTGTCTTTTAGATATCTTGCTCTCATCCAACTTGCCCACAAATTTTTTGATGTTAGGATATTCCAGGCTAATTTCAAACCATATACTTTCTTGAGTTCATATAAATTCTTAAGCCCCACTCCTCCTTCTTCCTTTTTCCTACAAAGATCTAAATATTTAATTTTATGTATTCCTCCTTTCCATAGAAAATCTGCACAAACTGAGTTAATTTTTGCAATTGAACAATCAGGGATTTGGAAAGATTGTAGCCAGAATCTTACTTTAGATGTGATAACAGTGTGAATTAATTCAACTCTACCCGCAAAGGACAACAATTTTGATCTCCATCCTTGTAATTTGTCTCTGATATTATCAATTAGTCTACCACATTCTAAATCTGTTATTGTGTTATTTAATAGAGGGACCCCCAAATATTTGACTAGAAGGCAACCTTCTGAAACCTCCAGTTTTTCCAGCATAGCCTGTTTGTTGGTACAAAATTTATTGAAATAGCACTTGGTTTTTAGTTCATTCAGTTTGAGGCCAGCTGCTTTCTCCAAATAACTGAAAATTGTCTTGACTTTTTCAATAGCCTTTAAACTCCCTTTCATCACCACTAACAAATCATCAGCATAGATTAAATGAGTTACCTGTGGATCAATGTTATAAACAGGCTGAATAATCCTTTGGAAGCACGCAATCTCCATTTGAAGAGAAAGCTATTCCATAGCTACTGCAAACAAATATGGGGACAGAGGGTCACCCTATCTGATACCTCGATTACTATGTATATAACCCTTTTAGGACTCCATCTATCATGACAGAAAAAGTAGATGTCTCTAGCGCAAACTTTATCAGATTAACTAGCTTTGAAGGAACCCCCATTGACTCAAGCATGTGTATAATGAAACCTCTATTGATTCTGTCATATGCCTTTTGAAGATCAACTTTGATACATATTTTGTCATCTCCCTGTTTATTAAAGTCCCTTATCAGTTCGTGTGCCATTAGAGAGTTTTCATAAATCATCCTGCCTTTGATAAAAGCACTTTGGCATTGTGAGATTAAATTTGGGAGAACTCTATTTAGTCTCATACATATAATCTTGCTAAGAATTTTATATACGACATTGCAGCAAGCTATAGGTCTGTAATCTTCTATTCTCTCTAGGGATTTAGATTTTGGGATTAGCGTTATGAAAGTGTGATTGATTACCTGTATAAATTCACCTGTATCCAAGGCTTCATTATAGGCTCTGAGCATGTAATCTTTCAGGTGTATCCAGTTCACTTTGAAGAAGGATGCCCCCATGCCATCGGGGCCGGGGGAGGAATCAACATGAATGGACCAGATGGCTCTCTTCAATTCCCTTTCTTGAATCCTAGCTGTAAACATGGCAACACCAGCAGAGGAGATTTTCCTCCTGCAATTAACGTGAGGTAAGTGATTGTAATTTTCTCCATTATATAAATTCGTGAAGTATGAGATAGCTTGCTCTTCTATGTGTTTAGTATGCCTGGAAGAATTTCTATGTTCATTCAAATAATTCTTCAGATTGTTGTGGTGTTGTCTTATAGACATCTTAGTATAGAAAAATTTATTGCATTCATCACCTTGTTGTAACCATTTATCCTTAGCTTTCTTTTTTATTTCTATTGCCTGCTTATTGAGTTCAATTTTGAGTTGTTTTTTAAGTTTGTAGAATTCAGCATTTAGTCCTTCATGTAGGGGGTCATTGTCCAGTTGACTCTGAATATCGCCTATCTGTTGTTGGATTGTTGTAATGGTGTCAGTGGTTCTTTTTTTGCATTTATTCCAATCTTTGAGTCTTTTTTTCATGATTTTGATGAGCATAACAAGTCGATACATGTGGTTGCCTGGAGGAATTCTGACTGTGTTAAAGTTAACTACTTCATCAAAACCTTCAATCATGGGCCAATGATTTGCATATCGGAAGGTTTTCCTTTATGCATTTCATCATCATCATTGAATTGTATCAGGAGAGGACAATGGTCACTAGTAGAACAAGGTAGCACAATTACTTTGAATTTTGGGATTTTGTTAAACAGTTCATTATTTCCAAATGCTCTGTCTAGTCTAGATGTTATTTTCTTGGCCTCACCACTTTTCCATGTGTATTTCAGACCTGAGTGTGAAGCTTCCACAAGACCACTGGCGAGCACACAATTATTGAATTCTGCGACCTGTGAAACTTTCAATGTAAGACCCCCTTTCTTTTCATTTGTACTTAGAACTGCATTGAAATCTCCTGTAACTAACCATGGCATATTTATACTTTTAGAATTGGCTGTTATTTGTTCCCACAATTCCTTTCTTTCAGATGACAAATTCTTTGCATAAACAAAAGTGACTACCATCTCTAATCCCCCAACATTCTGGAACTTTATTGTGAGTTGATGTTCTCCCATATTCATAATAGAACTATTCCAGTAGTTGTTTTCCCACCCAACTAAGATTCTGCCTTTTGTCTGTGTATGTGTATTTGAATTATGAATGAAAGACCATTGGTTCCCCATTTGATGTTTAAACTTCTCTATATTATAATCATTGCATTTATTTTCTAATAGAGCTAAAATAGAAGGCCTGTATTTGGTCTTTATGTTGTGGAGGTCTAATTTCCTTATATCATTATTTAGACCTCTCACATTCCAACATAGTATGGACATTTATGATTTTTTGGTGGCTTTGCTCCTTGTTAGTGGAGCAGAACCTACCATGACTGACTTATCAGTCCTCTTCTTATCCTCAATAATGAACTGTTTTTCATATTCTGCATTACTTTCAATATATTTTCTCATGTCCTCTAATTCATCTTCCTCTTCCTCATTTTCAGATGACTCCAAATCAATACCCAACTTGTGGACATCATCTAGGGAACTTGGCATCTCCTCCTCAACCTCTTTTTGAACATCAGTTGGGGGAATTAGATCCGTTGCCACTATATCCTCAGCTGGAAGGAGACTATCTGGGTTTGCCACCTGTGGAGAGTTCTCTAAATCAGATCCCTTCTCTGACTGAACAGGAGATTGAAGAGATGCTTGCCTTGATCCGCAGTCCATCTCCATAAGCTGTTGATGTGATGGTTGACTATAAGGGGAGTTGTTTTGTATATGATTTTTTGTGACCTCCTCATCTTTTTTTGACTGACTAGATTCAGGTAGATCGGTGTTGGGCTCTGCTGTGTTCTGTGTTTTCTCTACCCAAACTTGTTTTGTCTTGTTTGCTTTATTGTTTTGGCAGTGTTGATTTATGTGACCAAAACACATACATTCTCCGCATCTAGGTGGCACAAATTCGTACTCCACCTGCTGGATGTATTCATTCCCCTTTTTATTAATTGCTTTAACTATTTTTGGCAAAACAGTTTTTGCAAATATTTCCACTAGAACTCTGGCATATTTAATACGATTAACTTTCCTTGTATCTTCATCAATATCTATAGGTTTGCCTATCAGACTTGCTAATTTACTTATGCATCGCATATTCCATAGCGCTAAATCCAGATTATTAAGTTTAATCCATATTGGATAAGTTATCAACATAACCTTTTCAAAATTAAAATCAGCCTCCCATTGCCTTATGAATATTAACTTACTATCCATAAACCACGGACCACCCTTCAGGATTCGATTGTAATCCTCCTCCAATTCAAATTTTATAAGATAAAAGCCATTATCACGAGGATACACATCCCATGACCCTTTAGGATTCCATACTCTTCTGATATAAGCATTAAAGTGTATGTAATAGGGCCTTTACCTACCATGTATGTATAGATCGAGTGTTTCCATAACCGCTTAGATTCGGCATAATCTTCCTCATCTATCAACTGATATAGATCCCCTCCGCTTAATTGTGGTTCATAGTAATTTGCGAAACCTTTAAGCTCGATTTTGCTGCCTACAGCTTCAACCCATGATTTTGCTTTTGTAGTGATTATTTTAGGGTTTTGTTTGATGACATCTGCAAACGACTTCTTTGCCTTTCCCCTGCAATTAACCTCCTTCCATCTGCATTCTCCTTCGTCGTCTTCCTCATTGATACCTAGGGTTTCGGGAACTCATATATATATTTGTGTGTGTGTGTGAATCTAAAGGAATAAATAAAGAAGTTGAATTAAAATAGAAAAGTTCCAAAACTCATTTTTAAAATATAATATCATAGAAACCCCAAGATCATTTTTAAGTCATTTTTCAAATCGAAAACCATTTCCAAAATAGAACATTACGTAAAAATATTTCCAAAATACCATATCGAGGCCAATAGTTACTATAGCACTTAACAAATGTTATTACTTCTCTTTTTCACTAAAAAGGTTTAACTTTCACAAGTGTTAGTTTCACATCCTCCAATATGGCCACACGTTCAAATTTCGGCATTTAATAATCTGTTTAATAGGAATATAATTGAAATAAAATGACAGGAATATAATTGTAAATTAATAATCATAATTTCGGGAAATTCGGATTTCTCTACATATTTTCCTTACAATAGGAATATAACTAGTATGCTCACTCGACTTCTCTAGTGCGGTCTCATATCTGGTCCTTAATTAGAAACCATCGTTCTGCTTGCATATCCATATACTATGATAGAGAACTTTAGGATCATCTCAAGAATCTATATCAAGTGTTCGCTGTTAAAAATCGAGTGAAAATCCTTGTTCAAATCCGTGTAAATCACCTCGAATTCATGTGCCCGAATCCTGATAAAAAATTCTTATGCGAATAAAAGGATCTACACACAACTTACGTATCTATTCCAATTGGTTTTTTAATTATACCAATTATTTTTATTCACATTATTTTTAAATCATAATTTATTTCACCAATAATATTTTCCTTTAGTACTAATATCACTTATGAATCGTTTCATTATACCATAACTTAGGTTTATTATAACATTTTGTAAAACACGACTTGTGTTTAATAATCACTTTAAACTTAAGTTCATATTCTTATAACACTCTTCTACATCCTGAGAGTATATATACAAATTTCAGATTTGTTTTTACTTAACCAGAATATTCAACACAATTCAAATTGTTTTAATTTACTATTTTCTCAAATTTGTAAGCTATAAAGCTTATCTCCATATGTTTCCACAAAACACTTAGCTCCAATTTCTGTATCAACTTGAAATTTTTCGACTGTCCAAAATCGTCGAAAATTCTATTTCATTTCAGTTAATGAAAATTTCCAACAACATCTCGAAACGAGATACACAAACCAAACTATCCTAATGGATAAGATACAGAAGCCTATAATATCACTTAACTGAAAATGTAAGAACTAAACACTTGGTTTTATTTTCAAATCATTTTGAAACAATAATATACATATCTCCTTTGTATATCAAATCATACTCTTGGAATTTAAGACAAAATTTGTTTTACCAAAGTAACTTTGAAGCAAATTACTATGGTAGCAATCCATCACTTGGAAACTCAAAAATGAACACCGATGATGCTGCAGTTATCAATTGAATTATTTTCCAGCGACTGAAGAGAGTTCAGCGCTTTCTAGCTCTATAAAATTCATTTAAAATATTTCCATACACAAATATTTTCAAATAATACTATTAATCTATGCCAAAACTTTGAAAAACAATTTTTCTCAAAATCACAGGGATCGAAGTTCTCAAATTCTCAGTTTTAAATCCTTTTTATTTAAAACAATATTTATAAACCATATTCATCGATCATACTTATTTGATTTCATTTCTTATATAAGATCATTTCACAATTGTTTATCTTTGTTTATACTATAATAAACAATCTTTATAAAATTTTAAATCTAGAAATTTAACCTAACATTATCACCGAACGCCTTATTTTTAAATCATGAAACTGAATTCACAAGGAGCTCATATTTAATTCAACCAAAACAATAAATTATAATAACAAAATATTATCATTTCCTAGCAACAAACACACCTAAGATAACTGTATTAATTTTCCTGAAAATTATTCTTTTATATATAAAATATAACCTAGGTAAAATTATTTCATTTACCAAATTTAAAACAATACTGTGTCGATTTGCTTTGTTTAAGTGTTTAGAAATCCCTATCGATATCGTGGCATCCCACGTACTGGTAGGAATTCATAAACCTCTCAACAGGTAAATCAATACAATATAAAACATTTTTATAGCACTAACAAATACGTGCTCATATATATACATATACAAAGACTCAAACTCATTCTAGGTATTACTAACCTTACCTCTAATGGATCTACCCCACCAAATCATAGGTGTTTGCTCAACCTAAGCTTTGATACCACGTATCGACCCGCCTTTTAGATCCTTAGAAGTCGATACTAATACATCCACAATATTTACATGTCGAGCATCCAAGTGTCGGAAAGACAGATTGTTCTGGACAAAGAAAGAAAAGATAGAACAGATTCGCACATCGTGCCGAGTAATATATAATATACAACAAATCTTTACAAAAAACTATAAAATACATACAATAAAAGCATAGTACACTAACAGCTCATTGGCTTGGATAGTTATAACAACTTGTCCTCATAAACGTTGACAAAAAAACACATGCAATAGAAATAAAGAATATACGAGAGATATGTCTTGGACATCCAGCTCATTTCATGAAGCTCCAAGACATCCAAACTAGACCTGGAAATATGCTTGGTTTAACCGAGCATTATAAGAAAAATAACGCCCGGATCAATCTGGTAAACCAACATGCGAAACACACCTCAATTGAATTTTAATGTTATAAAAACCTTTTGAAAATAAAGGTATCTTGTAAGACCATGCCGCATATAAACACAGACGGGTTTTTACATTACGATAATCAAAATATTTCATAAGAAATCTTCTGATATTATAATAGTGTCTACGATTTAAAATTAATATTGAATCATATCCGAAATTGTTATATTAATTAAATTCCAGCATAATAGGTATATGTAACGACCCGACTTTCCTCGACCAGAAAGTCGTATCGCTAATAAGAAAGAAAGGGATAGAAAGAGAAAAGAATAGAAGAAAGAACTAAATAATATCATAATCTCATAGCGGAACGAAACAAAATATAATATATCACATAACTATTACATAGTCTTTACATAATCAGAGTTACACAACATATACAACACAAAATAGACCGTTATAACTTCTGTCTATTATATAACTCAAGATACAATTCAGACAATAAGACTCAGAGAAATCAACACAGTGGAATACTATCTATCTACGAATGCTGAAGCCTCCTGCTCCATATCTCCTCCATAGATTCGTCAAAGCTAACCTGAATCCCTTGGCTACTCGTAAAAATTGAGTACCCAAGGTTTAATAAAACAGAAAATAAACACTTGGGTCAGACATGGGTCTGGTGTGAGTAAACGGGTTAAACTTGCTTAACTTCAAAACCTTTTGAAACAAAGGTATCACGTAAGACTCCCCGCACATAAACACGGGTAAGTTTTTACCTTACGCTACCCAAAACATTTAATAGAAATCCGGTGATATTATAATAGGGTCTAGGGTTTCCAAGTAAATAAGAAATAGCTGAAATTGTTACATTATTAAATTCCAGCATACTAGCCAACAAAGTGGGTTATACAATCAAATCCGTTATCACTTATTGGAGATTGGATTCCATACAATGGCAGGGCTACTGGGGTACCGCCCGTCACAGTACGTGGCCTAGATCACCGTACCGAGGATCACTCCCAATCCCCTGCAACACAAGGTCGGAACATCCCTTACTGGATAATTCCCGCACAAGATACCTCACGGTTGGGATCAGCAACCGCACCACTAAGTCGAAAATAGAAAGGGACATCTAGACAGAGGTAACCTTGTCCTACTTGGGTGCTACCCACTAACCTTGCTGCACCTCCCCTGTTTTAGCCATTCCCGGTTTGTGAGGCTTGAGTTCACGATTACCATAGAAAAGAACACATCACTTAGAATGCTCATCGTCCACCTGACGATGTTCTGAAAGCATTCAATCCATACAAGTTCGTTCCGGGTTCGAACGAAACCGAAGGCATTATCTCGTTACACTCGTTTTGGAATCACCCTCAGAGTTAACGACAATAACCCTTGCACTCTGAATCTTCATCTTCACTTGATTCACGACCTATCGTTAATTTGGATCGATGTGGTATTCGGGTCTCCAGACCTGGAAATCCGGTATACGGAAACCCGATCCCGGTCTCATCGAAATCCAAAACGTATCTTTTAAGGCCAAGTTGTTTTAAGGTTAAAACAATTCAATTCTTATCTATATACACAGATAGATAACTCAATAGATAATCTACATTATCATTATAAACAGATAATTCACATTATCATTACAACTCAACCAAACATTCATATCATAGATCAGCATATATCTCATCAGAGATATCAACCATGCATAACATTCAATACTATTTATCCATCCATAAGTAATGATTTATATCATCTCTAATTAATTTAAAGTGAATTAAATTAATTGCTTCATTCTATAAATCCTGCTTACTTAACCATTAATTAATTATAAATCAATTAATTAATTATCCTTTAATTATTCATTTCAATTAATCATCCTTGATTAATTATCTTTTAATTACATTCAAGTAATTAGCCTTAAATTAATTTCACAAATTAATTATCCTTAATCAAATATAGTAATTAACCTTTAATTACTTCATTAATTAATTATAATCAATTATTTTAAATCCTTAATTAATTACATTAATTAATTACTCTATAATCACTTATCATTGATTAATTAATCTTAATTAATCAAACTTTAATTACATCATTAATTATATTAATTAATAATCCTTAATTACTCTTAATTAATTATCCTATTTAAATTAATTACATTAAGTAATTATGCTTTAATTAATTACAGAAATCAATTAACTATAAATCACTTACCTTTATTTAATTAAACCTTAATTAATAAATTATACTAAGTAATTATTCCTTAATTACTCCCATTAATTTACCTCAAATCATTTCCATTAAGTAATTATCCACAAATTACTTTTATTAATTATCCACTAATTACTTTTAAATTAAGTAATTATCCTTTATTTATCACCTCTTTTAATTAATCACATTAATTAATTTAACTTTAATTAATCACATTAATTAATTAAATAACCTTAACTCATCATATTAATTATCAAAGTAATTAACCCTTAATTACATTTCATTAATTACTTCCATAAAGTAATTATCCTTTTTAATTAATTAATCTCTAATTTCTTTCATTAACTAAATATTCAATAATTATACTCAATCAATTTTCCAAAATGATTATCCTTAATTAAACCAAAGTAATTATCTTAGAATAATTAATTACCTATCTTCAATTAATTAAGTAATTATTCTTAATAGGACCTTAATTAATTTAGCTAAACCATTTACCTTAATTAAACACTCTAATTAAATATTCTTTAATCTTATCTCCTTTAAATATGTTTTTAACACTTTGTTTAACCTTTATTTTTGAAACTTATTTAGAAATTTGTTTAAATTCTTTTCTTAAAAACTTGATCTAGTACATTCATTTGAAAAACACTTTTGAATTCAATTACAAAAATAAATCTAGTTTATATTTTCTTTTAATAACAACACTTCTAAACATTTAAATTTTTGAACATATTCAATGTTAAAAACATACTTTTAAACTAGTCTAATATCCTTCTTTTGGAAATTTAATAAATTCAAACTTGCTTTCTTTTTAAATTTGAACTTGATATCCCTTTTTAAAATTTTAAACCTGAAAATTAAAATTTACTTTACAATTTGAAACCAGGATTCTATGTTTACAGAATACCCGAGCAAACAAAACAAATTCTCGAGCCTACCCCGTGTCTCTCGCAATCACTCGCGTACTTCGAGAAAAACCCCTTCAACCCCGAGCCTGACCCGAGTATTTCCCCTTCTTCCCCAAACCATAAAACTCAGATATACACCAGAGTATCTCGCGTGCACGTGCACGATGAAAAACACGTCTCTGACCATCTCTCCGGCACTCACCAAACTGCAAATGATCTCGACGAACAATTCGACCAACCAAGTTTCCTAATCGGTTACAAAAAATCAAGTTCGAACTTGACGAACCCAAAACTGTAACTAAACCCAATTCCACAAACTCCTCGCCAACGACGAATTCTATCACCAGAAAACTCGCCCATCCTTCCAAAGCTGCTCCACGACATGACGCCACGACTTACCCTCATGCGATTGATTCCGATACGCCATAGCCAACGAAATCCCTTCGCAAACATCCTCGACTAAAACACAGAGAAGAACCCTAGTTTGAACTCGCGTGGCCACCACCATCATCAGGAAATTTTTCCTTTATTTTTCCTGGAACCTCCAACATGCAAGCTTCCACCATAAACAATCACGACTTCTCCATTACCTCCGATCAACAGGAATTTACAAATAACCCAAAATTGATCAACTTAGCATACCTCGAATTATACCAAACTAAAAATTATGATTCTGGTTTCTAAATTCATCATTTGTAATCTAGAATCATGTTATAGAATTGATTCAAGAATTCTGGACATTTAAATTTAGCCTATAATATGATCAGACCTGTAGATTTCAAATTTTTAAATAAATACATCATATATTTATTTAAAACTATATTTATAAATATATATATATACTTACAGACATTTCCTATTCTCAGATCCTAGCCTATAATCAACTACATATGAAGATATGAATTCTTTTATTGATGAAAGGAATAATGTAATATAACAGAGATAATCATCAGACATATCACATAAATGTATACACATACATTTCAATCTAAGCATACATGCACATCATTTCAAACTATTTTACTTCAAGATTTCATTCATGCATCAAAGTTCAAAGTCTCAAATTTTAAACTGTTTTTAAATTGAAATGTTTACTCACCAGTTTTGAAGAAAACAGAGAACAGTGTACAGGCTTTAAGCTAAAATCTGGAATTTGAAAGGAACTTGAATTGCTTCTTGGATTCGAAAACTTGAATTGTTATCATCCTTATTAAACTGAAATGTTGAAGAATGCTGTTACTTGAAAACATAGATGAACTGCTTCGTTTCCAGGAAGAAAATGTTTGCAGGCTTTTGATTTTCATCTCAGGTTTGAAGAAAGTTACAGGCTTGAACAGATTGAAGAAAATGAACTATAGGTTTTGGTTTGCATTTTGATTTGAGGATTTGTTTACAGGTTGATAAAAACTTTGCAAACCTGATTTGGAAATGTATTACAGGGATTTGAGGAAGTGTTTGCATGTTTAGTTGATTTCTGGTTTGAGGGAGTGATTCCAGTTTATTTAATTCGATTTTTTTGTTGAGAAGTATTGATTTTCAGATTTGAATAGTTTGATTACTGATTTCATTTTGTTTTTGAGAATGGTTTTGAATTTTCTTGCTTTTGGAAAAATGAGAAAAGGAATGAGAAGAGGAAAGAGATGTGTGTATATAGATTAATTTTGGATTTATCAAAAATTAAAGAAAATAAAATAAGTAGGGGACACTTGTCTTTTACCATTATTAGTTTTATTACACATGTACTATTATGCTTTAATATGATGACATTTGTTCTTTAAGTAATTTATTTTAATTTAAAATGTTAAATAAAGCTTTTAACTTAATTTATTAATTCATATGTAAATACATATATGAATTTCTTTTTAAAAAAAATGTAATAAAACAAATTATATATATATATACATATAACTACACAAATTCAATTTGAAATAACAATTTATCAAATCTTAAATAATTTATAGAAGAAATTATTCCTTAATAATAAATTACTTATTTTACTATCTTTCCAAATGAATTAATGTTTCTTTTATAAAATTGTATTTTAAACTATATATATACATTATTCAAATCATATTTAGCAAGCTATATTCAAAAATAAAATAAAATAAAACAAACCTTTTTGTTAATTCATTTCTATTTTAAACTTAAGCTAAAATAAATTTAAACAATTAACATTTATCTTTGAGTATTCAAAAAAACATATAATTTATTTATTAAATAACTTTGAAAAGTTTTATATTAAATTAAATCATAAATCCCAAATTACCAAAATATATTAGAACTTGAAAATTATGTTTTATTTGTTAGATTCATCTAAAACTTTTCTATTTACAATATATACAATTATATGTATACATTATAAATAGAAAACAATTTAATTAGCCTTTAAAAGATAATATTTACCAATTAAATATTTATAAAAGTAGATTGTTAAACCAATTTAAATCTTTATTAACAAAGATTATTAAATCAATTTAAATTTTTAAACAGATTATTAAATTGATTATTGCCCAAAATTTCCGGGATATCACATTCCTTCCCCCTTAAAATAATTTCGTCCCCGAAATTTAAAGCAAAGGTAATTTAATAATCTACTTAAGATTTTAGTTTTAAAAACACAATCATATGTTTTCAACCATAGCAACCAATCATCCAAACAAACAATTCTAACTATTCAGAGAAAAATTCTGGATAGAATTTACTCGAGTTTCCCCAAGTATATATATATACCGGAATACTCGCTTTACAAACAATCTAAACTACGAAGCTACAGAGCTCCTACTCATCTATCTATAAAACTAAATAGAATATCAGACTACAGACGAGTCTGACTTACAACCACATCTCCCTGAACTGCTGTTTTCAAAACCAGAGATAGATTAAACTCGTACTTCCTCAGAGATACGGAAACACAATGAATCCAGTTATCCAAACTGACAATTCAATCCTGTAGACCAAGCTCTTATCCAAATCAGAACACAGAAGAGATCCAAAATATCTCGGAGCTGACTTCCCAGACTTACTCAATCTTATAGCTCCTTTGATCGGAGAAAACTTATCCAAAATCAAATCTTCGTCTTCGAAATTCAAATTCCTCCGTCTCTTATTCACAAATTCTTCTGACGATCCTGGCTGCCTACAACCTTCTGATCAGTTCAAACTTCGCTGATGCCTCTAGAAACAAACTGGATCAAAAACAACCCAATAGAATGATCTCCTCAAGATTAACCAACAATCAAGAACACTGATTCTACTCCTCAAACAACGGAAGATTAAACTTACTCCTTTAATCCAGAAAGGATAAATAGGAGCACTCGCCAAAACTGCTTCCGCTGCACAACTCTGATCTGGAGCAGAAAAAAAATGCTGATGAAGAACATCGAGCACAAACTGGATAGCACATCACATAATATGGTTCCACAAATCCTTAAAGAGAACTCGGATACTCCAACAAAACTTGAGCTGCTTCGCTAAACTCCATCTCAACGAACCATCCTTCAACTAGCTGAATCACCGGTTCCACTCCTGGGATCCTAGTCGATACGAAAACTAAATCTTCAGTTGCGGACAAACCTCAAACTTCCCTGAAGACATCCAAACAAAATTCTGATAACCCAAGAGAACACTCAGCAATCGCAAGTCACTTTTGCGATCAACCCAACCTATTTCCAAAGAAAAACTGTTCTCTCTTAACAAATCAGAACAGCTCATACTTAACTCTCCAATCCATCGAAGAAATGGATCTACTCTGCTGCTTCTGAACTCCACCTCCAGAAAACTGCTAAACCAAAAGATCTTCCTACTGGAACACAACATACTTCCGAGCTGTACTGCTGCCTCCGATGCCAAAGATTCCTTAATCCAAAGCTCTTCGAGAAACTTGAACTTCAAACCAAACAGAATCACCATGCTGAACTCAGCCACAATACTGAAGCATACACACTTCCTTAATCTTGTTCCAAAGAAAAACATCTTCGGAAACATCCATAGTCACTGCATCTCATCACACAGCTACTATTACCTGAGGTATCAAGATACCATCACTCATTTCTGCCTCATCGACAGATCCAACTCTACTCATCCAAACTTTCACTTCAAAGATAAACTCTGAACCTTTAAAAGGTTTCCTTCAGAGATCGATGAAATCCTTCACCACGGTAAAGTTTACTCGAGACGGTATTCGGTCTACAGTCTCGACAGATACTTCCAACCTCAATACTCAGACTCTTAATCCTAGATGATAATTTATTATCATCTCAACCAATCATTACAAATACCATATACATTTAAAATGATACTTTTTATATATAGAAAATATATCTGGGTAAAATTATTTCACCTTCCCTTTTAAAACAATATTGTGTCCGTTGGCCTGGTCCAAGTGTTTAGAGATCCCTATCAATAACGTTAGCTACTCGTATTGACCAGAATCCATATACCACTTAACCGATCAATTAACACAATATAAAATCATTTTATATAACTAACAAATACACGCTCTCGTATATATATATACTCAAACAGGTTGCTACAGATCCTATCTCTAATGAACAACCCTTCCGAACCTAGGTATTCACTCAACCTAGTGTTCTGACATTCATTTAACCAAAAGCTTAAGCATTCTCTCAACCTGGCTCTGATACCAAATGTAACGACCTAGGCTTTTCAACCATCCCAGCCCCGCTGTGGCTCACAGTGATACCTCGGGTTTGCTTTTACGGCCACCCTCTCGAGTCGCAACCAACCCCAAAAGGCCTTATACTACCCCCGGGGACATGTAGGGGTAAGAGTCTCCCGTTCGCCACCTAACGCAAAGCGAGAACCCCCTATCACGCTGTAATGTAGCAAACCCGATCCCGGTCTCATCGAAATCCAAAACGTATCTTTTAAGGCCAAGTTGTTTTAAGGTTAAAACAATTCAATTCTTATCTATATACACAGATAGATAACTCAATAGATAATCTACATTATCATTATAAACAGATAATTCACATTATCATTACAACTCAACCAAACATTCATATCATAGATCAGCATATATCTCATCAGAGATATCAACCATGCATAACATTCAATACTATTTATCCATCCATAAGTAATGATTTATATCATCTCTAATTAATTTAAAGTGAATTAAATTAATTGCTTCATTCTATAAATCCTGCTTACTTAACCATTAATTAATTATAAATCAATTAATTAATTATCCTTTAATTATTCATTTCAATTAATCATCCTTGATTAATTATCTTTTAATTACATTCAAGTAATTAGCCTTAAATTAATTTCACAAATTAATTATCCTTAATCAAATATAGTAATTAACCTTTAATTACTTCATTAATTAATTATAATCAATTATTTTAAATCCTTAATTAATTACATTAATTAATTACTCTATAATCACTTATCATTGATTAATTAATCTTAATTAATCAAACTTTAATTACATCATTAATTATATTAATTAATAATCCTTAATTACTCTTAATTAATTATCCTATTTAAATTAATTACATTAAGTAATTATGCTTTAATTAATTACAGAAATCAATTAACTATAAATCACTTACCTTTATTTAATTAAACCTTAATTAATAAATTATACTAAGTAATTATTCCTTAATTACTCCCATTAATTTACCTCAAATCATTTCCATTAAGTAATTATCCACAAATTACTTTTATTAATTATCCACTAATTACTTTTAAATTAAGTAATTATCCTTTATTTATCACCTCTTTTAATTAATCACATTAATTAATTTAACTTTAATTAATCACATTAATTAATTAAATAACCTTAACTCATCATATTAATTATCAAAGTAATTAACCCTTAATTACATTTCATTAATTACTTCCATAAAGTAATTATCCTTTTTAATTAATTAATCTCTAATTTCTTTCATTAACTAAATATTCAATAATTATACTCAATCAATTTTCCAAAATGATTATCCTTAATTAAACCAAAGTAATTATCTTAGAATAATTAATTACCTATCTTCAATTAATTAAGTAATTATTCTTAATAGGACCTTAATTAATTTAGCTAAACCATTTACCTTAATTAAACACTCTAATTAAATATTCTTTAATCTTATCTCCTTTAAATATATTTTTAACACTTTGTTTAACCTTTATTTTTGAAACTTATTTAGAAATTTGTTTAAATTCTTTTCTTAAAAACTTGATCTAGTACATTCATTTGAAAAACACTTTTGAATTCAATTACAAAAATAAATCTAGTTTATATTTTCTTTTAATAACAACACTTCTAAACATTTAAATTTTTGAACATATTCAATGTTAAAAACATACTTTTAAACTAGTCTAATATCCTTCTTTTGGAAATTTAATAAATTCAAACTTGCTTTCTTTTTAAATTTGAACTTGATATCCCTTTTTAAAATTTTAAACCTGAAAATTAAAATTTACTTTACAATTTGAAACCAGGATTCTATGTTTACAGAATACCCGAGCAAACAAAACAAATTCTCGAGCCTACCCCGTGTCTCTCGCAATCACTCGCGTACTTCGAGAAAAACCCCTTCAACCCCGAGCCTGACCCGAGTATTTCCCCTTCTTCCCCAAACCATAAAACTCAGATATACACCAGAGTATCTCGCGTGCACGTGCACGATGAAAAACACGTCTCTGACCATCTCTCCGGCACTCACCAAACTGCAAATGATCTCGACGAACAATTCGACCAACCAAGTTTCCTAATCGGTTACAAAAAATCAAGTTCGAACTTGACGAACCCAAAACTGTAACTAAACCCAATTCCACAAACTCCTCGCCAACGACGAATTCTATCACCAGAAAACTCGCCCATCCTTCCAAAGCTGCTCCACGACATGACGCCACGACTTACCCTCATGCGATTGATTCCGATACGCCATAGCCAACGAAATCCCTTCGCAAACATCCTCGACTAAAACACAGAGAAGAACCCTAGTTTGAACTCGCGTGGCCACCACCATCATCAGGAAATTTTTCCTTTATTTTTCCTGGAACCTCCAACATGCAAGCTTCCACCATAAACAATCACGACTTCTCCATTACCTCCGATCAACAGGAATTTACAAATAACCCAAAATTGATCAACTTAGCATACCTCGAATTATACCAAACTAAAAATTATGATTCTGGTTTCTAAATTCATCATTTGTAATCTAGAATCATGTTATAGAATTGATTCAAGAATTCTGGACATTTAAATTTAGCCTATAATATGATCAGACCTGTAGATTTCAAATTTTTAAATAAATACATCATATATTTATTTAAAACTATATTTATAAATATATATATATACTTACAGACATTTCCTATTCTCAGATCCTAGCCTATAATCAACTACATATGAAGATATGAATTCTTTTATTGATGAAAGGAATAATGTAATATAACAGAGATAATCATCAGACATATCACATAAATGTATACACATACATTTCAATCTAAGCATACATGCACATCATTTCAAACTATTTTACTTCAAGATTTCATTCATGCATCAAAGTTCAAAGTCTCAAATTTTAAACTGTTTTTAAATTGAAATGTTTACTCACCAGTTTTGAAGAAAACAGAGAACAGTGTACAGGCTTTAAGCTAAAATCTGGAATTTGAAAGGAACTTGAATTGCTTCTTGGATTCGAAAACTTGAATTGTTATCATCCTTATTAAACTGAAATGTTGAAGAATGCTGTTACTTGAAAACATAGATGAACTGCTTCGTTTCCAGGAAGAAAATGTTTGCAGGCTTTTGATTTTCATCTCAGGTTTGAAGAAAGTTATAGGCTTGAACAGATTGAAGAAAATGAACTATAGGTTTTGGTTTGCATTTTGATTTGAGGATTTGTTTACAGGTTGATAAAAACTTTGCAAACCTGATTTGGAAATGTATTACAGGGATTTGAGGAAGTGTTTGCATGTTTAGTTGATTTCTGGTTTGAGGGAGTGATTCCAGTTTATTTAATTCGATTTTTTTGTTGAGAAGTATTGATTTTCAGATTTGAATAGTTTGATTACTGATTTCATTTTGTTTTTGAGAATGGTTTTGAATTTTCTTGCTTTTGGAAAAATGAGAAAAGGAATGAGAAGAGGAAAGAGATGTGTGTATATAGATTAATTTTGGATTTATCAAAAATTAAAGAAAATAAAATAAGTAGGGGACACTTGTCTTTTACCATTATTAGTTTTATTACACATGTACTATTATGCTTTAATATGATGACATTTGTTCTTTAAGTAATTTATTTTAATTTAAAATGTTAAATAAAGCTTTTAACTTAATTTATTAATTCATATGTAAATACATATATGAATTTCTTTTTAAAAAAAAATGTAATAAAACAAATTATATATATATACATATAACTACACAAATTCAATTTGAAATAACAATTTATCAAATCTTAAATAATTTATAGAAGAAATTATTCCTTAATAATAAATTACTTATTTTACTATCTTTCCAAATGAATTAATGTTTCTTTTATAAAATTGTATTTTAAACTATATATATACATTATTCAAATCATATTTAGCAAGCTATATTCAAAAATAAAATAAAATAAAACAAACCTTTTTGTTAATTCATTTCTATTTTAAACTTAAGCTAAAATAAATTTAAACAATTAACATTTATCTTTGAGTATTCAAAAAAACATATAATTTATTTATTAAATAACTTTGAAAAGTTTTATATTAAATTAAATCATAAATCCCAAATTACCAAAATATATTAGAACTTGAAAATTATGTTTTATTTGTTAGATTCATCTAAAACTTTTCTATTTACAATATATACAATTATATATATACATTATAAATAGAAAACAATTTAATTAGCCTTTAAAAGATAATATTTACCAATTAAATATTTATAAAAGTAGATTGTTAAACCAATTTAAATCTTTATTAACAAAGATTATTAAATCAATTTAAATTTTTAAACAGATTATTAAATTGATTATTGCCCAAAATTTCCGGGATATCACAGTATACAACTAAGTCTGCGAGGCACTTATTAGAGAATGAATTTTCATACAATGATGAGGTTACTGGAGTACCGCCTGCCATAGTACACCTCTAGATAAAATGTACCGAGGGCCTCTGTAATGACCCGTATTTTTCGATAATTAAAATATTAATTAAATAAGATTTTAGAATTTTATATTGAAAGAAAACTAAAAATTTGTGATGTTATAATGAGAGTAATAACTAGAATGTAATGTTAGTAATGTTAATATAAGGTAATTTCTAACTATTTTAATGTAATTCCAATTAATTAAAGTGACTGTAAAATTATAATTGGTTATAACTATAAATAAGGAAATACATTGAATGTTGAAATTATATGTAATCAATTAGAATTGGCTAATATTGAATATGGAATCAGTGATGTAGTTTGAATGATGTTGATAACTATTTAATGTAATTTCAAATTAATTGAAATAAATTATAGGTTGACTTGGTTATAATTGTAAATAATGAAATAAATTAAATGATGTAGTTAATGGTGAACTTGTATGTAATTAATTGAAATAGGTTAATATTGAATACAAAACCTTTTTGGGTAAGCAAATTATAACCCTTGGTTGTATAGAATAAGATAACGGGTATGAATTATTGTTATAAACGATTGTATTAACTATTTTCTCATTAATTTATCCGTTTGAATATTGAATGGGTAACTAATGGAATTAAGGCAATTGAATGTTGGGTTTAATGTTGGAATTGTATGTCAGTAATTGAAGTAATTGTAAAGTTATTTGGTGATAAGTTGAAATAAGGAAATGAATTAAATGTTATATAAAAAGGGGGAAATTATATGAAATTAATGGAAAATCAAGTATAATCAGGATTGTGTAAGTAGTCATAACATTTGTTGTTGATAATAAACTTATAAATGTGATTAAGTAAGTAAAAGGTAACATTTGTCATTTATCACCTATTTATTTAATCCATTGAAATTAAATTGAAAATCAATTGTTATTAATCTAATTACTTATTGTAGTTAATATGAATTAAAGTGATAACTATAGAAGATTGAGGTAATGAAATGGTAAACCAATGTTAAGTATATCTATAAGATGATAATTGGTTGAATACTAAGATGAAAATCAAAATAAATATATATTGGAATTTAAATTAATTAATGAATTTATTACCGTTAATTTGACTTGGAATCTTTCAATAAAAGGGAAAGAGAATTTATTTGAAATTAATGGCGTTTACTGAAAGAAATGTACGTTTGTTAGGATCCATTTTATGCTTTCACTTGGTTTTGATCGTAGCATAAAAGACGCTTGTGTGTACTTTAAGCATTTGAAGAATAGTTATTGGGGTATTTACTCTTGTATGTGGATGATACGTTGATTGCTTCCAAGGATAAAGCTGAATTGAAAGTCTAAAGTTGAAGCTTAAGGCGAAATTCAATATGAAAGTCCTTGGAGATTCAAGGAAGATTTGGGTATGGAAATCCAAAGGGATAGGAAGCTTGGACTTTTAAGGCTCACTCAAAAGGATATATTCTGAATGTGATTGCTCGGTTCAGCATGGAAGGAGCAAAGGCAATTAGTATACCTATGCCTTTGCACTTACAGCTTTCTAGTAGAGGCTATCTGATCTTGTAGAAGGACAAGGCTTATATGGAGAAGCTTCCCTATGCGAGTGCAGTTAGTAGTCTGATGTATGCCATGATATGCACAAGGCCTGACATTGCACAGGTAGTTGGATTGGTGAGTAGATTTATGTTAAATCCAGGAAAGACGCATTGGGAGGAAGTGAAGTATATATTCAGATATCTTAGAGGCACTCTAGACCATGGGCTTATCTTTGGTGGCAGAGATAAAGATTTTAGCTTCGTTGGATTTAGTGATTCTGACTATGCCGGTGATAGAGAACGAAGGAAGTCAACCTCAGATTATGTGTTCATCATTGGTGGGATAGCTATTAGTTGGAGAGCGAAGTTACAGATGATTGTGGCTTTGTCTACTATAGAGACAGAACTTATAGTTGCGGTTGAAGCGGCTAAGGAGGCGCTTTACTTAAAGCAATTGTTGTGTGACTTGGGCTTTGTGTATGAAGGTATATAACTGAATTGTGATAGCCAAATTGCAATTCACTTAATTGAAAATCTGGCTTTCAACTAAAGGATGAAGCATACTAAGGTGAGAGAGTCCTTTCTTATCTCTATGGATGACGAGAAGCTTGTATGTCTTCATAAGGTTCATACAGAGGAGAATGTCGCGGACATGTTTACCAAGTCATTACCCGTTGCAAAGTTCGAGCATTACTCGAACTTGATTTTCTTGATGAAATGCTAGGTGCCACAGGGTGGCATGAGGGAGAGTGAGTTAGTAGATGGAGACGTTTGTTTTCATTGTGGAGATTGATAGTTCCTACCTGGAAAGGGTACTTTCAACACTTTATTAGCGGGCGATGGCCTTGCCGAAGTTCGTTAGCAAAGTGCAATGGGTGATGGCTATGCTGAAGCTCAATGAGAAAGTATCTGCGGTGTCTTGTCGGAGAGCTACTTGGAGTAAGAGGATGTAGGTGGAGTTGATAGGCTTACGAAAAAATATCGTATCAAGGGGTGGATTGTAAGATTTGGTGATACAATATTTCCAATTGCAGAAGATTTGGAAGATATTGTTGATTTCAGTGATTCAATATTTCCAATTGTAGAAGATTTTGAAGATATTTAAGATAATTACTCAAATATATATTGCCTTTTTTATAGCATTACAGCGAGTAATAAATTACCTACGTGAGGAGAAGAACTAGTTTGGGAGATTGATGTAATAAATTAATTCCCTAATTAGCTGATTAAAGAAGGAATCTTATCAGGCGCATGAAAATTAGGGGAAACTGGAAAAGCAAATAGATAAACATTTCCTGTATGAATAGGGGAATTAATGAGACATTGATTTATGACCATAAATCAATTACTTCGACCCCAAATAATAATCTCTATATAAAAGCAAAGGTTAGCATGAGTAGAATTATCTCTCTCGGTTGTATTTCTTATTCTTCTTCTCCATTATCAATCTTGTAAAAATTTCTCCTCTTAGAAAGTAATAAAATCTAATCTCCCCAAGTGGATGTACACTACCTCGTGGTAGTGGAACCACTATAAATCCTGTGTGTTTTATTTTCTTTTATTGCTTGATCTGTGATTGTTTTTAGCTGGTGGTTATCTGTTGTTTGTTTTGCCTCACCATCAATCCGGTCATATTTGTTTTTCCGCATGGTTGGGTTTTTGTTCCTAATGCGATATTGAGGGATTTTTCCCCAACAAAAGCCTTATTGTAATTTATTCCTTTTTCTTTTTTGTATCCCTATGCAACTAAGCTTGCCTTATGTCATATGTAACGACCCTGAATTTTGAACAATTTGAATTGAAAATATTTAATTAATTTTAAATATTTGAAACGATGATTTGACTTGAATTTCAAATTATCAGAATGAATTGGCGATTTAATTTTTGAATTTAATCTATTGAAAGTTGAATAAAATTTGAATCTTCAATTTTAAGCCGGTTAAAAATAATTTAAAGGCTTAGAAAATTCATATTGATAATACTGAAGATAATAGAAGCTTCAGAATTGAATTTGAAAGCGATTTGTTCAGTTTTGAAATTGTATCGTTTGAAATCGAATTTAAAAATAGTCTTCCGAGACACAGTCTCGGAATTTGATGAAACCAGTTTCATTGGGTCCGTAATATTGAATTATTATTGGATTTCAATTTTCGTATTTATCGGAATTGTTTTATGAACATACGGCGTATAAACGCGTATAAAATTTAATTGAATTCAATTTGAATTTCTGTAACAACTGGGGTTTTGCCCAAAATTTTAATCATCAATAAACGATTAAAGTTGACAGGTATTTGCTGTTTATTGTTGAAATTTTTATAACGATAAAATCTTCGTAAATTAACGATTTAATATCGATTGTTAATTTCTGTTTGAATTTGGAAATTGTAAATCGATTGAAATTCTTTTATTTAAATTTTTATTTGTACGAATGAATATATATACATAGTTTAGATTTTAACAACAAAATTAAACAAAAACAAAATTTGATTTAAAAAGAAATAAAATAAAATAATACCATACCCTATATTACCGGCCCATACCCTAACCCACGATCGTTTTCCCCTTTATCTCTGTAAAACCACGACCCCCTTTCCTTTATCTCATTTCATTCGTATAACCCTAACCCTAAAAACAAAAATAAGCGAAAAAAAAATGGCGGCCGCTTCAATCTTTCGTTCCTTCGATCTGGAAAAAATTGGGGCTTTCGATTTGCTCTGATCTTTGGGCTTTCTAATTCGAAGCACGCGAGTGTTTCGATCGTTGCTAGATGTTTTCGATGTTGCCTGGTCGATCGATTTCGAGATGTTTTTCGTTAGCTGCCTCAATTTTTCTTCAATCTGGGCTCTTCAATCTAAGGTGAGGAATTTTATTTCTCACATATAATTCAAATTTTAGATGAATTCTGTCTCGTTCAATTGTGATTTTCGTGGTTAACATGGTTTTAATTTTCTTTGAACTGGTTGACTTCGATTTTGTGAAACTATAAACTTGTTCATTACGGCCTTGAAACTGCAAGTGTTCACTAATGTTGTCACTACATAATTGTGCATCATGTAGTTAATTTATGTTGGGTATGGATCTTCTCTGCAGTTTTGTTTTGTTCACACTGATTAGTTAAGCATGAGTTAGTTGTAGTTGTTGTTCTTCAAATCCTCACTTGTGTACATTGATGTAGTACTGTCCAGTTGCAGTATTATATTAGTTTACAATTCGTACATTCATGTTTTGGAGACTGTTTGCACCCAGTTGCATTTTAGTCTTCGCGGATATGTATGCAGTCACGTATGTATATACATTAATTGATATGTATATATGTATGTTCGAATTGCATTTTATTTTCTCTGGAAATGATTGACTTGGTCATGTACTTTTATCTTGGGCGAGCTCACCATATGATTTTATTTAAAAAAACTGCAAGCATGATTTTGGAAAGAAAAAAAAACAGTACATTTTATTTGTTGCACTTAGTCGACCCATTGCAGATAAACTTGAGCATTATTGTAGTCTTCACTGCAACCTTTGGTTGCATATTTAATATGCAGATGAACTTGATAATTAGCTTGTGAATTTTTTTTTTGTGATGACCACGGCATTGACTTTGTAGTTGGCATCTGCACTGCATATTTCACACTACAACAAAAATCACTTTTAACAGCAACAATTATCAGCGTTTATTAAACAAATGCAGTTAAAAATTATTTTAAACGAACCAGTTTTCGTCAAAACGCTGACATAACGTTAAGTTCAAAACATTTCTCACGGCCTCTCTCATTATTACACTTTGTGAAAAAAATTGTTTTCCCTCTTCTTATTCCCTCTTCTTTTCATTTCCCTCGTTCCTCAATTTCATCCTGCCCAAATTCCCTTCCATTCAATTTTCGTCGTTCTCTATTTCCCTTATTTTTCAATTTCATAGTGCCCTAATTCTCTCGTTCAGGTACGTTGACCGATTCAGTTCAAATTTGTCTTGTTTTCTCTGATGTTTGTATCCATTGATCGTATACTAATTTAGTTTTTGTTAGAAGGTTAATTCCAGAAGTCTTCAGTTTTGATTCAAACTTCGATTCATATTTTGATCCTGACATGGATTTTTAGGTTTTGATTCAGACTTTGATCTCACTCAGGTACGGTAATTTTTTTTTGCAAAGTCTTTTTTGCTGGGGATGTAAAGAGTTAAGGTTTTACAAGACGAGAGATGGTTACTATTTTGAAGAGTGAACTTTTGAAAAAGGAAATGGGATTAAAATTGGGTGGGGAATGAGGATGGTGTGTGTGGCCATAAATGTGAAACAGGATGTGTGTACTAGGTTTCTTAACTTGTTGCAGCATAAAGTAATTTATTTATGCTTTCATAGTTGATGAACCAGGTTGTTTGATTGTACAGTTTGATGCTTTCTTGTAGGGCTAGTGTGTTTGTTTAATATTCCAGGAATTGTTGTTGTTTTGGTGTTTATTTAACTAAGTTTTATAAACTTAACTAATTAACAAAGTTTTATAAAAGTGATTAAATTTATAAGAATTAACTAGATTACACATGTTGCTTTCAAATTGTACAAAAAATGAAATTAACTATATGCACTCTAGAATGCACTCTAGAATTAACTAGATTATAAAAATTAAGTTCATAAGAATCGCATCCCTATTTTAAAAATAGTAACAATTGACTTTATAAAAATTAAGTTCATAGTTGATCAAACAAGATTGGATGAATATGCATGTGATATAAAATTTACTGTCATCTTCACAGTTAACAAGGAAAAAGGTCATGATAAGAGCTATGATAGGGATCGGGAAGATAAGCCAAAGCCAGAAAATAAGAAGTTATTAGATGCAAAGCAATTAATTGGCATGATACCAAAGACCAAGCAGGAGCTTTTTTCTTATGAAATCAACTGGGCTGTTTATGATAAGGTGAGAAAATTCTGTGCCTACAAATAAAACATTTCTTTGAGTTTGCAAGTAATATCAGTTATATTCTTTAGCACATCAATTTGGTCACACTTTATGGCAAATCTGCCTAAATTCCTTCACTGATCAAATCAGACTTCATTGCATTTTAAGGGTGTGTCAAGTTAAGGCGCGTTAATAGCATTTTAGTGCAAGATTAAAAGAAAAGTCACATAAGGAATATTTTACGAAAAAACTGTTCATTATGATATTTTTACTCAAATAACAAGAAACTTTTGTTATAAAACCTAGCTCCTTTAATTGTCACTTTTCCCTAATTGTTACTGTTGATCTTCCAAAATGGCTTCCCAAAACAATCTTTCAGAGGTATTTTTCATTTTTAATCTACGTTTTGTATGTTGAAATAAAAATCCCAATTTCAATAATTTTTAACATTTTTTTTGCTATATTGTCATGAATCTACAATTGAAATTCAACATGGATCGAATTGGATTGTATTTAGAACAACATTCTTGGATCAAGACTTGGGATGACAATCATGACTAGTTCTATTTACAGTTTCTGTGCACGTATATTGTTGAAAATTGTATGGTTTGGGTGATAGTTTTTCCCCTTCAAATTTTACGTTTCTAAAGTTAGATCTTACATGTCTGATATTCTCTTCAAGCACACATGCATTCTTCTCAATTAAGTATAATCAAAGTATTTATGCTCATAGTTTTAGGAAATCTAATCATAGTTTTAGGAAATCTAAACAAAGGGTTTTATATTTTCTTATTTAGTGTTTGTGGAACAGAAAGATAATGTTTTTAATTACTTAATCATTTAAACATATATGAGTAGTTATTTAGTTAGAAGTTTGTATCTTTATAAAACTATTTCCTGAAGCTATATTTGAAAAACCAAGTTATTTTTCTTTTGCAATATAAGTGATAAAAGTTGATAAATTTGCTAGAAATATGTGTAATATCCCGGAAATTTTAACAATATCAATTTAATAATCTGTTAAATAATTAAATTGATATTGATGATCTTTGATAATAAGATTTGAATTTAATTTAATAATCTGATTAAATTAGTATAAATTGGTGATTTTATCTTTTAAAAGTTAATAAGATATTTTCTATTTGAATATATATATTTATTTATATATATTGTAAATAGAAGCTTTGGGTAAATTGGGAATTTAGATTTAATTTAATATGACTTTTCAAAGTTATTTAAATTAGTAAATTTATAGTTTTAAAATACTTTAATTGCTTAAGATATTTTTACTTAAGTTTAAAATTTTATAAGAGTTAACAAAAAGGCTTGTTTTGTTTCTTTTTAAAATATCACTTGATAATATAATCTCTTATATAAATTATTTAAATATCAAATATGTTAATTTCATATAATAAGTATAATGTATTATTTTTATTAATATGAATGGATTTTAAAGAATATGAAATTGTTATTTAATTGAATAAATAGTTATATATGTATATATATATATATAACTTGACTTTTTGAATTGAATCTTAGGATTTAATTTAATTGAATTTGAATTTAAGCTTTGAAATTCAAGAGAATAAATATTTAAATTGTTTGGATATTATAATATTTGTATAAACTTTTTTTTATAAATATAGTTAGTTTTGTTTCTTTAAAAAGTAATTTATATATAGATAAGTATTTAATAAATTAAGAAAAAGGCTTTTTATTTTACTTTTAAAATAAATAAAAATAAGATAAATACTTAAGAGACATATGTCATTATCCTAAAGCTTTGTATAACATGTGTAAGGCATTTAACTCTTGAAAATACACTTGTAAACATTATAATAACTCAAAGTAACAAGTGGCATTTTTAGATTTAATTTTCTTTTATTTTTATAAAAATCATAAATTTACTTATATAAACATATACATTTCATTCACTTCATTCTTTCCTCCTTTTCAAAACAAGAGAAACTCAAATGTAAATTCTCTAATACAAATCTGGAAATATTCAGTAATCAATATCTCTCAAAACCTTTCTCAAACAAAATATGTTCATATGCAAATCTGAAATCAGAGAACCAAATGCCTCAAACCAAAAATCAATCCCTATAATCTCAAATCAAAACAAAGACACTGCATTTTTCTCCAATCTGTAATCAAGTTCAGCCTGTAATTCTTTTCAACATTTAAGCCTACCTGCATTTTTCAAATCTGGAACAAGTAATCGAAGTCTCCTGCCTGAAATTCTTTTCAAATCTGAAGTCTTCAGTTTGCATTCATTTCTTCAACCTGGAAAACAGCATGCATGTAGTTTAGATTAGTAAAGCTCCATCAACTCAAGCATTTTATCAAATTCCAGTCTCAAGTTTAAAGATCAAATAAGTAAGGCAATTCAAGTTTTAAAATACAAGAAGCTTTTTCAAATCTGGAAGCTCTGTCATCTTTGAACAAGTGAGTAACACTTTTTATTTAAAACTAACTTAAGTAAATTGCTTGATTTCTTCATGTGATAATCATGTTTGAAGTGAATAAATATGTAATGTTTGTATGTATAACTGAAAGCTGCTGTGAACAATGGATGTATTGTGTGCATATGTAAATATATATGTGTGTATGCTGTTTCTTTCTATTTGCCTGTTCTGTTTTGATTTTCCAGGCACAAAACTTCATTAAAATACTTATCATAAGTTTCTGATAGAATGAAATTTATAAAAATAAAGCTGTTGATTTTCTTAAGTTAATATTTAAAATTGTAAGTAAGTTAAAATATTAGTTTGTTGTCTCTGGAAACATAAGAAAAATCAGTGCATGTATATATAAGTGAAAATTCAAAATAGGTAATTCACAAATCCAGGATTATAAATCGAATATCTAAACTATAATATGATTTTTAACATTAAAATCATGATTTTTAGCTTAGTATTTAAGGAGCAGTTCTGTGATGAACTAAATATGGAGTTTTGGAAAATTATGGTGATCTTTTGATTTGTGGTAGCTGGGGTTTTGGGTAATGACAGAGGAGTGATCGGAGATGGTTGGAAAATTGTCTGGAAGATGTTTAATTCATGGAGGAGGTAGCAGTAGTGGTTTCTTTGTTAGAACCCTAGTTTTTGCTAGTTTGGGTAAAATGATCATCGCGACTTCCATGATGGATCGAGTGCTACAGGCGTTTGAGAGAGTGAAGTTTGTTCGATAACGATGACATGGTCGAAGTTGCAGGAGTTCAGGTGGTCGGAATCGTGAGCACGAACGATGTTGACAGGTTTTGATCTGTACGATGGTTCCTGTTCCAGGCTTTGATTTTTAGGCTCGATTTCGATTTTGCGTGATGTTCGAAGAGGTGATGGTCGTTTTCTGGTAGGTGGATGATCGTCGATGTGTGGAGATACTCGGCGATGGACGGAGACGCCGCTGGTGGATGTGCACGTGCACGCGATCGAAATGTCTGGTGAAGTCTGTTAGCAGAGAAAGGTTCCAGTGTTGCTCGAGTTTTCTTGAGTGCGACTCGAAGTTTTTAAGTTTTGACTCGAAGTGATTTAAGGGAGTCTCGAGTATTTTTGTGTGTTACCAGGTTTTTCAAACAGGCTGTCTGTTTAAATTTAAATCTAAATTTAAAGACTGTAAAGAAACATTTAAAAACAGGAAGTTGAATTTTTAAAAGATATAAGATTTCTTTAACATGTAAAAGTTTTTGAATTAGATTTAAACTTTGATAAAGACAAATTGTTATTCATTTTAAGTCTCAAATTTAAAATGAAATTTAGGTGTAAATTTGAAATGGATATTTTCAAATGTAGGAAGAATGATAATTTATCTATGGATAAGAAAAATGTTTTATCTTAAAGTTGAAATCATTAAACTTAAAGGTAATTAAAAATGGTTTAATAAATTTAATAAACTAATGTTTTGAATTAATTAATTTATTATTAAAGATTTAGAATACTTTGTAAATGAATAACTTGATTATTAATAAAACAAAGTTTTATCTTAAGAAAATTAGAAGTTTATATTCATTAAATTTATAAGGAATTTAATGGATAATTTATTTATTTGATTAATTAATCATTTGGATTAATTAATAGATACTTAAAGGTTTAAACAAATTAATTAATAATTAAGATTAATTAATTAGGAATAATTAATTTATAATTAAGGATTATAAATTAGAGTATTAATAAATGGTTAAGAATTAATTAGATGAATAATTAAATATTAATTAAGTTATGGTTAACACTTAATTAATTAAATAATTTAAAGATTAATTAATTGGTTATAAAGATTTATTAATTTAAAATTAATAAATACTTAATCTAAGTTAATTACTTAAGAAAAGTAATTATAGAGTTGTTAATAGTTAATGAAGGTCATTAACTATGGATTATTTAATAATTAATTAATGTAATTAATTTTAATAGTTAATTAGATTAATTAATTTAAAGATAATCATTTTAGAATTTGATTTAAATAAATTACTTAATGGAAGTAATTAAGAATTAATTATTATTGTAATTAATTGAAGTTAATTTGATTAGTTAAGTTAATTAATTAGGTTTAATTAATTTAGAATAATCAAGAGATGATTTGATAATAATTACTAAATTGTAATTATTAAGGTATATTATTTAGGGAAGTTAGTAATAAATAATTACTGGAAGTAATTAAGTGAATAATGATTTTATTAATGGAAGTAATTTAAGTTTAATTACTTTGAATAATTAATCAAGAGATTTATTAAGAAATTAATTAAGGAGAATTAATTTAATAAATGAAAGTAATTAAGGGTAGTTAATTACTGATTGAAGATTAATCAAGGTGATTAATAAATGTTGTTAAATTTAAAGTTAATTACTTAATTAATTTAATTAAAGTAATTAATAATTAATTTGTAATTAAGGATCATTAATTAATATAATTAATGATATAATTAAGATTGATTAATTAAGTATAATTAATAAATGAAGTGATTAATTAATGTAATTAATTAAGGTTTAATATAATTAATTATAGTTGATTAATTTAATTAATTATAGTTAATTAATTAATGAAGTAATTAAAGGTTAATTACTATAAGTGGTTAAGGTTAATTAATTTGAGTAATTAATTAAGGATAAATTACTTGAAGGTAATTAAAAGATAATTAATCAAAGATGATTAATTGAAAAAGGTAATTAGAGGATAATTAATTAATTTGTAATTAATTAATGTTTAAGTAAGAAGGATTTATAAAATAAAAATAATTAATTTAATTCACTTTAAATTAATTAGAGATGGTATAGATCATTACTTATGAATGGGTGATAATATTGAATACTTGGCATTGATTGATATCTCTGATGAGATATATGCTGTGTGATATGGATGTTAGTTGAATTGTGATAATATGGATTATCTGATGATATTGATAATGTTGATTATCTATTGTGAATTATCTTTCTAAGTGTATAAAGATAATTGAATTAAATTGTTTTAACCTTTAAAACAACTTGGCCTTAAAAGATACGTTTTGGATTTCGATGAGACCGGGATCGGGTTTCCGTATACCGGATTTCCAGGTCTGGAGACCCGAATACCACATCGATCCAAATTTACGTTAGGTCGTGAAATCCAAATGGAGCAAGTGAAGACTCGAGGTGTAAGAACGATTCTTTGTCAGTATAACTCTGTGGGTGATTCCGTAATGAGTTGACGGAGATAGTACTTTCAGATTCGAGATAAAGATTTAGAGTGCAAGGGTTATTGTCGTTAACTCTGAGGGTGATTCCAATACGAGTGTAACGAGATAATGCCTTCGGTTTCGTTCGAACCCGGAACGAACTTGTATGGATTGAATGCTTTCAGCACATCGTCAGGTGGACGATGAGCATTCTAAGTGATGTGTTCTTTTCTAAGGTAATCGTGACCTCAAGCCTCACAAACCGGGAATGGCTAAAACAGGGGAGGTGCAGCAAGGTTAGTGGGTAGCACCCAAGTAGGACAAGATGACCTCTGTCTAGATGTCCCTTTCTATTTTCGACTTAGTGTGTGCGGTTGGTCATGACAACCGTGGGGTATCTTGTGCGGGAATTATCCAGTAAGGGATGTTCCGACCTTGTGTTGCAGGGGATTGGGAGTGATCCTCGGTACGGTGATCTAGGCCACGTACTGTGACGGGCGGTACCCCGGTAGCCCTGCCATTGATGGAATCCAAACTCCAATAAGTGCCGTACGTATTAGTTGTGCCCAACTATGTTGGAATGTGAGATGTAAGCATTTCAGCTATTTCATATTTATTTGAAAACCCTAGACCTATTATAATACAATCGAATTTCCTATCAAATGTTTTGGTTAGCGTAAGGTAAAAACTTACCCATATTTATTGGTGGGGAGTCTTACGTGATACCTTTTCTTTCAAAAGGTTTTGAAGTTAAACAAGTTTAACCTGTTACTCACACCAGACCCATGTCTGACCCAAGTTGTTTATTTCTGTTTTATAAACTCTTGGGTACTCAAATTTTTACGAGTAGCCAAGGGATTCAGGTTTAGCTTTGACGAGTAATCTGGAGGAGCAATGGAGCAGGAGGCTTCGGCGTTGTAGATATAGATAGTAGTTTTCCGCTGTGTTGATCTTTGTATTGATCTGTATTGTGTTGAGATGTAATAACTAGACAGATGTTTATAACTGTCTAGTATGAGATGTGTAATCTGTGTAACTCTGATAGATGATGTATATGATACTATGTATGTGATATATTATATTTCGTTTCGTTTCCGCTGTGAGTATCTGTTGTTGTTTTCTTTTCTCTTCTTCTCTTTTCTATTTCTCACCCCTTTCTTTCTTACTGTCGATGCGATTTTCCGGGAGTGGAAAGTCGGGTCGTCACACGTGGTATCAGAGCTTAGGTTGAGCGAATGCCTAAGCTTTTGGTTAAGTGAATATCAGAGCTATTGGTTGAGTGAATACCTAGCTCTGGAGTGGTATCTATCTTGAGAGAGCGTATTTGTAATTTTTATATAACTATATATATATTCTACCTATATTGTTGGGTTACCCGTACAGGTTCTCCAATATAAGATATAAAGGTAGATAGGGTAGTAGTGTATGAAACACGACTACCAATGGTTGGAATTAAGGTTGGAAGTGTATTTATCGAGACTGTAGACCCAATACTGTCTCGAGTAAGTTTTGCTGTGATGAAGGATTTCATTGAATCTCTGAAGGAAACCTGTTAAGGTTCGGAGTTTATCTGTAAAGTTGGATGAGTAGAGTTTGGATCTATCGGTTGAACAGAAGCAAGTGATGGTATCTTGATACCTCAGGTAATAGTAGCTGTGTGATGAGATGCAGTGACGATGGATGTTCCCGAAGATGTTTTCTTTGGAACGAGTTTAAGGAAGTGTGAATGTTTCAGTGTTATGGCTGAGTTCAGCATGGTATTTCTGTTTGGTTTGGAGTTCGAGTTTCTCGAAGAGCTTTGGATAGGAAGTCTTTTGCAGCAGTGCAGCTCGGAGTATTCTGTGATGGTAGGAAGTTTTCAGGCTGAGTAGTTTTTCTGGAGGTGAAATTCAGAAGCAGCAGGGTACATCCATTTCTTCGATGGATTGGATAGTTAAGTGTGAGCTGTTCTAATTTGTTAAGAGAGAACAGTTTTCCTTGAAAATAGGCTGGGTTGATCGCAAAAGTGACTTGCGATTGCTGAGTGTTCTCTTGGGTTATCAGAGTTTTTCTGAGTGTCTTCAGAGAAGTCAGGAGTTGTCCGCATCTGAAGGTTGAGTTTTCTTATCGACTGGATTCCAGGTTTGATACCAGTGGTTCAGTCTAGTTGAAGGATGTTTTCCTAGAGATAGAGTTTGGTGCAGCAACTCAAGTTTTGATGAAGTATCTGAGTTTTATTTATGGATCAGTGAACCTTATTTCTGGAATGAGTTGTCCAGTCTGTGCTTGTGTTCTACCTCAGATCAGAATTGAGCAGCGAAAGCAGTTTGGAGTATATCTCTGGATAGGGGAAGTAAGTTTGGAATCTACTGATAGTTGTGAAGTAGAGTTGTGTTTTGGATCTCTTCTGTATTCTGATTTGGATAAGTATTTGGTCTTCAGGATTGAATGGTCAGTTTGGATGACTGAGATTCATTGTGTTTTACGTATCTCTGAGGAAGTACGTATTTGATTTATCCTTGGTTTTGGAATCAGCAGTTCTGGAAGGTTTAGTTGTTGAGTCAGACTCGTCTGTAGTCTGATATTCTGTTTAGTTCTGTAGATCTAGATGAGTAGGAGATCTATAGCTTAGTAGTTTAGATTGTTGTAGAGCGAGTATCCCGGTATATATATATACTTGGGGAAACTCGAGGAATTCTATCTAGAATTTTGTCTGGATAGTTAGATTTGATTGATTGGATGAATTGGTTGCTATGGTTGTTAGCATATGGATGATAGTATATGCTTGTGTTTTAAAATTTAAATCTTAAATAAGATTATTAAATTACCTTTGTTTAAATTTCGGGGACGAAATTATTTTAAGGGGGAAGGAATGTAATATCCCGGAAATTTTAACAATATCAATTTAATAATCTGTTAAATAATTAAATTGATATTGATGATCTTTGATAATAAGATTTGAATTTAATTTAATAATCTGATTAAATTAGTATAAATTGGTGATTTTATCTTTTAAAAGTTAATAAGATATTTTCTATTTGAATATATATATTTATTTATATATATTGTAAATAGAAGCTTTGGGTAAATTGGGAATTTAGATTTAATTTAATATGACTTTTCAAAGTTATTTAAATTAGTAAATTTATAGTTTTAAAATACTTTAATTGCTTAAGATATTTTTACTTAAGTTTAAAATTTTATAAGAGTTAACAAAAAGGCTTGTTTTGTTTCTTTTTAAAATATCACTTGATAATATAATCTCTTATATAAATTATTTAAATATCAAATATGTTAATTTCATATAATAAGTATAATGTATTATTTTTATTAATATGAATGGATTTTAAAGAATATGAAATTGTTATTTAATTGAATAAATAGTTATATATGTATATATATATATAACTTGACTTTTTGAATTGAATCTTAGGATTTAATTTAATTGAATTTGAATTTAAGCTTTGAAATTCAAGAGAATAAATATTTAAATTGTTTGGATATTATAATATTTGTATAAACTTTTTTTTATAAATATAGTTAGTTTTGTTTCTTTAAAAAGTAATTTATATATAGATAAGTATTTAATAAATTAAGAAAAAGGCTTTTTATTTTACTTTTAAAATAAATAAAAATAAGATAAATACTTAAGAGACATATGTCATTATCCTAAAGCTTTGTATAACATGTGTAAGGCATTTAACTCTTGAAAATACACTTGTAAACATTATAATAACTCAAAGTAACAAGTGGCATTTTTAGATTTAATTTTCTTTTATTTTTATAAAAATCATAAATTTACTTATATAAACATATACATTTCATTCACTTCATTCTTTCCTCCTTTTCAAAACAAGAGAAACTCAAATGTAAATTCTCTAATACAAATCTGGAAATATTCAGTAATCAATATCTCTCAAAACCTTTCTCAAACAAAATATGTTCATATGCAAATCTGAAATCAGAGAACCAAATGCCTCAAACCAAAAATCAATCCCTATAATCTCAAATCAAAACAAAGACACTGCATTTTTCTCCAATCTGTAATCAAGTTCAGCCTGTAATTCTTTTCAACATTTAAGCCTACCTGCATTTTTCAAATCTGGAACAAGTAATCGAAGTCTCCTGCCTGAAATTCTTTTCAAATCTGAAGTCTTCAGTTTGCATTCATTTCTTCAACCTGGAAAACAGCATGCATGTAGTTTAGATTAGTAAAGCTCCATCAACTCAAGCATTTTATCAAATTCCAGTCTCAAGTTTAAAGATCAAATAAGTAAGGCAATTCAAGTTTTAAAATACAAGAAGCTTTTTCAAATCTGGAAGCTCTGTCATCTTTGAACAAGTGAGTAACACTTTTTATTTAAAACTAACTTAAGTAAATTGCTTGATTTCTTCATGTGATAATCATGTTTGAAGTGAATAAATATGTAATGTTTGTATGTATAACTGAAAGCTGCTGTGAACAATGGATGTATTGTGTGCATATGTAAATATATATGTGTGTATGCTGTTTCTTTCTATTTGCCTGTTCTGTTTTGATTTTCCAGGCACAAAACTTCATTAAAATACTTATCATAAGTTTCTGATAGAATGAAATTTATAAAAATAAAGCTGTTGATTTTCTTAAGTTAATATTTAAAATTGTAAGTAAGTTAAAATATTAGTTTGTTGTCTCTGGAAACATAAGAAAAATCAGTGCATGTATATATAAGTGAAAATTCAAAATAGGTAATTCACAAATCCAGGATTATAAATCGAATATCTAAACTATAATATGATTTTTAACATTAAAATCATGATTTTTAGCTTAGTATTTAAGGAGCAGTTCTGTGATGAACTAAATATGGAGTTTTGGAAAATTATGGTGATCTTTTGATTTGTGGTAGCTGGGGTTTTGGGTAATGACAGAGGAGTGATCGGAGATGGTTGGAAAATTGTCTGGAAGATGTTTAATTCATGGAGGAGGTAGCAGTAGTGGTTTCTTTGTTAGAACCCTAGTTTTTGCTAGTTTGGGTAAAATGATCATCGCGACTTCCATGATGGATCGAGTGCTACAGGCGTTTGAGAGAGTGAAGTTTGTTCGATAACGATGACATGGTCGAAGTTGCAGGAGTTCAGGTGGTCGGAATCGTGAGCACGAACGATGTTGACAGGTTTTGATCTGTACGATGGTTCCTGTTCCAGGCTTTGATTTTTAGGCTCGATTTCGATTTTGCGTGATGTTCGAAGAGGTGATGGTCGTTTTCTGGTAGGTGGATGATCGTCGATGTGTGGAGATACTCGGCGATGGACGGAGACGCCGCTGGTGGATGTGCACGTGCACGCGATCGAAATGTCTGGTGAAGTCTGTTAGCAGAGAAAGGTTCCAGTGTTGCTCGAGTTTTCTTGAGTGCGACTCGAAGTTTTTAAGTTTTGACTCGAAGTGATTTAAGGGAGTCTCGAGTATTTTTGTGTGTTACCAGGTTTTTCAAACAGGCTGTCTGTTTAAATTTAAATCTAAATTTAAAGACTGTAAAGAAACATTTAAAAACAGGAAGTTGAATTTTTAAAAGATATAAGATTTCTTTAACATGTAAAAGTTTTTGAATTAGATTTAAACTTTGATAAAGACAAATTGTTATTCATTTTAAGTCTCAAATTTAAAATGAAATTTAGGTGTAAATTTGAAATGGATATTTTCAAATGTAGGAAGAATGATAATTTATCTATGGATAAGAAAAATGTTTTATCTTAAAGTTGAAATCATTAAACTTAAAGGTAATTAAAAATGGTTTAATAAATTTAATAAACTAATGTTTTGAATTAATTAATTTATTATTAAAGATTTAGAATACTTTGTAAATGAATAACTTGATTATTAATAAAACAAAGTTTTATCTTAAGAAAATTAGAAGTTTATATTCATTAAATTTATAAGGAATTTAATGGATAATTTATTTATTTGATTAATTAATCATTTGGATTAATTAATAGATACTTAAAGGTTTAAACAAATTAATTAATAATTAAGATTAATTAATTAGGAATAATTAATTTATAATTAAGGATTATAAATTAGAGTATTAATAAATGGTTAAGAATTAATTAGATGAATAATTAAATATTAATTAAGTTATGGTTAACACTTAATTAATTAAATAATTTAAAGATTAATTAATTGGTTATAAAGATTTATTAATTTAAAATTAATAAATACTTAATCTAAGTTAATTACTTAAGAAAAGTAATTATAGAGTTGTTAATAGTTAATGAAGGTCATTAACTATGGATTATTTAATAATTAATTAATGTAATTAATTTTAATAGTTAATTAGATTAATTAATTTAAAGATAATCATTTTAGAATTTGATTTAAATAAATTACTTAATGGAAGTAATTAAGAATTAATTATTATTGTAATTAATTGAAGTTAATTTGATTAGTTAAGTTAATTAATTAGGTTTAATTAATTTAGAATAATCAAGAGATGATTTGATAATAATTACTAAATTGTAATTATTAAGGTATATTATTTAGGGAAGTTAGTAATAAATAATTACTGGAAGTAATTAAGTGAATAATGATTTTATTAATGGAAGTAATTTAAGTTTAATTACTTTGAATAATTAATCAAGAGATTTATTAAGAAATTAATTAAGGAGAATTAATTTAATAAATGAAAGTAATTAAGGGTAGTTAATTACTGATTGAAGATTAATCAAGGTGATTAATAAATGTTGTTAAATTTAAAGTTAATTACTTAATTAATTTAATTAAAGTAATTAATAATTAATTTGTAATTAAGGATCATTAATTAATATAATTAATGATATAATTAAGATTGATTAATTAAGTATAATTAATAAATGAAGTGATTAATTAATGTAATTAATTAAGGTTTAATATAATTAATTATAGTTGATTAATTTAATTAATTATAGTTAATTAATTAATGAAGTAATTAAAGGTTAATTACTATAAGTGGTTAAGGTTAATTAATTTGAGTAATTAATTAAGGATAAATTACTTGAAGGTAATTAAAAGATAATTAATCAAAGATGATTAATTGAAAAAGGTAATTAGAGGATAATTAATTAATTTGTAATTAATTAATGTTTAAGTAAGAAGGATTTATAAAATAAAAATAATTAATTTAATTCACTTTAAATTAATTAGAGATGATATAGATCATTACTTATGAATGGGTGATAATATTGAATACTTGGCATTGATTGATATCTCTGATGAGATATATGCTGTGTGATATGGATGTTAGTTGAATTGTGATAATATGGATTATCTGATGATATTGATAATGTTGATTATCTATTGTGAATTATCTTTCTAAGTGTATAAAGATAATTGAATTAAATTGTTTTAACCTTTAAAACAACTTGGCCTTAAAAGATACGTTTTGGATTTCGATGAGACCGGGATCGGGTTTCCGTATACCGGATTTCCAGGTCTGGAGACCCGAATACCACATCGATCCAAATTTACGTTAGGTCGTGAAATCCAAATGGAGCAAGTGAAGACTCGAGGTGTAAGAACGATTCTTTGTCAGTATAACTCTGTGGGTGATTCCGTAATGAGTTGACGGAGATAGTACTTTCAGATTCGAGATAAAGATTTAGAGTGCAAGGGTTATTGTCGTTAACTCTGAGGGTGATTCCAATACGAGTGTAACGAGATAATGCCTTCGGTTTCGTTCGAACCCGGAACGAACTTGTATGGATTGAATGCTTTCAGCACATCGTCAGGTGGACGATGAGCATTCTAAGTGATGTGTTCTTTTCTAAGGTAATCGTGACCTCAAGCCTCACAAACCGGGAATGGCTAAAACAGGGGAGGTGCAGCAAGGTTAGTGGGTAGCACCCAAGTAGGACAAGATGACCTCTGTCTAGATGTCCCTTTCTATTTTCGACTTAGTGTGTGCGGTTGGTCATGACAACCGTGGGGTATCTTGTGCGGGAATTATCCAGTAAGGGATGTTCCGACCTTGTGTTGCAGGGGATTGGGAGTGATCCTCGGTACGGTGATCTAGGCCACGTACTGTGACGGGCGGTACCCCGGTAGCCCTGCCATTGATGGAATCCAAACTCCAATAAGTGCCGTACGTATTAGTTGTGCCCAACTATGTTGGAATGTGAGATGTAAGCATTTCAGCTATTTCATATTTATTTGAAAACCCTAGACCTATTATAATACAATCGAATTTCCTATCAAATGTTTTGGTTAGCGTAAGGTAAAAACTTACCCATATTTATTGGTGGGGAGTCTTACGTGATACCTTTTCTTTCAAAAGGTTTTGAAGTTAAACAAGTTTAACCTGTTACTCACACCAGACCCATGTCTGACCCAAGTTGTTTATTTCTGTTTTATAAACTCTTGGGTACTCAAATTTTTACGAGTAGCCAAGGGATTCAGGTTTAGCTTTGACGAGTAATCTGGAGGAGCAATGGAGCAGGAGGCTTCGGCGTTGTAGATATAGATAGTAGTTTTCCGCTGTGTTGATCTTTGTATTGATCTGTATTGTGTTGAGATGTAATAACTAGACAGATGTTTATAACTGTCTAGTATGAGATGTGTAATCTGTGTAACTCTGATAGATGATGTATATGATACTATGTATGTGATATATTATATTTCGTTTCGTTTCCGCTGTGAGTATCTGTTGTTGTTTTCTTTTCTCTTCTTCTCTTTTCTATTTCTCACCCCTTTCTTTCTTACTGTCGATGCGATTTTCCGGGAGTGGAAAGTCGGGTCGTCACAATATGTTTTTGATATTAAGATAGTTAATGCAAAGTGGTTATAGTAATACTTGTATATTATGTTGAGACTAGACCTATTTTACAGTAAACAATTGGTAATGCATATAGTGCATAATCCCTTAAGAAAAGTTTTTTTGATGGAAGAATCAATAAGAAATAAGGTAAATATATACTTTTTCCTTTTTTATCATTTGAATCAAATTTTGACTCATAATTTGATGTAGAGATTTATTCTAAAACAAGATTCAAATTGTTTAAATTTTAGTAATTTTATATTCATAAGATATCAACTCTTTCTTGCATACTAACTTTTGATTCCATAACTTTCTTCTGTGCGATATCAGACTTATATCCTTGATTAATCGGTACATGTAATGTATTCAAGGAGTTATGTAGGATTAATTAAACAACAGAATCAAATTGAGCTGGAGGGTAAATGTGTGAAGATTTCATTGTATAAGCCATAGCCTGCTAATACAAGTTTATGGTAATATGAAGACCATGATTTGTAATTAAAAATGATCAAATTCAATTGTTACATGGAAACACAAATTTATAGATACTCTATATTCAGACTTCCTTATATTAACAATATTTCATTTTGTGTCTACAGGACATGAATAGTTGTTTTCAATACCTACTGGTAAGTAACAACAGCCTACACACATTAATATGTGTTTTTGTTGAAGGTTATATATTTCAATTACACTCTTATGTTACAATTATGATATGTTTAATATGATTCTCTAAGTCATATAGGTAGTTCCTAGACATAAACCATGAGTAGAGTAGCAAGTTCAAACTCAAATCTATGCATATGCTCTATTTCTGCACCATACATTAATTTAAATCACCTCCTAATCAGATATTGGATGATTGCAGGCATGACGACGGAAACATTCTGGGTGCCAAACAACACCCATACAGCAAAGAAAGCGACCATGGCCAATTTCAGTATCATAACCTATACGTATCCTGAACCCAAATGAAATGATATAGGGTGATGGCTGGGAATTGTGTATGACCTCAGGAGGTATATGAGCATGAGGAGGATAATCAACATTCAAACTATCTATGAGAGTATTGGCGGCACACCTGCTTTGCAATATGGTGATTCTACTGCACATGGTAAGGTTTTTTTTTTACAAAAATAAATAAATTCATGTTATATTTTGTATTGAATCTATGTTATAAAGTTTCCTGGAAGATGTGTTCTCTAACCTTAGATATCTCAGGTATATGCCATTTAGTTAATATCGGTATCAGCCGTATATCGGTCAAGTACCAATATGCGAAATTTTGAAATATCAGAGATAATATCGGATAACATCATTAAAATATCGGACATGTTATAATATCAATATCAGCTAAATATCTGACACGTATCAATACACATTATTTAAATCAAATGATAACGGAGAAAATAATGATCATGTTAACATGAAGCTATAAATGCAAAAAAATCATGTAGTAAGCAAAATAATAAATACTAAAGTCATAATATCAAATTGTTCATAGTTAACAACCATTCATTCTATGATCGGTAGTACAAAATAAGTTCATGAAACCTAAAGTATAAAACTAAAAATAATCAACATTTCCAGTACTTTCTTCTTCTCCACCTTCTGTTACATGGTTTTCAAAATCATCCCTAGCATTTTCTAAACCTGCATCTATCTCCATTGTTTCTTCATTTCCATCTTCGTTAGACGAGGAAGGTTGATTTGCTATTTGACTTCTACTCCAAGATCTTGGTGCATTATCAACAATTGTCCTTGCCTCTCTAAATTGTGTCCATGTTAGATCATCACGGTCCATTGGAATCACCCTTCGTCGTTTTCATCAACCCCTTTCAAAAAAATGGGATTCTCATAGTCAAGGTTATGCTTATATTTTTGCACATATCGACACTCCAATTTCTTGTTATAGTGAATGAAGATGGTATCATTCAATTTTTCTTGCAAAAACCTGTTCCTTTTCTTTGAGTGTATCTGAAAAATGAACAAATTATAACCCCCATAAAAACAACACCATAGGAACAATATATTTATTATCACTTTATTCACAATTTATATGTATTATATTCATGAAAGTAAACTGCAGATTTTTAAGAAGCAGCTCAAGAAGAAGAAAAAATGGAACTAAAAAGAATAATATATAAGCTACTAAAAGTTAAGTGGATATGCTGAATATGAGTTTATATGTTGTGTGAAATTCAATTAATGTTGCACTTACTACCTATTTCTTTTTAGTGTTTATGAGCTGTGTATGGCTGCTAATGCAACATTTAATGTTGCACTAAATACAAGTTATTTGGCTGTTAATGCAAATTTGACTATGTAATATAACGTTCATTTAAATGGCAACAACAACCGTTTGTATGAGATACATACGTAATATTTATATTCAAATATTTAACACAGTAAATGCATTTTGGTTATGAGGGATAACTATAGTGAATATTGCCAGTAATTCAAGTTAAATAGGTTGTAGCAAATCCATCCAATACAAAGTTATAGGTGCTGTTAAGGAAAGAAAATCCATTGTATTAAATGTTGATTTTTTTTTTTGAAAGTTGGTACCTAGATGCTATTACATACATGAATGTAGTACCTTGTTGTTTATGAGAATTCATACAATTAATATTGGAAAAATTGTCTGTATACCTTGTTGTTTATGAGAATTGATTCCTTGGTCACATTTCCATGATTAAGAGGCATGAATGTAGTAGCAATAGTGTTTGGTTAATACACTGATAAACAAAATAAAGGCTAATAAATTTCATTAACATAGAACAATAACAAAATATAAATGAAGTATAGCCATTTAGTACCTCCTGCCATAAATGTTCCAACCACACCTTACTGGCTTACTCCAATTATTGAAGTGCATCCCATCCACATTATTTTACTAGTTTTTAGAGTTTGATATATTACTTGCACGCTGCAAATCTAGCTATAAACGTTCCAACCATGAGCTGCATATTTTATGACACCTATTCAAATACAAATGGTGGGGCAAAGAAACAATCTATTGAAAAAAACCAAGTTGCGAGAATTATTGATGATACATACATGTACTATCGAATGTTTTGCAACCAACGATTTCTTTGTTCAAAAAGACTTGAGTAATTTTTACACTTATTATCAGAGATGGAATAATGGTTCGTTTCTGTGTGTTAACATTTTCCGGTTGTGCAGGAAGATGCAAACTCCAAGGATGACTGAGGTGACTTCAAGAAGCTAAACCAGCTCGGATGCTAACCATGTAAAACCAAGGGAAGATGCAAATAGTTCTCATATGTTGGGTTCGTAGGGGACATGTGTTAAAGTTAGATGCCCTTGTGGGAGTTCTTTGCATACCAATTCTATGATTCAGGTACCTATTAATGCTCACTTAACAATTTTGTTTGTATTAATATTTTAAAGATGAACAAGTTTGTAATGAAACAAGCCAAAGCACTATATTCTCAAGAGTCTGAATCCTAATTCCGACTAAGTTACCACATGTGTTAAACCCTAGATTCACCATTCTCCTGCAGTTTTAGGTAATTTAATTTCTCTTACATTTTGTCTACTTTTCTTTATTTATCTCAAGTTCCTTACTGTCAATTATTACTTCTGATCCATAGGGCAAGATGACTACCTTTGCTGAAAGATAAAATTACCGCGTTTGCTGAAAGATTAGGATGAGGTTATAGAGGCAAGATGATGCGTAGAACTTAGAAGGAAGGTGCTTAAAGTATAGATGTGCAGTAATAAGCATTCCACAAGGAATTAGCAGCAGCAGCCTCCAATGCCGGCTGTCAATTTCAATTTTTTATGCTCTTGGATTTTGGTGACAGATGTTGAGACTAATAAGCCTTGGGGATATGCCTTTATTTAGTACATGCATACAAGAGACATGAAGAGTGAGCTCACTAGTTTTATTTCTCTTTAAGTTTCAATTTTTATGCTCTTGGATTTTGGCAAGTATCTTCTTAGTCCTCATCTTTAACTTGATCATTGTTTCAATTTGGCAGGAATTTCAGATATTATATTTCTCTTTTTATAAGTTTCTAACATTTGAAAACATGCGATGGCTTTGTAATGCTTCAATCATCAGTTTTTTGGATGGACATGCTATATCTCCTCAATTTAAAAGCAAGTGCTCATAATTTTTTCTACATGGTGCAGCTACCTACAAACAAGCTAATGGAGAAAGCTAGATAATAGAAGAGTTCTTGTCGACGTCGAGCGTGGTAGAACTATCCCTAACTGGAGACCTCGATGACTGGGTGGTAGTCTAGGTTCTACTAGGATTGGAGGTGATGACCTTAATCAAAGGATATCTGGAAGGTAATTATTACTTTTCTTACATAACTATACATTATATAATTATCTTATCAGTGTATGTATATCTTCTTTGAAGCATGTATACCATGCCTACTTTTCGTCACCCGACTGTTCGATATTTTTTCCATTGCACGTGGGTTTTCTATGAAAAATTCCTCAAATCTCCCCTTATATGTTTAATCATCTCCTTCCCTTCTTTTAAACTGTATATAATCATGTGTACAAGCCGTTAAAATGTACATATGTTTTAGTTTTATATCCATTGTATCGTGGTTGTAGCCTTGATCATAAGGTGGAACACATTTTGGTTTCTAGTACTTGGTTCCCCCTACATGTTATGTACCCACACTAATCTTTAATATTCAGATAAATTTTTAAATGCAGCATTTATCATATATATATTTAAATCGAAGCATTAAGCGTTCCTTGAATTTGAGAGTTCTGAGGTATGAAGCTTCCTTGTTATATATATATATATAATAAAGGATTCTTTTATTTCATTTTATGTGACATGCACATTGAATTTGAAGGTGGCAGAGGTTGTGGCTGAGACAATAAATGGCCACCTACTTTCTTAGCACACCCTTCAAGTTCAGCCTCTTCCTCCAAATCAAGTTCATCTAAGTTGTAAGTTGCATACTAATCCAATTAAATTCCTCCATAAAATAAATATAGTTATTCTCATATAACAAGCATACTAATCCAATTAAATTCCTGATAGTTGTACACTTCATTATCAAATACTGTACTGAATGCTTATGATTTCATATTTATTAATATGGTAAAGATACCATCAATTTTTCTAACACTGATATATGTCAACACACATGGTGTGATGAATGAATAATTCTGTTATTATCTAGGCATTCGTTGATATAATTTTCTGTACACTATTGCCCATCAACATAGCTGGAACTTGGTTGACGTTTCAACCGATTTAATATATTCACTAGAACTGCCTTATCAAGTAAAAGTATGTGACTGATAAAATTACTGCAACTTGAAAAATATGCATTAAATATATCACTGTGCAAATATTGCATAGAACTTCCAGTTACATGTTTATTGAAAAACACATTTTTTTCAACTGGAAATTGTACTCTTTATATTTAACTAACAATTATACGTCTAAAGCTTACTGTAATTACTACTCACAGGATGTTGACAAAGCCATGGTTAGTGATAGCTCAACAACAAAAAGTCAAGAAAAAAAGACGGAAGGAGGAATCTTGCCGAGTTCAGACTGCCCTGTTGGCAACAATTCAGTAAACCAATGTCTAACTATCTTCGTACTGCCACTTTTCATTTTCAGCCTGTATTTGAACTACTTTTATGCACGTTTTGTCGATAATATTAGATGCAAACTTGCTTTCTAGATATTGTGCATTTGTCTAATTTTGTATGCAGTTGGTTTATAAATTTTATCTCTCTTTACGGGTTTATGTAAACTTTGTTCATGGATATTGTGTTCAACTTATTTTATGGAAGTGATTAATAGTTATGCTTTTATTTTACAATTTTTAGTTTGATTTGTTTATGTTATGTACATTAACTGATTAAAATATAATTAAATGTAGTTTATATTAATGATATGTGTGAATATTGCAATGACACAACATTGCTGTCAATTCTTTGGAAAAAAAATGCATATCCCTACGACAGCGTTTATACATTGCTGTCAATTCATTGGAAAAAATGCATATCCCTACGACAGCGTTTATACATTGTTGTCAATTCATTGGGAAAAAAAATGCATATCCCTACGACAGCGTTTATACCTTGCAGTAGAAAACTATTAACAGCGTTTATACCTTGCAGTAGAAAAATTATTAACAGCGTTTAAAAAACGCTGTAGAAAGTGGGTTTTTGACAGCGTTTATATTTTGCAGTTAAAAATTTAGGGTCAACGACCGCATGTCGTTATACAGCGTTTTTAAAAACGCTGTGAAAACTTTTAACAGCGTTTTTCAAACGCTGTGAAAAGTCTTTTTTGTTGTAGTGTCAGTAGATCCTCTGCTACCTTACATATTTATTGAAGTTGGCATCTTCACCCCTGTTTGGATTTTGAACTGAATTGTTTTGAATGGTGGTTGTGTCTGCATCTCATTGTTAAGGCTGATGTATCTGCTTGTTTGTTCATTGGCCTTGTAGCTTTGTTCTGGATGATGTTGTGTTCTCGGCCATGTGTTCATTTGTGAAATCTGAAGTTGTAGCCTAGGTCTGCATATTGTAGATGTTCTCTGGTTTGCATTCTTCCATACTGCTATGTTATGGTCTGCATTTATACTTGATTTATCTTGTAGTTCCACTTCTAGTTGGGTATGATGGCACTGTGGTTAGCCTTAACCACTGCTTGGATTTCGAACTGCATGTTGGTTTTGTATTCATGTTTATAGCAGTTGCTGTTGGTTCACTTGGTAGCTTTTGTTGTTGTCCAGTTCATTTAGTCGTTCACTTTTGCCTTCGTGGCCATTGCAGTTGATTATGCAGTTTAAGTTTCATATAAACTGTTTGGTTTCACTGATCACTTATGTACATGTGTTGCATTTTTATCATTTAGAGCGTGCATTATATTTGAGTGCACATATGCTTAGCTATGCATGCTGTCCATACCTGACTGTGTTGTCTGCATTTTCATCACTGACCCTTGACAGTAACCTTGATCTCTGTTGTTGGGTACATCTCTGTAACACCACTGCACTTTGTAGTTGCTGATCACTTTCATTCATGTATGGTTGTATATCCAAATGATATATGGACTTTGAGTAAATGCTTCATTCATTACTGAGTTACCAGATTCATTGCTTTGACCTGTTTCTGTATCTATGTTGGTATTTGCTTGACCTTGGTTTGGGTTCTGCATTTTTGAGATGCAGTTTCCTTCATTGTTGTATCTTTGGGAGTTTGATGTCGTCTGCATCCATGTAGTTTGTAGTAGCACTGTTGTTGTATTTAACTTGTGACATTGTGATCTTTGTAGTCTGATATTCGAGTTGTATTTTTAAAACTGCCGCTTATGTATAGATATATCTGTGAATAAGTTGTTTATATACACGTATGGATACCAGGGAACTTGATGAGTTCTGCACTTTGATCATATCTGGTCCACTTTGTTACTTAATCTGTACTTGTTGTATATGTCTTCAACCAAAGTTCTTTGTAGTTATTGTGTCACTGCATGCTTGTTAAGGCTTTTGTGGTTCCAGTTACAATTGTTATGTTGATACTGTCTGCATATAGGTTCATAAATGTTGGCATTTTTTTTGTAGCTTGGTTGAGTTTACACTGTTGTGATTTCATCACTTCAGTCTGGTAGTTTGCATTGTTGCTGTTGGTTGTTGTACATTTTGTTGCATTGCCATCAGTGCTTGCAATACTTCGTTTAGTTGTTTGGTGGTTCTGCATTGATGTTGTTTTGTATTCATTGTAGGTTGGCATTCTGCTTGTGGTCTCTGATCACTATCTATTATTGCCTTCGCCTGTGTCACTGTCCATATTTATAGTCTTGAGTCTGCATTATTGTTAATTGTATCTCACTGCATCCCTGGATGCTGTGTTGATGTCCATCTGTTTGTACATTTTGAGATCATCATCATATTGTACATTGTTATGGTCTCTGCACTAGCATGCTGAGGCTTGTTGCAGTTTGGTTATGTGATGTTGCCTCTGTGTATTTGTAGCAGTTGCATGTTGCACCGTTATCTATGCACACGAGTTGGCGGGGCAGTGCACACGTGTACGAATGCACACGTGTGTACGGCAGCCAATCGAGTTTTGACGGTTTTAAAGTGACAATTTCAATTATTTTAAATTGATTTAGTCGATTTGATAAATTGTTTATCTATCTCTGTTGATGTTTTAAATCTGCTGATTTATTGTTAACACTGTTTAGTGTTAAAATTTTCCTTATCCGATTTCTTTGTTAAAAGAGTCGGATAGACGAGAATTATTGTGACTGTCGTCTATTTAAATTATTATTGCCTCTATGCACTAATAAACTGGTTTGAATTAGACTGACCTGTGTATTATTTTCTTTTGAATATAATACTTGGGTCAGACCGAGTATTTTACAGCTTGAAGATTTTCGAGCAGCGAAGTTAGAGAGAGAGTAAAGAATCACTTTAGTTTCAGAAAATTGTATTTTAAGATATTCCGCTGTATCAGTATTAAATTGTATAAAACTCTGATGTATTATAAAAAGATTTATAGTAATGAAATAAATTCTCATTTGTTTTAATTCATTGTTATTATTCTGTGTTTCTGTGGCTGATTCTGTTTAAACGTCAAATGTCACGTACCGGAATTTTCGACTTTCGAAAATTCGACATCGATACTCACTTTATCGACTGCCGAGCAATCGAGTGCCGGAAACTCCAATAGTGAGGGTTTTAGAAAGAAAGAAAAGGTAGAAGAAGAAGAAAGCAGAAGAAGAAAAGAAGAAGAACAGAACAACATCAGATACAGAAACAATATCAGAATCTCACATATCGCAGCGGAACAATATACAATAGATAATTACTAGTCTTTTAAAACAAAGAACTATATCAGTTTATACATACATCAATCATCAGAGTCAATATACAACAATGGACAGTTATATAACTTGTCCTCATACAGAATACACAGCGGAATAAATACTATCAGATACAAATACTACGTCTCGTCATCCAGCTTGCTTCCAAAGTTCCAGAATATCCAGAATATCCTGATAATATAACTCTAGGCTGCCCGTGTGGAAATTTGTGGGCACCCAGAGTTTAGAAGGGAAACAATAAACTCTGAGTCAGTCATGGTGACTGGTGTGAGATCGTAAAACAGTTATTTTTCACAAAGAAAATAAAACAAACTCGCAATGCTTTTGGAAAATGAAACTACCATAAGACCTCCCACCACACACACAATGCAAACGCAGACTTGGAGGAGATTTCTTCTTATGACAGTCAAAGATGCTTACTACGTAAAATCAAATCCTTTTTGATATTATTATTAGTGCATAGTGTAGAAAACATTTCGAAAGTATAATATTAATCTTAGCCAACATACGACCAGTATCGTATGCCTACTATAGCTATTATGTTCAATAGCAGGTTACCGCCACATTCCATAGCAGGTAATACAACTAAAACCGTACAAGGCTCGTATTGTTTCTTTGGATTTCCAACAAATGGTCAGGCTAAGGAACTTCCTTTTCCACGATGGGTACGTCCCTGGAATAGACGACCCGAGAACCTAACCGGATCTCTGCCAACACAAGGTCGGGTTACCTCTGCAAAAATAGGTAACTACTGACATGCGTATGCCATCCCCCGATCGTAACCGATCTTCCCGAGGATCCCCGATTTCCAACAAACCACATAGATAATAATGCAGCAACCACATAGGTTAAGTATCTGGGCTCCATACCATGATACCACCTCTATCCAGAAGGAATGACATACACTAAGGGGCGCTACTCCCTAGAACCTTGCCGCATCCTTCCTGTTTTGACCATTTCCGGGGTGTGAGGCTCGATGAAGTCTCGTCCACAAAGCTACGCTTTCTACAAAGCCATGCTTCGGGTCAAACAAATGATCAACCTATGATCACAAAGATATAAGATCAAACAAATGATCATATCGCAAATGATCAAACACTGATCATTTCACAGCAACACTCAGTATGCCACGTTACCAAATTGGGAGTATATCGCTGATAAATTTCAACTACATAACCTCTGAGCTCGTACGTCTCAGAGAAGGGTGTTAAGCTAAGAGAATAAATTCTCCGCCACCAACAGAAATGTATTTGAAAGGAATCAGCTTTATATCTCAAATTGTAACGTCAGACACACAATCCATACAAGTCTGTTCCGGGATCGAACAGAACCGAAGGCACTTCTCACGAAGCCCTTGCATATCCGGATAAATTTCTAATCACGTCCGGACTTCCCGTCACTAAGGGTGATAAAACCTCTAAACCGGAGATCAGCCGATGTAGAGTAACTCGACGGTAATCCTTCCGTTTTCAAAAATATCCGGTCTTCAACACCGGTCTTCGAATGCAATTCATAACGACGTATCACATATTCGGAATGGGTTATACGACCCCATGGTCCTTTCTCGGCTAACCCGAATAGTGAGCGATTATTTAAAACAAGTGTGGCATTCAAATTTATCAAATCACACCAAATACCTATCTAAAGGTAATTATTGATAGTCGGTTATTTAACTATCAATAAAGATGCGCGACATCATCAGATTCCAAATAATTTTCCCAAAATTATTTATCTTCAAAATTATCTTTACTAGATATAAAATTTCCACACTTCAAAAATAAATCAATATTTATTTTTCTAAACAGTTTCCCTTTTCTTTATAAATTCCATAGTGAATTTATAATTTCAAAATATCTACTGATATACGATTCTCAAATCATTTTCAAATATTCAATTTCATTTTATCTTTAAGAAGATAAAATCTCAAAACGTTTCATTTCATATTGGAAAAGCAATTCCATACTTATCTAATTATAAGTAATTCACAAATCATTTATTTTCAACATTTGAAAATATTCGATATACTTAAATCAATATTAAGTATAAATTTCATTTGTTAAGGAAATCATTTACTATAACAACATCTATTTGAGTCAAAACGAATGTTACGTAAAACATCGTTACGACGACTCAAAATCACTAGTATAGGGATTCGGAATTAAGATAGATATATAAATCCCAATACTAGACAAAAACATTTCCTTTCGGAAACCATTTACTATAACAACAGTGTTATAGTCCACCATTTCCTTATATTTCTCGAAAACGTCTATTTCAACAATGAATGTTGAAATCTATGTATTCGATACTTAATCATTTTTAAAACATCGTTAAAACAATTACTTCATTTCGTAATATCACTTTTCCAAAACATATCCATTTTACTTAATAATATATTCACTGTCCAAAATCGTGAATATATTTCACTAACCAAATTTCAATCTTTTCTACACATTTTATTTCAATAAAAATTCGCTATCCAAAATCGCGAATATATCTTCTTTAATAACCTTCTATATTTAATTTATCAAATTCATTTTATTTTCGAATTTATAAAACAACGTTTATCAATTCACCTTTTTATATTCCATAACACTTTGATTTATAAATTCCTTTTTATTGACTTCTATAATTCACTTATCAAAATAAGTGATTTCGGATTTATAAAACAATGTTTATAAATCACTTTTATACTTTATAACAATTTCGACTTATGAAATCGTTTCATTTAGCAATTTCTATTTATATCCCATCTAAGTGCAAAAATCTAATTTATCAGTAAATTACTTATAAATCTTTTATTCTACAACATCTATTCACTTTATAACTTCACGTTATCAATCTATTAATTTCATTCACTTATGAAATCCATTTATACTTTTTTTAATACTTATAAAAAATTCGTTTTATAAGTCCAATATTTTGATTTATAAAATATCAATTTTATAAATCTTTTTATACAAATCGTTTATAGTTATTCAAAAATCCCAACTTAAACCATTTTATAAATAAATCAACTATTTAATTCAAAAATCACACTTTGGTTAAATTTCACCAAAAATATTAACTTTTATAACTTTAAATTTTTAGACGCTTATTTATTTGAAATAAATCAATTCAAAAATTCAATAAAACGTCTACTTTCAAAAATCACTTTAAAATCCTTTTAAAAAAATAATATTGTTATTTTTAACTTCAAAAATGGATCTGATGATGCTACAGCATCAAACAATCAATCACAACAATCAAATATCATATATCATCATATGATAACAGAATATATCACAATATCTGTAAATAATCAATACGGTGAGGAATCCAGTTGGATCCCTCCAACCTGTTTCCCTGCATCCACAGATGTTAGCACAATACCAATTCCGCTCCAGTACGGAATTATCGCGGTATATGGGTTTAATAAATATTATCCGCTTACTAACGGCGCAATAGGGTCTCATCCGCTATACGAGGCGGGAAATCAATCAATCCAATATCTACATATGCCAATATGTATATATTGCTATATATATAGATATATATCCTACTATATCTAATATCACATCCAATAGCAATCAATAACTGCAAAAATTCCACATTCAATTTGAGTGAGAAGATCTCACCTTAGCTTTATTTATTTTTGCAATCCAATCCAATCCTTCTTTTGTTTTCTCGATTCTTAACCTTGTATAAACAAGTTTATACGATTCATCAATATTTGAAGCAATCGAACAAATCAACTTTTATTTGGTAATTTCAGTTATCCAATGGTTTTGTTTTAAACCAATTTCAATTATTAAATTTGAAACTAAATTTCTTATCTGATAAATTAAATTAGCCAAATTATTTTGTCAAACCATTTTTTTTCTCTTACCAATTAAATTAAATCGAATTCCCATTTGAAAACCTTTAGTATCCAAAATAATTTAAATTAGCCATTTTAATAAGTATATTTATTTTACTTACTTGAACTATATATACACATATATACCTTACTATATAATATATATATATTTTTTTATCTTCACTGTAAATATAATTTTTTTTTCTTTTCGTTCATATCCATATATATATTTATACATTCATATAAGTTTTAAATCGAAGAAAAAGAAGGAGATTACTGGCAGATACCTCACTGCTAAGCATGAATCCAGACCCAACGATTTGACTCCGACCTTGAGCACCACGACTGCACGTCGCCAGACCCATCGCAAAGATGAACTCGCCTCCATCCTCAATCTACAAAAATCGCGATCGCCACAGAAGTATGCGACAGTTACCATGCCACGCCGCTCGAGAAAACTGGCCTCGCCTACCTCCCCCTTGCCGTAATGACGAACCCCCATCACAACCTCAACCGCCTCGAGTACACCGACTTCGACAGTCCCCTCACCGCGGCGTCACGCGACCTTGAATTCGCGAGTCTTCCTTGCGGTTGCCATGTCGCGAAATCCCAGCTTCAAATCGACCGAGAGCTTCATCGCCGCTACCCCTATCACGGCATCGACCCCATCAAATTCGAACTCGGGTTCGAGTCCCTTCCACCTTCGAACGCGCGCGCCTTCTCCTGCTCGAAAATAGGCGATTGCCTTGAACCGATCTCGCGCGTTAACCCCCACCCTTATCGAGTTCGAGCTCGATCTCTCGCAACATCCCCTGAACGCGGTCGATTTCGTTTTGATTTAAAATGAGGGAGGGGAACTCGATTGAACAAATAGCAACGATTATTGAAAAGGGGCAGTTGACTTCAAATTCAAAGAGAACGAACAGCCAGTATTTTAATTGAAGTGGGAGAACGAGAGAAAGGAAAAGGGGATGTCGCCATTTTTCTTTTGATTTGAGCAGAACAAAAGAGAAGGAACGAACTGTTATTTAAAATTGAAGATCGCACGTTCTCCACGATTCCTCCCCGTGATGCTCGGCATGTTTTTGGCGTAAACCACGGGAAGACAGTGTGCTGAGTTGACCAAATATTTAAATTAAAAATAAATTTGAATTTAATTTCATTCTGATGCGTTTGCATATCGTACGGTCACGTATTAACTCTGAAAAATACGAAAATTGAAATCCGGTAATAACAAACTATTACGGACCCAATGAAACTGGTTTCGTCGAATTCCGAGACTGTGCCTCGGACGGCTATTTTTAAATTCAATTTAAACGATTAAATTTCAAAACTGAATAGAACAGTTTCAAATTCAATCCTGAAAGTTCTATTACCCTCAGAATTATCAATACCAATTTTAAAAGCTTTTGAAATATTTTTCTTCAACTTAAAATTGAAGATTCAAATTTTTATTCAATATTCAATAGATTAAATTTTAAAATTTAATCGCCAATTTCAGATTTATATTGGGAATTCAAATTAAATCATCGTTCAAATATTTAAAATTAATTAAATATTTTCGATTTAATTTGTTCAAAATTCAGGGTCGTTACAGACTTCCCTCCTTAAAAGAATTTCGTCCTCGAAATTACGAGTTAGGAAAAGTGGTCCTTAACTCGTCTATTATTTTCAACATCTAATAGTTTTATCAAATTGTCCAAACAAATCTTTCTACTAAAGATTCATTATCACTTCATCTAACTATCTAACACTTTCATAATTTTCAAACAATATTGTTTTACTTCACAATTCAAATTTAAATTCAAATTCAAATTTCAAACTTTCAAAATTTTCTTAAAATTATCTAACACTCGAAATTTTCGAAAAATTTCGCCAGCGTCTCCTTTGCGCGGCTAACACGGTACGACTACAAAACGTCCCTACGGACTCTCAGATTTCAAAAAGAAAAAGAAAAAGCCAAGCGGCTAGAGAAATAAGTCATCAAATCTCATATTCAAATTTAAATACATACCTTCTTCGAGCAATTCAAATTATCTTCGAAATCAAATCCAATTCCTTAATAACACCTGTATATCTACTAGCCATAATATCTAGTTATAACATCCAACTAATTTGCAAATTTTATTACAAAATTTCTAATATCAACTTCTTATACCATTTCTAGTTTACTATTGAAGTTATATCCATTATCATTCAATTTCACATTTCACATTCATTTGAGTTTTTAATTCCCAATTTCAATTCAATTTGGATTTAATTCAATTTCTGAATATTAAATTTTATCGGTTACCTTTCATTCACAACTGTATCATTTTAGATTAGTATCAGTTACTAATTCATCACAAATTCTAATTCATTTACAATTTCAAATTTGTTTTCAATATTTAATTTCAATTCCAGTTTTATTCTTATGTTCAATATAAATATTCCATATGAATTTTAATTCATCTTTCATTTCACATTTATAATTATTCAATCCACTTCATTGCTTACAAATTCGAAATGAATTTCAACATTCAATCTCACTTTTATGTACTTGCAATTGCAAACTTATTCATTCATTCACAATTGTATTCTCATAATTCAATACTCAATTCCAGAGTCTTTTCAACCTTTTCAAAACCATCTTTGAAAACAATTCAAATTTATCTTTTGAATTTCCAAAACAAAACCCAAATTTTCTAAACAATTTCCATTTAAAACAATTAGGCAGCAATTCCTCTTTTGGAAACCCGAAAATGAACACCGGTGATGTCGCGATCATCATCGGAATTATTTTCCAGCGACCGAAAAGAGTTTAGAGCTTTTCATTCCTTCAGAACATTTTTCAAAACCTTTGAAATTCATTTCCAACTCCAAAAATGATTTAACTTTCCAAATCTCCAAAATTTTCAAATTCTTTTCAAAACATTTCCAAAAACTTCTCTGGAATTCCGTTTTAAATTACAAATCACATTTATAATTTACATTCTCAAATTTCATTTGTATGTGAATTTATTTCTTAACTTTGGAGTTACGATTCCAATTTCTTATTCAATTTCAGTGATGATAATTCACTATTATTACTTCCTAACATCCATGCAACCATATACTATAGTACTTTATAGAGAAACATTTCTTTTCTATACAAAAATAGTTTTGGGCAAAATTATCTCATTTACCCTATTCAAAACAATACTGTGCCGAATTGTTCCATTCAAGTGTTAAGAAACCCCTTCGATACAGTTTTGCAGACTGTGCCGACGAAGGTTCATATACCACTCAATAGACCAATCATCACAATACAAAGAAATTTTATATTCACTAACAAATACACACTCATATCTATTATTACACTCAAACTCATTCTAGAGTACTGCTGACTCTATCTCTAATGAGTAACACCCAACAGAGCAGGGTTGTCGCTTAACCATATGCTCTGATACCACGTTGTAAGGACCCGATTCTTCGACTTTCGAAAATCGACATCGATACGTCCACTGTATCAACTGCCGAGCAACGAATGCCGGAAAACCGAATTCTTAGGGTTTTGGAAAGAAGAAAACAGAAGGGGGAATGTTACAAGGTGGAGGCGGTCAGAAGGGGGAATGTTACAAGGTGGTATCAGAGCTTTGGTTTACACAAAGCCTAGTTTATGACGTTTAATATGAATAGTTACTAGAAACACTTGGAAAGAAACCGTGTTTTTCAAATCTAAAGAAGTATAAAATTGTTTTTGAAAATAAAGATTTTTAACTTAAGAAAAGTTAAATTAAATTGAATTTGTATTAATAAATATATGATTTGAAGTTTAACTAAAGGAAGTTAAATAAATTGAAATTGATTTGATAAATTATTGAGATGAAAAGTTAAACTTGAAAGATAAGTGATTATACAATATGAATTGGGAAGTTTAAATTAATAAGTTGTTTAACTTATAAAATGAGAAAATTTAAGTAAAACCAATTGTTAAAATGGTTAAACAGTTTTGTTAAGTAAAACAAAATCTGAATTTTGAATAGTGATATGAATTTGACTTTAGTAAAGTTAAATAAAATAGAATTTCAAATAAATTTGAGCCGAACTTAAGTTGTATGGTGAAAATAAATGCAAGTGAAGATAAATGAAACATAGCTTAAGTAATAGTGAATCAAATTGAATTTGATATCAAAATGAATTGATAAAGTGAAGAATGAATATGAATTTGAGTTATAAAAAGGAAATTCAACTTTAACTGTAAAAGTAGATTAGTGAATATGGTGAGTATAAAAAATTTAATCTGAATTAGAATATAAACCAATTGAAATTAAGTGTGTTGAATCAAATTGAATGTAAGCAAAGTAAATAAATTTGGTTGCTAGTTGATTGTATAGAAATTCATTAAGTGTTAATGAAATTGAATTAATGGAAAACTGATAAATTTATATAATAGTTTAAATTGGAATTTTTGAATTATTATAAACGGCTTAAATTGAAGATTTGAAAAGTGTTAATAAAATATTGGAATTGTATAAGTGTTAAAAGTGAAATATTTAATGGATTTCATAAGTGAATGGAAATTACAGAATTAAGATTGTGAAGTTATAAAATGAATCAAAGTTGCGAAATAAAAGAATTTATAAGTAATTTACTTATAAATTAAATTTTTGATATAAAACTGAGTTATAAAAGGAATGATGAATAAAGTAATTTTTATGAATTGAAGTCTTTATGAATAGGAATAGAATTTATAAACGTTGCTTATAAATTCGAAACTGACTTATTTTGGATAAGTAAATCTTTATAGCTTGTTAAATGAAGTATATTCACGATTTTGGACAGTGAATATATTATTGAATAAAATGGACATGTTTTTGGGAAAGTGATATTTTTAAAACGAAGTTAATTGTTTTAAAAAGATGTTTTTAAAGGCATTGAATATCGAAACCATAGATTTCAACATTCATTGTTGAAATAGACGTTTTCGAATATAAGGAAATGGTGGACTATAACACTGTTGTTATAGTAAATGATTTCCGAAAGGAAATGTTTTGTATAGTATTGGGATTTATACATCTATCTAAATTTCGAATCCCTATACTAGAGATTTTGAGTTGTCGTAACGATGTATTACGTAACATTTGTTTTTGACTCAAATAAAAATGTGAAAGAGAATGATTTCCTTAAAGATGAAATATATACTTAATTTTGATTTAAGTATATCGAATATTTTCAAATGTTGAAAATAAAATGGATTTGTGAATTACTTATTTTTAAATAAGTATGGAAATGTTTTTCCAAATATGAAATGTTGTGAATATATTCCGTAAGGAATAAATGATTTGAAATTCATTTTTTTGAAGTCGAAGTTGAAAAGTTAAATGAGAAATTTGAACAATTAGTTCAATTTGAAATTTTTCAAAAAAGATTGAATCGTTGAGTTAAAATTGAGTTTAACTTCGACATCAAAGACAATATAAGTTGAGCTTTGAATTTCAGATGATGATTTGGATTGCATGTCTAACATTGTGAATTGATGACATAGCAATTGATCTCTATTAAATATATATCTGTTGGTGGCGGAGAATTTATTCTCTTAGCTTAACACCCTTCTCTGAGACGCACGAGCTCAGAGGTTATATATCGATAGACATCAATTCTGTGTTGAGAATTGACGATGTAAGCGTGAAATCCAAATTGAATGTGAAAGTCGATAATAAATGGAATTATGAATATGAATTAGGTTTGAGATAACCTTAAATTTCCAAATCGACTTAGAGGAAAATTTTGAAATCCTCTATTTTGTTATGAATATGGATATGTAAGTTTTCAGAACTTATATATATGAATACGGTAAATTTGAAACCGTTAGTTTAGAAAGACATTGTTATGGAAATCTTATGTATGTTTACATAGATGTTATATGTACGAAATGTGAAATGAAAGTACTACATATATGATATTATGTTTTCTAAACTGAGGATGTGGAAAAGTACCTTCCATTTATTATTAGAGAAGGTATTGGAATTCGTGAAGAGTGTCCATTTGAAATTCGTAGCTACGTAGAATTTACATTTAGTCAGAGTGACTATTTGAATCGGAAATCCTTCGCGATAGATCATCGTGATGAGATTAGATTTGATTGATGATTAGCGTAATTTGAGGGGCGAGATGCCCACAGTTACAAGCGATTCCACTTGGATAGTGGCGCAACCGCCGGGTAAACTGCAATCTAATGCCAGGCGAAATTTGAGGGGCGTGATGCCTACAGACACGAGCGATTCTACTGGGATAGTAGCGTAACCGCCGTGTGTACTTCAATCTATGGCGACAACCATGGCGAAATTTAAGAGATGAGAAATCTACAGCCACAAGCGACTCTACTGGGATAGTAGCGTAACCGCCGGGTGGAACTGTAATCCATGGGGGAACGTGCTTTCCATATCCATTTTTTTAAAAGAATTTTTAAAAGTATTTTCACTGGGAATTGAAGCAAGTATATTTAGTACTTGGAGATTTTTAGACCTGCGCCTGGCCAGCGTATGCCTAATGTCTGTGAGAACGAAGATGGACTTGTTAAATTTCGAGTTAGCAAGTATTTTCAAACTTTAAATAGCAAATCAATAGTTGAAATTAGAATTACATAATTCCAACCTAATAAACTAAGGAAGAGGATCTTTGTAATGTTTTGAAAGTCCACAGCTTTGGAAGAGATATATTATATAAATCTCTAACGTGACGGATTTTAAGTTTGAATCTGAGTTGTAAATTAAAAATGTTAGTAAAAGACTTTTGGGTTTTGAGTTTAGAAAATCAATGAACAAAAGAGAAGATAAGCAAAACTAATGAGATTAAACAAATGGAATGAATCTTATATTCATTTATTTGTATTGAGTTTCAAGCTTAGAAAAATTGAGTAGAGTATAAATATCGATGAAATTTTAACAACCTTTCCTTTTCGTGGACGAAAAGTTTTTAAGGAGGGGAGTTTGTAACGACCCTGAATTTTGAACAATTTGAATTGAAAATATTTAATTAATTTTAAATATTTGAAACGATGATTTGACTTGAATTTCAAATTATCAGAATGAATTGGCGATTTAATTTTTGAATTTAATCTATTGAAAGTTGAATAAAATTTGAATCTTCATTTTAAGCCGGTTAAAAATAATTTAAAGGCTTAGAAAATTCATATTGATAATACTGAAGATAATAGAAGCTTCAGAATTGAATTTGAAAGCGATTTGTTCAGTTTTGAAATTGTATCGTTTGAAATCGAATTTAAAAATAGTCTTCCGAGACACAGTCTCGGAATTTGACGAAACCAGTTTCATTGGGTCCGTAATATTGAATTATTACTGGATTTCAATTTTCGTATTTATCGGAATTGTTTTATGAACATACGGCGTATAAACGCGTATAAAATTTAATTGAATTCAATTTGAATTTCTGTAACAACTGGGGTTTTGCCCAAAATTTTAATCATCAATAAACGATTAAAGTTGACAGGTATTTGCTGTTTATTGTTGAAATTTTTATAACGATAAAATCTTCGTAAATTAACGATTTAATATCGATTGTTAATTTCTGTTTGAATTTGGAAATTGTAAATCGATTGAAATTCTTTTATTTAAATTTTTATTTGTACGAATGAATATATATACATAGTTTAGATTTTAACAACAAAATTAAACAAAAACAAAATTTGATTTAAAAAGAAATAAAATAAAATAATATCATACCCTATATTACCGGCCCATACCCTAACCCACGATCGTTTTCCCCTTTATCTCTGTAAAACCACGACCCCCTTTCCTTTATCTCATTTCATTCGTATAACCCTAACCCTAAAAACAAAAATAAGCGGAAAAAAAAATGGCGGCCGCTTCAATCTTTCGTTCCTTCGATCTGGAAAAAATTGGGGCTTTCGATTTGCTCTGATCTTTGGGCTTTCTAATTCGAAGCACGCGAGTGTTTCGATCGTTGCTAGATGTTTTCGATGTTGCCTGGTCGATCGATTTCGAGATGTTTTTCGTTAGCTGCCTCAATTTTTCTTCGATCTGGGCTCTTCAATCTAAAGGTGAGGAATTTTATTTCTCACATCTAATTCAAATTTTAGATGAATTCTGTCTCGTTCAATTGTGATTTTCGTGGTTAACATGGTTTTGATTTTCTTTGAACTGGTTGACTTCGATTTTGTGAAACTATAAACTTGTTCATTACGGCCTTGAAACTGCAAGTGTTCACTAATGTTGTCACTACATAATTGTGCATCATGTAGTTAATTTATGTTGGGTATGGATCTTCTCTGCAGTTTTGTTTTGTTCACACTGATTAGTTAAGCATGAGTTAGTTGTAGTTGTTGTTCTTCAAATCCTCACTTGTGTACATTGATGTAGTACTGTCCAGTTGCAGTATTATATTAGTTTACAATTCGTACATTCATGTTTTGGAGACTGTTTGCACCCAGTTGCATTTTAGTCTTCGCGGATATGTATGCAGTCACGTATGTATATACATTAATTGATATGTATATATGTATGTTCGAATTGCATTTTATTTTCTCTAGAAATGATTGACTTGGTCATGTACTTTTATCTTGGGCGAGCTCACCATATGATTTTATTTAAAAAAACTGCAAGCATGATTTTGGAAAGAAAAAAAAACAGTACATTTTATTTGTTGCACTTAGTCGACCCATTGCAGATAAACTTGAGCATTATTGTAGTCTTCACTGCAACCTTTGGTTGCATATTTAATATGCAGATGAACTTGATAATTAGCTTGTGAATTTTTTTTTTGTGATGACCACGGCATTGACTTTGTAGTTGGCATCTGCACTGCATATTTCAGTAGCTCCTCTGCTACCTTACATATTTATTGAAGTTGGCATCTTGACCCCTGTTTGGATTTTGAACTGAATTGTTTTGAATGGTGGTTGTGTCTGCATCTCATTGTTAAGGCTGATGTATCTGCTTGTTTGTTCATTGGCCTTGTAGCTTTGTTCTGGATGATGTTGTGTTCTCGGCCATGTGTTCATTTGTGAAATCTGAAGTTGTAGCCTAGGTCTGCATATTGTAGATGTTCTCTGGTTTGCATTCTTCCATACTGCTATGTTATGGTCTGCATTTATACTTGATTTATCTTGTAGTTCCACTTCTAGTTGGGTATGATGGCACTGTGGTTAGCCTTAACCACTGCTTGGATTTCGAACTGCATGTTGGTTTTGTATTCATGTTTATAGCAGTTGCTGTTGGTTCACTTGGTAGCTTTTGTTGTTGTCCAGTTCATTTAGTCGTTCACTTTTGCCTTCGTGGCCATTGCAGTTGATTATGCAGTTTAAGTTTCATATAAACTGTTTGGTTTCACTGATCACTTATGTACATGTGTTGCATTTTTATCATTTAGAGCGTGCATTATATTTGAGTGCACATATGCTTAGCTATGCATGCTGTCCATACCTGACTGTGTTGTCTGCATTTTCATCACTGACCCTTGACAGTAACCTTGATCTCTGTTGTTGGGTACATCTCTGTAACACCACTGCACTTTGTAGTTGCTGATCACTTTCATTCATGTATGGTTGTATATCCAAATGATATATGGACTTTGAGTAAATGCTTCATTCATTACTGAGTTGCCAGATTCATTGCTTTGACCTGTTTCTGTATCTATGTTGGTATTTGCTTGACCTTGGTTTGGGTTCTGCATTTTTGAGATGCGGTTTCCTTCATTGTTGTATCTTTGGGAGTTTGATGTCGTCTGCATCCATGTAGTTTGTAGTAGCACTGTTGTTGTATTTAACTTGTGACATTGTGATCTTTGTAGTCTGATATTCGAGTTGTATTTTTAAAACTGCCGCTTATGTATAGATATATCTGTGAATAAGTTGTTTATATACACGTATGGATACCAGGGAACTTGATGAGTTCTGCACTTTGATCATATCTGGTCCACTTTGTTACTTAATCTGTACTTGTTGTATATGTCTTCAACCAAAGTTCTTTGTAGTTATTGTGTCACTGCATGCTTGTTAAGGCTTTTGTGGTTCCAGTTACAATTGTTATGTTGATACTGTCTGCATATAGGTTCATAAATGTTGGCATTTTTTTGTAGCTTGGTTGAGTTTACACTGTTGTGATTTCATCACTTAAGTCTGGTAGTTTGCATTGTTGCTATTGGTTGTTGTACATTTTGTTGCATTGTCATCAGTGCTTGCAATACTTCGTTTAGTTGTTTGGTGGTTCTGCATTGATGTTGTTTTGTATTCATTGTAGGTTGGCATTCTGCTTGTGGTCTCTGATCACTATCTATTGTTGCCTTCGCCTGTGTCACTGTCCATATTTATAGTCTTGAGTCTGCATTATTGTTAATTGTATCTCACTGCATCCCTGGATGCTGTGTTGATGTCCATCTGTTTGTACATTTTGAGATCATCATCATATTGTACATTGTTATGGTCTCTGCACTAGCACGCTGAGGCTTGTTGCAGTTTGGTTATGTGATGTTGCCTCTGTGTATTTGTAGCAGTTGCATGTTGCACCGTTATCTATGCACACGAGTTGGCGGGGCAGTGCACACGTGTACGAATGCACACGTGTGTACGGCAGCCAATCGAGTTTTGACGGTTTTAAAGTGACAATTTCAATTATTTTAAATTGATTTAGTCGATTTGATAAATTGTTTATCTATCTCTGTTGATGTTTTAAATCTGCTGATTTATTGTTAACACTGTTTAGTGTTAAAATTTTCGTTATCCGATTTCTTTGTTAAAAGAGTCGGATAGACGAGAATTATTGTGACTGTCGTCTATTTAAATTATTATTGCCTCTATGCACTAATAAACTGGTTTGAATTAGACTGACCTGTGTATTATTTTCTTTTGAATATAATACCCGGGTCAGACCGAGTATTTTACAGCTTGAAAATTTTCGAGCAGCGAAGTTAGAGAGAGAGTAAAGAATCACTTTAGTTTCAGAAAACTGTATTTTAAGATATTCCGCTGTATCAGTATTAAATTGTATAAAACTCTGATGTATTATAAAAAGATTTGTAGTAATGAAATAAATTCTCATTTGTTTTAATTCATTGTTATTATTCTGTGTTTCTGTGGCTGATTCTGTTTAAACGTTATAAACTAAATAACAATTCGTCTTTTTGAACGTTTCTAGTTGGCTTAATCACCGACTGGAGGCGGTCAGAAGGGGGAATGTTACATCATACTTCGCCATTTTAATTCTTTTTATTTTTGTTGATCCATTTTTTCCTATTACGGATTATTCCATGGGTCTAAAAACTAATTCCCAAACATCATTTTGTTTAAACTGGTTTAGCTCTCCTTACATGACTAAAATCCAGTAATTATTCTTAGATACTTCTTATAAATTTTTAGGTTTTAAATTTGATATATAAGCTATGTAACCCATTTGGTTCAACTGAATTCTAGTTTTAACCCTAATGTTTACCTCAGCTAAAACATTATCCTATTGATGGCTATGTAAAATACATGGTGCATATTTTGAAACATTATTTTCTTGAAATTGTTCTTGTGAATTCCTTTTGACAGTATTGATTCTTTGAAATATATTTTGTTGTTCCAAAGTAGTTGGTTGATTTACTTTAGAAATTTCAATTTCATCTTCATTTATTTTAAAATTTTCATTAACTGTTACATGTAAATTTTTTTCTATGGTGTTTGTACAGTTGTTAAAAATTTTATAAGTTTGACTTCATTTCGAGTAACCCATAATAATACCTTAATCTACTTTTGGATCGAATTTTCCTAGTCAATCTTTAGTATTTAAGATAAAAAGATATTGACCCAATTGCTCTAAAATATGATACCTTTGGTTTTTTACAATAAAATAGTTCATAAGGGTATTTTTAGCCAATGGTTGTTTGTAAACACAATTAAAACATAATAAGCAGTAGAAACAGCTTTGGCCCTAAAGTATCGACATGGAGAGCCACTATGTAGTAATGTTCTAGTGCATTCGTGCAAGGTCTTATTCTTCGTTCTACAACAGCATTTGGTTGCAATGTTCTAGGAAAAGAAAATTTGCGACTAATTCCCTTTTTATTGTAAAATTCATTGAAATGCTCATTTTTCAATTCCCCTCCGTGATCACTTCTTGTATTTTTAATTTTTAAATCCATTAAATTCTGAATTCTTTTCTCAAAATTTGTAAACACCTCAGTATATCACTTTCATGTTTTAAAAACAATGACCGAGTAAATGTTGAAAAATCGTTGACTATTACAAAAACATATCTATTATGATTAAGAAACTAAAATTTTGTTGGACTAAATACATTTAAGTGAAGTAATTTTTGATGTTTAATAGAAATCGTATTTTTATATTTAAATAAGGATTTCTTAATTTTTCAAAATTGTCAGACGTCACATAAATTATCAACTTTAAAATTCTTTTTGGGTAAGCCTTTTATAATTTTATTTTCTAATAATTTATTGATATCTTTGAAGTGAATATGAAAAATACTACTGTGCCATAGCCACGTATAATTTAGATTAATGATTAATCACATATCACTAAGGTGGTTTACTTTCATATTTGAAACATAAATGTTTCTTTTTCGTAGTATTTCAAAATCAAAGTTTCTTTATCGTAAAAAATATTGCATTTACGCTTTTCAAAAGAGATTTAAATTTTTTATCATATATTGACTAATACAAAGAAGTTTATGTCTAATATTTTCGATTAGTTAGATATTAGCAATTAAAGATGGTTTAGATATACCGACAATACTAACATTTCCTATTCCAAGGATGCTGCCCGTCGGATTATTGCCAAAGGCGATGATTTTTCCATCCATACATGTAATATTAATTAGCATACTTGCATTTCACATCTTGTGTCTGGAACATCTACTATCAAGTATCCATCCCCTCTTTATTATTGGGTACCTACAAAAAATAAAAATATATGTTGATACCCACTTCCCACGTTACAGTCCTAAGAGTTAGATCTTAAGTAACCATAACCTAGAGGGTGGGTTCTTTTGTAAATAAAACCACTACTATTATGTATATTTAACATAAACTTATTAATATATTTGTTTTTAATGAAATTGTTATTTTTTATCATATTTAAGATTCTTATGGTCTTCTAACTAATTTATTTTTGGGTTTCCTAAAATCTGTATATAAGGTGCTATAATTTTTAGCATTAGATTTATTTCTATTCTTGGATTTCTCAATGTTAATCCATTTTCATTTCTTTAGAGTTTGTAAATATTTATCAAATTTGTCAACATTTCTCTACCCTTATGAAATTTTGAAACATTCATAGTTAGTCTTGCTAATTACTATCTAGCTCTTTATTATTTTCATGTAGTATTCTAAACATGATTCCAAATCAAAGCTTTGTTTTGATAATTTAACATTCTCATCCCTACGTACTTTAATTTCAGTAATTGATGCAAGAGTTTGAGGCATTAATTTTCACAAGGAAGTTGAGAAGTTTGTAATTTTTCTTCAAGAATCACCTTCTCATCTCTTAGCATATCTATTCCTAATTCAACACGATTTAATTTACTTACTGTATCTTTGTTGTTTTTCTTAAATTCTTTGTACTTATTTTCTAAGTTTGAGCAAAATTAAAATAGAATTTCATATGAAAGTTTAGATCTTACCCTATCTCTGATGGCAATGAAGCAGACATTGGCTTGTTCTCGATCAATGACACATTCAAATGATAATTCTAAGTCATCCCATGTGATTTGAAAAGCTTGCTTATTTTTTTGAATTTTTCATTTCGGTAATTACCACAAACTTGGTTTAGCTTTGGATAGTCTTTCTTCATGTGGATGGTTTTTATCACATCCATAACATTTCAGAATAAATGAACTACCATTATGTCCATAATATTTTTTAGTTCTCTTAAATTTCCTGAAGGCCTTATAATTTCTGGCTAAAATTCTGTATCCTCCACTTTCTTTATTGTCCTCCATTTGAAATGTTATTTTCTTATTTTTCTATGCTTATTCTTTCCTTGCCTACGACTTTACTTTATATTGTTGGATCAGGTACATTGGCATCAGGGTAAAAAGGAGGATTTCAAAAATATTTCTTTTATTAATTTGCACTAAATCTTATTTTTTGTTTACATGAATAATTTTTTTACACTAAATAATATTTAATAATCATCAACAAAAGAGTTTATTTTTTAAATATTAATTTAATTAATTCTATTAAAAGTTTATGTAAATACATTTTATACATTATGAGTAAATCTATGAATATAATGTATATTATTACTTTAGTTTAATTTTAATTTTAATTTATTAAATGTTCATATTCACAATCAAACATTGTAAATATAATAAATAAATGTTGTGAACTAAACTAAGATAGATAAATATATAAATGTCAAATGTATGTAAATTACCGTCGGAATCTATGGTTATGTTTAAGGGAATAATACCAAGGGATGATGATTTTAACACATGTCATATCATACACACACACATACATATAAAATATAATTTCTTGAGACCATTAATAGTGTATAAACATATTTGGATATTATTTATATTTTAATATTATCCAATAATTCCATCATCAAAAGTTTTCTTTTATGCAATCAATGGCAGCATTGATTTAGCCCCTTTCGTAATCTTCATTTTTCGTATCTCCCCACCTTCTTATTCTTCATGCCTCGGCCTAAGAATCTCAAGCTTCCTCCTCCTCTAGCTGAGTCCTACTCTTTGAATTTGTTTGGTACTTTATACAACAAAACATCTAACTTGTCAATCATTCAAAAATTAACTCCATCGGCCTTCAATGTTGTTGAAGTTGACTTCACGCCCCCGGTTTTATCATCTAAATTATTCTTTTCACCAAATATGTCACCCTTTTTTTGGATTGCTGCCCCAAAATCTCTTACACGGCCTTGCCAAATACTTTTAATGCCTCATTTCCATTATTGATAATACTATATCTCCCTTAGCTCATGTTTTGGGTCTTGGTAATGTTAATTGAGAAACTTCCTTATCTCTGATGCTAGCGAATGAAGTTCACAATAGCGATGGTTGTTGGGTGTATGTTGATTCACATTTTGGTTATAAGAATGTTGTAACACTCCATAAAATTAATAATAATTAATGAGGCTCCAAAAATGGAATTTGAGAAACGATGGAATTTGGACATGAAAGTTGCACCATTATATTCGTGGTGATTTTCTGAGCAATGTTCATATTTGGAGTCTCGTGATCGAAGCTCAAACAAAAGATTATCGGCATTTGAAGTTTCCAACATGAAAATAATTAAAAATAAAATAAATAGCATTAAATACGGGACCCCACTGGTCGACCCCCTCCTTGGGCTAGTCGATCGATAGTGGTTGATCACCTATAGGGGAGTGGTCGACTGGTTCGAATGGGGTGGCTAGGGTTTGAATCTTGGCCAATGGCCTAGATTTAATTATTTTAGTCTAATGGTTAAGACTGATTTGTACGCCTATAAATAAAGGCCTAACCCGTCACTTCCCTTATCATATTTTTTATCCAAACAGCGGAGCTTTATCATTTTCTCTTCTCCACTACACCTAAAAATTATAAAATATTATATATAAATATATAGTCGGAGTAGGGTAGAGAATAAAAGAGAAGAAGAGAAGGAGTGAATCAATACTGCGGAAAAAGGTAATTTTTATAATTATAAATCTATATTCCCCTTAACCTCAAATCTCTTTTCAGATATGTAATTCTAATAGTATGTATACACCTTATTATACATATTATTTTGAATTAGAAAGGAAAATGAGTCAAGGAATGGATTCAGATTTAGAGATTTGGAAAGCTAAAAAGGTAAGTGGGAAATTATATAATTTATTTATAATATTGAAATATATATCATTGGATTTTATTTACTTATTATGCCTAAATAAGATCTAATGAATTGTAGGCTTAAAACAAATGTAAAGGATTGTCACCTAGACATCAAATATAACAGGTAATTGGAATAGAAATAGTACATACAACCAAATCTTGAAATTTGAATTCGATCCCAAATATTTATTGTTGTAGAATGTTTGTTTATTTTAGATTTATAATTGGGTTGTAAATTAGGTTGCCCTAGTTGACTTAGAATGTGAATTTCTTTGTTTAGATTTATTTGGAGCGGATTCCATGTAATTTCCATAAATTATCCAATTCTAAAATATGTATAAAAGTGCGTCGTTTGAATTAACAAGGGATATACCAAAAAGGGAAAGAGATGTGTACGATATGGATATTCTTTTTCTTATTTTATAGTGTCGATTTCAATAAAAGAAAACAAATAATTCCTTGTAATTTTGACGAAGTAAAGATCTCACTTTTAGTTAATTAATGGAAAGTTATAATGGTAATCCTTTTTGAAAGGTGGTTCTGCTAAATTAAAATGCGAAAAGGAATGTTCTTGTTTATAAATTAATAGTTAAAAATGTAAATATATAAATATATAAATAAACATCTATAGCCCGCCTAACGTTCAAAAATAAAATATAAAACAGCGTAATTTACTACAATATTTGTATTAGTTATTAACGGCGTAGTAATTATAGGACTAAGATTTATTGACATTAATTACATATTTAATGGGAAATAAATTTGTAATTAATAGCGAGTTAAAAAGGAATCAAATAAGGATTGATTATGGAACTTAATATGGCATTTATGGAGGAACTGAATAGGCATAATAGGTGGATTTTTAAACTAGTAAATATATTAAAGGAATTAAATGAGGATTGATTAGAGATTGTCCAATTTTGACATTAATGACCAATTATTACGGGTAAGTGACATTGATTAGATATTAAAATGAAACCAAAGCCTAAGCATATAAATTAGGAATAATTAGGCAGCATATAAGTAAGTATTAACACTATTAAATACATGTAGAAAGCAATATAATTTTCATAGTAGGAAATTATATAGCTTCAATTATACGTTTAGGACAAGCATGAATTTGTGGGCTCAGCCAACACTTAAGCTTTGGGTGTTTGGTTCGGTTTAGTAAGGGTTGAGATGCGAGGTCACTGGAGTTATACAACAGAAGTTTGCACTTGACCTAGAGGTTACCAATAGTTGTGTATACACTTACTACTGATGTGAGATATCTCAAACCATAGGACCCATAGGGAAGGGTTCTCCTCGGATTTGAAATATCAAATGGCCCAGTACTTTTAAGGAAATGGGGTCTGCTTCAATTCCAATAAGAGGTAGTAAGTAACCGAAAGGGGCATTTTTCTTGATTGACTTAGGTTATTCTAAACGAACTGTCAACTATTGAAGGTTGGTAGGCTATGTTAGTAGTTGGTACCGGTATTTAGTAGTAGGCCTGGCATATAGGCTATGACCACCAGCCATCTCGAGCAAGCAGTAGCAAAGATTTGGATTATGCCTTGACAGATTTTGCTTCCACTAGTGTAGAATCTGTATGGGAGAGCACAGACCTCAATGTGGAAGATTAGGCAAAAAATTAGTTTATTAGAGGTGGGCTAGTTAACCCTTAGATAAGTCTTTAAGATGCGTTACTTGTATGATGATTACATTATAAATTATAAAGTCGTATATAAGGGTCATCGATCATTATAGTTAGAACCGATTGACTAGCGTTGACGTTGCAGAGGGGCCACTTCGTGGACTTGAGGTACTAAATTGCCGTTAGATCTGCCTCCTCCTTATTTAAGAAGTATTAATTGGCCAAGGTTTTTAGGTAGTGAAATGGTTAGATAAATATGGATATAGGCAGATATATATAATAATATATTGAAGGAGGTTAGGTTAAGCATATTGTACGCTAACATAAGATTTAACGGATTAGCCATAAATAATAGATATAGCACTTAAATGGAAACTAATCGATATAAATTAATGATGGGTAAAGTGTGTAATTTTCCAATCACCAGAACGTTGCTCTAAGCCCCTCTCCTCATAACAACCTACGAGTTAGGTTTAAAAGGACTGGATACTGGAGAAAGATGGGAACTGCATATGGTAAAGTCTTTTAATTCATGCTCGGCGTTGACAAGGCAATTAAATATCCAAGGAATGATACTCCAAGGTAGTAGCCTTAGTCAATACGTACATTATATTATATTTTTCAATTCCACTGTTAGTTTATATTAATTGCTCTCTGATATGCTTATATTTATTACAAGTTATCAAAACCAATAATCTGTATGTAATGAACTTTTATTTTGATTTAGATGAAATTCGGACCCATTAAGATGCGAGTTATTACAAATGTTTCAGTTTAGTTGATGGCACAGTCTTTGAAAATTGGCTGAAGTTCCTCATATTTTAAAATGCAAGCAAGGTGTTTGTGAGTTTTCCTAAGCCAATATTGCACAATCTACTGCTAATCTTTCTACGCTTTCCAATGCATATTCTCCACATCCGTGTAAAATAGATTCTAATGCTCTGAAAGTTGATGATGCTTGTAATGATCCTATTATTGCTCCCCCTTTTATTGTTAATAAATGGTATTCTTTATTCATGTCCTTTTATAGAAATGAGGGTGAGTATAGTCATCAATCATTGATATTGTCAGAGTTGATGGTGTGATGGTACATTACAAGCAGGTATTGAATTTTGATTAGACTACTTGGTCAATTTCTTTCTTGATTCTAGCCCTTCATATTATCTTATTAGAGATCATTGCATCGCGTTTGGAAACTAAAAGGTGATTTTCAAATGCATTATGATGATTCTATATTTTGTTTCAAGTTCTTTGGCAAGGAAAAAAGATAGTGTGTTCTCGAAGCAGAACTGACCTTCATTGATGAGAAGCCTTTTATATTTACTCCATGGAGTCCATATGTTGACAATGCTAGGGAACATGTATTATATATTCCCATTTGGGCTCATTTCACTCATATCTCTTCTATTTTACAGCCCATGATTAGGCTAATTGGTTTCCTAACCTTGTAGGCAAGCTAAAAAGTTTTGTTGCAAAAACCGTGGCTTGTATGATACTAGTGTATGCTAAAGCTTTGATTGAAATTTCTCCAGATAAGCCACTGCGTTCCAAGTTAAAGGTTTGAAACGCTGAGGGGCCAGTTGTCATTGTTGATGTTCATTATATTTGTAACTCGGACATTTTCTTGATATGTTATTCCTTTGGCCACATTATTGATACTTGTAAGCATGGTCAGCCTTCTTATTTTCCTTCTGTTGTTGAGGTCCCCATGTTAATTCCGATTAAGATCCCACTTCTTCGACCTCCCTTCAGGAAGTGGGTTCCAAAGCTTAGTCCCTCTTCTCCTCCTGTTGTGGCTACTACTGATGTTATTCCTTTTGGCTTAATTTTTGTTGTTACTCCTTCTAAGGCTTTGCTTTCTTATGAGCCCTCAGCTAACACTATTGATGTGAGTACTTTGGTTGAACTTACTCTAGTTCCTCCTTTCAAAATTGTAATTTCTTGGAATTCAAACGAGCAAACATAGGTTCATGAGGAATCTAAAATGATATATAAACCATAGTGTGATAGTTACATATGTTTGTTAGAGGCAATGGCAAGGAAAGGCAACTATTATATCATGTTAACGGGGAAGGTCTTTCTCTTGCTACCAAAGGTGAAGATGGTGATAGCAATAGGTTTGTTTTAGAGGATGACTCTTGCGACAGGATATATCTTTACTATAGTGATTCGGTGGATTTTTTTCCTAACCTAGCGACTTTTTTAGGGTTTATTCATGTTGTTGGCCTTAATTCTAAGGTGAAGGTAGTGGTTCCTCCTTGTTTGAGGAGGACTAGTCTATTATGACTTTATGTGGTAGTAGTTTAGGTCTTATTGTATAACTATTGTTCTTTTATTTTCTTTATCTATTCTAGCGCATGTGCCAAACACCTTTTCAAATTTATTTAAGTAAAAGTGGATGACTCCCTTTAAACCTGGCTAGCTTTGCTAAAAAAGTGTTCGGCTTTAAAAAGATTTTTTTGATTTTATATATTATATACATGTTGAAATAAATGAATTATATGAGAAAGGTTCAATGACACCCTTCTTTTGTAGCATCCTTGTAGCCCCTTTATTTTCCACCACACTCTTATTTAAATATTATATGAAGTGGAAGAGAGAGAAACAACTAATATATAAACAAGAGCTTGTGGTGGTAAATAGGGGGGCTAAAGGGGTGAAACAAAAGAGGGTTGCCATTAAACTTTCCTTTACTCTACATTTGTATTTAATATATTCTTTTGATATAATAGTTTTGATTTAAAATTGGAATTTTAGATTGTTTTGACTTATTCAAACATTGATCGAACCAAAAGTAAAATATACGCGTATAATAATTTTCTTTAATTTTAAAACCAGAAATTTAAATACACTCATACACATATGTATGTATGTTAAATCGGGAATAAAAAAGTTTTTCAAGCTGAGAAACAAAACCATATTTTAAACCCATGTATAAAATATGAATACATATAGGTCTAATTTGAAACCGAAATTTAATTTATATATATACATATACGTACAGGCTATGAGAAATTTTTTTGATACTAAACACGCACACACACACACACACACATATATATATATATATACACGTATATGTATGTATAATTATTATACATAAATTATTTTATTTATTTAAATGTATTAATTTTTTATTTTTAAATTTTTTATATATGTCATGGCCAAAAATAATTATGGAAAATAAAATGATTTTAATATATAAAAGTAAAATGCGTACCTTTTTCGAGCTGCCGGTTATCGACATGCCGTTTGCTAAATATTTCCTCTTTGAGTCCCTTGTTCCTTTCCTTGAATATGGTGTACAATCCTGGCTTCCAGGATTCCGCCAAATCTTCAATGGAGGCTTGGGTTTTGGATTTTTCATGTAAATCAAATGAGAGAGGGTGGGGCTATTTATAGCCACCATAAGATCAAATATCTTTCACTATTCTCTCTAGGCCTAAAGACCAAATATTTTTCCCCTTAGCTCCTTCTATGGTCGACCATACCCCATGTCTGGACTTCCAAACTACCAACACAGTTAATACATCATATATATTAATTTTTTAATTAATTATTTAAGCCTATGTTTTTGCTTAAATTAATATAACAATTATATTTTTATTTTAATTTGTTTGCACCAAAAATAGCACAAACACCTAATAGGTTATGTAGAGAATAAAAGTGATGAAAAATAAATGAAAATGAGGGAAAACAGAACAACACACATTTGTAGTGGTTCGGCTAATCGTTGTCTACATCCACTTGAGATTTTATTAATGATATCTCTATTTTACAACAGCTGTTGTTATTGTTCAGTACCACTCGATAGCTAATTACAAGAAATACATGTTAGATCGCTAGAGAGCTAAAAAGAAGATCCCCGAAATGAAGAACATCCATGCCTATTTATTACTGTAGGAAGCCAGAAAAGCTCTAGCATGCCTTCCTCCACGTCCTCCATAATCTAGCAGTAGTTTCTCTCAAGGAAACGTGGCCAGGTCAGCAAGTATCTATGGATCGATACCGATCCATTAGCATGGATCGATGTTGATCCATAAGATTGATTTATGGGTGGTTCTGGCCACTTTGGATTGAAGTGATATATCGTCAGCTTTGTGCTTCTAAACTTGTTTGTCTTGCTATAAGCCTGCTTCTGAGATAATTGGATGGATCGGTGGAGGAGTAGAGTTGCTGATTTCTAGTGCTTGGGACATTCGATAGAAAATAGCATGCAATCAATCCATGGATTTGGTAATGGGCTTCTAAAATTAATACTTGGTTGTAGGAGTAAAATGAAGCACATTTGAGAAGATTTTCGTACCGATTCATAACCACCACCTTAATGGATCGGGCTTCGATTCACTTTAGAGTGACCTTGTTTTAGCCTCATGATCTTGGTTGTACTTCATGATCTTGGTTGTCCTTTTTTGGTTCGTACCAATCCGTTTGACAATCCCAATTCAAGATCCAAAGCTCGAATCGAACTCTCTCTTTGCACTTGGACAGTTTCAGGTAGGCAATGGTAGTGGGGATGAACGTCGATAGTCCTCGTGCTGATGACAATGCTTTGGATGGAGAATGAAGTGCAAAAAAGGGACAGAAATTCACCAAGGGTAAGGATCGGTACCGATCCAACCTTAAGGATTTTCGGTCCTCAAACTCTCTTCTAAGAGTTACACTATTGATCACTATTCAGACTATTGTCAAATATTGTACCATCAATCCTTGAGCATTTCTAAGGCACAGTCAATGACATGAGAGCCCATCGAGACGATCGGTGATGATGGCCACTTTGGATATTGTCCATATTTCTAAATGAACTGTAGCACAATATCAGAAATCGCACTACACGACACTTTGCTAGATTTTCACTTTGGCATAGGGCATGACTTTTAATCAATCTGATACCGATTATATGTTGAGTTTTGATAGCTATGGCTCCTAGACATTCCGAGCATCTCTCTGCTCAAGCTGAAGGTCCATCGACTATTAGGTATGCCAAGTCAGATACCGAATCAAGCTCAACCATGGCTCATTCTACATAACAAACTCCTATGCAACCTGCACCTCAACTAGAGAATCCGCAAGTAGAACAACAGGTTCTAGAAGTTCCAATGGAGCCCACAGAGGGTTAAGAAGTTAAACCTGCCCTAGATACTCTTGACAATGCAGTCTATAAGACGATCCCATCGATTCTCTTGCTTCCAAAATCGAAGAAGGATCACTTAGGAGAATCTACAAAAAAACATAGAATTATATTTGAGGATGTATTAGTTCCGAGATGCCATCAGAGAGCTCACCATCCACCAGATGGATATACAACTTGTAATAGGTATAGGTGCTTGGCAGGATGCATCCCGCCATTTAATCGGTACATCCGATAGGTTCTACATTTCATGTGATTGGTTCCGGCCTTGCTTCATCCGAAAAATTATGCTTTCCTCCACTGTCTGTTCATTATATTTTCTCACCACTTTGACCAAGTTCCCAGTAACCAAGAGATCCGATATTTGTTTAGTTTTAAGTTCGCAAGGGAAGTCCTTTCCTTCTTTTTCTAGAGCCTTCTAGAGGTTGTCGGATCATAGTCGGTACTTGGAATAAACTGAGCCATTTCAAGGAGGAATTCTTCTTTATTCGCTGTCCTCCCAGGTTCGTTCAGCGATGGATATCTCCACATAAGCCCCACTCTAGCCCTTATCAGGCGATTCCACATCCATATCTTTGTCACTTCTGAACATCTTTTTCGTTCTTTATGGATGTACCGCATAGGCCTTCCAATGCAACTTTGGAAGATACTGTCAGACAAATCCATTTAATTCTGGAGGAAGAGAAAGAGACCAAGATGTTGCTCTGTGATTAAAATCTATGTTCTTATAACTTGTTGGAATTCGATCGTAGTGTTGGTGCTGCTCTGAAGGAAGCGACGATGGTGAGGACGACTCTTTGTCTGAAGGTGATGGAGATCACTCGTTGATGGCTCTAGTTTAATGCCCATTGATCAAGACTGGCCATGTACAAGAGCACATTAAAGAGGGTGAGATCAGGGCAGAAGGTGAAGAAGTAGTAGAACATGGTGTAGAGGGTAAAGGCGATGATGATCAGCAACCTAAGAAGAGTCTTAAGATTAAACTTTCCAAAAAGAGGACTCCGACACCGCTTCCGTCGGCTGCGTCTACATTTGAAAGTTCTATACAGGCTTCAGGGGACCTTTTTGTTAGTCTTAGGCCAATTCCAAATGTAATTGACTCCTTTAGCCTCGCCAATATAAGTATTGGGGATGTTGGGTTCTCCATTCATTTTCAAGAGGACGTGCCTTCTACCAAAGCAAGGGAAATTACCCCTATTCGCAAAATTCAAACACACGGTCTATCGGGGGACACTAAGGCACTTGCACGCACACACATTTGCACTGTACTCTGCACAGCTCATGTAGTGCTCTTGTCTTATCAAAGCTAATTTATCTTCGCTTTACTTGCAGGTTCCATGGAGCAAGTGGATTATACAAGGATTTACAGGACCATATGGGGTAATAACCGAGGCGTAAACCAACTACACGACCTTACAAGCCTAATCATAATTTTGATTCTAGCCTGTGTTCAAGCCGCGATTGTAGAGGTAGAAAAAAATATTATAGGCCACACAATTCATCGTTTATGCATCGATCTAGATCTAGGTCTCCCTTATCCAAAGGTTTGGAAAAATAGTCTAGTCACCGTGATGACATCCTTCTTGATGACCCTTCTCGTGCTTCCCACTCTACCAAGCAGCCAGTGCCATCTCAAACATCTTAGTAGTCTCTTCGTCTGTCGAAATCCACTACTTCTGATTCTTCTCGATGCAGATCTAACAAGGCGCCTATTGAGAAGTAGGTTGAACAACCTATCATTGAAAAAGAACAATCGATCATTTAAAATCCTTAAATTTCCAAATTACGGCGTCATTTTTTGAGGATTAATTTCAAAGCCTACAAGTTCGTTTCGAACTTCAAAGATATTCCTGATACATGAAGGATGAAACAGTTGCGTACGTTGGTGATGTGTACGATCAGTATTTTTCTTGGAGGAGGCTGGCTGAGGTAATCTTGGAATATTTCGAGAATCTAGAGGTTGAGGTCGCAAGAATGAAGCTTGCGGCGAACCAAAATGACGAGATCGTCGCCTATCTCAACTAAGAAGCCGTTGAGTTAAAGAAAGCAAAGGAGGATGCTGATCAAAAGGTTAGGGAGTTACATGCTACAATCAAGCAAAAAAGAAAGAATTATATGATTGAAGTGGAATCTGTTCACCACATAAATCATGATTTGGCTAAAGAGGTAAAAGCATTAAAAGCACGGCTTGAAGGTGAAAGGAAAGAGAAAGATGAGGCTCTTCAGACTGCCCATAATTATTGTGAAGAATTGCTACATAGGACTTGCAATGAGAGAGACAATGAACACAAAGAAAGAGATTATGTGCTAGACAAGGCGAAAAGAGTGGACGAGTTGGTGGCCTCTACAAACAAACGAATTAATGATAGCTTCGATCCACTCTTAACAAACTACAATGCCAATGTTCTTAAATTTTGAGACTTGGTGTAGGTTAGTAAAGCTTATCATCACACCTTAGTAATGGCATGGGAGAAGATAGTGCAGGATGAGCGCGAACAATCAAAAGGAGCCGAAATAGACTTGGTGGAGCTGAAGAAAGAAATTTTAAGTGTAGAGGAGATCGAGGTGCTTAGAGTGGGTGCACTTATCTTGCACCTAAAGTTGGCTGGTATAGTTCGGAGAGATCTAGCTGAAGGCTTCAGCCCCACCCCTTAGGAGATCACGACAGGCCTTACTTCCGAGCCTCTAACTACCTCCATCACTTCATCAGACCTTGGGTATAATCTGGATGTGCCGCAACTCCTTAAGCACAATATGTCATCTCCAATTATGGAGGGAAACTCGGATGGTATGCCTGCCCACATGGAGTATTTATCTGGCGGTGGTATATTGTTGACATCAACCATATTTTTGAGAAGGTGCACATAACATTGATTGATGTAGCTGAGCTCTCCTCTCATCTATCTCAAATTATAGACCAACTTGCGACTCCAACTCTTCCCAAAGGGAGCTCCCAGCTAGGGCCAATAGCAACAATGGTTGATTCAATAGCTGTGACTATCTCCATAACTACTTCAAATATTCCAGTTAGAAATACTCTCAGTCCCGGTGCATAGAAGATCCAAGCTCTGGATAAAGAAGGGGCCAGTGAGTTTCTGGAGATTCAAGTTGACGAGGATTTTTAATAATGGTGATTTCGAGCCTGTTATAAAGCCTACTATGCAGGAGATCCATGATGAACAAGTCTCGAACATCATCAAAATTAAGCAAGAACTGGCGGACTTCATCTCTCTACCTATATCCATCGTTTCACCTGGTGATCCCATTTTCATCCCGATCACGCTGTCTATGGCTAGGAGCACTCAAAGCACGCCCATCACTTCATCATAAAGAACTCCAATGAAGCGCCAAGGAAGTGGGGTGCGAGGAGGTAAGAAAAAGAAGGAAGGCTCAGGCGGACAGACTTTAGGTGATGGGAAAAAAGAAAAAAAGCACAAGATGAAGAAATGATCGTTCGCCTCCTTTATGTTTTTTGTTGCATGGAAGTACTTATGCAGTTTTGGTTTTTTTCTTTCTTAGCTAGTGTCGTATAGATTCAGCCTCTGCTTTTGCTTTTCAATTGGGATGTTAATAACACATGTACTTGTTTAGGATGTGAATAAAAAACATTTTATTTTGTTCAAGTCTTGTGTGAACTTGAGTTTGCCTAAGCGTTTGAGAAGTGCGCTCTACATTCAATGTGTTTGCGATCCATTTCTTGTTGTCTTCATCGGAATAAGTGTTTGGTCCATTTCATTGCTTGTCAATAAAGAATAATCTCTGGATTATCTATCTGCATACGACCATGTTAACCTCCGAAACTTAATAAAATTCCAATTACTTTAAACATTGGCTTAACATTCCTTTCAATGATGTTTTGAGCGCGATCTGCCTATCTCTAGGCGATAATAGTAGTAATTCACCTTTAGATGTCTCTTTGGACATCCTTCTTTAAAGTGCGTATGCTGATAATGCCAAACTCTGGGCTCGGTCGGAGTTATCCACTTAATCATAGTGGTTTAAACATCCTCATCTAGGATGTTTTCCTTCGATTGTGCCTAACTATAGGCATTAATCAAAGTTCATAAATAAGATCCCGTCTTTTCCGGGCACATACCCTTTATCCTTCCTACTCCAAAAAGGTGTGAATGCTATGCCAAACTCTGGGCACTAGCAATAAAGGCGAACTGTCTCGTTCACCCTTTGAACATTTATACTCCTGCTCTAAATCGTGGGTTAAAGGATTGTTCAGCATCTCTTAGGATGCTAAATGTGGTTTATCTTCGTTTGTCTGATCATGGACTGTAGAAGCTTAGTTGGCACCTACCTCCGGGTATCTGTACACCTGCATTTTGCATGTGTAAGTTTATTTAAACATAACACCATTTACAGTGTAAAATTAATTGTGGATAGATTTATGAGCTTCGGAAGCCATTTCCTTTATAAATCGTCAGAAATAATAGATTATGTCTGGTTACGTGGAAAGTGTGCATAAATTTATATTCAAGTGAAATAGCGCCATAAGTGTTTGCTATTCCATACCCATGGGAGTGAGATCCCATCCACTGTTGATAACTTAAATGCGCCATCTCCAAGATTTTGCTCGATTGCATACGGACCTTTCCAAGTCAATATGTTCCTAGGGCCAGGGAAGATTTGTTAAAGGACAAGGTCACTAATTTCAAAGGTCCGAGTCCTGACCTTGGTAATGTAATATCGGGTGACTTGGTTTTGGTGCCCAATCGCTCTCAATTCCGCTTCGTCGTGCTTCTCATCGATCATATTGAGAGACTCCAGCAAAAGTTCCTCATTTGTCCGTGGATTATAGTGAGTCACTCAGTAAGAAGGTACTATAGGTTCAACTGGGATTATAACCTTTGATCCATATGCTATGGAGAATGGAGAGTGGTCAGTCGATGACTTGTAGGTCGCTCGATAAGCCTAAAGTGCTAACGGTAATTCATATACCCACTTGCCCTTAGCCTTCTCCAACCGTTTTTTCAGAATGGAATTGATAATCTTGTTTACTGCTTTAACCTGTCTATTCACTTAAGCGTGTGTCATTATGGAAAATCACCTCTTGATACTGTGTCTGCAACAGAATTCTTTGAATTCGGCACTGTTGAACTAGGTCCCATTATCGGAAATAATCATTTGTGGAACCCCAAAATGACAAATGATGTTTCTGACCACGAAATTGATTGCTTTCTTTGTAGTGATTATGGCTAACAGCTTCGCCTTAGCCTATCTGATGAAGTAATCAACCGTGACGATGGCATACTTTGCACCACCTTTAGATATCAGCAATACACCAGTGATATCGATTCCACAGACTACGAATAGCTGTGGGCTGACAATTTGATTGATCCCCGTTGGTGTGGCTCTCGGTATCTTAGTGAATCTTTGGCATTTGTCATACTTTCTAGTGTAATAGGCGGCATCTTGGTTGATAATTAGCTCGAAATATAGTACCGAAGGATCATCTTTGCTAGGGTTTCCCCCAGTGTGGTCGCCATGGGCCTCTTCGTGAACTTCCTTCATGACTTGCTTGGCCTCGTTGTTGGTTGACACATTGAAGCATAGGGATAGAGAATCCTTTCTTGTAAAGTACCCCTTCTTACATGATAAATCTTACAGCTTCACGAAGGAGTTGACGTCGTTTGTTCTACTTATTCGGAAGGATTCCTCCCTTGAGATAGTTCTTTATTAGAGTCATCCATGACTCCTTCTTAGGTTCAACCTCCAAGATCCAATTGACATCCATCTGGTTAATGCTTGGAGCTGACAGTATTTCCACCAAAAGCAGGCCCATGAGCTGCGTATCTCCAGAACTGGCTAACTTAGCTAACGAGTCAGCCTTCGCATTTTCCTCTCTGGGAAAATGCATTATCGTGTAATATTCAATATCACCGAGGAGCTTAAGGGCTCAGTTTAGATAAGGAGCTAGCCTTGATCCTTTCACCTGAAACTCCTTCCGCACTTGACATACCACCAGTTGGGAATCGTAGAATATATGCAAATTTTAACTCCCTGTTCCTTCACAGTCTTGCGTCCTACAATCAAAGCCTCGTATTCTGCTTCGTTGTTCAATGCGGGAAAGTGGAGTATTAGGGCACAACAAATCGGGTGTTCCTCAAGAGTCACTAGAATGACTCTGACGTCGAAACAACATTCATTAGATGCACCATCTATGTACATCTTCCACCTGGCATTAAGCTCTCCACTGCTCTTTGGAGTATCATCTCACGCAGTGTATTCAATAATGAAGTCCACCAAAGCTTAACCCTGGATAGCTCTCCGAGGATGATAGATAATATGGTATTAGCTTAATTCAATGTTCCATTTCAATAGCCTTCCAGAGGTCTCAGGTCGTTGTAAGACCCGTCTCAAAGGCTGGTCGGTTAGAACCTTGATTGGATGAGATTGAAAGTAAGGGCAAAGCTTCCTCAAAGTGATCGATAGAAAGTAGGCGAGCTTTTCAAGCTTTGGATAGTTTCTTTCTGCTCCTATCAACTGCTTGCTGATGTAGTAAACTGGCTGTTGAATTCATGACTCTTCACGCATAAGTGCGGCACTCAAAGCATGCACCGACACTGCCGGATAAATAAACAGGTCCTCATCATCTAGTGGTTTCGATAGAATGGGAGGTCTCTCTAAGTGATCCACCAGAGCTTGGAATGCGTATATACATTCTTGTGTCCAAGAAAAATTCATTTTCCCTTTCTTAATCGCATCGAAGAAAGGAATGCATTTGTCAGTGGCTCTAGAAATGAATCGACTTAGGGTGGCGGCCTTCCCATTCAAGCTTTGGATGTCTTTGATCGTCTTTAGGGCTTGGATGTTCCTCAGTGCTTCAATCTTCTCCAAATTCGCTTCGATCCTACAGGAGTTCACGATGAATCCTAAGAATTTCCCTGATGGAATGCCGAATGAGAATTTCAAGGGGTTAAGCTTCATCCCGTATTTCTAGAGAATACTAAATATCTCAGCCAATTCATCAATGTGGTTCCTTGATCGCCATGACTCCGTAAGCATATCGTCCATGTACACCTCCATCGAGCATCCGGTCTGGTTTTTAAACATCATGTTCACCAGCCGTTTGGTAAGTCACTCCGGCAATCTTTAACCTGAATGGCATAATAAGATAGCAGTATAGTCCCAAATCGGTTATGAAGCTGGTGTGTTCCAAGTCCAATACATGCATCGGGATCTGAATGTATCGAGATTATGCATCCATGAATGATAGAAACTCATGTCCAACTGTTGAATCCACCAGCTGAACTATTCTCGGGCGCGGGAAGCTGTCCTTTGGGCATGTGTTATTCAAGACAGAATCGTCAACACATGTTCTCCACTACCTATTTGACTTTTTCACTAGAATGGATTCGATACCCATTTCGGCTATAGGGCATGGTGGATAAAGCCGTTATCCTTCAGCTTCTCCACTTCTTCTTGAAGTGCAGCGAATCTCTCCGGACCCAAGCTACGGGGTTTCTATTCACAGGAATGCACTACGGATTAATATTCAATGCATGGCTCGCTGTCTCCGGCAATATTCCACACATGTACGAGTGAGTCTAAGCGAACACATCCGGGTTTTCATGGGAAAGCATCTACTTCTTTCATCATCCTTATGCCAAGCTACGATCTGACCTTCAAGACACGAATAGGATTATCGTGGCTGATTGAGATATTGATCGTTAACTTGGCTTGGGCTGCCCTTCTTTCCTACGGGTCTTTCCTCAGATCCATATCCTTATGGAACCGACTGTGTTGCCCGAGCCAAGGCCCAGGCAGTGGTTGCTATGTGTAACGACCCATAATTTTTGAGTCTTTAAATTTGAATATTTAAATAAATTCAAATTCGAAGACTCAAAAATTATGGGTCATTACATTCTTTCTCTTTAAAAGAATTTCTTCCTCGAAATTCTAAGGATGGAAAAACACAACGAAAGCTAAATAATTAATAAAAATTAAGCACACTAAAAATAATATCACCCATAACCTCGGTCAAAGGTACGATGTCTTATCCTATCCATTTTTATTTATCAAATTAAGATAGTTTCGTTTAAAAATTCCTAGCTTGATTTATTAACCATAGATGAATTTTACTCAAGCACCTAACCTAAGCTCTAATACTAGTTGTGGCGACCTGGATTTTCGAACTAGTGAAAATCATCAAAACCTTTCCGTTCTAAAACTACTAATGAAAACTACTAATTTAATACACAATAATATTTGATAAACATACGACACTACTAAATGTATAGGATACAAATTCAATAATACAACTTATCATAGTAATCATTCATTCTAAAGGTTATGCTTTAATACATACTAAACTAAAATATTACAAATCTATCGTTGCACAGCTTTGATGTGATAGACAGCAATAGTCATTCCAGCAAACTCAATAAACATATAAATGCGGAATAAAATAGAAAGCAGGAAAGATATAACAACATACGATAATTAGCAAACAATAAATACGAAAAAGATATATTATTATTGGGGCTGCGTTACTACCACTTGTGACTACCAATGTACCCCTATCTAATTGGGTACCCAATTAGATACAGGATCAAGCTAACCTAGTTCTCTATCACAAATAAGACTCAAGGAGCCAACGATACACAAACAATGTTGCAATTACCAAACTACCCATTTAGACTTAATCCTCACATTTAGATTTCTGAAATCTAATTGAACTTTATTATTTTTAAAATATAGCCTTTTCAAAAATAATCTCTTCGAACTAAATTCCTAGTTTCATTTCAAATTCCTTTGAATGATAATATATATCGTTTGTAACAATTCATACTTTTGAGTTTAAAATAAAACCTATAATTTTTATAAACCAATTTCCTAAACATTCTTCTATCAAAATACATATATAAAAGTATATCAAAATGGATTGGGAAATACCAATCAAGGTAAATGTCGTCAAAGGCAAATGCTCACTAAAATAATAAACATCACTTAAGACAATATTGTGACGACCCACCTTTGTGACCCTTGAGAACGATACTTAATACATCCATGGTATTCATGTGCCATTGCCCAAGTATCTGAAAGATGAGTTGTCATGGAGTAAAATATAAGAACAGAACAATAATCTCACAACAAAACGGTTAAATAAGACAATACATAAGGTTACTCCTAACATGGAGTTATCAGAGTTACAACAAAAGTACTACTATCAGTCTAGGTAGTTATAACAACCTACCTTTAAATATACGTACATAGAGCCAGCATCTCATAACAGCGAAAATAAATAGCTAGATAGATAAGGAGCCTCCTGCTCGTCCACCATCTTCAAAAGAACCCAAAGAAACCTGTCATTTTCGGACTACTCAAATATAAATGAGTACCCGAGATTTTAGGGAAAACAAACAATTCAGGTCAGACAATAAGTCCGGTATGAGTAAACTCCAAATAAAAAAATGGAACACACAGAATAACCGGTGAGACCACGTCGCAAAAATGCAAAATGGATTTCCCCTCACAAGGACAAGATCCAAGCATAAAAGAATGGACATAAATAATTAAACATCGCGAAGAGCGCAAGACGCTTCCCGATGTAATTAAGAAAGAATCAATCCAAAGATTTGAATCAAAAATAAGGAAAAGGAAAATTTTCCAACAATGACTAGGAGGGTGCACCTCCCTTATAGATAGTATACCTCTAGAAAATATACTTGAGAACTACGATGGCTCTCGAAAACCTCCAAGCCGGACCCCGCCAACCTTACCGAGTATCCGAGTATTTCACATCTCCATGCGCATACAACCGAAACCAATATAGAGTAGATATGAAAATACCCTAATGGGAGCAACCCCACATAGCTTGGCCCCCACTCGCTCTTTATTTAGTCATTTTCGATAAAGGATATCAATCCTATAAATGAGCAACAAATCGTCTTAGATTGACGAAACAAAAGGAAGAAGGGTATCGAAATTGATAGTCAAGATATCAACTATCGGGGATAACAAAACGATCGTGTATGGAAATAAAATCTTATACTTTTTCAATGCTTGGAAAATATCCATACACTTATCTCATCGGTATAAGCATATTCACAAAACATTTAGGAGGATTTCATATTTCAAAAGCATACTTAGATGGGTCAACAACAATTATCTATAAGAAATACAAATGTTTTCCATTATAATTATAAAGATCATTTATGGAAATCAAATCTCCTACACTTGTCAGGTTTCCGATATTCTCAACTTACTCTACCCCTCGCTCAGAAACAAAGCCAGGTAAGTCAGGGCACTGGTTGCTCCTAGCCTTGCCTAGACACTTCGGTTCCAGATCTCATAGATAGAGGATCAATCTACTCATCAGCTTTTAGTGCCAAGTATAGGACTACTTACTTTCCATAAATAACCTATTTAAATCATTATATAAATTTCAAAGCTCCTTTAAAATACTTTAAACCAAGATTTAAAACTTGCATTCAAATCATAACTTAAGCCCATCACCTTTAAAGGAGAATACGACCAAGAGGGGGAAGCTCCCTCTTAATCAAATGAGATAGCTAAAAGGGGTGTTATTTCCTTTTAACCAAAAAATCACTAAATGTCAATCCTAAGTTAAAAGGTGGTGTAAGTTCCCTTTAACTAAACATCAAAGTTATTGCTCATAAACTGCTCGAGCACAAATCAAACAACCAAACAAGAATAATAATAGACTCATTATTATTAACAATTTACAATAAATAGTTAACACAACATTTGTTAAAATGTGAATGAGTCAAAGGAAAGAGATTAAGATTACACTGACTGTAAAATAATTAAATTATACTCACAGAATAAGTTATACCCACTAAACTATGAAAACATGGAATATACTCACATCCTATTTGCTTTGATGGAGACTTGGAATACTTCACCTTTTATAATGAATTTTAGTTCTTTTCTTTAGTTTGTGAATGAATTAAAATGAGATATAGACTTGGGTATTTATAGGTGCAGAGAAGGGTACTTTAGTCATTTCCTATAGCCTAACCAGATTCGACTAGATTTTGGTCCAATAGAAACCAGCCTTATGGCTTAATTTGATTCGACCACATTTTGGTCCAATAGAAAACATCTTGATGGCTTAATTTGATTCGACCACATTTTGGTCCAATAGGAATCCTCCTTATCAACTATGGCATAACATGATTCGACCAGATTTTGGTCCAATGGCAACCATCCGCATGGCAGAACCTGATTCGACCAGATTTTGGTCTAATGGCAACCATCCGCATGGAATATAATAATCATTATGCTATTTTGTTTCATTAGGCAAGTAATTATATTGTTCTGTTATATTAGGCAAGTAATTATACTATTCTGTTTTATTAGGCAAACTTATTCTTAAATAAATTGGTACCCTTAACCGCCTTATAACTCGAACCATCATTAAACTAACATCAGTTTAAAAAAATCCGTTCGAGACGTTTTATCCAAATTTGTATTCTAGATATAAAATCTATCATTTAATCATTTAAAAACTTAACTATTCAAGTTCAAAGTGATTAAATTATGGGTCGTTACAAATATTCCTCTTAGATATATAATCATGGCAATTGCCAATCACTGCATGAAGCAGAAAAATCACAAATACCAACTGACGACAGATCCCATTGAATGGACAGTACCCAAAAATCCAAATCAATAAATATGAATATACTTTCACTAACAAATTCATATTTTACAATAATAATATCTCACGAATACATTCAATCATACTATCGTTATTCTTCCTAAAATCTTTTTGAAATCAATTTCAAAAACCACCAAAATTTTAGTTCCCAAAATAATAGCTTTTCAAATCCTCTTTGATCCAAAATATTTAAACCAAACTTATTCCCAAAATATCTTTTATATCAAAATAAGGGAAAACACTTTTGTAAATATTTATTTCCAAAAATATTTCTATTTCTTTTCAAAGAAACCATTTCATTTAAAAGATAAACATCTTTAAAAGTATAATAAACATCTTTTATTATAACAATTACTTAATCAAATATTTTCATCGCACACCTTATAGTCAAACCATGAAATTCTAATCATAAGATGTTCATTTATAATTATTTTCTACCCAACCCATGCCAATTAAAATGGGTAATTGATTGCTCATAAACCGGTTGAGCACAATTCAAACAACTGAACAAATAGTAATAACAACACATTATTATCAACAATTCATCAAATTGAATAATAACACATAAATCAGAATTAACTAGTACATATAAATAAATGTCCAAATTTATATAATAGCGGAACGGGGATTTATCCTACTAAACAGATGTCACAAACGAAGTATAAGTATTTAACTACGTTATTTGTAATTAAATTCAATAACTAATATTTTATCAATATTTTATACTTCATCAAATTTGTTAATAACTTATACTAATGTGTTCTATTTGTTAATACGAATCTAAAGTCGAAGATCTCGGATTAGACGGACTTCGTATGGGGAAACTATTCGTTTTTAAAGTCTAAATCTTTTAAACTAAAATTAACCACTAAACTAATGTAATAAACAAAATATAACTTAACATATATAATCTCACCCATTACCAAATAGGCCCAAAGTCCAAACATTCATGTAAAACCCGCACTAGAACAGCCCTTGCACCCTTTGTCTCTTCCATTATTATTTACCTACGTTCACACTAACCCTCTCCTTCCTAGTGCAATTGAACACATTGAGAAAGGCTAAAGTGCAAAACCTTTTGAAATTAATAGTCCCTCCTTTTTCTTGCAATCTCACTCACACTTGCACCAGTACAAACCCACCTCCATCCATTCTCCTTCATCCCATGCAATTAAACATATTAATGTGGACTTAGGTGCAAATTATTCTTATTTGAATAGTGCTTCTCCTTTTATTCTTGTGCATGCTCTTGCTCCGCATGCGACGGCTCATAGCCTCGACTCCCTCTCCATCCATCACCTCCTACGCTTGCATCACGACCCCTGCACACGTGCACTATTTTCCTTGCTCATGCATGGCCACTCTTCCTTCCTCTTATCTTCTGATAAGCACGCAACATTTTCACTCACGGTCAAGCATGCAACCTACATGGCCATACTCACATACACACACACTATACCAAGTATGCATGCATGCATACAACACAGAGAATACACACACACACACATAGCCATGTAGTAAGAAAATGAAGTTAAATAAAAAGGGTGTACATTTTTCGTTCACAGAGAAGAAAAATGGAAAAAAAAGCTTGTTGTGTCCAAACTTGTGTTCTCCTTTCTATGTGTCGATCGTCCCCCAAATGAATGTGTACATATGTATATATAAACAAAATCAATAGGTTACTTAAAAGTAAAGTAATCCAAAAGTTCAACAAGAAGCATGCGCATGTAAGGAAGGATATTGAAAAGGTATGGTGAAGAGGTAATGTCCGTAACTTGATATATATATGTTTTAAAAAAGTTAGATTTGCGGTACCCCGCCACACAATACTGCATTCGCGTATGCGCCACGAATGATAGAAATAAAAATACAATCGCACAACAACGCAACATGATCATAAAACAATAATAAAATACATGGGTTAACTTATTCTGTGTAGTTTTGAAAATACATACATTTGCCACAAAATGCATCAAACGAGAACTCAATTATTTTCCATATTAAAAATTGTGAAAAAAATCCTATAAATTAAATTAAAAATACGTCACCAATTTGAAACATGTATTTTATTATATTTGAATTCAAATTCAATTATTTAAATGTTAAAACACTTTTAAACCACTTAAAAATATACTGTAATTATTTATATAGAATATTATGTAAAAATAATCAATTTGGAAATAATTGGAAAAACCAAAATAAATAGTTTTATAAATATTTATGCGTTATTATTCAATTTGTTAAATTGTTGATAATAATGTATTGTTATTATTGTTTTTTTGGTTGTTTGAATTGTGCTCTGCCAGTTTATGAGCAATTAATTTTCATATGCATGGGTTGAGTAGAAAATAATTATAAGCGAACACCTTATGATTAGTATTTCAAAGTTTGGTTGTAAGGTGTTCGATGAAAATATTTGATTAAGTACTTGTTATAATAAAATATGTTTATTATAATTTTAAAGATGTTTATCTTTTAAATGAAATGATTTTTTTGAAAAGAAATAGAAATATTTTTGGGAATAAATATTTATAAGAGTGTTTTCCCATATAATTATATAAAAGATATTTGGAGAATAAATGTTGGTTTAAATATTTTGGATCAAAAAGGATTTTAAAAAGCTATTATTTCGGTCCTAGGTACTACCCATAGTACCTTCCGTATCCTCCTCGAAAAGGACTTCATCGTCTCTCTACAAAAGCGCTATGTAACTACATCTGTAAAGGACAGCTTTGTGAGGCATACAGTACAGATGTTCCGTCGTCTGCTAGGAAAACGTAAAACTGCGTTCGCACCAATGCTCGGACATCCACAATGTAATACCCAGTGCGTGCGTACATCAAGGCTACACGTAATCATTCTGTCTACTCCCTGAGCTCCGCCAATAAGGTATACCTTGTACGAAACTCAGTCGGGATTTTCTATATCTATAAAGGTCCGCTTCATTAGGCCTATAATAAAGATATTATACTTGGTCTGTCTCTTTTCTCATCATGGCTATGGCCCCACGCAACCCCTCCTCAACTAATCGAAAGACCTTTCAAGAGCTAAGTGGCTATGCCCTACTGCAAACAATCTAAACGTCCAATGGGTCGTGCCCCTCATCCAATGTCTCAATAGTGAAAGAATCATTGGCCTGTTGGTTTAACTCTAGCCTTTCCCGAACTCGCTCTGACTGATGATGGCTAGTATCCGCATGCGACTATCCTTATGGGTCCTGCCCACTATAACCTACTTGCAAACTAGAGTACAGTGTCATACGAATATCATACTCCATCATCAACCTTTTGACTGCCTACAAAGGTCCGCTTCGTTAGACCTGCAATGCAAAAGCAGTCAAGGCATACTCTCTTGATGGAACACCTACAAACCTGCCTCCGGGGGTGCAGCTTCGTTAGGCCTACCCCATAGGGCTATCCTAGAGTATCCTTACGTTCCGTTGAAATCTCGTACATCCTTCTAGCCTAAAATAACTAAGTTGCACGTGCTCTTTCTATACTAAAAATCTGCAACGAACTGCTTCGTTAAGCTCTTTATCCAGATTCTCTTTGGGCTACTCCAAACGCACCTTACCATTTTATTAGACCCTACGTCTAATCTTTTATTATACGTTTAGTTTACTTTTCTTATTCTATTGGCTACTTATTTACCTTAATCAGCATGCCCAGCCCCATCCACGTGTGAGACCATCAGTCCTAAATCTGAAAGGGAATGCTACCGGTATGGGCCACTGCTATTATTATTTTTGCTTATTAACTTAATCCAAGATCTAAGTTTCATAAAATAATCCTCTTCTATTTCTTTCTTTTTAATTATCTACGTGTTACAATTATACTTGCAATTGTCACTTTTATATTCTTTTCTTTCTTTTATAAGCTACATGTTATAAATGTAGATGCAAGTGTCTCTTTTCTATTCTAGTCTGACTTCTTTTATTATGATACTAAATTCACTTTAGTTCTCTTATATTATATGACAGTCCTAGCTTGGGACTACGTCCAACTGTCATAAATTACTTATCATAATAATCGCTTTACTTTTTATTCTACCATCTGCGTAGTAAATGCAGATCAAGTCACATTTTCTTTTATTATTTCTAGTCTTTTCAAATATTTAACTTGATTATTTCCTCTTTTTTAATTTCTTTAACGCTTCACGTTATTCTCTTTTATTCTAGGAAGTAGTTCTATTCTATTTGGTAGGTTACAAAAACTGTACTAAAATCCATTTCCATGTTTTAATACTAAATAATGCCATAAACAATAACTCGTAAGTGCAAGATATTTCTTTTATTGTTTCTTTAATTGTTGGATAATGCAAAATACAGTAATGTCTCTATTTTGCACTAATTCCATTTTTCTTACTTTTATTCTTGCAATTACGTTTACCGTTTTTCTTGCAATAATAAATTATGGAAATGTATTCCCTTTTCTAAACCAGCCAACTAATTTATCACTAACTTCCAAATCATGTTATTAGATTTTCCTTTTTTATTTCATTCCCCAAGTTTTAACATAATTTACTATAGATTTCTCACTTTTAGGCTTATGTCTTTCTCTATAATTTTTAAGCCTAATATTACTTATATTTAATTGGATTCCCTTCTGTTTCCATATAAATAACATTTAAATATAAGTACACTTCTCTTATAAAATTTACAGTTTCAACTAATTATTGAAATTAGTTCAAATGTTGAATTAAAATATTTAATGGGAATTTAACGATATTGTATATCATCAATATAAAAGATATATAATTTAAATCCACTCACATGAAAAGAAAACACTCCAAATTCTAGATCTGATTTTTAGTCCGGTTCTATTATCCATAGCCTTCTCCTTTGCAACCCTATTTGGATCCACAAACCGGAATTTGTATGGATTTATAAATCTGGATCTAATTAAAGAAAAATAAACGGATAAACTAGAAAACCATATCTGAAAACTCACCTCATACGGACGGCTTTATTTGGACATCTCTTCTCTAGATCTACAGTTTCTACCTCCAAATTGCAAATCAGAAAACCTAAATCTAATATATTTGATTTCTGAAGAATTGGAGGAGAAAGAAAAGAAACAGGGCTTACGCGCCCATTCAAAAAAATATGGGTTCAAAGGCTAGCCCTGCACGTTTATTTATAGAGAGCCAAAGCAACGTCAGCCATTCGTTTAAAGCGACTGAAATTTAGCCATTAAAAATAAGCAAAACGCGTCAGTTTTGACGTGTCTAGCCTTTTTGTTTTATACGTATTAATTTATTTCCTCTATTTTTAAACGTTAACTTTTAACCGTTGCCTATTTATTCTAATTAATTTCCATCAATTGCAAATTTAATTCCCTTTATAACACATGTTTATTTTGAAACTCAAACGTTGCTAATTAATGTAAATTAATTTCCTTTAATTACTGATTTGATTAACATTGCCCACTAATGTTAATTAATTACCTCTAATTGCTGATGTAAATTTATTTCCTTTATGACGCGCGTCTATTTTGAAATTCAAACATGCGTTATTTCTGGAATTTATACGCGCATATATTTATAAACAAATATATTTACGCACATTTACACGTATAATTATTTTTCGATACGGAACTTCGAACGTCAATAACTTTTTCATACGAAGTCCGTTTGAGGCATATTATATATGTAAATTAATCAGAAAATCGTCACGAACACAATGGTATAAGTTTCGAGGCCATATTCTGACAATTCCAAAAACGCTCATTTTCACTGTTTATGATTATTTGATTATTTAATTATCTAAAAATGCAGGGTGTTACATTCTCCCGCCCTTTAGGAAATTTCGTCCCCGAAATTCGATAAGGGTAAAACTATGTAATTCTCCGCATCAATCACATCCATTTTGTGTACATCCAATTTTTGCAACCATCCATGTCTTTGTGTAAAGTGTCATTCAGCATAAAATATATGCATGTACATGAATTTCTAACCGGTACCTCCTATATGAATGCTTTTCTTCTTTAAAAACTCCTTTTCAAAATATAATGCACACATCCCAAATATACCAGCAATTTTTATACGAATGCAATCTTTTGAAAACTCAAAACATTTTTCATCCAATTTTTCCTAGACTCCTACTGAATAGGGGCGTAGTTCAACAATTTTTACATCCAAATCCTACCACACAACTTTTAATATTCGAATTTCAGAAAAATTTAATTTTTTCCAAACTCGATTTCTTATGTCAGAAACAAGGTAGAAAATGAAAAACCTCACATTAACCGTTTTACTTTTGCGCACCTCTTTCTCCATACCTGGAACTTATGCTGTTTTTCTATAAAAATCTCTATTTGCTTTCCCAAGCACAGTTCACATAAGAAAATTTTTCTTTTCAAATTTTTCTGTTGATGTTTCTATCGCTTTCTTTAAATTTTCTTTTTTCCTTTTAGTTACTCTTTTTGGCTTTTACTTTTCTTTTGTTACTTACGTCCTATGTTCTTATTCTCTTATTATGAACATCACAAAAACACAGAGAAAAAACATCATACTAATCATCACTGGTTTACTACAATAGGAACTAAATGCTTACATAGAAGTATAATCTCATAACTAAAAGAGAAAACAAGTCCTACTACAAAGTGATACTAGATAAATAAATATAGCAGCTAAACACAGCCATCAGCTAGGGCTAGGAGGCCTAAGACCATGTCCACGCTGATACGGAAAAGTCCTACTCTAGGAATCCAAGTAACTCATATGCTCCTCATGCCGCCTATTAATCGTTACTAACTTACGTTGTGTTACTCACGATGATTAAGATCTATTCATCTCTTCCATTCCATACTTAAAATGGAATAACCAAGTCTCATTTACTGCAACGAATAAGGATTTCAATCTGTGCAGTCTCTATCTAAAGAGGCAACTAAGCTTGGAGAAATTTTCTCTTTACCTTTACCTTTACCTTTTAATTTTCCCCAACTAAGATCTACCTATCCCAACCATGTGTGTCTTACTATCTTACTAATATCACTTCACTATTCTTCTATGAAGCAACATTCCTAGTTTCTCACAAGTGTCCTATACACTTTACGGGAACTTTTATTATTACTACTAAAAGTAATCACTGCTATCTCATACATAGCCTTACACTTTTCTCGTCACACCTAGGAAATGATTCCTATCTACTCCATATTTAAAAGTTTGGTTGGTATTTATCATTTCATTTTAAAAATTAAAGCTTCTAAATTTTTGAACATCAAATCCCAAAATTCTTGCCTTTAAAAGTGTTACTTTGAAGTTCCTATTAAATTCAAAGAAACTTGGTTACTTAACATTTTATCTTTCTAGACTTGCATCTTTACAGCTCTTTGAATTTAAATTATTCTCCAAACCTAGAGGGGAAAACTTACAAATTCTAAGTTCAAAACTTATTCCTCTTTTCCTTTTAAAGACCCTTACAGCTTTCCAAAAAAAATTGGATTTTTAAATTTAATTGTTTACTAAGTTTTTCTCTTCCAAAAACTTATTTACTTTTTCACCAAACCATTTTTCTTTAAAACATGCCTTGCTTGTCCTTAAAACATTTGTTTTTCTTTACTTCCAAAAATGTCCTCACATGTTTTCAAAATATCTTCTTTTCATAGATTTTCAAATTTACAAAAACTGGAGTAGATAAGAGCAATTATTTATCAAAAATATCTTAACTTTCCTACTCTTCCAATTAGCTAACCTTGGAGGAGTTTCTAACTTACTACAGATGGGGACTTTCAACAAAGGCAAGCAACCAATGCGCATAATCAATGGAAAAACATGAAATTTCCATTTCTTAACTTTCCTACTAAGGTTCTCTATAATATCCCTCCTAACTAACACAGTCTCTAATTATTACACTTCTTATTACACCTAATGGTTTTATACCTTAATGTATTGGAACTACTTTCTCTTATGAGAAACCATTAACACTAAAACCTTCTATGAATCCTTTAAAAGAGGATTTCATGTTCATGTAAAATTACAAGGAACTTATTTTATATTTTATCGAAATAGGCTATACGGAATATGGTGCTTTCCATACCATGTACATCTCTTTCACGTATTCCTTATAACTTGCACAAAACATCTTTATTTGTGATTTGGTTTCATAGAAAATCATATCATTATTCATTTCATTCCAATAGATTAAAGTATGTTTAATCTATATTCACTTACAATAGACATTTCCTACGAAATTTATTAATTTCCTAGTATTTAACTTACACTTTTTTTTTCAAAAGAACTCATTTTCAAAACTGTTTTAATATTTTCATAACTAGAAAATATTTCCATATACTTATTTAAATAATAAGTGTACTTACAAACCACTTTATTTCTATACCTAGAAGTTATCTTCAAAACACATTTTTATTTGGGTTAAATTAGATGTTGCGTAAAACACCGTTACTACAACCCAAAAATACTAGTATATAGATTCAACTAAAATAAATATTAATAAATCCCATATGCTATGTAAAAACATTTCCTTTGGGAGTCACATACTACAATAGTGGCATAGTCTATGCTTCCTTTATTTTTTACGAAAACATTTATTACAACAATAAATGTTGTAATCTACATTTTCGATACTTAACACACTCTAGATTATTATATTTAAAATCTTTGTTTACCTATAAAGAAACTAGCGAGTTATACATGCTCTATAATTCTTCAAAAAAAATTCACTTTTAACAAAATTTACATCATATAAAAACCAATTTAAATTTCGTACTATTTTTTTTCAAAAACCCAATATTTACTTCCTCAAACATATTAACAATTATATTTTTCAACTTTTCAATTCCAAAAGTTTCATTTTATTAGGCTAGACATAAAGTAGATTTTCTTCTTGCTATCCTAGGAATACCCTTCCTAAACCTTGGAAATCTCATTTCCTTACTAAAATCTCTTATTCCTTCCAAAATAAAAATACTCTCCCTACTATCCCTAGGGAACTTTCCCACTTCCTATAACATACAGATACCAATTTTCTCTCAAAACATAGCTTAATGTATACTATAAATTGGCAATAACATAGGGGTCAACATCCTTGGGTCATCCCAAACCCAACTAGCAAACTATGCACAAATATACTTCTAAAAACTTTCCATATGTTAAAATCTATAATTGGGGACTATTTGAATTTTAGTACATAATATACTTATATTTTATTCAAAAATACAAATACGTTCACTCATATTTCCTAATTTAGTTAGGATCTACTAACCTAAGCTCTAATACCAAATGTAACAACCCAAGTTCCAGTGGGTCCAGATTTTTTGCAAAAATGCTAAAACCCAAATCCACTAAAGCCCGAGTTGGGTGTCTGGTATCCTACAAATAGGCAAAGATAAATATATCATAGCTCAAATAAATATCTCACGGTGGAACTGAGTAAAATATAGTAATAAGTAAATACTCACCAAGGTAATAACACTTTCTAAACAAGTGTCTCAAAGCTGGAAAATCTCTGCCATCTATCTAACCTCTGGGATGATATGAGGAGGGGTCAGAACTAAAGTTCTGGTGGATGGACAAATTATACACTTCTAAGCATAATTCTATATATACCGTTCTATTTCCATTTTCTGTTATATTAGGTTTATTGGGTTTATAATAATCTCGCCTTTGTGCGTTAACCGTACCCATCTACTCCCTAGTAGATTAAGACCTAATAACCAATATATATATGTAGCTACATGCCCAAAGACCGCATCGGTCCTAGGTACTACCCATAGTACCTTCCGTATCCTCCTCGAAATGGACTTCATCGTCTCGCTATGAAAGCGCTCTGTAACTACATATGTAAAGGACAGCTTCGTGAGGCCCACAGTACAGATGTTCCGTCGTTTGCTTGGAAAACGTAAAACTGCGTCTGCAACAGTTCGCGCCAATGCTTGGACATCCACAATGTACCACCCAGTGCGTACATTCAGGACTACACGTAATCGTTCTGTCTACTCCCTGAGCTCCGCCAACAAGGTCTACCTTGTACGGAACTCAGTCGGGGATTTTCTATATCTGTAAAGATCCGCTTCGTTAGGCCTACAATACACTATATTATACTTGGTCTGTCTCTTTTCTCATCGTGGCTATGGCCCCACAAAGCCCCCCCTCAACTAATCGAAAGACCTTTCAAGAGCTAAGTGGCCGTGCCCTATTGCAAACAATCTAAACATCCAATTGGCTGTGCCCCTCATCCAATGTCTCGATAGTGAAAGAATAATTGGCCTGTTGGTTTAACTCTAGTCTTTCCCAAACTCGCTCTGGCTGATGATGGCTAGTATCCGCATGCGACTATCCTTATGGGTTATGCCCACTATAACCTACTCGTAAACTTGAGTACGATGTCATATGAATATCCTACTCCATCATCAACCTTTTGACTACCTACAAAGGTCCGCTTCGTTAGGCTTGCAATGCAAAAGCAGTCAAGGCATACTCTCTTGATGGAACACCTACAGACCTACCTCCAGGGGTGCAGCTTCGTTAGGCCTACCCCAGAAGGCCATCCTAGAGTATCCTCACATCCCGTTGAAGTCTCGTACTTCCTTCTAGCCTAAAATAACTAAGTTAGACGTGCTCTTTTTGTACTAAAAATCTACGATGAACTGCTTCGTTAGGCTCTTTATCCAGATTCTCTTTGGGCTACTCCAAACACACTTTACCATTTTATTAGACCCTACGTCTAATCTTTTATTATGCATTTAGTTTACTTTTCTTATTCTATTGGCTACTTAATTACCCTAATCAGCATGCCCAGCCCCACCCACGTGTGAGACCATCAGTCCAAGACCTAAAAGGGAATGCTGCTGGTACGGGCCACTTCTATTTTTTTATTGCTTATTAACTTAATCCAAGATCTAAGTTTGATAAAATAAGCCTCTTCTATTTCTTTCTTTTTAATTATAACCTACGTGTTACAATTATACTTGCAATTGTCACTTTTATATTCTTTTCTTTCTTTTATAACCTACATGTTATAAATGTAATTGCAAGTGTCTCTTTTCTATTCTAGTTTGTCTTCTTTTATTATGATACTAAATTTTCTTTAGTTCTCTTATATTATATGACAGTCTTAGCTTGGGACTACGTCCAACTGTCATAAATTACTTATCATAATAACTGCTTTACTTTTTATTCTACTATCTGCGTAGTAAATGCAGATCTAGTCACATTTTCTGTTTATTATTTCTAGTCTTGTCAAATATTTAACTTGATTATTTCCTCTTCTTTAATTTCTTTAACGCTTCACGTTATTCTCATTTATTCTAGGTAGTAGTTCTATTCTATTTGGTAGGTTACAAAAACTGTACTAAAATCCATTTCCATGTTTTAATACTAAATAATGCCATAAACAATAACTCGTAACTGCAAGATATTTCTTTTATTGTTTCTTTAATTGTTGGATAATGCAAAATACAGTAATGTCTCTATTTTGCACTATTTCATTTTTCTTGCTTTTATTCTTGCAATTACGTTTACCGTTTTTATTTTTATTTCATTCTCCAATTTTTAACATAATTTACTATAAATTTCTCACTTTTAGGCTTAATCCTTTCTCTATAAATTTTAAGTCTAATATTACTTATATTTAATTGGATTCCTTTCTTTTTCCATATAATAACATTTAAATATAAGTACACTTCTCTTATAAAATTTACAGTTTCAACATAACTAACTAGTATAACTAATTATTGAAATTAGTTCAAATGCTGAATTAAAATATTTAACGGGAATCTAACGATATTATATATCATCAATATAAAAGATATATAATTTAAATCCACTCACTTGAAAAGAAAACACTCCAAATTCTAGATCTGGTTTTTAGTCCAGTTCTATTATCCATAGCCTTCCTCTTTACAACCCTATTTGGATCCACAAACCGAAATTTGTATGGATTTATAAATCTGGATTTAATTGAAGAAAAATAAACGGATAGACTAGAAAACCATATCTAAAAACTCACCTCATATGGACGACTTAATTTCGACATCTCTTCTCTAGATCTACAGTTTCTACCTCCAAATTGCAAGTCAGAAAACTTATATCTAATATATCTGATTTCTGAAGAATTGGAGGAGAAAGAAAAGTGACAGGGCTTCCGCGCCCATTTAGAAAAATATGGGTTTGAAGGCTAGCCCTGCACGTTTATTTATACAGAGTCAAAGCAACGTCGCCCATTCGTTTAATGCGATTGACATTTAGCCGTTAAAAACAAGCAAAACGCATCAGTTTTGATTTATCTAACCTTTTTGTTTTATACGTATTAATTTATTTCCTCTATTTTTAAACGTTATAAATTATTAAACATCAACTTTTAACCATTGCCTATTCATTCTAATTAATTTACATCAATTGCAAATTTAATTCCCTTTATAACACATGATTAATTTTAAATTCAAACGTTGCTAATTAATGTAAATTAATTTCCTTTAATTGCTGATTTGATTAACATTGCCCACTAATATTAATTAATTATCTCTAATTACTGATGTCAATTAATTTACTTTATGATGCGCGTCTATTTTAAAATTCAAACGTGCGTTATTTCTGGAATTTATACGTGCATATATTTATAAACAAATATATTTATGCACATTTACACGTATAATTATTTTTCAATACGGAACTTCGAACGTCAATAGCTTTTTCATACGAAGTCCGTTTGAGGCATATTATATATGTAAATTAATCAGAAAATCGCCACGAACACAATGGTAAAAGTTTTGAGGCCATATTATGACAATTCCAAAAACGCTCATTTTCACTGTTTATAATTATTTGATTATCTAAAAATGCGGGGTGTTATAGCATAAGATTGTTTAGACAACATTGTGTAAATCCAAACTATAAGGAAAAATATATTCAAATTTTTTTACCAGTTTAAAGGAGGTGTAAACTACTTTAGCATTTAATTAATGATAAAAATTATGGTCAAGGGGATGGTCGACAAGTATCATCAATGATCACTTTTGAACAACAGTAGCTCTTATACATAAAAAAAATCTTAAATTTAAAATATAAAGGACTCCAACATGAACATAGATTTATAGCTTATTATCAAACCTAAGGGTGAGTGTTTGGTTGGTTTGGTTGGTTCGATAATGAAAATTGTTAAACCAAACTAAAACAGATATAAAAGAAAACCAAATCAAACCGACTGAATTAAGTTTGGTTGGTTCAGTTGGTTATCCGATTTAATCAAGATAAAATTATTTCACATTTTATGGTTGGAATCTTTATTATACTTCAAAAGAAAAATTGAATATATGATTAAAGTATCTTTATTTAGTATTTTTATGATTTTTAATAGCATTTTGGACAGATGTATGATAAATAAAATTTATTTAGATCACTAAACTAATCTAAAAAAATCTTTAAACATTAGTAGTTTTAACAGTTGAACAAAATTTGATTAATTTGGTTAAATCGATGATCAAACTAAATTATATTACGGGCTGATTGTAAGCCAATCTAGTTTCAAAACCAAACCAAACTGACTGAAATAAACTAGTTTGGTTGGTTTATTTAGTTTTAACCAAAGTTTGCTCACTCATAGTCAAGCCACATTTTTATGATTTAACCAATGGATTAATAGTAAACTTATAACCAATCCTTGGGAAAGGATAGTTAGAACTACATGGTAGAGAGGAGTTGACACTTTAACACATTATAAGTCAAAGTTGTAAAATTAGCAAAGCAAACTCTATGCGGTAGGTATGGACTAGTGATTAGTCGTTTAGGCGAGGATTAATATAGGATTAATCAGAATTAGATGTTTTTTATAACTCATGTATTTTGGATAAAATTTTAGTATTTAGTTTAGTATTAGTTCAGCCAAATTTGATATTTTGGATGAGCTTAAGAGCAGCAAAGGAACAAAACACAAATGCTTATGCACGACATCAAATGCCCGAGTACCTATTTTGATTCTTAGAAGAGATAGCGAGTCTTGCCTAGACGAGCCAAAGTGGTAAGCTTGGCTTAGACGAGCCAAAGTGGTAAGCCTGACCTAGTGCTTAGATGATACCTTGGCATAGACTTATGAGGATTTATGCTACAAAGTTAATCATAAAAAAGAAAATAAGCCATATTCAGATGGACATGATGACAAAACCAAATTATTAGAAATGAGCGATGATTATAAGGGCTCCACTTTTAGTTTGGCATGAAACTTTTCTAGACAATAACACATAAAGAAACTAGTGAAAAAAATGTATGGCATGGTACTAATATTCCAAAAATGACTGTGCTTGTAAAGCTTTTCCGAACCAATCAAGAATTAGAGACAAGTTAAATTTATTAGGTTTAGGAATAGGTCTAAATTATATCCTATGTAATCAAACTAAAACCCAACGTATCTAGCCCATTAACCCTCAAAGCAGAAGTTGTTAGAGCCGTCCAATACTTTCAACACTCAAGACCATATCAGAGCTTTCGCATTCATCATATCATAATTGGTGTCTACCACGTGTCGTAGGAGCACAACCAATGAACCAATGAAAACATGTCCCGGAATGAAAATTAAAGAACCAAATTTATACAATAGAAATTGGATACATAAATTGAAGAGGAAGACTGTTAAATATGTAAAAAGGTAGAAATTTCGAATAGATAGGGAGTAGTTGCATGGTGGCGCATGATTTTGGAGATTTTGAACTTCGAAGAGAATATGTCGTTTTTGAACTATTTATTGCCATAAAGTTGGTTTAAGAAATCTTAATGCGGTATGTCGATTGTTTATGTCAGTTGAACCATGTTCTTGTTTCAAACATTTTATTTATATATGGATATTTGTTGTGTAGACTGCGGATATGCTGACTTATTCTGTTTTCTAAGCTGCATATTTGAAAGAAAAGTTGCCAATCATGGAAAAGCCGCTTCAAAAACCCATACCCCGATAAGATAAATGGATTACTTTCTTAGCACAAGCACTAAGTGATAATCATACCTTTTCATTCAGCTTTTGCACTCAACCACTTGAATCCTCTCGGCTTACCTGACCACTAACAGTTGGGGTGATATCCATCGCCTCAACATTATTAAAATTATACCTATTAACATCACTCCACCTTGAAATATTCTTTCCCTATCTTTTTCTACAATTCCACCACGATGCCAAGTACTAAGAAAATAATATCCATCTGAAGAAATAGATATGTCATTGATTTAGTTATCTTATAACACATAGGCACAAATAGCAAGAATGCAAAACTGTAGAAGTTCCTGCAATCAGGCACATCGCTCAACCTCTATGTTTCCTACGACTGCGGGGCTTAGTATCATGTTCCGTTAATAATTTTTCCTGTAGCATGACAAACACCCATCTTGGTGCTATGCGGAGATCAAATATGTGTTAGGTTAGTTAAACAACATATTATGATCAATAAGAGAGAGAAGCATGTTGAAGAAATGCGCAACCGGTGCAACCATCGTATTTAATTGCCACGATTGAGTATGGAACCTTGAACATATTGTTTGCGACAAGCCGGAGGAAGGTGAGGATGAGGTTAAGTTATCATGCCCCTTGCATTATACCCTAGCGGTACACTTGCTACAATGGGAAAGACAAAGGGTATATATTTGGTAAGTTATTAGTAAAGTATCGTACTTTCTTCCTAAGTAGTACTTTCCTAACTTGTAATCACGTCAAGTGATTAGATTTTTTATGAGAAGGTCTAAATTTTCTTAATAAATAAATAAATAAAATATGCTAAATAAGATAAATATCGAACATTGAACAATAACAATCTGTACTCACACGGAACAATATAGAAAGAGCATCTCCAACAATTGAGAAATAAAGGGTAATATGTAGAGGGTCTTCTCCAACGAATATTCAGCGTAGGTTTCAATGAACAATTCAGGACTTAACTGGTCCCACACACCTATTTTATAGGCGCTTGATATCATGCTCTTATCAAATTGATGCACAACAATTGCACACCTGTTTTATAGGCGTGTGATATCGAGGCCTACTTAATAAACACCTAACATTCACATGCGGTTCGCACATATGGAGTCAACACGCAATGACCATAAAACATCTACAAGTAAAGAATAGAAAAGGTTAAATAAATAAACTCTTATACAATCTAATTTTCTGTAACATCCCCCTACTTAGAGGCCCAAATATAATGGCTATAGATGCTGCAGTCATCCATGGTTATTAATCCTTGGCGACCTAATACGGCGGTGTTAGACATATTGATACACAAAAACACATGAATATTGAAATTTTTTAAAACATCAAGCAACTCACATTTCATTTCAAAACATTTCCAATTCATTACATAATCCCACAATCGTAAACCACGTTCAAAGAAAATACATTTATTACAACATACGTCAATGACATATGAAGACGCCCCCTTGGATGATCAGAGTATATACAGGCAATATAACAACTTTGCCATTACACACAACACAGTGGAATCAAAAGAAAAGAGAACTCTAAATAGCTATCATGCCTCCTGCACGTCCCCGGAAGCTTATTCGTCTTAAGAGGTACTTGAAAACCTCAACTCTCAAACTACTCAAAATCAATTGAGTACCCGAGAGTTTAAAGGGAAAACATAAACTTCGAGTCAGACATAATGCCTAGTATTGAATAATAATCTACCATCTTAAATCATTTAGATATCTAATGAGACCACACCGCTTATCGGAACGGGTTTTCCCCTCACTAGTATCTTAAAACCTTTATAAAATCATATACTGTGCTCCTGCATCCACAATGGTAAAACAATTCAATACAGTATAATATGATGATATGCAAAACAAATGAATTAATTCTGTATTACCCTTCCCCATTCATTCTGACCATCAGTCTCAATTATAGTTACTAGGATTACAGTTAACCTATTAGTTTTCATGGGCTGACTAATAACCGGTAAAATATTTAAGGACTCCCTGTCCAATTACATAGTTTTAATGGGATCACTAAGAACTATAGGTAATTCCAATATCTTTACTCTTATCCAAGTTTTCATGGCTTGACTAGGAACCTAGTGGTGACCCCAATATCCTTTCTTCTTACCCTAGTTTTCATGGGATGACTAGGAACCTATTGGTGACCCCACTATCCTTTCTTCTTACCTTAGTTTTCATGGGCTGACTAGGAACCTATTGGCATCTGTCAATATCCTCGTCCGGATATAGTTTTCATGGGCTAACTACAAACCTATTGGCCCTTGGCAGTATCAAATTATAGTTTTCATGGGCTCATTATGAACCCATCTTCTTGACATCTTCCTTTATACATAGTTTTCATGGGCTAACTATGAACCTATTGACCCCTACCAATATCTTTTCCTACACACGGTTTTCATGGGATTACTGAGAACCTATTGGCCCCTGCCAATATCTTTCTTTTATATTTTAGCATCCTATATTCTGGTCTTCTTGACCTCCTGGATATAATTCTACTCATTCAGGAGTTAACTTAATTTATATTCACTGCTGGTCAACCTAGCCGATTCTTCTGCCCTTTACCCTTAAAATGAAGTTATGGTTCATTATAATGTGAATATATTTATATTTGAAGAAGCAAACATAATAACATAACAATACCACTCCCGTGGGTTTAAATACTTCATTAAAGAAAGCTTCTTCTCAAAACCATTACAAAAAATCCTTTAATTTAGCCATGGGTTTTTCCTTTAAAAAGTTGAGTTTGGGTTACAAAACCTTTCGACACCTTCGAAACCTTGCTTTCGACTTCATAGGATGACCTACTTCGAAAGCATTAAAACCTATCTTTAAAATATTAGGCTCCTGCCTTTGTAATACTTTAAAACATTCCTTTTAAAACATTTTTATTGTATTAAAGTATTAACATTTAACTTTAGAAGCATAGCTTCGAAACTAGTTGAAAGTACCCCTTTCGACACCATTGGAAGTAACCCTTTCGAAATCATTGAAAGTCCTCCTTTCGAAAGCATCGGGTTTATATTTAAAAAATTATTTGGGTCAAAGTGAATATAAGCGAAAGCATCTCTTTTGAAACCATCCTTTATCATATAAAGATATTGGAGAAAATATGATGGCGTTGGCACCATCCTTTCGACAGCATATAATATTTGGGTAAAATATTGGAAGGTTGGCGTTGAAACCCCTTTCGAAACCATTGCCTTCGAAACCCCTAACCCCTTTTGAAAGCTACATGAAATGGCTTAAACTTATAAAACAAAGTACCTTTCGACAACATTGATATCTTCAATACCATCGAAAGGCTAAAGAACGGTAGTAGGGTTTCGACTAGGTCGGAACCCCTTATTTCAAAACATTCTTTCATAAGTAAAGGAACCCAGTCGAAAGCAAACTTAAGTCAATGGCAACCCTTTCGAAACCTTTTTAAAAACTCTTTCGAAACTATATGCTTCGACTCCTTCGAAGGCTAAAACAAAACAAAGGCAGGCGCTTCTCTTTTAAAAACAAACCAAGGTAGTGACTCCCTCGAAAGTTATGCTTTCAACACCTTACCTTTCTCCTTCCTCCAATCCAATATGTACCATTTTTGTGATATCTTGTGTATTGGTTTCGGCTTAGTAGGTTTCGACTAGGTTGAAGGTGGAAGCTCTGTGTCGAAAGGTACCTTCTAAAGTAGGCGAAACCCTTTTTTCTGAGTAAACCTGGCTTAATACTACTTAAAACAAATATTATTCTAACTAACCTGCCACATGTCAACACCAAATTGGTTGCCTTAACTTTTTCAAATTCTTTACCAAAATAACTGCCGCTAATTTTAGATCTAAACCATGGTTAAGTAAATCAAATAAGCCCTTCCATTAAGCAAAACCAATTTTGCAAAGAAGTCCCTCTTCTAAAATAATTTAGTTTGCATAGCAAATCACTTTAGAATAATCCCCAAAATTTCCAGAAATTCACTTTAATAATGTTATCTAACATATCAAAATTCTAGATCCAAGTTCTTAATATATTTTCCAAAATAAATTTATAAACCCAAATAACCGTATTTTCCTTTGAAAATTCATAATAATCTTTCCATAGCTTGGAAAATTATCAAAATTGAAACCCAACTCCAAAATCATGTTTCTCATAACATAAAATTCTCCTATGATATTTAAAGATCATTAAATCTCGATTTTGCCCTAAAACCGTGTATAACCTCCTTTAAACAATCTTGTTTAAACCATATAAATTATAAATCAAGCATATCATCATCCAATATATCATAAAAACGAATTTATCCTTAAATTCGAAATCATATGATTATAAAAACCAAAATAGAGATGGAATTATTGTTCACCTTGATTTAGATAAGGAGATTGGATTGAGATTTATTTCCCATAAGCTTGATTCTTTAGCTTTTAATTTGTATTCCTCTTGTTAATGGCCGGCCTCTCCTTCTTGCGTTTAGTTTTCAAAATGACGTGAATGGGGAGAAAAAGGTAGGAACGAAAATATATAAGGGTAGGGGTTATGGGCGGCAATTCCTAATATACCCTTATGTAATTTGATTAACCCAAAACCATTCTTAAGCCCCTTAATTATTATATTAGGCTCAGCCTTAATTAAATTGATTCAAGTCTCAATCCCCTTATCACTTATCATTTACATTATTCTATTTAATTTATCTAATTAAATCTCCTAAATAATGCCATCAAAAATTAGGGGTGTTACAGGCTCCCCGCCTTAAAGAATTTCATCCTCGAAATTCAGTAAGGACTAAATACTTAACATAACAATCATCTGTAACGACTCCTAACAACCATACTAGTCTACCTGACTAGGAATTATCTATATAAATCTAATATAGACATACCCTCAAAGCAGATCAGGATAAGTATCTCGAATCTTGTCCTCTGTCTTCCAAGTACAGTCCTTCTCGTTGTTGCTCCACTGAACTTTCACTAACTTGACTGTCTTGTTCCTCAATATTTTCTCATCTCTGCAACAACCCAAACAGGTTGTCTAACAAAAGCCAAATTAGGCTTTACTACTAGATCTTCCAAGCCTGTCGGAGGAATAGTAGCATCTGGATCATGCACATACTTGTGAATATGAGACACATTAAATACATTATGGACACCTGCCATACTGTTCGGCAACTCTACTCTACATGAGAGCTTTCAAATTCTTTTTATAATGTGGAATGGACCAACATATCTTGGTGCCAGTTTCCCTGACTCCACGAACCGTACCACACCCTTCATCGGTGATACCTTAATGAAAATCCTGTCTCCCACTGATAACTCTAGGTCTTTACGCCTCTTATCCGTGTAACTCTTCTGTCTAGATTAAGCTTCCTTCATCCGTTCTCGGATTAACTCAATCTTTTCCGATGCCTTCTTAACCAAATCTAGACCTAAGACCAATCTGTCTCCAGTCTCTAACACACATACATGGGATTTGCATGGCCTTCCATACAAAGCTTCAAAAGGCGCCATTCCTATACTAGTTTGATAACTATTATTATAGGAAAACTCAACCAACTGTAGGTGATCCTCCCAAGATCCACCAAAGTCCAACACACAAGCTCTCAACAAATGCTCGAGTACCTTGTTGACTCTCTCTGTCTGCCCATCCGTCTGTGGGTGATATGCGGTACTCATCTTGAGCTTAGTGCCTAATACATCTTGCAGACTCTTCTAGAATTTGCTAGAGAATAAAGCATCTATGCTGCTGACTATGCTACTAGGAACTCCATGAAGTCTAACTATGTTCTTCATAAACAACTTCGCCAAAACAGGTGCGGTCCTGGTCGACTTTACTAGAATGAAATGGGCACTCCTGGTCAACCTGTCCATAATGACCCGTATACTCTCATTTCCTATGCTTGACCTTGGCAACCCATCTACAAAATCCATGGATATCGAATTCCATTTCCAAACTGGAATCTCTAAAGGCTGAAGTAACCCACTCGGCTTCTGATGTTCAGCCTTCACTTGTTGACAGTTTACACACTGCTTAACCTGCAAGCCACCATTCCTTTTTATGCCTTCCTAATAGAAGCTCCTATTCATATCTTGATACATCTTGGTCCCTCCAGGATGAATCGTAAACTTGGATCGATGACATTCCCCAAGAACTTCTTTCCTCAAGTTCTCAACATATGGAACACATAATCATCTCTTCTTTCTCAACCATCCTCTCCGGTCAAGACAAAAATCTTTCAAATCATCGACCTCGGTTCCAATTTCAAGCCTTTTAATCTTCTCGGCTAATAATGGATCCTCCTTCTGCTTAGAAGCAATTCTCTCGATCAATACTAGTCGAACTTCTAAACAGAATAACATGGCAGTACTCCGACTAGAACTAGCAGTCGATCTTAACTAACACCACAACTAGCCCAAGCTTCTAGGTCCTTCCATTTTGCCAACATGGCTAACACCATATTCCGATGCCTTATGCTAAAAGCATCAGCCACTTTATTACCTTTCCCTGGTGTATATTCTATACCAAAATCATAAGTAGCCAAAAGCTCCATCCACCTCCGTTGTCTCATATTCAACTCTTTTTGAGAGAATAAATATCTTAAAAACCTATGATTGGTATACAACTCAAATCTCTCCCCCAAGAGATAATGCCTCCAAATCTCCAAGGCAAAAATTACCACAGCCAACTCCAAGTCATGAGTGGGATAGCTTACTTCGTGCGGTCTAAGCTGCCTAGATGCGTAGGCAATGACTTTGCCCCTCTGCATCAACACTGCTCCCAATCCAGTCCCACATGCATTAGTGTACACTACCAACCCTTGGTTTCCATCGGGAACTACTAATACTGGAGCATTGGTCAACAAATGCTTTAACTTAAGGAATGCTTCCTCATATTTGTCGGACTAAACAAACTTCACCTCCTTCATAGTAAGCTTAGTCAAAGGCGTTGCTATCCACGAGAAATCCTTGATGAATCTCCGGTAGTAGCCAGCAAGTCCAAGAAAACTTCTAAACTCGGTCACCATCTCTAGTCTCTTCTAATTGATCACAGCTTCGATCTTATCTGGATCGACTGACAATCCTTTCTCTGAAACCACATGAGCAAGAAACTTAACCTCTTTCTTCCAAAAATGACACTTGGAAAAATTCGCCTTTAGCTGATTCTACCTCAGCGTCTCTAGCACCACTCTAAGATGATCTTTATGCTCTCTCTCATCCTTAAAGTATACCAAAATGTCATCTATAAACACCAACACGAATCTATCCAAATACTCTCGGAAGGCTCGGTTAATCAAATCCACAAAGAAAGCAGGTGCATTTGTCAACCCGAATGGCATTACTAACCATTCATACGAACCATACCTAGTCCGAAATATTGTCAAAGGAATGCTGTCCTCCGCTACTCTCAACCGATGGAACCCTGTTGCCAAATCCAACTGGAAAAACACATTGGCTCCACTCAACTGACCAAACAGATCATCTATCCTCGGCAAAGGATAATTATTCTTTATCGTCCTTTCATTTAACTTACGATAGTCGATACACATCCTCAATGACCCATCTGGTTTCTTCACGAATACCGCGGCCGCTCCCCAAGGCGAACTGATTGGTCTTATAAAATTCCTTCCTTCTAGATCCACTAGCTGTACCTTCAATTCCTTCATCTCAGTCGATGTCATCCTGCTAGGTGGTCTACTTACAGTTCAGCTCCTGGCACAAGATCTATTCGAAACTCAATAGCTCATTTCGGTGGTAGTCTTATGACTTGCTCAAAGGCATCTGCAAACTCTCTTAATATTCGAACCCGACTTAGCTCTTCTCCCACTTCCATTGCACTTAACAAAGCACAACTACATCGTTCAAAATTCTCTACTGAGAGTATAATTTGGTTATGACTATCAGGGTGTTTGAAAAATATCTCCCCATCTTGCAAAATATACTGGCCTCATACCTTCTCAACCAATCCATACCCAAAATGACTCCAAAATCTACGAAATCGTAAACATACAAACTGCATGCAAACTTATGACATAACAAATCAAGTTCTAACTGGTCACATCTCATCCCCGGAGTTGCATACTCTCCTATTGGATTCGCAACCCTTAAGGAAGTAACAAGGCATATAGGTTCTAAGCATAACCTATCAACCAAACACTGGGATATAAATGAATGTGATGCATTGGTATCAAAATGTATCCTCACTGGTATACTCTGAATCAAAAACGTACCTTCCATCACAGTCTTTCCTTTGTCAGCTGCAGTTGGCTTAGCTGATAATCCAACATCAAAAACTTTCCCCTTGTCCGCCCTGACTGGCTTTGGACACTGGTTCTTATAATGCCCAACTTAATCACAGTTAAAGCATTTCACATTCTTCTTGTCTACAGTTTCTTTCCCTTTCTTGACCGACACTCACTTTCATAATGACCCTTCTTATCACATTTATAGCATACCAAATCAGCCTTTGCCTTCTTAGCAGCATCCCCTTTCTGGGCTCCCTTCTTCTTAAAGAATTTGCTCTTCTTTCCTTGAGGACCTTGGGATTCAACTGGCTTTTCCCTAGTAGAAATAGCAAGCATCTCTTCATGGCGAATGACCATCTCTACCACCACATCACAAGGTTCTCGGATATGAGTCATGGTCATTCTAGCAAGCTCAGGTCTCAGTCCTCGAATGAACCTTTCATTTCTTCTAACGTCAGTGTCAACCATAGCATATCCATATCGAGATAGCTCATCAAACTTAGCAGCGTACTTGATTACTGACATCCCTCCTTGAACTAGATCCATCAATTTCCTCATTAACGCCGACTTAGCAACCTCAGACAGAAACCTCTGCTCAAACCTCCTTCTGAAATCAGCCCATGTAAGCTCTTCCTTCGAAACTCCGATGGTCACACTATTCCACCAGTGAAGTGTTGCCCATTGCGACTGCTTAGAGGCCAGCCTCCTCTTTTGCCCATCATCCAAGCCTAGATCAGTAAAGATTTTTTCACAGTGCAATAGCCAATTCTGAACCTCAACAGCATCCTCCGTTCCAACAAACGACTTTCCATCCAGACATGTGTAGTCTTTACTTAGCTTAGCATAGTTATTCCCAACTGGAGCCACATGATTAGCTCCTCCAACATTACCAGTAACTCCAGCTTGCAAAAGATTGGCTAACAACCGATACACCATCCTCGCATCTACTGGTGGATTTCCAGCACCTACTTTGGCTTCAGCATTTGGATTAGCATTAGCCGATCGACCTTGGTTCCTCCTGGTATTAAGTCGTGCATTTCCGTTAGTTTTGGTGCTTCCTCTACCTAGATTTCCTTTTTCGTTTCCTGCTTCCATATCTTCTTTCTTTTAAATCTACATACGATCCTTAGTAAAATATAGAAGAGCGGTCTAAAAGAGAGGGGAACACATTCTTATATATAAATCTATATATCAATTACAAGTATGTTACTACAATGTTAACCCAAACCCCGATCATATTTTCAAATTCATTGGATTATGTTTGAAAATATTTTAGGTTTAACTCTCTTTTAAAGTTTCACAAACCTATACTCTGATACCAACTTGTAACATCCCTCTACTTGAAGGACTAAAACTAACAACTACGGATGATGTAGTCATCCATAGTTATTAATCCTCGACGACCTAATATGGCGGTGTTAGATATATTGATACACAGAAACACATGAATATAGAAAATTTAAAAACATCAAGCAACTCACATTTCATTTCAAAACATTTCCAATTATTACATAATCCCACAATAGTAAACCACGTTAAGAGAAAATACATTTATTACAACATACGCCAAGAGCGACATATGAAGATGCCTACTTGGATGATCATAGTATATATACAGGCAATATAACATCTTTGCCATTATAAATAACACAACGGAATCAAAAGAAAAGAGAACTCTAAATAGCTATTATGCCTCCTGTATGTCTCCGGAAGCTTATTCGTCTTAAGAGGTACCTGAAAACCTCAACTCTCAAACTACTCAAAATTAATTGAGTACCCGAGAGTTTAAGGGGAAAACATAAACTTCGAGTCAGACATAAAGCCTAGTATGAATAATAATCTACCATCTCAAATCATTTAGATATCTAATGAGATCACGCCGCTTATCGAAACGGGTTTTCCCCTCACTAGTATCTTAAAACTTTTATAAAACCATATACTATGCTCCTGCATCCACAATGGTTAAAACAATTCAATACAGTATAATATGATGATATGCAAAACAAATGAATTAATTCTGGATTACCCTTCCCCATTCTTTCTAACTATCGGTCTCAATTATAGTTTCTAGGATTACTATTAACCTATTAGTTTTCATGGACTGACAAATAACCGATAAAGTATTTAAGGACTTCCTGTCCAATTACATAGTTTTCATGGGATCATTAAGAACTTATAGGTAACTCCAATATCTTTACTCTTATCCTAGTTTTCATGGGTTGACTAGGAACCTAGTGGTGACCCCAATATCCTTTCTTCTTACCCTAGTTTTCATGGACTAACTAGGAACCTATTGGTGACCCCACTATCCTTTCTTCTTACCCTAGTTTTCATGGGCTGACTAGGAACCTATTGGCATCTATCAATATCCTCATTCGGATATAGTTTTCATAGACTAACTATAAACCTACTAGCCCCTGACAGTTTCAAATTATAGTTTTCATGGGCTCATTATGAACTCGTCTTTCTTACATCTTCCATTATACATAGTTTTCATGGGCTAACTATGAACCTATTGACCCCTACCAATATCTTTTCCTATACATAGTTTTCATGGGCTTACTGAGAACCTATTGGCCCCTGCCAATATCTTTCTTTTATATTTTAGCATCCTATATTCTAGTTTTCCTGACCTCCTAGATGCAATTCTACTCATTCAGGAGTTAACTTAATTTATATTCACCATTGGGTCAACCTAGCTGGTTCTTCTGCCCTTTACCCCCAAAATGCAATTATGGGTTAATTATAATGTGAATATATTTATATTTGAAGAAGCTAACATAATAACATAACAATACCACTCCTATGGGTTTAAATACTTCATTAAAGAAAGCTTCGTCTCAAAACCATTACAAAAATCCTTTAATTTAGTCATGGGTTTTTCCTTTAAAATGTTGAATTTGGGTTACAAATCCTTTCGACACCTTCAAAACCTTACTTTCGACTTCATAGGATGACCTCCTTCGAAAGCATTAAAACCTAGCTTTAAAACATTAGGCTCCTGCCTTTATAATACCTTAAAACCTTTCTTTCAAAACCTTTTGATTGTATTAAAGTATTAACATTTAATTTTAAAAGCATAGCTTCAAAACCAGTTGAAAGTACCCCTTTCGACACCATTGGAACTAACCCTTCTGAAATCATTGAAAGTCCCCCTTTCGAAAGCGTTGGGTTTATACTTAAAACATCATTTGGGTCAAAGTGAATATAGGTGAAAGCATCTCTTTCGAAACCATCCTTTATCATATAAATACATTGGGGAAAACATGATGGTGTCGGCACCATCTTTTCGAAAGCATAAAACATTCGGGCAAAATATTGGAAGGTTGGCGTCGAAATCCCTTTTGAAACCATTTCCTTCGAAACCCCTAACCCTTTTCGAAATCTATAGGAAGTGGCTTAAACTTATAGAACAAAGTACCTTTCAACAGCATTGATATCTTCAATACCATCGAAAGGCTAAAGAACGGCAGTAGGGTTTCGGCTAGGACGGAACCCCTTATTTCAAAACATTTTTTCATAAGTAAAGGAACCCAGTCGAAAGCAAACTTAAGTTAATGACAACCCTTTCAAAACCTTTTTAAAAACTCTTTCGAAACCATATGTTTCGACTCCTTCGAAAGCTAAAACACAACAAAGGCAGGTGCTTCTCTTTTAAAAACAAACCAAGGTAGCGACTCCTTCGGAAGCTATGCTTTTGACACCTTACCTTTCGTATTCCTCCAATCCACTACATACCATCTTTGTGATACCTTGTGTATTAGTTTTGGCTTAGTAGGTTTCGATTAGATTGAAGGCAGAAGCTCTGTGTCGAAAGGTACCTTCCAAAGCAGGCGAAACCCTCTTTTCTGAATAAACCTGGTTTAAAACTACTTAAAGCAAATCTTTTTCTAACTAACCTACCACATGTCAACAACAAAGGCAGGTGCTTCTCTTTTAAAAACAAACCAAGGTAGCGACTCCTTCGGAAGCTATGCTTTTGACACCTTACCTTTCGTATTCCTCCAATCCACTACATACCATCTTTGTGATACCTTGTGTATTAGTTTTGGCTTAGTAGGTTTCGATTAGATTGAAGGCAGAAGCTCTGTGTCGAAAGGTACCTTCCAAAGCAGGCGAAACCCTCTTTTCTGAGTAAACCTGGTTTAAAACTACTTAAAGCAAATCTTTTTCTAACTAACCTACCACATGTCAACACCAGATTGGTTGCCTTAACTTTTATAAATTCTTTACCAAAATAACTGCCGTTAATTTCAGATCTAAACCATGGTTAAGTTAATTAAATAAGTCCTTCCATTAAGCAAAACCAATTTTGCAAAGAAGTCTCTCTTCTAAAATAATTTAATTTGCATAGCAAATCACTGTAGAAAAATCCCCAAAAATTCAAGAAATTTACTTTAATCATGTTATCTAACATATCAAAATTCTAGATCCAAGTTCTTAATATATTTTCCAAAATAAATTTATAAACCCAAATAACCGTATTTTCCTTTGAAAATTCATAATAATCTTTCCATAGCTTGGAAAATTATCAAAATTGAAACCCAACTCCAAAATCATGTTTCTCATAACATAAAATTTTTCCATGGTATTTAAACATCATTAAATCTCAGTTTTGCCCTAAAACAATGCATAACCTCCTTTAAACAATCTTGTTTAAACCATATAAATTATAAATCAAGATTATCATCATCCAATATATCATAAAAAGGTATTTACCCTTAAATCTGAAACCATATGATTATAAAAACCAAAATAGAGATAGAATTATTATTCACCTTGATTTAGATAAGGAGATTGGATTGACATTGATTTCTCCTAAGTTGATTCTCTAGCTTTTAATTTGTATTCCTCTTGTTAATGACCGACCTCTCCTTCTTGCGTTTAGTTTTCAAAATGACGTGAATGGGGAGAAAAAGGTAGGAACAAAAATATATAAAAGTAGGGGTTATGGGCGGCAATTCCTAATATACCCTTATGTAATTTGATTAACCCAAAACCATTCTTAAACCAATTAATTATTATATTAGGCTCGGCCTTAATTAAATTGATTCAAGTCTCAATCCCCTTATCACTTATCATTTACATTATTCTATTTAATTTATCTAATTAAATCTTCTGAATAATGTCATCAAAAATTAGTGGTGTTACATGTGCTAAATACACGATGAATGTATCTAGTTGGAAGCCCCTGTATACTCCGCAAATTGTTAATCAATGTATCAAGGCTCGGACCAACTTCCTCCTATGGCTGCTTCCGAACAGTTTATCTAGTAATTTTGTTTGAACATCACAGCGTCTTAACGTATTTTGAATAAAAAAGAAAATATTATGTAAAAAATATATGAAAATGAGGTGTTTCGGTTTTTTGTAGACGCCTCCACTCAAACGCCTATCAAATAGATGTCCGTGGATTGGACGTCTACTAAATAAGCGTTCGACCTTCAAATATCTATTTAATAGATGTCCGAGCGTTAGGTGCTAAATTAATAGACACTTAACAATCATATATGTATTAAATAAAGTATTTGATTGTTGGGATAAACTGTCAAACTGTAATTTTAGGTGCTAAACATTAAGGGGTTAAAAACATTAGAGATGCTATAAGAGGATCTCAGCATTTCCTCGATTTTAAATTTTATTTAATTAGTAGGAGAACTGGATTTTCTAGTTATTTGGATGGTTATAATTGTTATGCTGTAATTTTTACAGGACAAAATGAATATATTGTGTTTTGAAAAGTGAGTAAAATAAGTAATACGGTTATGTTTTAGAAGCGGAACAATTAAATGAATGTATTTTCGTATAAATTACTTCCGGTTTATTTAATAAATTCTACTAAGAAAACAATGTATACACACTTATTAACGACTTAGATTACTATAAAATAAGAAATGAGAAGTATGAAAAAAAAAGAGTAAGATTTTCATAATCATTTAAAATTTAGTTCATCTTACAAAATATTGCATTCATCTGTTCAGATTCATATTAAGAAAATATAAGAATAAAATTCAAAGTTAAAATAAAAATAAAATATTTATGCAGATTGTTTAATGCCAATGAATTTAAACCCGATCTGGTTTCAATATTTTGTAGAAGAAAAGCAAAAACCGATATAAAAACAGATAATGAATAGACCCCCTGTCAAAAACAACTAAAAATAAATAAATACAAAAAGTAACCCAGAAATCAACACACCTCCTCCTTCCTCCCATTTCCTCCCATTTCCCTCTCGTTGGGAGGAAAATACAAACATTCCTCCAGTACATATAGAAAATCAATTAAATAATAATTCTCAAGTTCTAGAATTCGAATTCTTCCGCCATGGGTAACTGCTGCGCATCACCGGTCGATCCTTCGGAGCAGCGCACCCCGAAACAAAAAAAGACCAAAAAGCTTAATCCTTTCTCAATCCAATACAACAATACGCCCTCCAACCAAAACAAGCTCACCGTATTGAAATCTCCAACCGGAACCGACATCCTCCAACTTTACGACCTCGGATCGGAGCTAGGGCGTGGCGAGTTTGGTGTTACCTACTTATGCACCGAGAAAGCCACAGGGGATTTGTACGCCTGCAAGTCTATCTCGAAAAAGAAGCTTAGGACGTCGATTGATGTTGAGGATGTTAGGAGAGAGGTCGAGATAATGCGATCCATGCCGCCGCATCCGAATATTGTGAAGTTGAAGGACACGTATGAGGATGATAACGCTGTGCATTTGGTTATGGAGCTTTGTGGAGGAGGAGAGTTGTTTGATCGAATTGTTGCGAGAGGGCATTATACAGAGAGGGCGGCGGCTGTTGTAACTAAAACTATTGTTGAGGTTGTTCAGGTAAGGAAATTATTTTGATTATATGTGTTGAGATCTGAAAGTTCTACAGGGATTGTATCCTTTTGCTATAGCTGATAGTTTTAACCATGAAAAATATTGCATTTTTTGTTGATTACTAAGGAAATTGGGAGATAATTATTTGCCCTAAATTTGTTATAGATGTGCCACAAACATGGCGTGATGCACAGGGATCTGAAGCCTGAAAACTTTTTGTTTGCAAATAAGAAAGAACATGCGGAGCTCAAAGCTATTGATTTCGGGTTATCAGTGTTCTTCAAGCCTGGTATATGTTCTATTGCTTTTGAAACCCAAAAATCGAAATAAATAGAAATTTAATTAGTATATGGTGAATATTGATTTATTACTGTGTTTGCTTTATAATGTAGGAGAGAGGTTCACGGAGATTGTAGGCAGTCCTTACTATATGGCACCTGAGGTTTTGAAACGAAATTATGGGCCTGAAGTCGATGTTTGGAGTGCAGGAGTTATTTTGTATATTTTGCTTTGTGGTGTTCCACCATTTTGGGCAGGTAATTTGTCTAATAATATAGAGTTTTAGGCTAGGTAAGTAAAGGAGGTTGAGATTGTTTAAGTATTTGAATTTCGAATAACAGAAACCGAACAAGGAGTAGCACAAGCGATCATCCGCTCTGTTGTAGACTTCAAAAGAGATCCATGGCCTAGGGTTTCTGACAATGCAAAAGATCTTGTGAAGAAGATGCTTGATCCTGATCCCAGGAGGCGATTAACAGCCCAAGAAGTTTTAGGTGATTTGTGTAGATATTTTGATTTTTCAATCCCCTGAAATATGCATTTTTGGTTAATATGTTTCTAAGTTTGATCTAGTACTTCGTATATGGTATTAGTTACACCATTACTTGTGTTAACTTGCCCAATGTTAATCAACTCAAGGCACCATTCTTTTCATACCAAAATAATTAGTAATCAACACAACAATTTTAGTAATTTTACACATGTTAAAGAAGGCAACTGTTGATGATTTCTTTTCAGTATTGTAATTAACTACCCATAGAGCGATTCTGATTTTGTTTACTCAATTCTTTTTCTGTATTTTGGAACCAAAATTATTCTAGTCTAGTAATAACATTTGTTAAATCCGTTGTATAACTGAAAATTGTCAACTAGTGCATTTTTTCATATTTTTACTCATCCACTCATAGTTTTTCAATTATTTTAGTAGGTGTCATTTACTTGTTGTTTTTTAGTTTTGGTCCTACCACATGTCTCAATATGATTTCTTTCCCTTACAGACCATCCTTGGTTACAAAATGCTAAAAAGGCACCAAATGTTAATCTTGGAGAGACAGTAAAAGCTAGACTTCAGCAGTTCTCTATGATGAACAAACTCAAAAAGAGAGCTCTCAAGGTACCTGCAGTACACGGTTTTTACACACTTGCCAGTATTTCTATGAATATGTTGTTTCTAAACCTTCTAATTTGTAGGTGATTGCCGAACATTTGTCTGTGGAAGAAGTAGCAGATATTAAGGATATGTTCGCAGCAATGGATGTGGACAATAACGGTAAAATAACATTTGAAGAGCTTAAATTTGGTCTGCAGAAGCTAGGCCATCAAATTCCAGAACCGGATGTCAGGATTTTAATGGATGCTGTAAGTACCAAAATTTAAATTTCAATGCTTGAACATTTAGCTATCATTCCTAGTTTTGAATAATTTCGTTACCTCTTCCGTAAATTACTGTATTAGCTGCCCATTTAGATCGACTTAAATAAGTCGTTATTTTTTTGCTTTTTGGAAGCCAAAACCAATTCATTTGTTGACAAATTCATTTGTAAATCTGTTATGCCGCATTTAATTTATTTGTAACACTCCATTGATTATTTGTTTCTCTGTCCTGTAACATTTGTGAACCCAATTGCTATGTGGCAACAAGTTCAATAAACTGATTGCGCGTTATCGCTAGCTTCATAATGCTCAGTAACATCATCCTAACCTTTTCCTTTGATGAAGTTCAGTATATGTTTTTAAAATCCCATTTATCTGGCAATATGCTCAGCGAGTTTACAATATTAATGGCAGGCTGATGTTGATGGAAACGGAACATTGGATTATGGAGAATTTGTTGCAGTATCCGTGCACCTTAAAAAGATAGGAAATGATGAGCACTTGCACAAAGCCTTCACTTTCTTTGACCAAAATAAGAGTGGATACATAGAGATAGAAGAGCTCAGGGAAGCTTTAGCCGATGATTTAGCACCAAATCAAGAGGAAATTATCACTGCCATCATCCGTGATGTAGATACTGACAAGGTATGTTATCATTTCATCCTTGCCATTCCTGTTTTACCACACAAATTACTCTATTACCTTATATCAATAAGCTCAATGTTAATGTAAAGTCCATAAGGCATGAGAATATAGTCAAGGGTACATTAAAACAGATCATAGTAATAAGTATGTGATGTTATATCAGGATGGGAAAATAAGCTACGAAGAGTTTGCAGCAATGATGAAGGCCGGCACGGATTGGAGAAAGGCATCAAGGCAATATTCAAGAGAGCGATTTAACAATCTCAGTCTGAAATTAATGAAGGATGGATCTTTGCAACTTAAAAACGAGAGCACTAGATGAAGGAAGTTAAAGCTATTTTATACGTGTGTATGTTTGTGCGACTTCTTCACAACAAATTTACCTTATTGTGACAGCAAGACTCACAAAGATTCATTCAGTTCTTTTCTATTTACAATGATTTATTTAGTTCAGTTGGGGAGTGAAACGCCATTGTGGTTGCTTTTTTTTTTTTACAAGCGTTTGTATGTATAATTACTCACTTTTGATTGTGTGAAGGGAAAAAAGCTGGTGGGCTTTTAACGTATGGAGTTCTCATTACTGTAAATATATGAATCTTGCAGTTTTTAACACATCTTTCCAGTTATGATTTGTGCTATGTCGATTCATATGTTGTATCTGAATATTAGCTAATTATTAATTGTTATACTGAACTGTCAATCAATTTTTTGTTTGCATTATTGGACCTTTTGATGTTGCACGTAATGTGAATAAGGTTGGGGTTGTGAGGAAGATGTTGAGAGGATAAGCTAAACTTTTTGGTGGTGGTTACAATTAGTTTAGACCGTTTTTGTATTGTTATATCAAAGCAAATAGGTGGAAGGTTTGGTGGATGGCATTTAATCTTTATGAATTGTTGTATTAAAAGTTGACATATTTCAGCCTGTCTAATGTTGACTAATATCTATTTTTGGAGTCATTGTGGTTTGGTTGGTTAACCGTATTCCAAAAATATCTTGGACTTATTCGCATTTTTGGTGGGTTTGTTTGTTCATTGATTTTCTATTGCTTTTTTGGTATGACCCCTGAGTTTATTGCTTGTGAATTAAGTGCCGACTGCTATTTTTAACTGTTGCATCTATCTGAAAGTGCATTTTAATCGGGTTCTTTGATTTCATTTTTTATGTTTTGGTGTATCTGCTGACTAAACATTTACCCAGCTTCGAAATTCAATTAATGTGTTAAGTTTACATGCTAACACCGGGATTAAAGTTAAAAAACGAGGAGTTAAATACGCAGTTGAAAGATAAATAACAAAAGATATTGAGTTGTTCAGCAAAGATGTCTATGTGAAAGTTCTCTTACTGTATATTTCTCTTACAAATACAAGAAATTACAAGAGAATTTTAAGCACTAAGAAAGCAACAATCGCTTAAGATTAATAAAGTTGTGTAATTTTAAGGACTTGCAGTATTAAAATCCTTAAATTGTGTATAGTTTTCAGAATCTTTTTATACTCCAACCCTTTTGAAGTTGGAATTATGGACGGTTGAGATTGAGCTGTAGAACCTGGCGGAAAAAATGCATGACCATTGATATGACTGCAATAGTAGATGAACGACAACGGTAAAAGTGTAAGATGTGCGATGGATAAAAATATACACTAGCTGCTCTGCACCAACGTGGATTTCGCATTTAATGCGCAGACTTCGCATTAAATGTGCATTTAATGCCGATGGTAAGCCGCATCAGTTCAACCGCTTAGTCAGTGCTTCAGATAGGCGAATTGACAACTAGTTGTTTAATTAAGTGCTCATGTGACAACTCTTGCCGAGTCGGTCGATCGGTTGTTCGACGATATAAAAGAAACTAGAAACTTACTAAGGACCATGTTGGGAAGATGATGCACGGTCGGATGCGAAGCGATCGGGGTGGGGGTTTGGGGGGGGGGGGGGCTGCCTGGGATCAGTATGGGCAGCTGTATCGAAGTCGGGCTAAGGACGGGCCATGCCTGTGCCTATCGTTCTTGATGTGCCTTCTTCTGAGGCGAGCCTGTAGAGGTGTCGGCCATCAAGTGAAGTGATGCACGACGAACACGCTAACTTGAAGTTGTGCCGAAAGTAGATTGACATAGGAAAGCCGATCGTCATGGTGACGGGTCAGGTCTAGAACTTGCTTAAAGGTGATAAGCACCTAGGGACGAGGTAATCAGACCTCATCTTGATGCCTTGCTGAATGGAAGGAATGGTTCGAGACCATCATGAGTTTAGGCCGGCTTAAGCGGGCTGGTTGTAAAGTAGTTGGGCTGGCTTTGATTGGACCAAACGGCCTCGACCTGCTAATTACTTGTAAAAAAATTGAATAACATTTTTCCTCCAAGTCCATATCCACGAGAGGGTGTGGGCTTGTCAAATCATAAAAAGCCGATTGACGGTGTTACAAAGCATTTAATGCGCTTTACACGTGGCTTTGTGTTATTGGTTATGACGGTTCATTCTTTCAAATGTGGCAGGACAAACGTCTACTTTTGGACATGGGCGAAATGACAGTCACATTCACTACACTTAGACGGTCGAGGTTCGACCTACGGTGCGGTGGAGTTTAATGGGGTAGGTTTATAAAACCCCTTCACGCTCTTCCTTTTCGTTCTTTACTACAAACGAAAAATTATGAACACTAACACAAAAGCTCAAGTATCCTAAAAAATTCAAGCTCTTCAGATTTTTTTCGCTTGGAAATGTAAGTGTGCTTCTGTCTTTTTCTTTGCCACGACAAGCGCCGCCTTTTAGCGCCGACTGCATAGTTGGCCTCCTTCTAGCAACGGTGGGATAATTGGTCTCCTTTTAGCGCCAAAATATTGACTGGAGATTTATCCAATCTTGAAATTAGACTAATGCGCAAAAGTTACTTACTAACACTAGGGTTAAAATGAAAAATGAGGAGTTAAATACGCGGCTAAAAGGTAAATCACACAAGATATACAGTGGTTTAGCAAAGCTGCCTACACCCACTGTGAAATTCTCTCACTATATATGTCTCTTACAACTAAAAGGAATTACACGAGAGTAGAAGAAAACGGGAAGCACTAAAGACTAATAAAGCTGTGTAATCTTAAGGACATGCAGTATCAAAAGCTCTGAATTGTGCATAGTCTAAAGAATCCTTCATGCAGCTCTTGCAAATTCTGGACGGCACCGTATATACACCAGCATCTTTTGAGTGGTGCAGAATATCCCCTCTTGTAGAGCCTTCCATCCATGATCATGTAGTTGAGGGCCCAGTAGAGAATTTTCTTAGCTTCCTTATGAATGGTAGGTAATTCCTTGTTTACTAAATATTTGACCAAAGGCATCATCCATTCGTATGTAGAGGACACATCTATTTCCGTCGTTGTTGCCCCCGGCTCATGGCCAGGATTATCATGGATTTCTAACGGGACCCAAGGAGTGATGCCCTTTTTGGGGTTGCTAGCCGCTTTGCACAACTGGATAGCCTTCGCATTTTATTCCCTGGGTACTTCCTCTAGTTTGAATTCAACGAAGGTACTGATGATCCTTTTGGCCTCGGTGACATATAAGGCCATTGTTTTATTTTTTACTTGGAAGCGTTCACCAATCTGGTTGACGACCAAAGACAAGTCACTGAACACATGCACAGATTCCACGCGTAGTTCCTTCGCCGTCTTAAGGTCGGGTAGGACAGCTTCATATTTATCTTTATTATTGGTCGCTTTAAAGGTAAGGTGAATTGCAAAGCATAACTCTTTTCCTTCGAGCGTGATGAGGACTATGCCGGCCCCTACCCCCTTCTCGTTTGATGCTCCATCAGCGTATAAGTGCCAAGTGGGTCTGTCAGTTATGGTTTCTTCCAAGCCTTCTGAACCTAAGCATTCAACAATGAAGTCAGCAAGGGCTTAACCCTTGATGGATGTGCGAGGCTGGAACGAGATGTGATGCAGTTTGAGCTTGACATGCCATTTTAATAGTCGACCTTCTATGTTGGGCCAGTTGAGAATTTTCGTTAGGACTTTGGTAGGGTGTGCCTGAAAGTATGGTCGGAGCTTTTTGATTTCTATGAGCAGTCAAGACGCGAGTTTCTCTAGCCTGGTATTGGTAAAGTTAGGTGTATGTCCTAGAGGCAATTCTGTAATTTATAATAAATTAATTTACTCTGTAATCAATTCTCGTTCACAAGAAAGAAGAGAACATGACATTGGAATTTCACAACGGAAAGATAATATATAATATCAAAAAGACAGTACAAAGAGCTACTCTAAAAAACATGACATTTCAAAGTAATAATCCTAAGTAATATCATCAGCCTGGACGGTTATAATAGCTTCATGTCCTCAAAAATGCTGATATATACATAAAGTAGTGTAGTGGAAATAAGAATACCATGGTAGGTGAAAACATTCATCTCGTTTCCTTAAGCTCCAAAGAATATCCAATGAATACTTGTCTTTCTCAAACTGCTCAAAAGACACTCGAGGAATTAAGGGAAAGATAAAACCATGAGTAAGACATAAGTCTGGCATGAAAAACTCAAGAAATATGTAGCTATCATGTAACAGTATCTTTTGAAACCTACCGAATCATCGAAATGGTTTTACCCTCAAAAAAACCAAACCATATAATAAGTACATATGAAAATATAATAAACAGTGTCTATGATGTAGAATATAAATCAGTAAATAGCTGTGCTGTGTGTACAACAAAACAATATTAAGTATACGATCAAAACCGCTAAAGTTCATTCACATATGAATTTCCATTAGAGGTTCCCTCGGTACATCGAGGCAAGCCTCCTAACGAGGGTCAGAATTACCTTTCGAGCAGCGTATATGTCTCCATAAAATATACCATAAGTTAAACATAGTTGGTCTATGCCTGTAACACGTGATATCGAATATCAACAACTCCCGTGCACAATAACCAAAAGTATCTATAGATATGGAGTTGATATACCCTTGGGTTTGCTAAACCCACTAGCTATGCATCATGCTCCATTTTCTGTCATTACCAATGGTGAAGTCCCGTTCAACATCTCAACACATGAGTCTTCATCACTCGAACAGATCTCGAATCTCTACATGGATTCCAACATCTTAACACACGAGCCAGCACCACTCGAATAGTTCACGAATCTATTCATGGATTCCAGCACAAGTAGTCCGATGAATGCTAACGTTGTCCTTTCTCTTGAAATCATTCTCAAGAAAGACAATACAACATGATAGCATCATTTAAAATGTTAACGTTGACCTCTCTCTCGGAGTTAACCTTGGGATAGATAGTGTAACTCTATAACATTTAACTCCATAACTGCTTCCAAAACAAAAAATCCATATATCGGTTTTGAAGTGGTTATAGTTCTGAGTCATCTCATATAAGTACACTCCCCCACTTACCGGACTCTTCAAAACCAATTGGTAAATTTTTGGCTAACTCAACTCCGGTTCTTTCATTAATAAATAGACAACGCATAAGAGTAGACACCATCTCTTATCCGGACGGATTTCCTTATCTCTTGTCCTAGAAGAGTAAGACGAGTTTATACGTAGGGTATACATCACTGAGAGGATAACGACACCGTATAAATCTTGTATTTCTTCCAGACATTTCCTAAGTTAATTTTGGTCAAATTCAATGGGAATAAAAACGATCGAATATGGAAATCAAGTCTCATATACTTATCACTATTTCCTATCTTCTCAACTTAAGCTATCCCTCGGTCAAGAGTGAAGCCAGGTAGGTTACAACACTGGTTGAATCAAAACCCTCTCTTGACAGTTCATTCTTAATTCTCACAGATAGAACAAGTCTACTTTGTCGGGTTTTAGTGCTAAGTATAGGAGTGAATACATTCCATAGAAGAATAAGCACACAAACACGATCGAATCACATAAGCGATTTCTAATGCCCTTATTTTCAAATAATACTTCTTTGCAAATTCTTGTATATATATTTAAAATACCTTTATAAATGATATATACATCTACATTACCAATTTACTATTTATTTTTACTCTTTACATTCTTTAAAATGTATTCATATTCTTGTCTCAAAGGTATAAGAATATTCAAAAATCACTTAACGTATTTTTTGCACTTTGAAATATAATCAAAGAGGTTAAAAACGAATGTTACTAAAACAGTATTACTATGAACCTCTTCTCTCTTTTATAAATCAAACCACTTCTTGATCGAACATTTTTCTGAAAGATTCCATACTTATCATTATCTTTAAAATATTATTTTCAAAGATCTAATTATATTCAAAGTATATTCAAATGTTTTACAAAAAATGTTACTTAAACATTGTTTACTATAATGCCAAAACACTTTTATACTTTGTATTAACTTTAAAACATTCCTTTTAAAGACCAAAGTATACTTATTTAACAAGATAATATACTTTTAAATAACTTCTCAAAAACCGTTCACTATAACTTAATGTTATAACCAAAATCCACTTATCCTTTTATAAAATACTTAAGTTACTTTTTTAAACTTATATATATACACACACACTTTTAAATTACTTATCAATACATTTTAAATATCCAAATAAAATATTACTTAAATATAACTAATTTAGAATTTAACAAAAATCATTAAAAAAATTTATGTTTTACATATAATAAAACCCTTTACTTTAAAAATTCATAAATAATTATTAAAAATATATTTAAACTTCAAACCATGTTTAAAATACTCCAATACATGTTTTTAAACACCTCTAAAAAGATTTCAGAAAAATACTTTACTTAAACATCATTTTTGAACTTTTTAAAGTCTCAAGCAACACACAACAACACATAACAGAAGTGCTATTGAAAGTCCAGAAACAGCCAGAAAGTGTTGCTGTTGGAAAGATGCCGCTGTTTCAGGTTTTTTGGTAGAAAACCAGTTTTAAAAGCATTAAAGTTTGGCCAGTTTTCAACAAGTTAACACTCATTCTAAAGTCTAATTTTATTACCGTAAGTATTTTACTTATAGTATTTTATAACCATGTAAAGAAACCTCTTAGGACGTCTTTCAAAATCTTATTAAAAATTATCAAAATCTAGGCATTTCAAAGTGCATCTATAGCGAACTTTTTGCCTGCCAACTTTTGCAAACTTTGTTCAACAAGTTTTATAACTTTCCAAACCAATTATTTATTGTCACAGACCCTACTATAGCACAACCAAAATATATTATATCATAACTTTTTTACAAATCACCATTTTAAACAAGTTAAAGACAAGGGATTTCAAAGTGTACTTATAATGACCTTTCTCGCTTCAAACACTTTCAAACACACTTCAATATCACATATAACCAAACCAAACATGTAAACACCAAGTCTAGGTCACGATACATATCTTAGAGGGTAATAAAAGTGATTATACTACATATAAAATTGTCACTTTCTTTCCGAACAAGAGGGGTCCAAAAGTTATACCTTGCATTAGTTCTTTACTTTTACTTTATATTCACACAACAAACACATACACAAATACACACGCACGCACACACACATACACTTCAACAATGAGTTTAACTCGCTCCAAATCCATGCCAACACCAAGCAAAAGTCTTATGAACATAAGACCACTTCCTACCATCACCAAACAAGCTAAAAATCCTACCTTTGCTTCAAAATAGCTTTCTACACCCTTCCTTCTCCTCTTTTGCTCACGATCGGTCCATGTTTGGGCCATTGTGCACCTCTCCTTCCACCTTTGAGTTGCTTTCCCTTGCTCCTAGGTTGCCTTAGGGACTTTGCCAAAGGTTGGGAGGATTTGGAGTTGATTTGCTATGTTTTAGAAAGTACAAGAGTGGAGGATGAAGCATGAAGAAGCCATCTTTTAGTTCATTACTTAGGAAAATATAATTGTGATATTATGAAGTGTTCATGTAGAGTTATGCAAGAGGTTACCCTACCCCTAAATCTCCTATGGAAGGTCACCAAGCACCCTCCTTCTCATGTGCTTCTACCACCAAAATATCTCATTATACACAAATATCTTTTACCCCATGACATCACTGGTGACATCATAAATATGCATTTAGTTAGCCATAAATCCCAAAATATTTTTAGTTGCTAATTAAGGAATCATTAATATTCTGAGCAAGCCCAAAAAGTTCGAATAACATTTATTGAGATAGAAGTTGTTTATTGATAAAACGATTTTCAGTTATGTTATCGATATTTTTTTGAACTATTAATTTTTGTAATCATATTTCAAACAAGTTTACCTTCATGTGTTATTAATTAAAAGGGGGTTAACAAGGTTATAAAATCCATGTAATCACATTGAACCAACATTTAAGTATTTAAATAATTCAGATATTTAATTACGAAGTGTTCAAAATTCTGGATCGTTACATTCTCCCTCACTTAAAATATTTCATCCTCAAAATTCCAACACGATTAATTAACAAAAAAAACAAGCACACAACAATACTCAACAACATTCAAAATCACTAGCAACCAAAGCGCATGGTTTTCTATGATTTAAAAATCCTCCCATCACATAAGGATTATAAATAATTTACCAAGCATACATTACGCTCATCAGCCTTAGGTTATTACTTAGACGATTATTCAAGCTACCTCTGAACATATCGTAAAGTCATTCCCTAAACTCTCATAAGCCAACAAAACATAGTATACATATATACTCAAGTGTGTAAGATGTACATTGATCATCTGTACGTGATATCAAATCTGATCACTTGGTCGATCAAATAAATTTCACTCCCAAACTAGTATAGATCACTTGACCTCTCTAGTGCAGACTCTGATCGGGTTCCTTGAATAGAACCTCTGTTTCCCTTACATAGCTATATATTATGATAGAAAACATTGGGATCGTATCAAGAATCCATTTCAAGTGTTCATCGTCGAGAATCGAGTGAAAAATTCTAGCTCAAACTAATGTAAATCACCTTGAAATCCTATTTCTGAATACTGGATCAAGAACTGTCGCGCAAATAAGTGATCTACATACAACTTATGGATTTTCTCCTATTGGTTTATTCAACTATACTAATAACTTTTTATATCACATTCATTTACAAAAATAGTATATCTCATCCAATACTAAAACCATTTATGAACCATTTCATAAAACATAACTCAAATTTATACTCATATAATACTCTACTATATCCTAAGATTATATACAAAACATAAGATTCATTTTACTTTCTAAAATTCCGATGAAAGCCCAATATAAACGGGTCTTATAACCGAGTCAACCTTGTAGACTCCTTTAACCGTCAGGTTAGGTAAGTAGCTAGGAAGAGCATGACACTGGTATCCAAACATAGGCTTAGGGTATACTTTCCTTAGGAACCCCTACTTTAAAAATGTTTATTAGTTGGCCCAATAACATCGAATGATTTACTTAACAAGGATGTTCAAAAAAATTTAAAACATGTGTTAACTTCCTACCTTCTCAATTTAAGAGTTATATAAGCTTATCCTTATATTCTTAAAAACACTTAGCTTTAAGTTTTATAACGATCCGAAGGTTTCCGGCTATCACAGATCACCGAAAAATCCGTTTTTTCCTAACAAATGGAAACTACCAAACAAACAAATTATGACATAATGAACATAATACACTGTCTTAGCGTATAGGATATATGCGTCAATAAAATAACTTATCAAAGTTTCACTTATTTATTAGACGCCCTTCACTATAATGGGAAAACAAGAAAAGGTGTTATAATTATTTCAGTTATGCCACTACCACTCGGGCTCCCTAGATAGCATATATGCAAAACTTTTATTTACATAAAGCTAGTATCAAAATTCTGTATCAAAATACTCTATATTTCATATCAAATTCCTTTACAGAAAAATTTAGAACTAAACACCCAAGTTTTATTCCAAATCATTTGAAATAATAATATACACATATGCCTTATGTATATCAAATCATACTTTCAGGATTAAATCAAAAATTAGTTCTAAAGCGGTATCAAATACTTCGTATAGTGGTACTAAGTATCATGATCACGATTTATAAACCAATTTCCTAAATATTTACTTTACAGTCCATAGAATATATATATATATATATATAGATCAGATAACACTAAAATGATACAAAGGCAATGTGTCCTACCATTTCTTACAATATATCCCCTTATTAAGATGGGTAATACTCACGAGAAGTTCTTACCAACCTAACACATCTCTCACCCATTTTTAGTCATTTTCGAGTCACTCAAATTAAATAACATAAAAATAATTTATTCCCAAATTGATTTATCGATTCCGAAAGCAACCTAAAACTCAAACAAATCCTGGAACTCTTTTCAAGATATTAGTATTCACAAATACTTTCAAATAATATCGCTACAACTTTCTCCAAAACAATAGAAACCTTTTTCAAAGACACTGGGATTTCAAAATATCAGTTTAAATCCTCTTTGTTTATAAACAATATTTTATAAGTCACACTTATAAAATTTACACTAAACATTTAAAAAAATAAACTTCTAACCCCATCATTATCACCAAATGTCTTATAGTCAAACTGTGAAATTCAATTCACAAGGTGTTCGTTTCAATGCACTCGCAAATGCTTTCTGCCCAACTCATATAGTAAAAAGGTAAATTACTCATAAATTGGTCGAGTAAAAATCAACAATCAATAGACGATAATAAATGCTCATAAGCTGACCGAGCACAACTACTCAATCTACAAATGATAACAATGCTCATAAACCGCTTGAGCATAACTAATCTATCTACAAATGATAACAATACCCATAAATTGGCCGACCATAATTCAATAATCAATATGGGATAATAAATAAATATCATTAATCCTTACATCAATTATACTACACTTGCAAATCTAACTTATATAAATTACCTTTAAGGCATATGCTTATAAAAATACAAATACGCTCTCATATATATAATGCACTCAAGTCATTCTAGGGCATCACTTACTCCATCTCTAATAAGGTATACCCAACCAAAGCCAAGGTGTTTTGCTAACCTTCTACTTTGATACCAAGTGTAACGACCCATCTTTTCGATCTCCAAATGCCAACACTAGTACATCCACGGTATTTACATGCCAAACACCCAGGTGCTAGAAGGACAAATTGTTAGGGTAAAAAGAAAATGCAAAAAGAAAAAGAGCATGAAAGAAAAGAACAAGTCATTAGAATCCCACAACAGAACAATAATATATAATATTAAAAAGACAGTACAAACTGCTACTCTAAGATACATAACATTTTAGAGTAACAATCCTAAGTACCATCATCAATCAAGACAGTTATAACATCCTGTCCTCACAAGCGCTGATATATACATACTACGGTAGGTGAAAGCATCCAGCTCATCTCCTCAAGCTCCAAAGAATATCCAATAAAAACCTTCCTTTCTCAAACTGCTTGAATGTGCACTCAAGAAATTAAGGGAAAGATAAAACCATGAGTCAGACATAAGTTTGATTTGAGAAACCTAAGAAACATGTAGCTATCATACAACGGTATCTTTTGAGAATAACCTAATGAACAAAATGGTTTTTTTCCTCAAAAGAACCAAACCATCTAATAAGTACATATGGCGATATAGTAGATAGTGTATAGGGTGTAGAATATAAATCAAAAAATAGCTTTGATACGTGTACAACACAATAATATTAAGTATACAATCAAAACTGCTAAGGTTTGTTCATATATGGATTTCCATTGGAGGTGCCCTTAGTACGTCGAGGCGGGCCTCCTGATAAAGGTCAGAATTACCTTCCGAGCATTGTATATCTCTAGATAAAATATATCATAAGGTAAAAATAGCTGGTCCATGCATGTAACACATGATACTAAATATCAACTCTCATGCACAACAACCAAAAGCATCTCTAAATATGGAGTTAATATACGATTGGGTTGACTAAACCCACTGGCTATGCATCCTACTTTATTCTACATCATTACTGATAGTGAAGTCACATTCGACATCTTAACACATGAATCTTCATCACTCGTACAGATCTTGTATCTCTACATGGATTCCACCATCTCAACATACGAGCCACCATCGCTCGAATAGTTCATGAATCTCTCTATGTATTCCAACACAAGCCGTCCGATGAATGTTAATGATGTCTTCAATTTTGGAATCATCCTTAAGATAGATAGTACAACACGATAGCATCATTCGAAATGTTAATGCTGAGCTCTCCCTTGGAGTTACCTCTGGATAGATGTGCAACTTTACAACATTTCGCTCCACAACCGCTTCCAAAACATAGAACTCGTATATCATTTTTGAAGTGGTTATGGTTTCGTGTCATCTCATATAAGTACACTTCCTAATTTACCGAATTCTTCAAAACCAATTAATAAATTTTATGTTAACTCATCTCTAGTTCTTTCTGAAATAAATAAACAACACATAAGGTAGAGATCATCTCTTATTTGGATGGACTTCCTTATGTCTTGTCCTAGAAGAGCAAGACGAGTTTATACGTAAGTGTTTGCCTCAAAAGTTGGTACAGACACCCAATAGATTGAAAGTTGAGAAATAAAGTGAAGAATTAAATTTAAAACACTGAGTAAACAACTAGAAACAAGTACAAACAAATTTATAGTGGTTGGCGTTGATTGCCTACGTCCACTAGAAGGAATTGCTTTATTAAATACTTGCTTTTTTGGTTACAGTAGGATTGGATCATAATAGATCCTTGATTACAATAGAATTAAAGTAAAACAGTAGCGTAAAGATCCTTCAAATGAACAATGAACTCTATATTTATATGTGTAGTCGACAAATATCTTCCTGAAATTTTGCCGACAGACTCTCACGATGAAGACGAGGTCATCTATAAAATTTGTGGCCTAACTCCTAAGGATGGGCAATCGGTGCTGATCGGTGTAGATGGCCTTGTGGGCCCATGCGATCCCTCTTGTGCGTCCCCCTTCATACTAACTTCGTTTTTCCAAAGTTGTTTTGCACAGTCACCTACATGTTTTGTAGAGATATTGATTGATTCCCGTTGAGTTGAGCTGTTGGTTTAAGTTGTTCATAGCCATAGTGATACGATCTGATCCCTTGCATAGGGAACGGGATAGGTACTGATCCCCTACCTAAGGGAGGCACTAATCCATACTTAGAATATTACAGAGAGTGTATCTCTTGGTTTTGGTTGATCGTTGCTTCATACCATTGTCTGTGCATGATCTATGGACCCCCTGATCATTCCTCTAGACTACTTGCCTTGTTTACTATCGAGTCTAGCCTGTCCAATCGGTCAAAATATAGCCAGGTCAAAAGGCTGAATAACACTTGCCCTCCAAAGTACATCTTGTTTCAAACATGACGTGCTTTGAATCAAAGCAAGTTAGATTTGCCTAAAAGGGTTCATTCAACTGCCTGAACAGTCGTTATCCTTCTGTTCAGTTGTCTTTCCAAAGAGTCATATTTCTCTTTGTTTTTTGTGACACTTAGTCGATATTCGTCGGTATTAAATCAGGATGTAATCCTCAGTCTTTGTCTATGCTCGATTCTATTGAGCTTGTCGATCAAGTTAGTAGACCTTGGTTATTTGAATAGGTCTTCTCTGTCAGGAGTTCTCAGGTAATAATTCAATTTTTTCCGAGTCAAGAAATCAAATGTTGAGTATGCACACGTGCACATTCATTCATGTACATTTTTGTCATCGACTCCCGGGAACGTTCACACGTCTATGGGTCGTTGCCAGTTTCCATTAAATTTCAAATGCAAGTGTTCAATAATTTACATTTCTTTTGTATAGGGACTCAGTACCAATCCCCTAGGCTGGGGGATTGGTACTGTTCCCTTTACTTGTAGATACTTATCCAATTCGAGGCTTTGTGGAAGTAGGCCGCGTTCGTATATATGGCACACAAGCCTTATACTCTTCTCACTTGTGTCCATTCCCATTGCAAACCGAACCGAACCTACATTCTTTCTTATTGCTGCCATTAACAATCCTTCGAGCTCAATATTTTTGCTCAGTCGTCGATCGATCGATCCATCCCCTATACGACTAGACTCTCCACCTTGCTAGAAGCCTTCGCCACCACTCCAAATCGAACCTCCCTTCGTTCCATTGATTCAATGTTGGATTCCATCCCGTACCGAATCGCCCTCATTATTCTCACATCGATTCACCTCTTTGCCCTCATTTGCATTTGATTTTGCATATATATGTGGGTTTGAATTTGTAGTACATGAATTTGATTGAAAGATTGGGACGAGACAGTTGGAGTCACGTTCATAGTTGTGGAAGAGCGGGTCAGTGTTGGATTGGAGAAGATGAAGTGGATGGAGTTCCAGACAAGTATGGGATCGATTATTGGTTGACATAGAGGGTTCAATATGGATATGGGATTAGTGTGGACATGGGATCAGTGTGGTTGGATAATGAAGTACATGGAGGGATTGGTTCTGCTAGGATCGGCATAGGCATGCTGGAGGTGATCGAATTGAGTTTGAATATGCTTAAATGAGTACACCTAGGGAATGGGATCAGTTACGATCCCTTACCTAGGTAGGACTTAGGCAAATTTGGCTTGATTTGAACACATTTGAACTTGAATACCAGGACTAGTGAACTTACATATGATCTTGAACTCGAACATGAATATGACTTAGAAATTGAACACATTTGACTTAAGCGCATAGGTTCTGGCTGGAACTTGAACTTGTAAACGAACACATACGCCTGTATGAACTTGGATATGAATGTCGTACTCCTGTATGCCGATAACTGATCCCAGAGTTTATGTGAAATCCCCAACCATCAACATGAAATTTTGTTGGGACGGTCAGCGATGACGATCACTTCGATCTAATTCCAAAGTCTCGTCATAACTGCCGTTTAGTCCTGAATTGTTTATCACTGCACTACAAAACACTACACTAGTTTACACTCTACATGAGGGGAACAGGTTTCTTTCTCTAACTGCAACTATCTGCTAAGTATGATAGTTTATGGGTTCCAAATGCTCAAGGTGTTTAGTTGCTATGGCTGTTGAGGAAGCTGCTACACACGATGGATCTGATGCTGAATAACGCTCTGTAACTATTTCTACTTGCTATTCTTTGGGTCAGCAATCAGAACAACTTGAAAGCTCCTATCAAATTCCTAAAATCTCTCCGAGTCCAGAAGTAGAAAATAAGCAAGCCCCCGACACTCTGGAAGATGCCATCTTTTTAGAGAATCCCGAAGACTCTATGGCTTCGAGAGTCGATGAGGCTTCTCTACGTAGAATTTGCATCAACCATGGGATCCTATATGAGGATGTACGAGTCTCATCTCATGATGATAGAGCTCACTTGCCTCTGGAAGGGTACACTTCTTGTAATAGGTATATGTATGGGGCAGGATGCGTTCCACCTTTTAATCCATTCGTCCACAAGATGCTACATTATTTGAGATTAGCTCTAGTTCAGTTGCATCCGAACGACAACATATTTCTGCATTGCACATATATGATATTCCTCGAGTTCTTATATCATGAACCGGCCCTAGTGGACATTAGATTCATTTACAATTTCAAGCAATGAAAGAGAAGCCTCTCGTAAACCTTTCTTGAGTCAATCAGTAATTGCCCGATCATAACTGGTGCTTGGAATAAGCTGAGTGCTTTTAAGAACGAATGGTATTATGTGCATTTCCCACCTGGTTTTGTAGGATGATCGCTGGAAGGACGTAAGTGTCATTTGGAACTCAATTTTGGGTGCATTTATTCAAGTCATACCTTGAACAAAGCAATTCTTTGAATCTTGCAGGTAACTATCCATGACCCGGCGATAATCGGTATTCAGAGGAGGTTTCAGAGCTTAGGAATATACTGGTGGAAGATAGAGATATTAAGTCTCTTATTATCGATGAGTGCCTTTTTGCTTTCGGCTTGCTAGAAGAGGGATGTAGCACCGGGTCATCAGGGAACGCTGAGGAGAAATTGGTAAGAGGAAGAGGCATTGCTCGATAGGGAGGTGGCGATATTAATCCTGCCGTGCCCTCAGTCGAGGAGGCTCAGGATGATGTTGAAGAAGGCAAAATAAAGCGGCGACGCTAATGCGCCTCCTTAAGATGACATGGGTTTAGGCCACGAGCCTGTAATCGAGTCTTCTCAAGACACACGGCTCCTTTCTTCAAAGAAGAGAAAAGGGAAGAAACCCGTCTATAAGCTACGCAAAGGGCAAATTCCCAAGCAACCCAAGTCAACTACTACTGTTGTTGATCAATCCACTTCCTTACGTTTAGAAGATATATTCGAGGGACTGGCGAACATCCCGATATCGGGGGATGTCGAGAGTTATGATTTCTCCAATATGAGCCTTGAAGGGTTTGATTCTTTTATCTGAATTGGTGCCGATATTCCTTCCACTAGTACGGAAGAGGTCACTCCGGCTAGCAAGCTCCAACACCTGGTCTGCCGGGGGAACTCTAGGACATTCACATCCACACGCACTGCACCGCACGACACTTGTCGATCTTTAATTTTAAGGATTCTAGTACATCTTTGTTTTATTTGTAGGTTCTATGGGGTGCTATCATAACTTCGGTCGCTTAAAGAAGTAAAAACGCTCGCTGCCTTCTTATTTCGAGCCCAGTCGAGGTACGAACTCTAGTCGACAATTTGGCCAAGAGAGGGAAGGCCGTGACAGAGGGGATGATCGAGCCATGAGCTACTAGTCCAAGGACTCATCATCTAGACACAAGTCGAAATCTCAGTCTTCTTATCACAAGGACGTTGATTCGCATCCCGCCGTGTATAGCGGTGGCAAGTCGTTTTCTCATGCACCTACTTCGGCTATAGTACCTGAGCAACATTCAGGTTCTTTCGACAATCGGCGATCCATTGAACGCTGGTCTGGTGCAGGAAACCTCGATGCATCATTTCATAAGCATGGAAAACTGACCCTCGTAGCTTCAGTTTCTCTAGTTAAACCTCCAATGCCCGATGCTATTGCTGCAGAAAGGATAATCGCACTTAAGGCCACATTTCCAAGGATATGCTTCGACGAGTTAAAATTCGTTCTTGTTATGCACCCAATTCCTTCAGAGGCCAAGGACACGGTGCTTTCTTATGTCAATGATGTCTATGACTAGCATAGCATAATTCTACATATAGCTGAGCGAATCTCTGAAGTGTCGATGAAAAGGAAACATGAGATCGATTGCTTAACTCCTAAGGCGGTCCATGATAAAAACACCATCAAACACCTGGACGAGGAAGTTAAAGGGTTGAACACAAAGCTATTTGATGCCAAGAAGAGAGATGGCGAAGCTTTTGAATTAGCTGAGTGTATAAAGAAAGAGAACCAAATTGAACTGGACACCGCCGTTCATGGCAGGTACTTTTGCTCTCAAGAAGGATGCTCTGTAAAAGACAAGGATGCTATGAAAAAAGATAATGATGCTTTGACTCTTTGTATTCAATAGCTTGAGAAGGAGTTTGAAAGGGAAAAGAAGAAAAAGATTGAAGCTCAAGAAGAGTCTCAAAAATATTGCGAGAAAATCGTTGAAACTCGCATGACTAAGGAGGAGGCTGAGAAACAACTTAAGCAAATAGAGACCCTTAAGGAAGAGGCTAAGGAGGCCGGTAGGACAGAGATAAAGGATGACTTTGATCCCCTGTTTATACATTACAGTGCAAGTGTTCTCCTTAACTGCAATCTCCGATTCCTTGGAGAGGGATACCCTGAGTCGTTAGCTGAGGCTTGGGACTATATCTTGGAGATGAAGAAGAAATCTCTTGGTAGCACTGAGGTTGATGAGGAGTAGCTAATGTGTGAAATCTTGCACGATGAAGAACCTGATGAACTCAAGCCTGCTCGACTTAGTCTATTTTGTAATCCAACAGCTACTAATAGGAGAAAGAAAGCGGTGAAGCTTCTAGGTCTGGCTCTTAAGACCCTCTTGCAAGTCGGGAAACTGGTGACTTAGCTTCTCATGCCCCTGAAAAGGATACATGCTATAATCTAGACCAACCTAATATGAACAAGTCTCTTAAGCCATTCCCAATTTTAAAGGTGGCACTCTGATTCAAATCGAAGGTCAATCCGATGAAGTTATATCTCTTACCTCTCTGATGTTCGAGAAGGTTTATATCTCATGAACGAAAGTCACAGGCTTAACTATTGAACCTTATGAAATTGCAAGTTTGATTGTGTCCGTCCGTGCTCTTGGTTGTGATGTCATCCTGGGACGACAAGCACCGACCACAGAGTCCACAACGGTCGTCACTGCACAAACGGTCCTGACCATCCAATCCATTGAAACTCCCAACTCGGACGCTAAAGTTATAGAGGCTTTAAATAAAAAAACTGACAGTCAGCAGGCTGAATATGAAACAGAAGATGGTATGGTGACTCATGCTTCTGAGCACACGAACGAGCTCAGATTGAAAGAGCGCATCGCGAAGGAGGAGATGGATAAGAAAATCAAGATGGAGCATGCTGAGGTGGATGTTACCCCAGTCCAAACCATACTGCCTGGCGGTGTCATCTCTGAGGAGGTCGACCTTTCCGTTCTCAGAGTGCGTCTGCTTCCATTTCTACCTCTAAAAACATTTCGCCCAAGGATCGTAAGAGTGAACGAAAATCGAAGAGGAGGGGTAATGGGGATAGCTCGAGCGAATCTACCCCGAAGAAGCCCAAGAAGGGCAAGAAATAGCCATTGAATTGGCTTAGATTATAGATAGCTATGTAGCTAGTTTTTTGTTGACCGTGATTGTGCGGGTATGGCCCCCGCTTTTGGTTTCTAGTTTTTGGAATAAACTTGTACTTAACTTTCCAAGTTTCAGCATGTGAATAAACACTTCTTCGTTTTAGTTTAACTTTTGTATGAATTCATTTATGTGTTCTAGCGATTATGTTTTTCATTCAATGTAATCGTAATTTGTTGCTCGTCTTTTAAGTTGCAATGTCACTCGGTCTTCCATTACTTCAGGCATCGATCTGATAAGACTATCTCAAGGCCTCCTTTCGGTCATGGCCTTAAGTCTCCTTAAGCACTGGGCCCGAGCCATGGCCTTACACTGTCGTATTCAGTGGTTAAGTGATTATACTCCTACCCCCATTCTCGAGTTGGTGGAGCTAGTTCGTGAATGGTCGGATCCCATACATTACGAATTTATTCTCCTCCTACCAGGTTCAGGTCAAAGCTGAAGAATGAATGGTCAAGTCGCATTCATTCATTTATTTATGCTTACATCTATATTCTAGGTGTCAGAGTTATTCAATGGGTGGTTAATCATACCCATTTGATGCTCATACTTCGGTCCACACTTTGGTAAGTGGAGTTATTCTGGTAAATGGTCGAATTACATTTTCCTCGGTCAATTCTTTTTCCCCCAAGTCGAGGGTAAAAGTCGAAGAGTGGTCAATCATATGACGTCCACTTTTACTAATATTACTCCAGTCGAATTGCTGGATGGATTTAGTTAACGGATTGTCAAATCGTATCCATTTATGTTTTATACTCAGCCTGTCGGATCATAGGCGAGAATAATCGGATGAACGGTCGAACCACGTTCATTTTGATTGATGCGATCATGGACCTGAGGGATTGTTTGGAACCAAACCTTGAGTACTCGTTTGTCTATATTAAGATAACGTAGATGTAAGGTCGCATATCACAACTGTTATACTACGCACAGATAATTCATAGGTATGGAAAAAACATCAAATTTTATTGCAAGCTGAAAGAGCAAACGACTGTGCCTATCTTATTACATGGCTTTGAGCCAAAATGCAAAAGTGAATTCTAAATGAAATACAACTAAATGAAACAAAATTAAGTGAAATAGCGCCATAGATGCTTGCTATTCCATGCCGAGGGAATGCAATGACATTGACAGTCTTTAGTTTGAAAGTTCCATCTCCAAACTTCTGATCGATGACATACAGTCCTTTCCATCTTGGACCCATGTTAGCGAAGCTAGGAAAGATTCGTTTCAAAACAAGATCACCAATTTCAAAGTTCCTAGCTCAGACTTTAATGTTGTAATATCTGGCGACTCGGTACCGGCTGCCTTAAGTCAGCCTCTTCATGCTTCCCTTTTATCAAATCTAGAGATTCCAAAAGGAAATCTCTGTTTGTTCTGAGGTCATAGTAAGTTACTCGATGAGAAGGGACTTCAAGTTTTATGGGAATCATGACTTCAGAGTCGTAAGCAATGGCGAATAGTGTGACCAGTCATAGAATTGTAGGTGGTTCTGTATGCTCATAGTGCTAACGGGAGTTCATCGACCCACTTGCCTTTGGCTTTTTCCAAATGCTTCTTTGGAATGGACTTTACGATTTAGTTAATAGCTTCGATTTGTCCATTATCTTGAGGGTGAGAAACTGACACAAATCTTTTCTTAACATGATGCCGACAGTAGAAGTCTTTGAATTCAGCACTTTTGAATTGGGTCCCTTGTTAGTTATGATTGTTCGAGGGAGACCAAAATGACAGATGATATTTTTTAAAACAAAGTTGATTACTTTCTTCATGGTGATCATGGCCAAAGGTTCAGCTTCAGCTCATTTGGTAAAGTAATCGACTGCTACAATGATGTACTTCGCCCCACCTTTAGATGTCGGCAAGGTGTCGATGATGTCAATACCCCATGTAGCAAACGGCCATGGACTGACCATCTGAGTAATATCCATCGCCCGAGCTCTTGGAATCTTTACATATCTTTAGCATTTGTCGAATTGTCTAGCATAATCAGTTGTGTCTTGATTGACAGTCGGCCAATAATATCCATAGCGAAGTATTTTCTTCGCCAAGGTTTGTCCCCTGGTGTGATCGCCACATTCTCCTTCATGCACTTCTCTTGATACTTGTTTGACTTCATCATTAGTGATACACCGAATCCGGAGGATGGAAAAACTCTTCCTATACACGATCCCTTCTTGAAGGATGTATCGTGAAGCTTTATGAAGGACCTGTCGTTTTTCATTCCTCTATTAGAGAAGGATTCCCTTTTGCAAATAATTTTTTATTGGAGTCATCCATGATTCCTTCTCGATCTCTATCTCTAAGCCCAATTAATCTCCATTCGATCAATGTTTGGAGCATTAAGTATTTCTATTGGGACCAAGCCCATAAGTTGTGCATCCCCGAAATTGGCCAGTTTGGCCAATGAGTCGGCTTTTTCATTCTTGTTCTCTACGGATATGTGTAATATGTAATGCTTAAAATCGGCTAATAGCTCTTGCACTCGGTTGAGGTAAGGAGCAAGCCACGCTCCCTTGGCCTGATATTCTCCCCTGACTTAGCATACTACTAATTGGGTATCACGGAAAATTGCAAAGCTTCTACTACCAGCTATTTAGCAAGTTTGAGCCCGGCGATCAAGGCTTCATATTCAGCTTCGTTATTCATCGCTGGGAAGTCGAGTTCCAGGGCATAGTAGACTGAGCGTTCCCCAGGAGTTACTAGTACGACTCCAGTGCTGGAATATTGATCGTTAGATGCTCCATCCATGTGTTCCATTGGATGGTAGGTTCTCCACTGTTCTAAGGAGAGTCTTCTTGTGCAGTGAATTCGGCTTTGAATTTCGCCAACGCTAGTCCTTGGACAGCTCTCCAAGAGAGATAAGTGATATCGAATTAGCTCGGTTTGATGTTCCATTTTAGTAACCTTCCAGACATATCAGGTCGCTATAGGACCTATCGTGATGGCTGGTTGGTTAAGACAGGGTGAGCCTGAAAATAAGGGTGAAGCTTCCTTGGTGCAATCAACTGGCAGTATGCGAGCTTCTCCAACTTTGAATAGTTTCTTTCGGCACTTGTCAAACGCTTGCTAACATAGTATATTGGCCTCTAGATCCGATTCACTTCGCATAGCAGTGCGACACTTATGGCATGTACCGACACCGCTAAATAGATATACAAGTCTTCATGATCCAATGGCTTAGACAAGATTGGGGGCTTCTCTAAGTGATGAACCAGAGCTTGGAATGCATCAATACAATCCTGCGTCCATGTGAAGTTCCTCATCCCTCTTCTGATCAAGTCGAAGAAAGGAATGCACTTATCTATGGCCTTGGAGATGAATCTACTTAGGGTGGCGACCTTCCCATTTAGGCTTTGCACCTGCTTAATTGTCCTCGGCGCTCGAATATCCCTTATCACCTGAATCTTCTTAGGATTGGCTTCAATCCCACGAGAGTTAATGATGAAACCCAAGAATTTCTTTGACGCAATGCCAAAAGAGCATTTCAAGGGGTTGAATTTCATTCCATATTTTTGGAGAACACTAAACACCTCCACCAAATCTCTGATGTGGTTGTTTGATTGTCATGACTTCTTGAGCATATCATCCACATATATTTCCATTGATCATCTGATCTGATCTCTAACATCTGGTTGGCCAGTCTCTGATAAGTAGCTCCGACGTTTTTTAGTCCAAAAGGCATCATAAGTAGCAGTATAAACCCAGGTCAAAAATGAAGCTAGTGTGTTACTAGTCTGGAACGTGCATCAAGATCTAGTTGTACGTGAAGTACGCATCCATAAATGAAAGAAATTCATGTCCAGCGGTCGAGTCTACCAGCTAGTCGATCCTTGGAAGTGGAAAGCTGTCCTCCGGGCATGCTTTATTCAGGTCTGAGTAATTGACACATGTCCTCCACTTTCCATTAGCCTTTCTTAAGATTACAGGATTAGATACCCATTTTGGGTAGAGGGCATCATAGATAAATCCTTTGTTCTTGAGTTTGTCCACCTCCTCCCTAAGCATAACAGATCTCTCCGGATCCATGCTGCATCATTTTTGTTTTATAGGGACATGCCTCGGATCGATATTCAATGCATGGCTCACGATGGTTGGCGATATCCCACACATATTAGAATGGGTCCAGGCGAACACATCAAGATTCGCCCAAAGAAAGCCAGCTAATTCCTTTATCATCGTTGCACTAAGTTGTGATCTAATCTTCAGGACCCGCGATAGGTCATTGTGGCTGACCATGATGTCGATCGTCAGCTCAGCAGGTGCAGCCTTAGGTTCTTTTAGCTCCTCTTCATCATCTCTTGGATCTATATATTTGTAGAAAAGACTGTGGTACCCAAGCCAAGGCTCGGACATTGATTACTAGGCTTCGTGAGTTTCGATGCAGAGAGGCTTCTCCACATCCCTTCCCTTTTCTTTTCTTTGAGCATCCCTCAACTCAGCAACATAGCAAGCACGACCAGTCGCCTGATCTCCATGAATAATTCCCACGCCATTCTCTGTCAGAAATTTGAGTGTTAAGCACCAAAGGACGATAGCTACTCTGAATTCAGCAAGGGCCGTTCGGCCCAAGAAAGCATTGTATGGAGAGTTCACATCCATCACAACAAATAACAGCACCCACACTCTCCTACGGTAGTCATCTCCCAACTCCACCGGTTGCTCGACGTAGCCTACCGCCTCATAGTGATTCCATTAAAGCCACAATACACACATTACACAGTTTCAAATCTTTGGCCTCTAGTAACATCTGGTCATGGGCCTTCTCAAAAAGAAAATTGCAAAACTTCCGCAGTCGATCAGAATCCTTCTCACCAAGGCGAGTCCGATCATGGCCAGGATCACCATTATGTCTATTGTAGGTGCCTCCAACCTGTCTGCATCTCTACTCCGGAATACAATATTGTTAGTCATAGTTCCTTGCCGCTTTGCTGGAGCACCGTCTTCCACGTTCGATCAGCATTCGGTATCAACATGTCTTATAGCGTTCATATAATGCTCCATCTCATTCCAGTTTTTGTCAGCTGGATGTGATCCTCCAACAATAGTGTCAATAACCAACCTTTCTCTCTCCGGTTTAGGTTCCATAGCATTAGGCAGGGCTTGTCCTCTATTGGGGTCAGATGTCCTCTGTCCGCCATCCTGTGGGGCTTTAATGAACCGTTGCAACCTTCTTTCACGAATCAACTTTTTGATGGCATCACGGAGGTGGCGGCACTTATCCGTGGTATGACCATAATTTTCATGGAATCTACAGTACTTTCCCGTCTATCTCTGCTTCTCCATCGGTTCTTTTGGGGGTGGTTTTCTATACTGCATAGTATTACAAGTCGATAGATAGATGTTCTCTAATGACGTGTTCAATGGTGTATAGGTGTCAAATGTCAGGATCCTTGGCTTCCCTCTCCCAGAATCACATCTTCGATCGTGGTTTCTATCACCGCCTCTCTTTTGCTCATTTGCTTTGTGTTGAACATTAACTTCAACTTTCCTGGACTGTTTCATCGCCACATTACTTTGTACTCCCTCAATACTCTAGCCTACAACATCTCTCTTCCTAGTCCGCTTCACCTCCTCCTTCCTCAAGTATCGAGCTACCTTCGCATAAAAATGGTCCAACGTAGAAGGAGGCTTTTCCGCCAACCAATCGCCAAAGTCAAATTCAGGGTCGACTCCCTTAGTCAGTGCCATCAATATTGCATCATCTTTTGAACTACTAACTTTTATAATAGCTGTATTAAACCTTTTCAGATAATCTTTCAGCGACTCCCTCAAAGCCTGGATCAAGTTGGAAAGAGATATGACATCTTTGGTGCCCCGTCCAAGCAGAATTGCTCCATGTACTTCCTTGCTAACTCATCAAATGAAGAAATTGACCGCGGCGGTAGCTTGATGAACCACATGGTCACCACCTATCCAGAAAAATGGGAAAACATTTGCACTTGACTGCATCATTGGCTCATGCAGTGTCCATATGCCACTCGTACTTCATGAGATGCTGTCTAGGGTCAGTTTTTCCCGCATAAGCAGGCATCGTAGGAATATTAAACCTCTACGGATACTATGTGTATAGAATGCTGTTTGTGAATGAAATATAACTTTTAGAGAGTCCCCAATCATCATTAGTCAGGCGTTGACTTTCTTTCACAAGCTGTCTCACCATAGCCATTAGGTACGGATTTTGGGGAGCCGATGCCTGGTGGTGGTCGTGTTCCACCTCACGTGAACGGCCCAATCCATGCCTTTGAGCAACACCACTAGCATTCTCCTTAGTGCCTCCTGAGCAGCAATCCTACTATTGTCCCTTGTTTGTGGTTCAATCACATTCGCCTGGGTTCCACCACCTTGCTCGATCGCGGCAAGTTCAGAGTTGGCTCCTCCACCAGCATGAAGGTTCCCTCCTTGGTTGGAGGGTTTAGCGCCGATCTGGGTAGCTTGGCGAAAGTCAATCGTATAGTTCCCCCTCGATGTTCCAATATCACACACATCTGTATTGCGCCATCTGCTCCTGTGATAGTCATCAGATAAAGAGGAGCTCTCTGATCCCAAGTATGGAGTAGACTCCCTCCTTGTCTTCCCACGTTGGTCTTTCAACCTATTCATTAGGTTAATATTGGCCTCGATTTGCTGATTAAGTTGCTGATGGATATCTAACAATTCCTTCGTTGGGACTTCAAAGTCGACTTTGGTGATGTAATCAACTAGATTTAGGGCATCGGTAACCGCCGGTTGCACATTCTGATTAACCTGTTGAATGTTGGTATCTTCATTACCTTCAGCAACATGAGAAGTAGTAGACCTATTTCCTTTGGCCATGACTGATTGCTTCCTTCTAGATCTTCTTCAAATCTAAGTAGAAATAGAAACTCATCGGCAGAAATCTGGATCTATCTCGTGAATATGGGAAGCCACAAGTTGATGATGAGATCCAATCAAGCAGAGAAGTTTTTCTCAGTGAAAGCTCCAAAATGTTTGCACCAAAAATTGATACAAACATCCCGTAGATTGAAAGTAGAGAAATAAAGTGAAGAATTAAACTTAAAACATAGAGTACATAAGCAGAAATAAGAACAAACAAATTTACAGTGGTTCGTCGTTGATTGCCTACGTCACTTGAAGGAATTGCTTTATTAAATATGTGCTTTTTTTATTACAGAGAGATTAGATTGTAATAGATCCTTGATTATAATAGAATTGAAGTAAAATAGCAACATAAAGATCCTTCAAATGAACAATGAACTCATTATTTATAGTGTAGTAGAACAAATATCTTCCCAAAATTTCACTGACAGACTCTCACGATGAAGACGAGGTCACTCAAAAATTTTCTTGGCCCAACTCCCAAGGATCGACGATCGGTCTAGATGGACTTGTAGGCCCATGCGATCCCTCATATGGTTACCCCTTCATGCTAGCTTCATATCTCCAAAAAAATTTGCATAGTCGCCTACATGTTTTGTGGAGATAACGATGGATTCCTGTTGAGTTGAACTGTTAGTTTAAGTTGTTCATAGCCATAATGATTTGATCCGTCCCTGCATAGGGGAAGGGATATGTACCGATTCTCTGCCTAGAGGAGGCACTAATCCATACTGAGAATATTCCAATGGGTCTATCTCTTGGTAGATTGATCGTTGCTTCATACCATAATTTGTGCATGATCTCTGGGCCCCTTGAATATCCCTATGGGCTACTTCCCATGTTTAGTATCAAGTCTAACCTGTCTAATCAGTCATAATATAGCCAGGTCAAAAGGTCGGATAATAGTTGGTATAACATCACCGAGAGGACAACCATACAGTATAAATCTTATGTTTCTTCTAGACATTTTCTAAATTAATTTTGGTTAAATTCAACGGTAATAATAACAACCACGTAGTGAAATTAAGTCTTGTATACTTGTTACAATTTCCGACCTTCTCAACTTATGCTATGCCTCGGTCAAGAGTGAAGACATGTAGGTTAGAGTACTGGTTGCAAGCCTTACCTTGACACTTCATTCTTAACTCTCATAGATAGAACAAGTCTATTTTATCGGCTTTTAGCGCAAAATATAGGAGTAAATACTTTTCCAGTTTAATTTTCCTTCTCATATGCTCGAATAGTGCAAAAACGTGTATTTTATATAGAAAATAATTTGTTTGAGAAAACTAGCTTTTGAAAACAATTTTCGAAATCGTTTTGGAAAACAAATCTTTGAAATTCTCTTATTATAGAGAATATATAATTTTAATAGCTTTAAAATAATTATAAATATTGTAAAATATTTATTTTGAAAGCTACCTTATTAAAAAAAATCTTTCAAAAACGGTTTAGGAAGCACATACAAAGAAACAACAAAAATTAACAAAAATTCAATGAAATTATTCATAAAATCGTCATACGAAAATCTCCTAAAAACTCACCAATCCAAAATACGGATAAGTGGTAATATTGGCTCTTCCATCTAAGGATCAAGCCGATCAAAAACCACATCGACATTTGCTTCAGAAATCCATGTAAAACAATTCAAAACTTGTTTTCAAAAGCTAGTTTTCTCAAACAAATTTTCTTCTATATAAAATACACGTTTTTGCACTATTCGAGCATATGAGAAGGAGAATTAAACGGTTTAGTAAATGCACATGTCAAGCTGTGATGCCCCACCCCGAGACCCACATTGACAAAGAGTATTACTGAGTAATACTGTCTGCTAATGCGGAGAATAGGGCTGGTTAGAAGCGACCATCCATAGCTTTTTCTTAGACATCTATTAAATACGTCGATTCGGTGCTCCATTTTTTTCTCAAGAGGATCGGCATATTCAATAAATGCTTAATATAAAACAATGGTGGCTACATGATCTATTCAGTACAAAACACAATATATATATATATATATATATGATAACACGGATCACATAACAACAAACACAATCGAATACATACATATACATCAGATACAATACATAGTGTCAGAAGTGGTATTACAACCACAATATATACATACATCAGCCCCATAAAAGAATATACATAAGTATGTCATACAACAAAGTAACTACACAAAAACTATGCAACTAATCCAAAAGGCAGATAGATGAGTCCAAAGTGAACAACTAAGCAAAATGTAAAAGACCTAAATACATAGTGTCAGAAGTGGTATTACAACCACAATATATACATTAATAACAAAATCAAGTATTGTATCTGATGTATATGTATGTATTCGATTATGTTTGTTGTTCTGTGATCTGTGTTATCATATATATATATATATATTGTGTTTTGTTCTGATAGATCCATTAGCCACCATAGTTTTGTACTAAGCATTTATTGAATATATCGATCCACTTGAGATAGGAAAAAAATTTAGAGCACTAAATCGACGTATCTGATAGATGTTTAAGACAAAGCTATGGATGGTCGCTCCTAACCAACCCTATTCTCCGCATTAGCAGACGGTATTACCCAGTAATACTCTTTGTTAACCTATGGATGGTAGGATTTGATGTAAACATGTTAATAGAACATGTTATGAATGATGTATGCTAGTGGTTGCAAGTGTTTGCTAGTGGATGCTATGGACGCATATACTTACACCAGGCACTATTTTCCTTTAGGGATCGGTCTAACTAGGACACTAGAGCATATGCATATGGATGTGTGCGCATTTTATTCTATTTTCCATGATTGCTATAAATGGATGATTTTCACATGATTGTTGCATTTGGATGATGTTTGTAGCACACATATAGAAATATCAGTTATCATTAGGAATTTTTGCATTCATTTGGATACATGGCACGAACATGATTGCATAAAAGGGGGTCAACTGAATCAGTAGACCGCCTAATCTTTTGCATTAGTTAGAGACATTAACACTACACTAATTGTATAAGTATCATAAATTACATTAGAAAAAAAACTTAATGACAATGGATGAATGGTTGATGATTGAGTAGTTGGTTGTAGAACTTGGATGAAAACATTTAGTTCATTCTTTTATCCTTAGAGATTTCGGGGACGAAATCCCTTAAGGAGGGGAGAATGTAACAACCTGAAATTTAACCCATAATAATTAATTCGTTAATTAATGAAATAATAAAATAACTTTGTGAAATTATCATAATTGAGCTTCGGGAGTTGCACCATTTGTGTCCGTGGTAATTTTCAGGTCAATTTTCATATATAGAATGTCAGAGTCCGAGTTAATATGAGAGAGTTACAAATTAAACAAGAAAATGAAAAGAAAAAAAATTAATTCGGCTAGGTCGACCGAGAGATCGACCCAACCATGACCTAGGTCGACCAGCCGGTCGACCGCCCGGTCGACCCACCTCCCCTTCTGAACGAACGAACGAACTTTCGTTCGTTCGAAAGTTATACGCGTCATTTGCATTCTTTTAACCAATTCGGTCCTTCCATTCTTGCATCCGATGAATCCTATTCAGCCTATGAAGTGGTTGCATCCTGTTCAATCCTCAAATCCAACGGTCCAAGATCCACTTCTACACCTATAAATAGAACCCTAGACCTTACACTCTTTCTCATCCTAAGATTTTCTCCAATTGGGTTCACCTTTTCCGGAAGGACCCTAAACGGAATAATTTTCCAAGGAGGAAATCATTTTAAATAAAAATATTTAACAACCCCAAGTGGATCCGAAAAGAGCTAAGGACCAGAGGTGAGTGATTTTATTTATTTTAGATTTCTTTAAGTAATTTAAAATAGTGGAAATTAGGGAGGCATCCCTATCATACTTTCATATTTTAAAGCGGGTCCCTGTCAAAGTTTCATTGTAAAGCAGGTCCCTGTTTTCTGGAAACGAAGAAAAATTATTGCTGAAATGTCAGCAACTTTTATAAATAAGTGCTGATATTTCAGCAACTATCTGTGTCAAAGTTTTATTGTAAAAACAAAGAAAAATTATTGCTGAAATGTCAGCAACTTTTATAAATAAGTGCTGATATTTCAGCAACTATATGTGTCAAAGTTTTATTGTAAAAACAAAGAAAAATTATTGCTGAAATGTCAGCAGTTTTTATAAATAAATGCGGATATTTCAGCAACTTTCATAAACTGTGTTCACAGTGTACAGAAATGTTGCTGAAATATCAGAAACTTTTATAAATAAGTGTTGATATTTCAGCAACTTTCATACACTATGTTCACAGTGTACAGAAATGTTGCGGAAATGTCAGCAACTTTTATGAAATGTTGCATCATGCTCTGCAATAATCGTGAATAAAAAACAGGGACCTAATTTACACTGAAATTTAGTGAAGGACTTTTCGTGAATTTTGAAACTTAATAAGGACCTGTGCCAAAAGTACCCTTTAAAATAATAGGGTTTCCAATAGTTGTAGTTTTACTACGATTTTTGGAATAACCTTTTTAGCAGTTTTATTTACAGTTTTTTTAGAATTATTTTCAGTCTATTTCTTTCTAGCTATTCTTTTTAGTTAATTTTAGCTTATTTCTGTTAATTATAGCTTTTCCATTTATTTACAGTTTATTTACAATATTATAGTTTATTTACTGTTATTTATGCATTATTTACATCTTCTTCCTACGCTTTGGATTTCCTTCTATTTTCAGTTTTCTTTTATTTATCCTTCTTCCTCGCGTATGGATTAGAATAGATTAAACACGAATATGGATTAAAATTACAAGAATACTGAAATAACGGAAGATAAGATGTAAATTGTAAAGACTATAATAAAAATGGAATTAAGACTGAAATTGAGCCTAATTATGATATTAATGTTAGAATTGGACTAATTAAAGATAATTGGCCTAGTTATAACTTAGAATTATAACTAAAAAGAGTATAAGATAAAAGAGGCTTATTTTCACACTTAGACCTTGGGTTAAGTAATAAGCATGATTATAACGTAGGTTACAATAAGAAAAAGAACAAAAGGAGGCTTATTTGAAGACTTAGGATAAATTAATGAGCAAAGATAGTGAAGATAATAACAAAGGCTTATTTAAATAATTTATCTAAGTTAATAAGCAAAGATGAAAGTAGGACCTGCACCAAAAAGCATTCCCTGTTAGACAAAATGGTGGTCTCATATTAGCCTGAAGTGAGATGAGGGCACTCTTATGCTAATAATGGTAGTAATTGGTCAATAAGTAGAAGTCCAAATCATGGGGATTTGGGCAAAGGTGCGCAACTAGATATTGTTTGGATGATGAGCCAGTACCAATAGCATTTCCCCTATTATTTCTATGGACATGGCATTTCACATAATCCTGAAGTGAGACGAGGGGAACACTTATACTGGAGCTTGAGGTAATAAGAAGACCCAATAGGTGGAACAACAGGTAACCCGAGCTTAGTGGTGGTCATGCATGCGACTTCCACTGATGGCTCATAAATCGTTATGAGTTCCAAGCGCTTAGTATGTGTGTCTTTCGTAGACACCATTACCTTCTATGTAGGGAGCTTTATAACATCTAGTCCACAATAAATACTTTGTGCGTCTTATGTAGACACTATTGTTCTTTGTGCGTCTTTCGTAGATGCCATTACCTTATGTGTAGGGAATTATGTAGCGTCTAGTCCGCAGTAAGGTCTATGGAGTAGCAGGCCGATCAAAGGGTAGAATTAGGATTTCAGCCTAATTATAGGATTAGTAATTCAGCCTAATCAAAACAGCACTCAAGGATAAGTGCAAACAATCAAAGTTAACCAATCATATTTAATAGTTAATTTGTATTTATTTCCAGCTTATTCCTTCTTCTATTTTCTTTGTTTCCTTTATATATACTAGAACTATTGTAAGGTCTATTACTTTTACTTTGCTTAAAGATTCTAGTAATTACTATCATGCACCAGACTTTTAGTCTGACCCACTCCTCTATTTTCTCTTTTTCCCCCAATAGGCAATCGGGGGCAAGGAAGATAGACCGCATATTCTTGGAGACTTGGAGACCCTATCATGTATTCCTTCTTTTTATTTCCAGCTTTTTGTTTTTTTATTGTACTGGCACTATATTGAGGGAAAGTTTATGTTTGTATTCTAATTTTTCTGATGAGACTGAGATTTTATTTTTATAAGACAATTGTATTTGGTATTTGGAACATATATGGTTTGTCCGAAGTATTTATGAAGTATTAATTTTTAAAATCACTTATTGTTTTTAATTACATCTGCTGTGTTATTATCTATCTATTTTGTATTGTGAATCTTAGTATCTGCTAGCTTTAGTTATACATATAACGCACCACATCTTTTAGCGTGTCCTTTTGGGTATACTAAGGGGTGTGGGGTGTTTCACTAAGCGCCAATTATGGAATTTCAATCACACACCTATGATCAGCTTCTCGGGAACCTACCGAGCTAGACCATTAGTGAATGGATCGGCTATGATGTTCTAGGTATCTACCATTTGTATCACAACCTCTTTTTTCTTAATGAATTCTATGATGAGATGGAACTTCCAAAGGATGTATCGTGATTTCTTGTATGTTCTGGCTCCTCTGCAATCTGTATTGCTGCATTGTTATCACTGAACAATACCATTGGATTCTCGGTATCAAGAATTACTCCGAGCTCACTTGAAATTTATGCATCCAAATCGCCTCTTTAGCTGCTTCATTGAGGGTGATGTACTCGGCCTCCATCATTTAATCATCTATTGTTCCTTGTTCGAAACTTTTCTAATTGATAGCCCCACCGTTTAGAGTAAAAACATAACCCAACACCGATTTACTATCATTAACGTCATTTTAAAAGCTTGGTTCAATATACCCCTTCATAAGGAGGACTCCATTCTCTTATATCAAGAATAAGTCCCGAGTATTTCTTAAAGACTTTGGTATACATTTTACAACCGTCTAATGCTTTTCTATAGGATTGGACTGGTATCGATTTACACATCCTAATGTATATGCCACAACTGGTCTAGTACATAACATAGTGTACCTTATGGTTCCTATGTATGTAGCATAGGGGGTCCTCTTCATGCAATCTTTCTCCTCATCGGTATGAGGAGCATCCTTCATAGAAAGGACGATCCTATGTTGTGTTGGAACATTTCCACACTTGGAATACTCCATACTAAACCTCTTCGGTACGGTATCTATATACAGGGATCGGGACAATCCCAACGTTCTCTTAGATCTATCTCTATAGATCTTTATATCTAGTATATAGGCCGCTTCTCCTAAATATTTCGTGGAGAAGTTCTTGAAAATCCAATCTTCCATTGATTGCAATAACGAAGTGTCATTGCCACTCAATAGAAGATCATCGACATGTAGCACTAAGAATACAATAGCATTACCCAATTAGTTTCTTTATATTCACACTTCCTCTGTGTTTCAATTAAAACCAAACTATTTGATTACCTTATCAAAACACTTGTTCCAACTCCAAACTTGTTTAAGTACATAAATGGACTTTAAAAACTTGCAAGCCTCGCCCTCATTTCTACTAACCATCAAACCCTCGGGCTGCAACATATAGACGGTCCTTCTAAATCACAATTTAGAAATGCTGTCTTTACGTCCATTTACCATATTTCGTAGTCATAGAATGCAACAATGACCAGCATAATCCGAACGAACTTAAGCACGGCTATGGGCAAAAAAGTCTCATCATAATCAATACCTTAAATTTGAAGAAATCCTTTCGCTACTAGGCTAGCTTTATAAGTCTCTATTTGTCCATCTGCATTTATATATTTCTTAAAAATCCATTTGCTTCTAATGAGTTTTTACCCTTTCGGGTACATCCAACAAAGTCCATACTTTGTTTTCACATATAGAATCCATCTCGGATTTCATTGCCCCAAGCCAAAGGGTAGATTCTTTACTCTACAGTTCCTATTGGAAAGATAGAGGAGCGTCGTCATCTAAGACATGGTTCTCCTTCTCTCCATCCAAATATCTCTGGTATATAAGATTCCCTACTAGAACTTCTAATAGGTTTTGTGTTTTTTATATGGGTAAACTAGGTTCTCTTACGGGTTCGGTCTAAGTGTTAACTTCTTGGATCTCATCTAAATCTTCAATCTCGCAATTAATTTCCTTTGATAGAAATACATTTTTCAAAAAGATAACACACCGAGAAGCAATAATCTTTTTTTCCTTGGCATTGTAGAATATATATCCCATTATGTTTTTGGGATATCTTATAAATTTACACACTATCGATCTTCCCTCTAGTTTATTCGGACCAACGTTCGTAATGCAGGCTGGACTAACCCCACACCTTCAAATACATAAGTCGGGGTTTCTTACCACACCACATTTCATATGGTGTTTTAGACACAGATTCAATAGGCAAAAAGTTCAACATATGTGTCGCAGTTTCCAGTGCACATCCCTAATAGGACAGTGGTAACTTAGCCTTACTTATTATGGAATAAACCATATCTAATAAGGTTCAGTTCCTTCGTTCTGACACACCAATGTGTTGTAGAGTATAGGATGGAGTAAACTAAGGTATAATCCCATTATCTTTTAAGTACTATTGAAATTCCTATCCAATGTACTTACCTCCTCGATCCGATCGAAAAATCTTAATCTTATGGTTTATCTGGTTCTCTATCTCATTCTTATATTCAATAAATTTCTTACAGACATCGGATTTGTGCTTCCTAAGATACACATATCCTATCTCAAGAAATCATCAGTGAAGGTTACAAAGTAAGAACTATTATCCTTAGTAATTATAGGCATCGGACCACAAACATAACTATGTATAAGACCCAAGAGTTCACCAGCTCTTTCATTACTTCCACTAAAGGGGTGCTTGGTCATCTTTCCTTCTAGACATGACTCACACGTGTCAAATTATTCAAAATCAAGAGACTAGAGAAACCTTTGGTTTTCAATTTGTGTAGTCATTTCTCACTCATATGACCTAGCCTACAATGCCAAAGATAATTATTATTTATATTGTTATTTGAAGAATTACTCACATAAGTGACATAATTTGTATTGATCATTAAAGGTCATTTTCTAAAATACCATCATAAACTTTATTACCATCTAAAATAATGTCCATAACATTATTAACACAGTGAAAAACATAACCAGTCTCAAACAATCTAGGCATAGAAATAATTCCAAAAATAAAGTCTTTAACAAGATAGAAATTATTTAATATTAACGCCAACCCACTTGGCAAACTCAAATGAAATTCTATTTCGTACATAACATATTAGAGAATTTCATTTGAGTTTGCTGAGCGGATCTGTGTTGATACTAAATAATTTTGTTACATGGAATCCATATCGGATTTGAAAACTTAACATCAATATAATATTGTAACATAGTACAATATCATTTATAACATGTTCTAAACATGTCCGATATTTTATCGATATTATCATGATATTTTAGAATATCTCATATCGGTACTTGACCAATACGTACTCGATACTGATATTAAATACTTAGGTGTACATAAAAAATAGTTATATAAACACCAATTGATATTCGATATCGAAATGTGTTTAAATTGGATTTAAATGCAATAAATATTTTTTTGGGTTTGAAATGGATTTGAGGCCCATATGGGGCATGCTAATTTCGAAAATAATAGGGACATAGTGGGCTAGCCATATGATGGCTTGTGGGAGGTATTTTGAATGTTGGGTAAGAGAAAATCAAGGATCTTGGTCCTAGTTTTGTTATCTAGGCTCTTCTTTATATAAACATCATAACTATAACTTTAGATTTGATCTTTTGGTGCCTCCATCTCCTCTATTGCTGGCCGAACACACTCCCTCCCTCTCTTTAATTTTTTTTAAGCAACTTAAACACAAATCAAATCAAATAATTATCGGTAGTAAAGGCAATTCAAGAGCTAGCAACTTCGGGATTGGAATTCGATTTAAGGAGTTCACTTCTTTGCTTCAATGTGTGAGCTTTAAGCTTTGGTGAAAGGCACTCTTCTAGTTTACTATTATATATAAATATTTACATAATCATTGTTCTTTATATTTCTTTGTTAGAAATATCACGAATCAGTATATCGATAGATTGTCACATGTTGATGGTTGTGTGTGTGTATATATATAAGTGTATATATATTTAAAATAAATTATGCATATTTGCTTGCATATGCTGTCAGCCTAAAAAATTTATTTTCAAAATTTAAAATAATAATATAAATGATTTTAAATATTAAATCTAATTTAAAAGTTTAACAAAATATAATATATGTTCAAAAATTTTACAAAATTTATTTTGTTAAAAAGGCTTTCTACAATAATAATAAAAGATAATTTTTTTGGAAATTCATCATATATGTATACACTATTATTTGATTGAAAATTGATTATATAAAAAAATGTATGTAAATATATGTTTATAAATAATATAAAATTCTTTAAAGATTTTATACAATATAAAATAAACATTATGGTTTCTAAAATGAATCTTTTAAAAAAAATTAGTTTTGTATAGTTTTAATTAATTATAAGTTTTTAATTAATAAATTTCTTAAAATCGAAAATTAGATTAGAATTAAAATAATTTATTCTTTGGCCAAAAGCATCAGTAATGCGTGTGTATATATATATATGTATATATATATATAATTATAAATTATTATCTATATAATATTAACTATTTATATATTTATATGTAATAAGTATTTAAATTAATTTAATATATATATTTATGTATGTATGTATGTATTCGCTTTAAATTTCTTATAATATATTTTCTAAATTATTTTACAAACTAATATTTAAAATAATTTTAAAACTTTATTATTTTTATTTATTAATATATATGTATGTATGTATGTATGTATATGTAATTTAATAAATGCTTTATGTAAATAACTTACAACTAATATTTTATAATAATTATAAAATTATATTTTCACATGCACACGCACGCACACACGTATATATAAAAAAAATTATACATATACACACATACACATTTTGACAATCCATTAGTATACACGAGGGGCTAACATGTTTGTTGCGATTCCCAGCATCTACACAAGGGCATGTCAAACCATATACATATTATCAGATTGCACGTGCACGCATGCGCCTATGTTTATATGACACACATATATAAATATAATACAAACTATATAAAATAAAATTTTATTTATAAATAAAATATTGTTTTTATTTTATAGGAAATTTAGAAAAGTTCTAAAAATTAGACTACATAGGCCCATTAAAGATCTAAATAGATAAAAAATTTACCCAATCACTCCACTGGGGGCCGGTCCAGTTCCAACAGGTGTATCTTGTCTCTAAACCGATCAACCTCTTATTGATATAATAGACCGGTCTTTGGGCATTCCCATCTTCTTTGATTAATGTGGCGCTTTTTGCATGATCAAACATGGCTAAGTACAGATGAAGATCCTTCTCGTCAACCAGTTTGGATAGTATCAAAGGGGTAGCCAGATGTTACTTCAGTTTGTCGAATGCCTTGGCCCATTCCTCGGTCCAAGTGATTTTTTCTCTTTTTGATGAGGTCAAAGAAGGGTAAACACCAATCGGTAGATTTTGACACAAATTAGCTTAATACTGCCACTATCCCGTTTAATCATTGCACTTCTTTCACAGTTTTGGGCACCTGCATGTCTTGGATGGCTTGGATTTTATCAGGGTTAGCCTCAATACAATTGTCACTTGCAACATAGCCAATGAATTTGCCAGGTCGAAAGACGAAAGGGCATTTCTTGGGATTTAGCTTCATGTTGTATTGACGAAGGATGCCTAGTGTTTCGATCAAATTTTGCACACACCCCTATGCCTCCTCGGATTTAACTAGCATATCATCCACATAAACAACATAGACCGACTATTCTATTCTAAGAACATGTGGTTGATGAGCTACTAGTATGTTGCACCTGGATTTCATAAATCGAAAAGCATGGCACGATAGTGGTACAAGGCAGTGTTAGTCATGAAGGAGGTATGTTCTTTGGTCTTGGCCGTGCATGGCAATTTGATTGTACCCAAATAGCGTCCGTGAAGGTGAGGATCTCATGTCAGTAGTTACATCTACCAACTGAACGATGCAAGGCAAAGGAAAACAATCTTTAGGGTAGGTTTTGTTAAGATCGGAGGTCAATGTATGTTCTCCAAGTCCTATTTGGCTTTATGACCAATAATGGGTTTGCCGTATATACCGGATATTCCGCCTCCTTGACAGAGTTATTAGCTAGCAACTTCTCTACATCTTCTTTAAGTGCCCGTTACCTTTTTGGATTAAGTAGTCAGTGCTTTTTGTAGGATCTGCTATAACCCTATTCACCCCCTCTAGGGTTAATCTAGATCCTACAAGTGGTATCAGAGCCCGGTATTTTTCTTTAACTCTAGAGTCATAAATCCACCAAATAATGCTTTTTTCTGAGGGGCAATCTATTGCTAGGCCACCCATGTTTAATGGGAATGATTATGCTTATTGGAAAGTTAGGATGGGTATTTATCTTAGTTCTGTTGATTATGATGTTTGGGACATTATTGAAACTGGCTATAAATCTCCCACTATAACTGTTGGTGATACTGAGATTCCTAAACCTAAGGATAGGTGGGACGCTAACGATAAGAAATTAAAAACTACAAATGCTAAAGCCATGAATGCTTTGATCTGTGCTCTTGATAAGAATGAATTTAATAGAATTTCTCATTGTAAAACTGCACAAGAAAATTTGGCATACCTTGGAGGTGACACATGAAGGAACTTCTCAAGTCAAGGAATCTCGTCTAGCCCTATTCAGCAATGAATACGAGAACTTTGTGATGGAAAAAGGCGAGAGCATAAAGGACATGTTTGGACACTTTTCAACTTTGGTGTACAATGCTAGAGCGCTTGGGAAGGTATTCACTGAGGTAGAGCTTGTGAGGAAGGTGCTACGAGTCTTACCAATGAACTTTGAGGCAAAAGTCACGGCAATACAAGAATCGAAAGATTTGAGTAAACTAAGCATGGAGGAGTTGATCGACAACTTGATGACATATGAGCTTGAGCTAAAAACAAAGGAGGAACGCAACAACTCCGAATCAAAGAAGAAGACGATTGCCTTAAAGAGCAAAGAAGAGAGCGATGAAGAAGAAGATCCAATTGAAGAACTTGCAATGGCTGTCAATAATCTTAGAAAATGGTCAAGATTCGGGCCACGCAAGTAGAAAACAAATGGTAATAGGTCAAAAGATTCTGACAATTCCGATAATGAATTGACTTGTTATAACTGCAAGAAGCCTGGCCACTTCAAACAAAAATGCCCACTACTCAAAAACAACAAAGGAAAGAAAAAGAAGAAGAAGGTCTTTGCAGCGACTTGGGATGATGAAGAAGGAGAGGAAGTTTCGAATAATAGCTCAGAGGAGGCTAATTTGTGTCTTATGGCAAAATCAGATTCAGAAGCAAGCTCAGAGGAATCTAGTGAGGTAAGTGACTATTCTTATAAAGAGCTTATTTTGATGTGTTATGATCTTACTAAAACAATTGATACTCTTGAATCTAAAATTGAAAAACTGAAATCTGATAGGAGAGAACTTGTCCATGAAAATACTAGGTTAGAAACTGAACTTGAAAATATTCAAAACCTAGACTATAAAAAATGTAAAATTTTAGATTCAGAATTATCAAAACTTAAGAATAGCTTTGAGAATCTTGAAAAAGAAAACTTGAGTTTTAAGGAAACCATTGACACTAGGAAAAAGGATTTTATAAATAGATGCACCTCACTTGTGACTGAAAACACAACACTAAAAACCAAAGTCCAAAATCTTGAGAAAACTCTGAATAACTTTTCAAGAGGATAAAAATCATTCAACATGTTATTAGGAAATCAACTTTTTGCTAACAACATAAAAGGACTAGGCTTTGGGAAAACACAAGTTGATGATAATGCAATAGGTAAGGGTGTCTTTGCTAGATGTGGAATATTGGAAATCGTGCTGAAAATTATAGTCATAGGAACAAGAACACAAAATTTATACAAGTTTGGGTTCCTAAGAATTCTACAAACAAATTTCATGTCTATTGGAACAAGAATGAAAGGACAAAACAAGTTTGGGTTCCAAAGGGATTGTTTATTCATAATGCTTCAGTCGCTAATATCATTGGACCTAAGAGTTTCTCTAGGTCGTCTTCCTCTCTCTTTATGTAGGTTTGTTGGCGGGCTAAGGAACAATAAGAATGGTTTCTAGATTCAGGTTGTTCTAGACATATGACAAGTGACAGATCGAAGTTCCTTAGCCTAGAGAATTTTAAAGGTCGGGGAGACAATAGCAAGTGTAAGATTATTGGTAAAGGTGAAGTAGGTAACGGTATTTTTTCCTTGACTAATGTTTTATACGTCGATAATTTGCATCACAATCTCATTTCTATTAGCCAACTATGTGAAAAAGGTATGAATGTGGTTTTTGATAGTGATACTTGCAAAATCATTGATAAACCTTCTAATAACATTGTTTTTATGGGAAAAAGAAAAGAAAATGTTTACACGCTTTCGTTTGATAATCTAAATCTTTCTAGATGTTTGGTAGCCACTGACAAAGAGGCATCTTTATGGCATAGGAGACTTGGACCAAATGAAATTGCAAGCTTGAATGGAAAACGTTATTGTTATGTATTGGTTGATGATTATTCTAGATTTACATGGGTTTATTTCTTAGCCAAAAAGTCTGAATCTTTTGATTATTTTTCAAAATTTGCAAAACTTGTTCAAAATGAAAAAGAAGTTTTTGTTGAACAACCCTCCGGTTTTGAAAATCATGATTTTCTAAATCATGTGTATAATCTAGAAAAAGCATTATATGGTCTTAAGCAAGCTCCTAGAACTTGGTATGACTGCCTTTGTACATATCTTTTGGAAAATGGCTTTAAAAAGGGGAGTGTTGACACGACACTGTTTCTAGTACATAAAGGAAGTGATTTTTTGATTGTTCAGATTTATGTGGATGATATCATTTATGGTGCTGCTAATGAACTCTTGTGCGAGAAATTTGAACAAGTCATGCAGGCTAAATTCGAGATGAGCTTGGTTGGAGAATTGAAATATTTTCTTGGATTTCAAATCAAGCAAAGCAGTGATGGTATTTTCATTTCACAATCCAAGTATGTGTTGGAACTGTTGAAGAAATTTGGAGTTGAGAACTCCAAACCATTGAGAACTCCTATGAGCCCATCAACAAAGTTGGACAAAGACGAGAAAGGAGTTGCTGTTGATCAAAAGAAATATCGAGGGATAACTGGTTCACTTCTCTATTTTACTGCTTCTAGACCTGATATTATGTTTTCTGTGTGTTTGTGTGCACGTTTTCAATCTAATCCTAAAGAATCTCATTTGAAAGCCACTAAACGAATTTTGAGATATCTTTCACACACACACAAATTTGGACTATGGTACCCTTCTTGTGAAAATTTTGATTTAGTTGGTTATTCTGATGCTGATTATGTTGGTTCATTGGTTGACAGGAAAAGCACTAGTGGGACATGTTTCATGCTAGGACATTCATTAGTTTCATGGTCAAGTCGAAAACAAAATTGTGTTGCATTATCCACCACTGAAGCAGAATATATTGCTTTAGGAAGTTGTTGTGCTCAAATTTTATGGATGATGCAAACTCTTTCTGATTTTGGCTTAGGTTATAACCAAGTTCCATTAAAATGTGATAGTAAAAGTGCAATAGACTTGTCAAATAATCCTGTTCATCATTCACGCACAAAACACATTGATGTGAGACACCACTTTCTTAGAGATCACATTGCTAAGGAAGACATTTGCATTGAACATATTTCAACTGAGATTCAACTTGCTGATATTTTCACAAACCCCTCCCCGAAGATAGATTTTCCAGATTACGTTTGGATTTGGGGATTATAGAAATTGACTAATCATTTTCCATTTTTTGGTTGAAATATTCTTGGATATTTATTTTCAACTTCAATTTCTAGGATTCAAACCAGTTTTGGATATTATTCAAAGATTGATTCGAATATGGTATTCAGTAGTGGAAATATGTGTTATTTTATTTCTTTTCAAAATATATTTCATAATATAATTAACTTGGTAACTTATTCCACGATCATTTCTATTTCTACCATCTTTCTATCATTCATAATGGTTTTGTAAAATGAGAAGAGTGATTTCTTTTAAAATTTTAAAAAAAATATCATGCATCCATTCTCATTTAAAAGTCCTTATGGTTATGCATGGATGGAGCATGTGAGTGAATTTTACCATCATTCCATTCTCATTTAAAAGTCCTTATGGTTTAACGCTGCTCAAATAAATTAGGGCTTTAGCTTGTGTGCTTCTGCTTTAACACTGCATAGTTGTTTGAGCATGTTGCAGTGTTCATTCATGTTGTATTTGCCTTTGTTTTTGTGTTGTTATCCAGCTTGTCTTGAGCATTGTCAGGTTGCATATCCAGCTGAGTCATGATTGCTTTTGTTGACTGTGCACACGAGTTGGCGAGGCAGTGCACACGTGTATAAATGTACACGTGTGTATTGCAGCCACTCATGATTACCTGTCCCTGATAAGAATACTGATATGCACAGATATTACACAATCGAAAATGATGACAATAACCCATATATCTGAGGCACCAATAAAAACAAATTTATATTTTTGCAAATTCAAATTTTTTTATTTTTAGATTACTGCTGTAGTTGCTAATTATACAGGTACACAGGAGACAGGACAAGAACTGGAGCTGGACAATGCAGATAGATGCAGATGTGCAGACAGAGTGAAAAACTAAGTGTTGAGTGTTGTAGTGAGAAAAAAATGTGAATGTGAAATGTATGAAACCGGTGTATGTATATAGAGAGAGCTGAAAACTTTGTACTGTAAAAGTGTTGAAATAAAATATTATGTTGAATAAAAATACTGATTGAATTATATAAATTCTATGCAATAGTATTATTATTCAATATGAATATTTATTCCTATATGTGTATAGTACAATCTGCAAACACATATATAAATTGATATATGTTTGTTACCATCAAACAAAAATCAAATCAAACACTTTTGGCAGATGGTGATGACCTTTGGATCAATATTGAGCATGTGGCAAATGATTTTAGGATCGATGTTGGTCATAACGGCGTGCCCCAGGTGAAGACGTCTTTATTTTGTTGTAGGAACCTGATTAGGCCTTTTCTAATCTCTGGGCTGAGTTTAGTACCAATTTGGACAATCTTTCTAGGGTCGGTGCTGCTTATGTTAATAGACTCCAAGGGATTAGCTGGCCCTCCCACGATGCTTGAATCACCTATGCGGTGATCTAGGGAGTCGTCCTCTAGTAATGAGGTGGTTTCTATGTCACATAAGTCTAGTGCGTGTCATGTGTTCCATAATGTCTTCGGTCGGGATAGACATTCATGTCAGAATTGGGGTAAAGATGCCCCCCGGCTTTCATAGATGAAACGACCATTGATGGGAGGGTAAGAATGGTCGGGCTTGACGATCCTGCCTTCCAGCAAGGAGCGACTTGTTCATTCCATACCGCAATGAGCTCTTTAGTTTTTTAGGGAGTGGCCAGAAACATTGGGTCCCTGCTACCCCAGTTTTCAGTTTGACCATCCTTCCTAGGATGGTCCTAAGTGTTTTCGGGCCTAGGGATGCTCACGGATGGTACACCGCAGGGAAGCACGATCCGTGAGTGGGTAGGTCAACTAAGTCGACAATCGAAGGAGCTAGTGGGACATAGTTTGCAGTGGCTTGAGCATCTAGCTGCGCCCTTAAGCCATGCACTTCGCGGGTCAGCTGACCTATGTTTGGTAGCTGTAGCATCACAACATGCCATATTTACTTGTTAATGCCCGAATTGGGCTGGGCAATACTTACGACGGTGTTGCTATTGGTTTGGTGCTCATTGGAGTAGTTACCTTAGAATGTCGGGAGATTTTCCATGGTAACAAGTCAATTTGGGTCTATGCGAAGTAGAAAAGTATGGAAAGGTGAGTGCTTTAGAGGAGGCCCTCCTTCTAAAGCCAAAATGTTGACTAAAGATTTAGCTAAACTCGAAATTAGACTAATGTCAAAGGTTACTTTCTAACACTAGGATTAAAATGAAAAATGAGGAGTTAAATATGCAGTTGAAAGGTAAATAATAAAAGATATATAGTGGTTCAAGAAAGCTACCTACGTCCACTATGAAGTTTTCTTACTATATATTTCTCTTGCAACTAAAAAGAAGTACAAGAGAATAATAAGAAAGTAGGAAGCACTTAAGGCTAATAAAGCTGTGTAATCTTAAAGACTTGCAGTATCAAGAGCCTTGAATTATGTATAGTCTTTAGAGTCCTTGCATGTTCCAACCTCTTTAAGTTGTAACACTGAGGATATTTATAGTAGTTGAAGTGGATGATAGATGGTTGAGATGGAGCTGTAAAACCTGGTAGGAAAAATGCCCGACCCTTAATATGGCTACAAGGGTAGATGGACGACAATTTCAAAGGTGTAAGAAGAAGTGGGGTATATGAAAATATACTCATTGCTCCTATGCACCAGCTGTGAGTTTGAAATTTAATGTGCTGATTTTGCATTAAATGCAAATTTAATATTGATGGTAAGCGACATCAGTTCAACCGCTCAGCCATAGTGCTTTGAATAGGTGGATGGATAGTTGGTTGTTTACTTAAGTGCTCATGTGACAAGTCTTGCTGAGCCACTCAATCGGTTTTCGATGATATAAAAGAAACTAGGAACCTTACAAAGAACCATGTTGGGAAGAGAGTGCATGGCTGGGCACGAGGTGACAACGAAGGTTGCCTAGGACAGGTCAGGGGCAGCTATACAGAAGCTGGCCCAAGGCCTAGCAATGCCTGGGCCTATCTTTCTTGATGTGCCACCTTCTGAGGCAGGCTTAGAGAGGTGCCACCCATTAATTGATGTGATGTTGGCTGAACATACCGACTTGGAGTTGTGCTAGAGTAGATTGACATGGGAAGGCTGGTCTTCATTGCGACAGGCCAGGCAGGACCGAGAGTGGTCGGGCCCAAACGTTGATTTAGGTGATAGGCACCTAAGAACGAGGCGACCGGGCCTCATCTTGTTGCCTTACTGAATGGAAGGGATGGTTCGAGACCATAATGAGCTTGGGCTAGCTTAGGCAGGCTAGTTGTCAAGTAGTTGGTTGGCTTTGATTGGGCCAGACTTCCTTAAATAGGCCTGCTAATTACTTGTGAGATAATTGAGTAACAAGCTTAATCTAAACCATTCATTCATAGTATTTTTGTTTTAAGAAAAATAAGGTGTTCATCAAATAGGCGTATCAAAACTTCTAAAAGTGGGAATAGGGGCTGTATATGTGATTTGAGATGTCAATCTATAGTTTCTCATGATTTTATTAAGTACTACATTTATAGCATAGTATTTATTGTTTGAAATCATTAATTATATCTCTATACTTTTTGGTTGAAATTGTTGTATATGTATGGTTATTATTTACAAAAAATGTATCTGTATAATAAGCATACAATTAAGGATATACAATTAGGGATGAGCAAATGGTTGGTTCAGTTTGGAACCGATATAAAATATCAAAACCGAAATAACCCATCGACAAACAAAAATCAAACCAAACCAACCTAATACTTTTCAAAGCTAAAGCCAACCAAGCCGAAAAAATTCAGTTTGGTTTGGTTAGTTTAATTGATTTTCCTTTAAATAAACTATATTGTTTACTTGTCGACATAACATATGTATAAAAAAATTGGTTGAGTCCGTATTTATATAAAGATGCGACGATGCTATAAATTAAGAAACAAATTATTCTCTTCTACAAACATTAACATAAATTGAAAGAATAATAACACTATCAAGATAATAATGTAAAAATAATATTTTTACTGATAATCATGCTTCTTATAACTAATTGAAGTTTAATATCCGGTTTAATTGGTTGGTTTGGTTTTAAAATATCAAAAACCGAAACTGACCAAAAACCCAAATAATTTGACAATAAACACCAAACACAACTGGTTAACTAATAAAACCGAACCGACCAAACTTATATGGTTCGATTGGTTTATTGGTTTGAACTAGTAAATGTTCATCCCTACATACAAGACAAACAACAAACTAAAAATTATATTAACAATTTTAAACTAATCATAGGTAACAATTCAATATTAGAATAATAAATTTCATTCTCAACTTCTTTCACTTACACAAAAGCACAATACTCATTTCTTTTCAAACCATTTTCAACTCCTTTTGCAACTCTTTTCAATTCATTAAGAACACACCTTTCATCTCTTAGAGATAGTACATACGACTTGCTATGCTAAAATGAATATACCTTAGTGTTTTCAGACTAGTAAAATTTCAAAACTAAACAAATGACATGAACAATGTCAAGGGCATGTGTTTGTCCAAAAAATGAGCTTATACCTCGTAGAGATTACAAAGATCTAATGATTCTCGCTAACTAATTGTTTACGCAGATTTATAACTTCTAAAATACAATTAAGAGCTTACCCAATCACTGATCTTAGATAGAAAGTCAAATAGAATAGGAAAAACAAAGTAAAACGAACAAACAAATTTTTAGTGATTCGGTCATGCCTATGTCCACTTTATAGGGATTTTATTGCTATGTATGTTGAGATTACATAAACAACGCAGTGATTCAGCTCAAAGTTACAAAGAAAAATGAATTAAAATTTTGGTAGAATCTTCCATTTGAAAAGAAAATTGATCTCCTTTCTACTGATGTAGAGTTTGCATTTATAGGTGTTGGTGAAGCCTTTCATAACAAAAATTGAATGGATTTGGAGAGAAACCAAGAAAAGATCCACAAAAATAGGCAAAAAGGCAAGTCAAAACAAGGTTCAGCTATTTTGTTTCTTATGGATCAACCCCAATCCATTCATACGTGTCAAATACCGATGAACGTCATTTTTCCAATGTGTTGTGCATTCCCTTCCGTTGGTTGATCCATGTGCTTCGTAGACTTGTTCTTCCCTTCTGCTCCAAACTTGAATTCTTCATCAATTTGTAATCACCGGCTAATCATATAGATCAGTAGTGATCCATATATCAATCGGTAGTGTTCGATGTCATCTTCAATATTTCATATTCATTTTCTAGTTTTATTTCTTCATCTTGCCTTTTGCTATCTCTTGTACCAATCCCTATGAATTCCTCACTCATTTTCTTCGGCATTCTAAAGTCTAACGTTATCAAATCTTCAAGCATGAAAAATTACTAGTAACAGGATGCTTTTATAAGACAATGCAAGGTTTCTTTTGCATATCTAGAGATTTTGAGACAAACTACATTGACGTTAATTAGTTATTGTTAGAAGAAAAACAATGGTGAAGGATTGGTGATGCAGACCAAAACTGATAGCGAATAGATTTTTTATGTGATGGTAAATTTACCACTAGCACCAATTACCAGACTATTGGTTACCAAAATTGAAGTTAGCTAGTACATCAATACATCGGTATGACTCCGTTAAAAGTTATTGATGTTAGTGTATAGTGGAAACAAAACATAAATACCATTGGCAAGGAAAATATGCCAACTATTATTTATGATAAAATCAAGTTAATTTTTTGTGTTAACTAAAGGAATATTTATATATTGAAATAAGCATTACTAGATTTAACATTATAATAATGAAGCCATTATTATTATTAACAAAGGACCTAGTGTTATTATACTAAAAACTTGAGTCAATAATCAGTTTACTAGTTTATCAGTATATCAACATTGTGGAAGGTAATAGTTATAGTAACATTTTTCAAGCGATGATTATCTCCTGGCAATAACGTAAGCACCATCTTTGTAGCGCTAATATTGAGATCCATAATTCTATTGCAACCCACTAAATTGATTAGTAGCCCCCCCCCTTAATTTTAATAAAATTAAGAAGACAAAAATACCCTTAATCAACTACGTACGTTCTTCTCTTCCTTCTCTCAGTCACCTTCCTCAGCGCAAACCAGTTAATTCAAAAACCCTAATTAACAAATCAATATAAAAAAATTACTCATATTTCAATACTAGCGAATGGAGATTGAAGAAGATAATCAATCATTATCGCAATCACAACAGGTAATTGGTGTTTTTTTTGAAAAGTTAGCAATTTTTTTTGAAAGCAAATCGTAAACACTCGATTTTGTGGAATGTAACAAATTCACGTATAAACCTTACTAGGATCCACATATAACCACGAACACTACATGGTTTATCTGAATCCCACGTAACGTAAATACGTGGTTTGTTCGGTATCCACGCATTGTTTCATCGTGTTTAGTTATATAACCACGTATTCATATTACGTGGTAGTTTGATTTATTTTTCTTTCTGTTTTACCTTTTTCATAACACTTGGTTTATGCAGATTATACCATATTCCAGTGATGAAGAAATAAGCGAAGAAATAGTGCTTGATTATTCTAACGAGTTTACGACTTATGACGTAAGTTTAAATTGCATTTCTTTCGAATAAATCTATATTACCTACATTTTATTTAACATTGTTAATGCAGATATTTCCTTCTCGACAAAAGTTGATTGATTGGGTTCGTGATACTGGAAAACGACTTGGTTTCGTTATCATAATATTGAAATCGGATACTGGTGCTTCAAGCAAAAAACCAAGAATTATGTTTGCTTGTGAACGAAGCGGTGTGTATAAGAAGCGAAAAGAGATAAGCCCGAAGAACCTCCAAATGACTGGTACAAAAAAATGCAATTGTCCGTTTAGACTTAAAGGTGAGAAACTCCCTACTTTAGATGATTGGAGATTGCATGTTGTGAATGGTGTTCACAATCATTCAGAGTTAAAAAATGAGGAAGGCCATTCATATATTGGTCGACTAAATGAAGATGAGACCAAATTAGTTGTTGAGATGCACATAAACATGGTAAAAGCAAAAGAAATTTTACACACCATTAAAAGAAATGATCCTACAAATCGTACCACCATCAAAACAATTTATAATGTTATACGAGCACAAAATTCTATTGAGTGGGCAGGGCGTTCACAAGTTCAATATTTGCTTAGTAAATTGACAGAGTTTCATTACTTTGAATGGCACCGTAAGACATTAGATGGAACAGATATTATTAAAGATATATTTTGGGCGCATCCTACCAGTTTGGATTTTTTACGTACATTTCCTCGAGTTATCATACTAAATTGCACATATAAAACCAATAGGTATAGAATGCCTTTGCTTGAGATTGTTGGTGTTACTTGTACAGATCTTACATTTTGTATTGCGATTGCGTATTTAGTTTCTGAAATCGAGGAAAATTATACATGGGCCTTAGAACGGTTGAAATCTGTTTTGATTGATTGTGAAGTGGAATTGCCATCAGTCTTCATTTCTAATAGGGAAACAGCACTAGTTAATGCTATCGGTGTTGTTTTCTCAAATTCTGCACATATGTTATGCACATGGCACATTAAAAACAATGTTCTAACTTTTATGCAAAAAAGAGTGAAAGAAATGGAGCTTGAGGAGAAGAAGTCATTTTTATTTTATTGGAATGAACTTGGGTGTTCAAAAAATTTAAGCGCTTACAATGAGAATCTACAAGTGTTGCATGAAAAGTATGAGAATCATACTTCACTGTTGAAGTATATTCACGAGACATGGTTGGATACATACAAAGACCGATTTGTTCAAGCGTGGACAGATGACTACAAGCATTTTGGAAATTATACTTCTAATCGGTAATTTTGTTTAATAATCATGTTAATATTTATTCAACATAGTAATTACTTTTATATTACTCGTATGCATATGTCATATGCAGGGCCGAGTCCGCGCATTCAAAGTAAAAAAACATTTAGCCAGTTGTCAATGTAATTTCGAACAAGCTTGGACGAAGATGCATTCACTCTTGGAACTCTCGTTTACTGAACTTAAAGCATCATTTGAGAAAAGTTTAACAAAAGTAAAACACATATTTCATATACGGGAGTTCAGAAATTTACGAGGCTTCGTTTCTATCAAGGCACTTGATTTGATACATTCAGAAATACAGAGAATACAAGACATTGGCGAGGAAGAATTGTTATGCGGATGTGTCATTCGTAGAACACATGGATTGCCTTGTGCACACGAGTTAGCACGTCTTGGGCCTGGTACCGCAGTATCGCTTGACATGATTGATGTTCATTGGACAAGACTTCATCTAGTAGAAATAAGTGGAAAGAAAGATGTGGGGATAGTAGAAAAAATGGAACTGCTATTAAACGATGTGAAAAAGATGGAAACTCCTTACCAAATGCAAATTTATAAGAAGATGTTGGAAGTTGTTGAACCACATACGTCCTCTCTCGCATCTCCAAAAAGCAAAATAAAGACACGTGGAAGAGAGAGGAAAAAACGTGCTAATACTTCAACTAAAAGGACGCCTTCGGCATTTGAGCTTGTCGAAAGTGTTTATTCTCAAAGTTCGTGTACTTCAAAAAAGGCTCGTATCGATAAACTTCCTATTCGTAAGCCGAAAAGGTATGTATAATACATTTTATTTGAACACGCATTTGAATATAAGTTATGTACTTAGTTACGATAACATTTGTTTTCAGTTGGAAGAACTAAGTAAAGGCATGAGAACTTATGTGCATCAGATACCATTGGAGTTGAAAGCTTTTGTCACTGATATTATAGACGTTAGATCGGACGGTAACTGTGGGTATCGATGTGTGGCTGCTTTGCTTGGTTTGGGGGAATCAAGTTGGAGCCAAATAAGGAGAGAGTTATATGAAGAATTATATGAAAATCAGAGTTTATACGATCGTGTTTTCATAGAGAATGGTAGAAGTACAAATCTTCTCAATAGCCTTAAGCATGAAGATGAAGGGTTTGCACCGGTGGAAAAGTGGATGTCTATGCCCGATGTTGGTTATATTATTGCAACTAGGTATAACGTTGTAGTATTCACCATTAGCGAAAGACTTGTATTGACAATACCTCCATTGAAAGGAAAAGTGCCACAACCAATACAGCGTATGGAAATTGCAATAGCTTTCGTTAACCAAGATCATTTTGTTCAGGTAAACAACATATAGATTAATAAAATTCAAAATAATTTCATTTCTTTTCATACCTCATGGCTCATGACTCATGTCTTGTAGGTAAAACTAGAGCACAAACACCCGGTTCCTCCCATTTATTCAAAATGGTACACAGCTCCTGATACGGATGCCAGTAAATGGGAGTATATTTACAACGATAGAAGACAAGCTTGGGATGAAAGAAATGCATTTGCAAATTGGAAATGAAGTGAATGTACTTTGTTTGGAAAGTTAGTGAATGTAGTTTGTAGTTTGTTTGCAAAACGTTGTCTGAAAATTTAGTGAATATACTTTGTTTGGAAAGTTATTGAATGTAGTTTGTTTGGAAAGTTATCGAATGTTTGGTTGGTAATTTTTTTTGACTTTCTGTTACAATAACGCAAGGATAACACGTGGTTTGAAGAAAAACAACGTATTACTTCAACGAGGAAAAGAAGAAAACCACGTTGAAGGTATACGTGGATATTGAATAATCCACCAAGTACTTCGGCGTGGTTTGTATACAAACCACGTCTTGTCAGTGCGCGTTGAAAAACAGAAACTCAAAAAAAATTACTTCAAAATAAATCTGCGTGGTTTCAAAAAAAAACTTCAAATTAACTCTGAGTGGTTTTTGAACAAACCAAGTTTGCTTCAGACGTGGTTTGGGTATTATCCACGTAGAGTTTATACGTGGTTATTTTGTAATCCACGAACTCCTCTAGCGTGGTTTGTTTACAAACCACGTCTTGTCAGTGCAGTATGTTAACAGAAAACCAAAAAAAAAAATTTGTTCCATTATACAACAGCTTATAACAATTTAACAACAAATACACATCATGAATATACCATAACCATTAACATTCAAATACACAGCGTAAATTAAGTCCAAAAATCAGCAAAATATACCATTAGCATTCGAATAATCAGTACATATCATAACCATTCAACTACAAAATAAGATACCATATTCATTTCAGTACATACAACAACCAAAATACAAAACAATCTAAACTTGGGCACTAAACTTGATGTCGGATGTAGCGTACAACAGCAGCTTGGACACTATCAAGTTGAGGGTTAGCTCCATTCAAAAGGCCATGCACATCATGAAGAGTCTGAAAAGAAATAAAGTTAAATGAAGCATATTATAAATTGAAATTATATAGTGAAGCAAACTGAAACATACCGAGTACAGTTGGTTATAGGTAGGTTGAAAATGTGAAGCTCCAACCCTTACATCAGCAGGTAAGTATACAGGATTATGAACCCGTAAGACACTATGATCCCTATACCACTCCGTATAATCATCAGTGCAACTCAACATAGACTGATGGAGTGGTATTGATCTACGCCCTTCTGCAATCACATGGTTATACCAATTGTCCCATATACTTTCCAAAAATTGATAACGCACCCGAGTGTATGTAGTCGAAGTTGAACCTCGACGTGCAGTTGTTGCTACGGGAGGAATAGGAGCCGTGGGAATGTTCTGAACTCTACCAAATTGTTTAAGTACTCTATCAGGATGATATGGCTCCACAACATTTAGGCAGAGAATGCAACCACTATACCAAGATATAGCGTGAAATGGATGATAGTGTCGTGCAAAGATTAAGGATCAAAAATAACCTATTCAAATATGTAACAAATCAAAATTAGTTTTAGTAAATAAACTGTTACTCATGACATGCATCTAATCATAACTACTGTTATTATAAAAGTACTGAATGAAGATAATAACCTGTTCAGTTTGAATAGTATCAAGGAATATACGAAGATCGATTACTGATGCACCACAATCTGTAGATGGATTCCATCGAGCAGCATGGGGTAAACTCTCGTAGTACAAATTGGTGGAAGGATGAAAGCATGGAAAGTGCTCAAATATCCATGACTCAAGTAAATAAAAGAAATCATGCAATCTGTTTCACACCCATACAAGTCGCTAATCCAAGCTGCCTATAGAGAAAAGCAAGTGCTGCTGAACCCCAAGAGTAAGTGTTGACAATGTCCAAATTTTTTAGTGGATCCAGTAGCGATATGTGCACATGAGACTTGCTTTTGTCAGCAAACAGTGTGTTGCCAACCAAAAATATAAGATAAGCACGAGCGGCATGCCTAATTGCCCGATCAGTCCACTCATCGCTCACATCTTCAAATATACCATATAACGTAGACAAACATAGTTTATATCCAACCCTCTCATTCATTTCCAACCTAGCATGTGCTTTAGAAAGACCAAGGTACTTAGAAACAATACTAACCACTTGTTCCATTTCATATGAATTACTATGTATAGGTTTACCTTCGACTAGTATGTGTAATAAAGAAGCTACGTCGTCAAAAGTAATAGTCATCTCACCGAATGGTAAATGGAAGGTATTAGTGTAACGACCCATATTTTTACGGATCAAAACATTGTAAAACAGTTGTTATTATGTCATAGTATGGTTAAGTCGTTCAGAGCCTAGGTCGTTCGGAGCTTAGGTCGTATAGTAGTTAGGTCGTAGACGACTTAATGAGATAGGCGACTTAAGGAATAGGCGACTTAAGGAATAGGCGACTTAAGGAATAGGGCGACTTAAGAGTTAGCGGCATAGGAAACTGGGCGAGTTAGCGACTTAGGGAGGATAGGTCGGCAACGACCTAAGGAAGCTGGTGGTAGCAGTTAGCGACCTAGGGGTTGAAGTGAGTTTACGACCTAAGGAAGTTAAGTCGTGGACGAGTTAAGGTGTTAGGTCGTTGGGTTGCTATGGCATGTTAAGTCGTAGGCGACCTATGTCTGGGTGAAGTTAGGTCGTAAGCACTTTGTTTAGATAAGTCGCGTAGGGTTTAAGGGTTAAGTCGCTAAATCGCGCATATGTTAAGTCGTAACCCAGCTAAGTCGTAATGTTGATGAGTCGTTGAGTTGTTAAGTCGTTAAGGCGTATCCCAGTTGAGTCGTTAGGTCGCATGGGTACTTAAGTCGAAGGCCTTAAGTCGTGGGGTTTTAGGTCGTAAGTTTTTTTATAAGTCGTAGGTCGAAGGGGATGGTTAAGTCGTAAGTCGTGGTATCTATGAGTCGTAGGTCGTGGATTTTCTTAAGTCGTGGACGACTTAAAAGCGAGCAAACGACTTAAGGATTTCCTATAAATACACAGTTGTTGCCTCACTTTTTGGGATCCGGATTTTGAAGCGACGAAGTCCTGCCATTTTGAGAGCTCGAGTTCTATACTTCTTTACTTCTTTTCTCCACTCTAATCTTGTGATTCCTTCCATCCAAATCGAAGATCAAATCGAAGATCCAAGAGCTTAGATTGAAGATCTACATCCATCGAAGAGAGATTTCATCGATTGAAGCGGAATTTTGGAGAATCGAGTTAGATCCTTCGCTGTCCAGATCTGAAGTGTGTTGCTTTTGAGGTGTTTAGGTGATTCGGTGAGTGGTGATTATCTCTCACACGGATCCAAAGGAGTATATCGGATTGATGGCCTGATTTTGTGTTAAAATAGTGATTTCCATGCATTTTCTTAAACTTAAGTATAGATCCATTGTTCATGATGATTTGACATCCATTTTACTTCATGTTAACCTATGTAAGTTCATTCATCAAGTTGTAGAGATATTGCTCATAATTCATGCTTGTTAGATTTGGACTCTTTATTGACAAAATTGCCATTTTAGTTATAATTGCTTTTAGATCTTGTTTGCATGATTGATTACTTGGATTAATGATTGACTTGATTGATTGTTATAAATTAGTTGATTGATGATTTGATTTAAACAAGATGGTCGAAGATAATTCAAAAGCTAAGGGAAAGGCTCTTGAATTGGAAAAGCTGCTCGTGGCATATGTGGCGGATGATGAAGCTCATATGGACAGATTTGATGATGATGATGTTGAGATGAGGCTTTTCTATGATGAGATGAAGCGAGGCATGATGTGAGATAGCCTTGGTTTAATCCAGATGGGATCATTCCAAGCATGATGATAACTCGGTGAAATGGTTCGGGTTTGAGGATAATGGTTTGCTCGAGAGGCGCTTGAGCTAGTATGAGAATAGTCGTCGAGGAGGATGACTAGAAGGCTGCGATTTCATCGTTGTTGAAGGTTCTAGCAGACTCAAAGCAAGAGTACGCTGGGCAGATTCGATAGTCCCAAAAGACTACTGATTGGTAGTCGAGTACTCTAGGCAGATTCGATAGTCCTAGGCACGGTCTGCGACGACGTGAGGAGTTCTGTCTAGAACCGGGGTTACCATTAGCCCTTGACGGACGGCTGAAAGAATGTGCCGGTCATTCAATTAACGGTGGTATCAAAGCAATGATAACAGTGATAGCCAGAGTCATGGATGTTTGGTTGTATCGTCATTCGGTCTCAAGAGCGGTATTTTCTGGGTGCTTATCTGTTCTTGGTTTAGGCCTTGGGGGTTTGTACTTGGAAAACATCGCCCTTGACTCGAGTGATAATTACTTTACTTTAAATGTTTACTTTGCTATGTTTACTTCTGCTTAGTGTGTGTCTGGGGCTATCACTGTAGAAAGAGGTGGAGTGGGAGGGTTGGATTCCTATTCCTTTTTCCTTTATGCTCTTTTGGTATGTTGTTAGTTAATTTACCGCTCACTAAGACTGTTTTCTGACTCAAGGCTTTATGTTTAACTCTTATTACCTTGGGCTGTTCATCCGCTTTGGGATGGGCAGACTAGGTAGCAGGTGACAGGTGTTGTTCTTAGTTTCCGACGATGCTGATGACGAAGACGAGCTGGAGGCTTGCATATTATTTTCTTACTATATGTACTGGATGTTCCGCTGCTTTGTATAATTCTCTAAGTGATATGTAGTGAGGCTTGATGTATTGACTATTCAGATGTTTGTATTCAACTATTATGAAGCTTAATTGATGAGACTCTATTTTGAGATGCTTCACTATATATATTCTCTATTGTATTTTATCCATGCGCTGTGAGTAATACGATAGATTCTGCTGCTTTAACTTACCCCTGATGATCGTCCATGGCTGCCTGGCACACTTTACAGCGCACTATTTCTAGGTTTAGCGCAGGGGTCATGGGCGGTCGTCACATTTGGTATCAGAGCTTTGGTTAATCGATTTTACCCAACGCTCGCTGACGTAACTACGTATGAGAGACGTAATTGTATTATGATGGATGATTACTATATATAATATAGTAGCTTAGAAGTATGTGAGTCCTTATGCAGTTGTTTCTCAAGGTGTGCTGATCATATCTTTTATAGATATTAAGAATGAGTCGAAGAGGGAGACTAGCTGCTAGGGAAGGCCGTGCTGCTGAGGGGGCTGCTGATTATGTTTCTATGTTCGAGGCTATGATAACTTCGATCATGAGAAGGATGCCAGCTCCGGGGCCATCAGTAGATGTTGGAGTTCAAGTCCAAACTCCAAAACCGGTGGATTTTGCTAAGCTGTGTAAAGATTATACGGCTCTTGGAGGAAAGGTTTTCTTAGGAACAGAGTCAACTATTGAGGTCCACAGGTGGATAGATGCTTGTAGAAGAATCTTTGGTGATTTGGGAATTGAGGATGCAACTAAAAGGAAGCTAGCATCAAGACAGCTTCAAGGAAGAGCTTTTGATTGGTGGAACTCTATCACCATTGATACTCCAGAGGAAGAAATTACTTGGGAGCAATTCCAAGCTAGATTTGAAGCTAAGTTCATTTCTACAGCTCAGAAATCTGTTCTGTTTAAGAAGTTTGTGGAGCTCAAGCAAGGTGGAAGACCAGTTCTTGAGTATGTTTCTGAGTTTGAAGCTTTGTCCAAGTATGCCCGGTCATATATTGAATCTTCGTACCAGAAGAATGAGAAGTTTGTGACAGGCTTGGACAGTTATCTTGGGAGGCAGTTGGTGGATCATTTGGAAGATTCATTTGAGAAGCTTGTAGAGAAGGCTCTCAGGCATGAGAATCTATTTCCCAAAGAAGGATCTGTTGTTGCTGTGACCAAGGAAGAGTATAAACCACAGCAGGGTGGAAACAAGAAGAGGAAGCAGCAGCAGCAAAAGGGTAAGGATGGCCAGAAGAAGCCGAAGGGCGAAGTGACCTGCTACAACTGTCAGCAGAAGGGGCATTTCTCCAGAGAGTGCAAGAATCCAAAGGTGCCGGTGAAGTGCCACAACTGTGACAAGCCGGGGCATGTCAAGAGGAATTGTCCAGAACCGCGAAAGGACAAGAAGTTTGTGCAAGCTTATGCTTTGGGGGCTGTTCCATCATCTTCAAAAGCTCCTACCGCTGAAGAGAAAGGAAAGAGTGTGGTGGTTCAAGGTACTCTTTCCATATGTGGTGTTCCAGTTAGAGTGTTATTTGATACTGGGGCGTCGCATTCCTTTGTTTGTAATGAACTTGTAAGCCGGTTAGGTTTAGAACCGGATATTGTTGATAGGCCATTGGTTGTGACTAATCCAGTTGGGGGTTCGTCCTGTCTTTGTATGCTATGCCGTGGTTTGATTGTATCGAGTCATGATTGCTCTTTTGTTTGTGATTGTTTTGTTCTGAACTTTGCGGGGTTTGGAATTATTTTGGGTATGGACTGGCTTAGGAAGTACGCAGCAAAGGTTGATTGTGAAAGGTTGGAGGTGACAGTCTAGAATGTGGAGGGGCGAAAGGTTGTGATACGATGTAAGCATGAGGAAGGCGTCTTCATGAGCTTCATGTATTCGTTGGTTGTTCCACGGGATGGACTGTCATCGGTGCCAATCGCTAATGGATTTGAGGATGTCTTTGATGAGGTCAAAGGGTTACCGCCGCATAGAGAGATCGAGTTTCGTATAGATCTAGTTGAAGGAGCCAGACCTGTTGTGATGCCTCTTAAGCGGATGGCGCCTAGGGAACAGCAGGAGTTGAGGGTGCAGGTTGATGATCTTTTACAGAAAGGATTCATTCGGCGTAGTGTGTCCGAATGGGGTGCACCAGTTGTGTTTTCAACCAAAGCTGATGGATCATTGAGGTTGTGTGTGGATTATCGTGAGCTGAATAAAGTGACTAAGAAGAACAAGTATCCATTGCCGAGAATAGATGACTTGTTTGATCAGCTTCACAAAGCTAAGGTGTTTTCTCAGATGGATTTGGCAATGGGATTTCACCAGTTAAGAGTGGCTAAGGATAGTGTGCCGAAGACTGCTTTCAAGACACCATCCGGTTTCTTTGAGTGGCTGGTAATACCGTTTGGATTGACTAATGCGCCAGCATATTTTGTGGATCTTATGAATAGAGTGTTCAGAGATCAGTTGAACAAGTTTGTACTAGTGTTCGTGGATGATATTTTGATTTATTCCAGAACTGAAGAAGAACACATGACGCACTTGCGTATTGTTTTGGAAATCTTACGGAAACATCAGCTGAAGGCTATGTTTTCGAAGTGTCACTTCTGGAAGAGTGAAGTGAGGTTCTTTGGCCATATTGTCTCTGGAAATGGAATAGCGGTTAATTCCGCTAAAGTGGCAGCAATCCAGGATTTGGGTAGACCTAAGAATGCATTTGATGTGAGAAGTTTTCTTGGATTAGCAGGATACTATCGTCGATTTATCAAAAGACTTTTCGAAGGTGGCTGCACCATTAACAGGATTGACGAAAAAGAATCAAGTATTCAGATGGGATGCTAAGTGTGAGCAAGCTTTCGGAATCTTGAAATAGCGATTGACAAGTGCTCCTGTTTTGACTATTCCTAGTGGAAATGATGAGATGGTGGTTTACACCGATGCATGTGGTACTGGACTTGGAGCAGTGCTGATGTAGAAGAATAGAGTTGTTGCGTATGCAAGTCGACAACTAAAGCCGCATGAAAGGAATTAGCCGACTCATGATTTGGAGTTAGCGGCGATTGTTTTTGCTCTAAAGATGTGGAGACATTACCTATTGGGAGTTCGATTCGAGTTGTTTACAGATCATAAGTCGTTGAAGTATCTTTTCTCCCAAAAGGATTTGAATCTAAGGCAGCAACGATGGCTAGAGTTTTTGGCATCATATGATTTTGGTATAGCGTATACTCCGGGAAAGGGTAACGCAGTGGCAGATGCGTTAAGTCGAAGACATGCAGGATTGGGAGCCATGTTTTCAGAATGGAAGAATCTCGAGTATTTAGCTGGATTTGACTTCAGGCCTAGATGTGAATTGGAACCTGAGATGTTGGCAAACTTATCGATAAGACCGACTCTTGTGGAAAGAATTGGCGAGAGCCAAAAACGAGACGATAAGCTTGTCAAGATTATCCGTGATTTGGAATCTGGATTGGACCCAGAAAAGGATAAAGGATTCGAGGTCGATCGAGAGGGTTGACTTCGGAAGCAAGGACGACTAGTTGTTCCCGATATAGATGAATTGAGAAATGAAGTTCTGAAGGAAATTCATCACTCGAAGCTGACAATTCATCCAGGTGGGAATAAGATGTATCGGGATATGAAGAGAACCTATTACTGGGAAGGTATGAAGAAGGATGTTGGAAATTTTATTTCCAAGTGCATGAACTGCCAGTTGGTAAAATCTGAGTAGAAGAAGCCCAGTGGATTGCTTCAGCCATTAGAAGTTCCTACATGGAAGTGGGAGCAAATATCGATGGATTTTATTGATGGGTTACCTAGAACAAGAAAGGGAAATGAAGGGATTTGGGTCATCGTAGATCGTCTGACTAAGAGTGCAAGATTCATTCCTGTTCGATCGACTAGGACTGCATCAAGGTTGGCTGAGCTGTATGTTAAGTGGATAGTTCGATTCCATGGTATTTCGAAGAGTATAGTGAGCGATCGAGACCCATTGTTCACTAGTAGATTTTGGAAGAGCTTCCAGGAAGTTTTGGGAACCGAGTTGTGTTTGAGTACAACTTATCATCCTCAAACAGATGGTCAGACCGAGAGAGTCAACCGAGTTTTGGAAGATCTCCTTAGAGCATGTGTTTTGGATTTCGGAGGATCATGGGAAGATCAACTTCATTTGGTAGAATTTTCGTATAATAACAGTTACCAGTCAAGCATTGGTATGGCACCGTATGAGGCATTGTATGGAAGACCGTGTAACTCTCCGACATGTTGGTTGGAAACAGGAGAAAAGCTGATACTTGGGCCAGAAATGATTCGACAGACTTCAGATTGCATAGAGATCATTCGGCAACGAATGAAGGCAGCCCAAGACCGTCAGAAAAGTTATGCCGATAAGCGCCGTAAGGATTTGGAATTCGACGTAGGTGATATGGTTTTTGTGAAGATTTCTCCACTGAAGAATGTTATTTGATTCGGGAAGAAAGGAAAATTGACTCCTAGATTTGTTGGACCATTTCCGATCATCGAGCGAATTGGAAAGCTCGCCTACAAATTGGAGTTACCAGAAAAGATGGCGGGTGTGCACAATGTTTTTCATGTATCATATCTACGGAAGTATGTGCACGACTCGAATACAGTGGTTTCTACTGATAGCTGTGAAGATTTTGAGATTGATCCAGTCGATAAGAGACCTCGTAAGCCGCTTCGTGTTGTGGAAACTGACACGAAACAGCTTAGGAGGAAGGTAGTTAGGTTGCTCAAGATACAATGGAGTGATGATGATAACGACTGAACATGGGAGGTGGAAGAGAGGATGAAGGCAGCTCATCCTGAACTCTTCAAGGTATGGCCATAAGGTGTCGTGTCATCTCACGACATTGTAACTTGTTCTAGTTTTAGAATTCTGCATGCTAGGCTTGAATTGGACGCATGGTTTGTTGATTGCTATGGATGGTAGGCATGCAGAATAATTTTTGATTGCTCTTGTTTGTTTGGAATTTCGGGGGCGAAATTCCTAAGGGGGAGAGAATGTAACGACCCATATTTTTACGGATCAAAACATTGTAAAACAGTTGTTATTATGTCATATTATGGTTAAGTCGTTCAGAGCCTAGGTCGTTCGGAGCTTAGGTCGTATAGTAGTTAGGTCGTAGACGACTTAAGGAGATAGGCGACTTAAGGAATAGGCGACTTAAGTAATATGGCGACTTAAGAGTTAGCGGCATAGGAAACTGGGCGAGTTAGCGACTTAGGGAGGATAGGTCGGCAACGACCTAAGGAAGCTGGTGGTAGCAGTTAGCGACCTAGGGGTTGAAGTGAGTTTACGACCTAAGGAAGTTAAGTCGTGGACGAGTTAAGGTGTTAGGTCGTTGGGTTGCTATGGCGTGTTAAGTCGTAGGCGACCTATGTCTGGGTGAAGTTAGGTCGTAAGCACTTTGTTTAGATAAGTCGCGTAGGGTTTAAGGGTTAAGTCGCTAAGTCACGCATATGTTAAGTCGTAACCCAGCTAAGTCGTGAGGTTGATGAGTCGTTGAGTTGTTAAGTCGTTAAGGCGTATCCCAGTTGAGTCGTTAGGTCGCATGGGTACTTAAGTCGAAGGTCTTAAGTCGTGGGGTTTTTAGGTCGTAAGTTTTTTTATAAATCGCAGGTCGAAGAGGATGGTTAAGTCGTAAGTCGTGGTATCTATGAGTCGTAGGTCGTGGATTTTCTTAAGTCATGGACGACTTAAAAGCGAGCAAACGACTTAAGGATTTCCTATAAATACACGGTTTTTGCCTCACTTTTTGGGATCCAGATTTTGAAGCGACGAAGTCCTGCCATTTTGAGAGCTCGAGTTCTACACTTCTTCACTTCTTTTCTCCACTCTAATCTTGTGATTCCTTCCATCCAAATCTAAGATCCAAGAGCTTAGATTGAAGATCTACATCCATCGAAGAGAGATTTCATCGATTGAAGCGGAATTTTGGAGAATCGAGTTAGATCCTTCGCTGTCCAGATCTGAAGTGTGTTGCTTTTGAGGTGTTTAGGTGATTCGGTGAGTGGTGATTATCTCTCACATGGATCCAAAGGATTATATCGGATTGATGGCTTGATTTTGTGTTAAAATAGTGATTTCCATGCATTTTCTTAAACTTAAGTATAGATCCATTGTTCATGATGATTTGACATCCATTTTACTTCATGTTAACCTATGTAAGTTCATTCATCAAGTTGTAGAGATATTGCTCATAATTCATGCTTGTTAGATTTGGACTCTTTATTGACAAAATTGCCATTTTAGTTATAATTGCTTTTAGATCTTGTTTGCATGATTGATTACTTGGATTAATGATTGACTTGATTGATTGTTATAAATTAGTTGATTGATGATTTGATTTAGACAAGATGGTCGAAGATGATTCAAAAGCTAAGGGAAAGGCTCTTGAATTGGAAAAGCTGCTCGTGGCATATGTGGCGGATGATGAAGCTCATATGGATAGATTTGATGATGATGATGTTGAGATGAGGCTTTGCTATGATGAGATAAAGCGAGGCATGATGTGAGATAGCCTTGGTTTAATCCAGACGGGATCATTCCAAGCATGATGATAACTCGGTGAAATGGTTCGGGTTTGAGGATAATGGTTTGCTCGAGAGGCGCTTGAGCTAGTATGAGAATAGTCGTCGAGGAGGATGACTAGAAGGCTGCGATTTCATCCTTGTTGAAGGTTCTAGCAGACTCAAAGCAAGAGTACGCTGGGCAGATTCGATAGTCCCAAAAGACTACTGATTGGTAGTCGAGTACTCTGGGCAGATTCGATAGTCCTAGGCATGGGCTGCGACGACGTGCGGAGTTCTGTCTAGAACCGGGGTTACCATTAGCCCTTGACGGACGGCTGAAAGAATGTGCCGGTTATTCAATTAACGGTGGTATCAAAGCAATGATAACAGTGATAGCCAGAGTCATGGATGTTTGGTTGTATCGTCATTCGGTCTCAAGAGCGGTATTTTCTGGGTGCTTATCTGATCTTGGTTTAGGCCTTGGGGGTTTGTACTTGGAAAACATCGCCCTTCACTCAAGTGATAATTACTTTACTTTAAATGTTTGCTTTGCTATGTTTACTTCTGCTTAGTGTGTGTTTGGGGGCTATCACTGTAGAAAGAGGTGGAGTGGGAGGGTTGGATTCCTATTCCTTTTTCCTTTATGCTCTTTTGGTATGTTGTTAGTTAATTTACCGCTCACTAAGACTGTTGTCTGACTCAAGGCTTTATGTTTAACTCTTATTGCCTTGGCTGTTCATCCGCTTTGGGATGGGCAGACTAGGTAGCAGGTGACAGGTGCTGTTCTTAGTTTCCGACGATGCTGATGACGAAGACGAGCTGGAGGCTTGCATATTATTTTCTTACTATATGTACTGGATGTTCCGCTGCTTTGTATAATTCTCTGAGTGATATGTAGTGAGGCTTGATGTATTGACTATTCAGATGTTTGTATTCAACTATTATGAAGCTTAATTGATGAGACTCTATTTTGAGATGCTTCACTATATATATTCTCTATTGTATTTTATCCATGCGCTGTGAGTAATACGATAGATTCTGCTGCTTTAACTTACCCCTGATGATCGTCCATGGCTGCCTGGCACACTTTACAACGCACTATTTCTAGGTTTAGCGCAGGGGTCATGGGCGGTCGTCACAATTAGTCTCAAGATACCATCGTTCTATGAAAGCTTATATCAGATTCCTGTTAACACTCTTGTAGCAAGTGCTAACAATGGAAGATAAGCAAGACAAGTCAATGATGGCTTTGAATCTAGTAGCATTATCCGGAATCCTCCACTCCGATACTTTTTGTGCATGGTTGACACATGTGAGCAGTGGTCGTTCCTACACAAATAAAATTTATATTTAATAAAAGAAGTAATAAATTGATCGTTTAAATAATAGCCACATACCTGCCCAGTCCATATCAAATAAGCAACATGTGTATCAAACTCTCTAATCACATCAGTGCTTTTAGGACCACTTTTCTCGTTTACAGCTTCTTCATCTTCAGCTTCTACCTCATCATCTTTACCTGTCTCTGTCTCGGCCCCTGTGTCATCTTCATCTTCATCTTCTCCTGATGAATCCGAACTATCTTCATGTTCCTCATCTCCAACATCTTCTTCTTCTTGGTGCTCTTCACCTTGCCTTATATCAATCTCATACTCGGTTGTGTCTCTATCAATCAGACCCTCAGCCCTATTATCGTTCTGGTCTGCACTTGTACCTTCGGCTCCTTTCCCAGTTCTTCATTTTCTTTCGGAAGCCGTCATCCGTATTCGACCCATCTGTAAATAAGCACGACAAAAAAAATTACTCGTCATGAATTAAAAGGCCAAGAAGCGAATGGTAAATGGTAAATCTCATTTTTTTAAAGCTCCAGGCTACCACGCACTGTCACTACGTGTAAAATAGAATAACCACGCAGGAACTATGAGTGGAAAAAATAATAACCACGCATAGACTTTACGTGGAAAAAATAATAACCACGCATATACCATACGTGGTTACTAATTTTTCCACGCATTTCTGCTGCGTGGTAACCTGAGCTCATCACTTCTAATTCAGTTCACCTCGCAAGAAGCTAACGTGGTAGGCTATCTTTCCACATAGAGATCTTGCGTGGAAACAATTTTTTCCACACAGTTTCCTTGCGTGGTTTGGAATTTTTCCAAGAAAAAAAAACTTCTTTTGCTGAAACCAACAACAACCCATAATTCAAACATTAATCGATTCAATGCTCGATTCAGTAATCAATTCAGTAGCAACTCGATTCAGTACTCATTTAAAACCCCATAAACATTTCAATTATCACTGCATTACTTACTAATCAGTAGTAAATCGATTCAAGAGGCCGAATTACGTACATCGCTGGAGGAGGAAGATGACGCTGCTGGAAGAGGAAGAAGATGCCGCTGGAGTTGGATCGCTGGAAGAGGAAGATGATGTCGCTGGAGTTGGATCGCTGGAAGAGGAAGATGCCGCTCTGGAGGAGGAAGATGACGCCGTGTGGAGAAATGAACGTAGTTTAGGGTTTTTTACGTGATGAGCAGAAAGGGTAGTTTTGGAAAGCGTGGGGGGCTACTAAGTCATTTTGTGGGTATAGTGGCTTTAGTAAATTTCAGGGGGCTACTAAGTAAAAAATCGTGTTGAAATAGAATTTGCCTTTAATCATAATAGTTCAGCTAGATCTCTCTCACTATCCTTTATTTCCTCCGAGGAACTAAAATGTGTGGTTTTTGATATGAGTGATGAATAAAAGACCATTACCAAAGTAAACTTTTATCACTAAGAGTGCTACAGCCAAATCAGATCAATATTCATGAATAAGAAAATTGGGCAAAAGATAAAAGAGCATAGCCAAAACAACCTGAGCAATGCGCAAACCGTATTGAGCGAAATTAATGAAAGCAAACAAGAGGGGTGGAAAGGATAGACATCCATTAATCAGTCAATCAACGAAAGTTGTACCCACCATAGAGGATAGATTCAGGTGTCGAACATCTACCATCTTCACGTCGAATTAAAAATACTTTATATTTAAAATTCAATAATCCCACTAATACCGCTTATAATCCCACCTAAAAATGGATGAATCCTCTTAGATGATTAGTAATCCACGATTCATATTTTGACAAACCATGAGACGAGTGCAACGTGTACAGAATCCAAAATTGTACAACAGGAGCAAACCTAGGACGTAGTAATCCATGTGATATGAGAATGATATAAACAAAAAGACATTGTAACATCCCCACTTGGAGGCCTAAAACAAACGGCTATAGATGCTGCAGTCATCCATAGTTTAATCCCCGGCGATCAAATATGGTAATGTTAGATACATTGATATAATAGAAACACATGAATATGGTAAAATTTTAAAATCAACAAACATCTTTCTCATTCCATTTCAAAGCATTTCAAAATTCATTACATAATCCCACTACGAGAACCACATTCGAATAAAATATAATTATTACAACATACGCCAAGAGCGGCATATGAAAATATCCCCTTAGATGATCATAATATATAACTAGGAAATTAAACATCTTTGCCTTTACAACAAAGCACAGCAGAATCAAAATAGAAAAGAACTCTAAGTAGCTATCATGCCTCATGGACGTCTCCAGAAGCTTATTCGTCTAAAAAGGTACCTAAAAACCTCAACTCTCAAACTACTCAAAATCAATTGAGCACCCGTGAGTTTAAGGGAAAACAAAAACTTCGAGTCAGACATAAAGCCTGGTATGAATAATAATCTACCATCTCAAACCAGTTAGATATCTAGTGAGACCACGCCGCTTAGCGGAACGGGTTTCCCCTCGTTGGTATTCTAAAAATTTATAAGACCATATACTGTGCTCCTGCATCCACAATGGTTAAAACATAGTAGTTCAAAATGATATGATGATATGCCAACAAGCAATCAATTTTTGGATTTCCCATCCCCATTCATTTTTGACTAGCTGTCTCATTTTATAGTTTCTAGGGTCACTATTAACCCAATAGTTTTCATGGGCTGACTAATAACCGGTTTGATACTTATGGACTCCCTGTCCAGTTTCATTGTTTTCATGGGATCACTAAGAACCTATTGGCCCCTGCCAATAACTTTACTGTTTCATGGGTTCTCCCTGAACCTATTGGTATCCTCAATAACTTTCCTCTTATCATATTTTTCATGATTTGACTATGAACCTATTGACTTCTGTCAATAACTTAATCAGCATATAGTTTTCATGGGTTCACTACATACCTATTGGCCCATGCCAATAACTCAATCTAATCATAGTTTTCATGGGTTTACTATGAACCTATTGGCCTCTGCCAATAACTTTTCCTAAACAGTTTTCATGGGTTTACTATGAACCTGTCTACCTGACTACTTCTTTAGTCAATATTCTGGCATCCTACATTCTGGTCCATCTAACCTCCAGGATGCAGTTCTACTCATTCAGGAGTTAACTTAATTTATATTCACTACCGGGTCAACCTAGCTGGTTATCCTATCCTTTCCCAAAATACAGTTATGGGTCCATTACAATTTGAATATATATATGAAGAAGTAAACATAATAACATGATAATACCAACACCTATGCTTTAATATCCTTGAAATCATTTCATATAAAATTTGGTTAATCCCTTTAACCTATTAATTGAAGAAAACTTCTTCAAAAACTCCATACTTCAAATCATTTCAAAACTCTTTTATTACGCCATGATTTACCTTTAAAATTAGATTGGGTTATTTGTTTTGAAAACTAAGGCTTTCGAAACCTTAAAAATTTTCTTTCGAAACCATTAGAAAACTTCCTTTCGAAAGCGTTAAAATCTTCTTTTCAAAATTCTAGGCACCTGTCTTTCAAAACACTTTAAAACCTTCCTTTCGAAACCTTTCGAATGTATTAAAGTATTACCATTCAACTATAGAAGCATAGCTTCGAAACCATTTGAAAGTACCCCTTTCAAAACCATTGGGTTTACTTTAGAACATATCATATTGGGTCTAAGAGAATACAAGAGAAAGTACCCCTTTCGAAACCTTTTACCTTTAACTAAAAATGATTGGGGGAAAACTTGATGGCTTCGGAACCATCCTTTCGAAAGCTTCAAAACATTGAGTAAAACATTGAAGGATAGAATCGAAACCCCCTTTCGAAGCCATTGCCTTTGAAACCATTGACCCCTTTTGAAAGCTTTTAGGAAGTGGCTTAATATAGGTCTAAAACAAAAGCTACCTTTCGAATTGGTTGATGACTTCCATCCATTTGAAAGGCATAGGAACGACAGAAGGGTTTCGACTTGGTCGAACCCACCCTTTTCGAAAGCATTGGATTTAAAACTAAGTAACTCCTTTGGAAGCTACAATTTAAACATGAGGTGGCAACCACTTTAGAAAGCAATTTAGAAAGACCCCTTCGAAAGTATATGTTTCGACTCCTTTGAAAGCTTTTGGAAAAACAAGGTATGCGTTTATCATTTGAAAGTAACAAAGGTTTCGACCACATCAGAAGCAAAGGTTTCGACGCCATGCCTTTTTCCTTTGTCCAATCCGCTACATACCATACTTGTGATACCTTATTTATTAGTTTCAACAATGTTTTTTCGACATGGTTGGTTTCGACTGAGTCGAAGCGGAAGCACAGAGTCAAAAGGTGCTTCTAAAAGAGGCGGAACCCACTTTTCTAGGTAAAGACTGATTTAATGCCAATTAAAGTAAATACTTTAAACTAACCTGCCTATTTGTAAACATTTGATTGGTTGCCATAACTTTTCAAATTCTTTACAAAAATAAGTGCCGCATAATCAGATCTAAACAAACAAATAAGCCCTTCCATTAAGAAAAACTAATAAAACGATTAAGTCCTTCATCTATAATAATTTTATTTCCATAGTAAATTACTTAGGAAAAATCTCCAAAAATTACAGAAACTAACTTTTAATATGTTATCTAACATATAAAAATTCCAAACCCAAATTCTTTAGAAAATAATCGAAATAAATTTCTAAACCCAAATATTCATATTTTCCTTTGAAAATTCAATGTAAATTTATGGAAAAATATAAAAATTAAAAATCATCAACAAAATCATGTTTTACATAACATATAAATTTCGCATGGCATACGAAAATCATTATAATCGGTTTTACCCTTAAAACCGTGTAAAATAATTATCAAATTATTTTATTGAATCCAACATGTCCAAATCCAAGCATATGATCAACCAAAAATCATCATAATAATGGATTTAATTTTAAACCCGAAAAACAAATGATCGTAAAAGAAATAGAGATGATTTAGATTATTATTCACCTTGATTAGGATAAGGAACTTGAGATTTGATTGAGATTAATTTCCCCTAGCTTTAATCCTTAGCTTTAGATTGATTTTCTCCTCTTTTCTCCTAATGACCGTCTTTTCTCTTCTTTTGTTTATGTTTTGTATTTCATAGAATGAACGTGAGAAAGAATAAAACGTGGGTTATAAGGGTTATGGTAATAAGGTGTGGCTATTTCTTAATAAGCCCTTGTGTAAATTAATTAGCCTATAAGCCATTCTTAAGTCCATTTAAATAATTAAGCACGACCCTTAGTTTATTTTCAAATCTCAATCCCCTTATCACTCTAATTATTTACATTATTCTATTTAATTTATCTAATTAAACCTTCTGAATAATGTTATCAAAAATTAGGGTTGTTACGGGCTTCCCTCCTTAAAGAATTTCGTCCATGAAATTCAGTAAGGACTAAATACTAAACATAGCAATCATCTGTAACAACTCATAACAACCATACTAGCCTACCAAACTAGCAACTATCTACATAAATGTAATATAGACATACCCTTAAAGAAGATCAGGATAAGTGTCTCTAATCTTGTCTTCTGTCTCCCAAGTACAGTCCTTCTCGTTGTCGATCCACTAAATTTTCACCAACTTGACTGTCTTGTTTCTCAGTTTTTTCTCATCACTTGCTATAACCCGAACTGATTGTCTAACAAAAGTCAAATTAGGATCTACTATTAAATCTTCCAACCCTGTCAGAGGAATAGTAGTCTCTAGATCATGCACATAATTGCGAAGATGAGACACATGAAACACATTATGGATACCTGCCATACTGCTCGGCAACTCTAGTATGCAAGCTTTCCAATCCTCTCTATAATCTGGAACGGACCAACGTATCTCGGTCTAGTTTCCCTGACTTTCCAAATCATACCACACCCTTCATCGGTGATACTTTAATGAAAACCTTATCTCCAACTGAGAATTCTAGGTCTTTACGCCTCTTATCTACGTAACTCTTCTGTCTGGACTGAGCTTCCTTCATCCCATCTCAGATCAACTCTATCTTCTTAATTGCCTCTCTAACCAGATATGGACCTAAGACAAATCTGTCTCCAGTCTCCAACTAACATGCTGGTGATTTTCATGGCCTTCCATACAAAGCTTCAAAAGGCACCATGCCTATACTAGTCTGATAACTATTATTATAGGAAACTCCACTAAGTGTAAGTGATCTTCCCAAGATCCACCAAAGTCCAATACACAAGCTCTCAGTAAATCTTCGAGTACCTTATTGACTCTCTCAGTCTGCCCATCCGTCAGAGGGTGATATGCAGTACTCATCTTAAGCTTGGTACATAACACATCCTGTAGACTCTTCTAGAATTCGCTAATAACAAAGAATCCCTATCACTGACTATACTACTAGGAACCCCATGTAGTCTAACTATGTTCTTCATGAACAACTTAGCTAAAACATGTGTCGTCCTTGTTGACTTAAATGAAATGAAATAAGCACTCTTGGTCAACCTGTCCACTATGACCCATATACTTTCATTTTCTCTATTTAATCTTGGCAACCCGTCTATAAAATCCATGGATATCGAATCCCATTTCCAAATTGGAATCTCTAAAGGCTGAAGCAACTCACTCGGTTTCTGATGTTCGGCCTTCACTTTTTGACAGTTCGCACACTGCCCACAAGCCAACATCCCTCTTCATACCTTCCCAATAGAAGCTCCTATTTATATCTTCATACATCTTGGTCCCTCCAGGATGAATCGTAAACTTGGACCGATGACATTCCCCAAGAACTTCTATTCTTAAGTCCTCAACATTCGGAACACATAATATTCCCGTCTTTCTCAACCATCTTCTTTGGTCAAGACTAAAATCATTTAGATCATCGATCTCGGTTCGAACCTCAAGCCTTCTAATCTTCTCGGCTAACACTGGATCCTCTTTCTGCTTAGAAGCAATCCTTTCGATCAACACTCATCGAACTTCTAAACAGGACAACATGGCGGTACTTTAAATAGAACTAGCAGTCGATCTTAACTGCACACTACAAGTAGTCAAAGCTTCTAAATCCTTCCATCCTACCAACATAGCTAACACCACATTCTGATGTCTTCTACTAAGAGCATCGACTACCTTATTTCCTTTCCCAGGTGTATACTCTATACCAAAATCATAAGCTGTTAAAAACTCCAGCCACCTCTACTGTCTCATATTCAACTCCTTCTGAGAGAATAAATACCTTAAGGACTTATGATCTGCATATAACTCAAATCTATCCCCTAATAGATAATGCCTCCAAATCTTCAATGCAAAGATCATAGCAACCCACACCAAATCATGACTAGGATATCTCACTTCACTTTACCCTTCTGTATCAACACAGCTCCCAATCCAGTTCCACATGTATCAATATACACTACCAACCCTTGGTTTCCTTCTAGAACTGCTAACACAGATGCATTGGTCAACAAAAGCTTTAACTTAAGGAATGCTTCCTCACATTTGTCGGAGCAGACAAACTTCACCTCCTTCCTAGTTAACTTAGTCAAAGGCACTGCTATCTGTGAGAAATCCTTGATGAATCTCCGATAATAGCCAACAAGTCAAAAAAAACTTCTAATCTCAGTCACCGTCTCTGGTCTCTTCCAATTATTAACAGCTTCGATCTTATCTGGATCGACTGACAAGCCCTTCTCTAAAACCACGTGACCAAGAAACTTAACCTCTTTCTTCCAAAAATGACACTTGGAAAACTTCGCCTTCAGCTGATGCTGCCTCAGCTTCTCAAGCACCACCCTAAGATGATCCTCATGCTATCTTTCATCCTTAAATTATACTAATATGTCATCTATAAACACCAACACAAACATATCCAAGTACTCTCAGAAAACTCGGTTCATCAAATCCACGAAGAAAGTAGGTGCATTCGTTAACCCGAATGGCATTACTAACCACTCACTAAAAGAAAAATGGTCTTTCGCAGCGTTTTAAAAACGCTGTCAAATCCTTTCGCAGCGTTATGAAGAACGCTCTCTAACGACAAGCTGTAATAGAGTCAAGACATATCACAGCGTTTCTAAAACGCTGCAAAATTAGCAACATATTACAGCGTTTTCTTATTACAGCGTTTTAATGATGGCTGTAATATGTCCTTACCCATTGTTTCTTCTTCCTTTAGACAACATTTTAAAAACGCTGCAATACTTTTTTACAGCATTTTGAAAAGCTTGTAAATGAGCATTTAGCACCATAAAGCAAACGCTGCATATGGGTGGATGTTTCACAGCGTTTCCCTTTTGCCTGACATCTGCAGCGTTTTTTCTTTTTTACAGCGTTTTTGAAACGCTGTTAAATATGAAAAATACCATGCACAAAAGTTTATATTTACAATCATCCCACCATCTATAAAATTTTATATCTGATAATATCAGTTAATTAAAAACACAATAAATAAATATAATCTTCGCATGTTATATATAATAAAGTTGCACTAACTCCATACTCAAAATAAACGATAATCGTATATATACATAATGTTGTAAGCAAATATGATAGTAACATTGTTTTACATAAATAGCATATTAAATTAAGCAAAATATGAGTTGTGAGAGTCCAAGCTAATCCTCTTCAACAATTCAACCTCCACTAGCTAAGTCAGTCAAATTACATAAGCATGCTCACTTTGAAACTGCGAAGATGTAAAGAAAAAACATGTTAATAGGTAATTCTTGCAAGAAAAAACAAACGGTTGGTGGTTACCACCAAATCTAATTTAACAGAATACTGTTACGGTTGGTAAATAGTTCAAACTACGAGGTAAAATGTTATAAATTCGACCAACGAGATTGACAATTGTTGACAATAAGAATGCTTAAGCTACTGTTTGACAGTGGTTGAATACTGAAGCACTGATGCCATAAAAGAAAATGACGAGGAAGACCTGCTATTATGCTGTATGCCTGAGCTAAAGCAAAAAATAAAATGCCTATTTATTGAATTAAAGGCAGTCATGAAGCATCAAAGAGAAAAAATTAATCAAAAACAATCACGCTAAATACTTAACTAAAAATTCAAACTCAAATTCAAATGTTGTCACACAAATAATATAAATAACTTTACCGCTTGAGACGCATTCTCATCTTTGACCCTTCTTGGTTGCTCGTCCTTTCTTGATTGCTACATTAGCTGAATCAAAACAAAAATATACTGTCAAAAAAATTAGTAAATAACTTACAGAATTGCTTTCATTCTATGCATGTATGGGTAGCAGAATGTGTCGCAGCAGTGTGGTTGTGTGTGTTTGTGTCTATGTTGTGTTGTGTGTGTCTGTGTTGTGTGTGTGTCTGTGTTGTGTTTTGTTGTTTTGTTTGTGTGTCATATATTTATAACCCATAGTTCAAATGCAATTAAATATGAAATAAAATGCAATTATATTTAAACTGAATTAAATTTATAACTCACAATTCACAATTTGTTCACATTTTAATAAACAACAAACAAATTGAAAAATTGAACTAAATTTATATCTCATAGATATAAATGCAAACTAAATAAATGCATCTAACTGCAGTTTGTCAGACCAGAGGCAACTTCCACTAACCCAACTGAAGAACTACCCAGAGTATTGCAAACAATTTCTGCTAAATGACTCAAAGCATTTTCATTATTAAAATCTGCTTCCCCTAAAGCTACACAATTATACTTTTCCATTAAACCACTCGATATCAAAATATTATTTACGCAAACTTTCCTTATAACAGAATCTGTAACAACAGGAATATCCTCCCCTTCAATTGAATTTTGACATGTAAACTTATCTATAATAGGATAAACAACCTTCTCCTTGATTATACCAACTTCCTCTTCCAAACTGTCTTTCTTCACAATAGATAAAATATCAAACTCAACACCATTTTCAAAACAAAAATTACTATTGTCGTTTCTATCATCACTCGTAGTTAAAACATCACCAATATGGGTGACTTCCTGAATATGTAGTTCACCATGTACACTGATATCAGTGTGCATATCAACAGCAATCGACACCAAACCACAATCCAAATTCATGCTTAAATCATTCTCCAAAATCTCAACTATTTTAACTGTAACACTTCTAGAAAAGATGATGTACTGTTTTCCAATAATAACTTTAGAATGTTCCATATCTACTGTTTCCTGCTACAAACGTCAATCCAAGTTCCATTATTAAGCTTACCAGGGAGCTCTCTAGACTCTTTAAATAAACTTCTAAATCACACCAAGAACTTTCTAGTAGTTCCATTATTAATCTTCATCACAATGGCAACCTTGCAAATAAACCCCAAGTGCAAAGCTAGTTTACAATCAGCAAGAGTAAAGTATATGTCACTATGTCAGAATCATACTTCAAAATTGCACTTTTGCTATTGGGAGAATCCAATTACTCGGTGATAACTTCCATTTTAGCCCTCAGAAAGTTGGTCCAAACTTTGTCTTATTTGACATTTTGTGTGGAAAAAGAAAAAGGAAAGAGAGAACAGTTGCCTTTCTTCCTCGTTTTTCCTCCTGCTTTCATTTATTTAAATAAATATAAAGAAATAAAATTAAAGAGAGAAATGAGGATACCGATCAGTTTCAGATCGAGTTCAGTGTTCATGAATTTCTCTGCTTTGCTTATCTTCTATCTTTTCAGCTGCAAATAGAACTTAACAGGTAAAATATCTGTTCCTAATTAGTATTTGAGCTGGATTGTGAAAGCGTTTCAATTTTTTTAATTTGCTCCTGCAAATGTTAACATTTATTATAATTTCCATAATTATTACACTCTAAAGTGATTTGATAATAATCAAATTGAAACAAAAGCACATACTATTTTATCTTGAACGGCCAAACTCACGGGTTCGCCATTTTTTCGAGTGTGAGATCTAATCCAAACATGAGTTCTAGAAATGGAAGAGGGATTGGAACTCTCTTTTTTCTACATTTACAAAAATTGAATAAAACAATTGTCATAACTATAGAAATAGATGGCGTGACAAAAATTGAATAGGACAATTCTCACCATATCCGCAGCTAATCGAGCCATTCCTTTACGGCTACATGTGTGTGGCACTTGCTTGCGTCTGAATGTAAATGTAAAGCACACCATTTATCTTCCATTGAGAATGTAATCTCCTCCTTCCAAAATAGCCAGAAATGATGGTAATCTTGTATTTTCAGGGAAAGTTTTGTCAAATGCGATTCTATTAGTTTCAAAATAGGCTTCCACCCCTTCTCAAAAAAAGATTTCACGAAACAACTCTAAATTATTTCAAGGAAAGTGCAAATATGTGCGGTTCAAAGTGCAAATATGTGCGGTTCAAAGTGCAAATATGTGTAGAGTACAAATATGTGCAGTTTAAACTGCAAATATTTGCACTTTTAACAATAAAAATACACATTTGCAAAAAAATAAGTTTAATCATATTAACTACCGATTAAGTGCAGATTAAAAAAATTTAACAAAACAAAAAAAATCAAAAATAATTCTAGGGGGGTAATTTGAAACATGTTTTAAAGAACGAATGGCCATGCATTAGGCTTGAAAATAAGGGTGCCTCCATATTGTAGCATACATGTTAAAATATACTTGTATTCAAATCCGATTTTGAGTAGTGATTCAATTTATATGTCTTACTTTTACATTGTACGTGCATGTATACAAAATTACGAACTCCTGATTAGTACAAAAGTGATAATAATCAAACCTGCCATTATGGGAATATTTGATTTATTGTAACATACATGTTTATATATACTTTTAATATACTCTTATGTGCACTCAAATTTGATTTTGAGTGGTGATTCAATTTATATGTCTTACTTTTGTATTGTTGTGTGCAGGTGGAAAGTGGAAGACAAATCAACTGAGTTGCTTATAAAACTTGTGGTGGTTACATATACATCATATTATTGTGGAAGCAATTTCCATTTAATTTTGTTGTATTTAATACTTCCTTTTTTCTTCTTGATTTGATTTTCATTGTGTTAAGTTTAATTGTGTGTGACCTTGGAAAACTACACGAGTGGTGTTATATATTATATTATGTTTTAAATGTGAAGTATATTCGCTACATGTTGATTATAGGGTCATTCTTGGAGTTTAAGAAAACTAGCCATTCATAGTTATTGCAATGGAATTCTACTTCACAATTGTTGTACATGAAATACCCATAATATGCTGCTAAAAACACTTTAAAAATCTAATATGCTATTCACACTTTAAAGCATAATCAAATTCATGGCTATCCACTTTAAGATTCAAAACATGTTTTAGTTAGAAAACGGCATTCAAAAGTCCAAAAAAATTAAAATAACATTTTGAACCAAACACATTTTTATTTTCATTTTTGAAAACATGTTTTCAAATCAAGTAGATCCAAATGCATTTTAATAATTCTAAAAATACCTCAAAATCAAAAATGACTAAGAGAACTCAAACCATAAAACACAAAACGCAAACAAAACCCTACCTTTGTGGACGATGTACAAGAGTAATAGCTACTTATTGTTATCAAAACAAACAATAGTTTGTCTCACTTGGCAGAATACAATCAATTAATGAACTTATTAATAAGCAATTATGGTCACAGATACTACAAGAACGAACAATACTTGGAAAGATTAGTAATACCAACCGCACCTTTCGGACCCTTATTCTCGAGTAAGAAGCATGTGAGCTAAATGGTTGGGAGTAACACCATCATGATTATAAGTATCTCATTAGCAACAGCGAACAGGCTTGCTACTATTTGTTTGTAATTGAGTAATTTCAATATCCAAAAAATACAGCTGTATATTTAGCTGAAATTAGTATAAGTCTGACACTGTTGACAATAGGAGAAGGCGTTTTGGTGGTACTTAAATTTTATTGAATTTTTCTACATTTAAATTCAGATCATATTGTTCCACCATGCTTTAAAATATTTTCCCGAAATCTATAATATATCCAAATGAATAGATGCAGAAAGAAGAAAGTTTATTTACATAAGCCTGCACACATACAGAACCAAGTAAAATTCTGACATATAGCATTATCAGTCATCTCTATTCTATGGACTGAGTCTGCTGGAAAACTAATAATTTCAAAAGACATCCAACTCATTATGCTCGAGACGGGATGCGATGTTGATCTCCTCACAGTAATGGGATTACACTTGCATTATTCTCACTAATAACATTCTGTCTGCTATTTTAGCATATCAAAACCGTGTAAGAGAAGACAGTTACTTACAAACTAGGCATGTTAACAAGGTTGGGTTTCATTTTCAGTTCATCAATCTTGTTTCACCCATATAATAATTGCACCTCAAAGCATCCACTTAATCAATGCTATAATTTATATTTTTACTTGAGTAGAACCGAATCACTGTATTACAAAAGCAATTTTGATCCCAAGACGGTTAAAATTTTCAAGTCTATCAAAATCTCAATTGTATAGAGGAACAAGAAAGTTAATTTTAACCTGCTTCAATCGCAAATGTAATCAATTAACAACCAGATCCACATAAAAACAGAAGGCGCAATAAAATAACCTGAAACATGATACTTGATTACGTATTAAAGAAATCAGTAGGGTCCATAAATTAACGATGATAAAAAATGAAGGCGATATGAAATAAAAAAAACAATATTAGAAGAAATAATACTAACAAATAGAATAAATCAAGAATCAATTACAAGAGATTGACGAGCATGAAAGGATTGAAGAGCTCGGCGTGCTAAAATTCCTGCCGCCATGGATGTACCACTCCAGTCAATTTTTTGAGAATTGGACAATGAACAAAGCGAAATAGATGGCGGAGCTGTTAATCGAAAAATTACTTCATAACCCTAATTGTTTCAGCACAAATACCATAGGGGATATTAGAACTTTACAAGATAATCAATGCATGATAAATTCTAATCTACTTATTTTTTGGTTTACCTTTTGATACCGGTGGCAAGAAGACAAACGGAGCAGCTATTTCGATGAACGACGATGAACGAGAAGATGAGAGTGGCTCGTTTCCATGAGCGAGAAGATGAACGAGCCGATAAATTGAAAGCGTGAGGCGATTTTGCAGAGGCGAACAGATTTGAGTATGGATGATTTTTTAGGAGGGAAATGAAAAAAATAAAAAAGAGGAACAAAGCTATTTGCAAGAAGAAGATAAGAAGAACGAAAAAGGGGCGGCCAAAAATTTTTCCCCTGCCAAATAAACATTTACGCAGCGTTTCATTTTCTATATTTAATATAATTAGAAACGTAAATTGAAGGATGATAGCCTTCTGAATTAAACGTTGTTATATAGAGCTGCAAAAGACCATTTTTCTTGTAGTGACTCATACGAACCATACCTATTCTAAAATGCTGTCAAAGGAATATTGTCCTCTGCAATCTTAACTGATGGAAACCTGTCGCCAAATCCAATTGGGATAACACTCTGGCTCCACACAACTGATCAAAGAAATCGTCAATTCTCGGCAAAGGATACTTATTCTTAATCATCCTCTTGTTCACTTACGGTAGTCGGTACACATCCTCAACGACCCATTTGGTTTCTTCACGAACATCGTGGTCACTCCCCAAGGCAAACTGCTTGGTCTAATAAAATTCCTTCCTTCAAGATCCACTAGCTGCACTTTCAATTCCTTCATCTCAGTTGGTGTGATCCTGCTAGATGGTCTATTCACAGGTTCAGCTCCTGGCACAAGATTTATCTAAAACTCAACAACTCGTTTTGGTGGTAATTCTGTAACCGGCTCAAAGACATCTGCAAATTCTCTTGCTACTCGAACTTGACTTAACTCTTCTCCTACTTCCATAGGACTTAACAAAGCACAACTGCTCCGGTCAGAATTCTCCACTGAGAATATGATTCGGTTATGACTATCAATGTGTCTTAGTGATATCTCCTCATCCGGGTAAAATATCCTAGCCTTATACTTACTCAACTAATCCATACCCAAAATGATTCTGAAATCTACAAAATAAAAAACGTATAGACCGCATGCAAACTTATGACCTAACAAGTCTACTTCTAACTGGTCACATCTCATCCCTAGAGTTGCATACCCTCCTATCAGATTCGCAACCCTTAAGGAGGTAACAAGGTATGTGGGTTCTAAGCATAACCTTCAACCAAACAATGAGATATAAATGAGTGTGATGCACCGGTATCAAATAGTACCCTAACTGGTATACTCTGAATCAAAAGCGTACCTTCCATCACAGTCTTCCCTTTTTTAGCTGCAGTTGGCCTAGTAGATGATGGTCCAACAGCAAAAACATTTCCCTTGTTTGCCTTGACTGGCTCTGGACAGTGGTTCTTAGAATGCCCAACCTAGTCATAATTGAAGCACTTCACACCTTTCTTTTCTGCAGCCTTCTTTCCCTTGTCTGACCGACACTCATGAGCATAATGACCTTTCTTGTCACACTTGAAGCAAACTAAATCAGCCATTGCCTTCTTGGCAGTTCCCTCTTCTAGGCTCCCTTCTTCTTAAAGAACTTCCTCTTCTTTTCCTTAGGGCCTTGGGTTTCAACCGGCTTTTTCTCTCGCACAAATAGCAAGCATCTCCTCATGTTGGATTTCCATCTCCACAACTACATTACAAGGATCACGGATATGTGTTAGGGTCGCCCTAGCAATCTCAGGTCTCAATCATCAAATGAACCTCTCATTCCTTCTGATGACGGTGTCTATAATGGCATACCCATATCGGGACAATTCATCAAACTTAGTAGCATACCCAATTACCAACATCTCTCCTTACATCAAATCCATAAACTTTCTCAACAATGCTGATTTAGCAACTTCAGATAAAATCCTCAGTTCAAATCTTCTTCTAAAATTTGCCCAAGTCAACTCCTCCTCCGGGAGCGCGACAGTAACACTATTCCACCAATGAAGTGCTGCCCCTTGCAACTGCCTAGAGGCCAGCCTCCTATTTTGCTCATCATCCAAACCCAAATCAGTGAAGATTCTCTCATAGTGCAACAGCCAATTTTCCACTTCTATGGAATCCTTTGTTCCTATAAACGGTTTTCCACCAAGACCGGTGTAATCCCTGCTCAACATAGCATAATTATTCCCAACTTGAGGCATAGGATTAGCACCTCCAACATTTCTAGCAACATCAGCAGCAGCTCCTGCTTGCATCATATTGATGAAGAACTGATACATCGTCCCCATATCTACCGGTGGATTTCCAGCACCCACATTGGCATCTGCATTTTGGTTAGCATTAGCCTATCGACCCGGGTTCCTCCTGGTGGATCGAGCATTTCCATCTGTTATGGTGCTTCCTCCACCGAGATTTCCTCTTCCATTTCCTGGATCCATATCTTCTTTATCATAGATATGTATACGAGCCATAGTAAGATACAGAAGAACGGTCTAAGAGAGAGGGGAATACGTACTTATATATATATATATCAAATACAAGTACGTTACTATAGCATTAACTCAAACCCCGATTTTATTTTCTGATTCATTGGATTATGTTTTGAAATCTTTTAGGTTTAAATTTCTTTTAAGTTTTCATAAACCTATGCTCTAATACCAACTTGTAACATCCCCCACTTGGAGGCCCAAAACTGATGGCTATGGATGCTACAGTCATCCATAGTTATTAATCCTCGGCGACCAAAACGGTAATGTTAGATACATTGATATAATATAAACATATGGATATGGAAAAAATTTAAAATCAACAAACATCTTTCTCATTCCATTTCAAAGCATTTGAAAATTCATTACATAATCCCACTACGAGAACCACGTTCAAAGAAAATATAATTATTACAACATACACCAAGAGAGACATATGAAGATGCCCCCTTGGATGATCAGAGTATATAACTTGGCTATTAAACATATTTGCCTTTACGATAAAGCACAACGGAATCAAAATAGAAAAGAACTTTAAGTAGTTATCATGCCTCATGCATGTCTCCGGAAGCTTATTCGTCTAAAGAGGTACCTGAAAACCTCAACTCTCAAACTACTCAAAATCAATTGAGCACCCGAGAGTTTAAGAGGAAAAAAAATTTTGAGTCAGACATAAAGCCTGGTATGAATAATAATCTACCATCTCAAACCATTTAGATATCTAGTGAGACCACCCGGCTTAGCAAAACAGGTTTTCCCCTTATTAGTATCCTAAAACTTTATAACACCGTATACTGTGCTCTTGCATCCACAATGGTTAAAACATAGTAGTTCAAAATGATATGACGATATGCCAACAAGTAATTAATTTCTGGATTTCCCATCCCCATTCATTTTTGACTAGCTGTTTCATTTTATAGTTTCTAGGGTCACTATTAACCTAATAGTTTTCATGGGCTGACTAATAACCGGTTTGATACTTATGGACTCCCTGTCTAGTTTCATACGTTTCATGGGATAACTAAGAACATATTGGCCCCTGCAAATAACTTTACTATTTCATGGATTCTCCCTGAACCTATTGGTATCCCCAATAACTTCCCTCTTATCATAGTTTTCATGGGTTGACTATGAACCTATTGACTTCTGTCAATAACTTAATCCAGATATAGTTTTCATGGGTTCACTACAAATTTATTGGCCCCTGCCAATAACTCAATCTAATCATAGTTTTCATGGATTTGCTATGAACCTATTGGCCCCTGCCAATGACTTTTCCTAAACATAGTTTCCATGGGATTACTATGAACCTGTCTACTAGACAACTTCTTTAGTCAATATTCTGGTATCCTACATTCTGGTCTATCTGACCTCCTAGATGCAATTCTACTCATTCAGGAGTTAACTTAATTTATATTCACTACTGGGTCAACCTAGTAGGTTATTCTTCCCTTCCCCAAAATACAGTTATGGGTCCATTATAATGTGAATATATATATGAAGAAGTAAACATAATAACATGATAATACCAACACCTGTGGTTTAATATCCCTGAAATCATTTTATTTCCATAGTAAATTACTTAGGAAAAATCCCCAAAAATTACAAAAATTCACTTTCAATATGTTATGTAACATATAAAAATTCCAGACCCAAATTCTTCATAAAATAATCGAAATAAATTTCTAAACCTAATTATTCATATTTTCCTTTGATAATTCAATATAAATTTATGGAAAATTATAAAAATTAAAACCCATCTCCAAAATTATGTTTTACATAACATATAAATTTCGCATGGCATATGAAAATCATCATAATCGGTTTTACCCTTAAAACCGTGTAAAATAATTACCAATTTTTTTGTTGAATCCAACATGTCCAAATCCAAGCATATCATCAATCAAAAATCATCATAATAATGGATTTAATCTTAACCCTGAAAAACAAACGATCATAAAAAAATAGAGATGATTTTGATTATTATTCACCTTGATTAGGATAAGGAACTTGAGATTTGTTTGAGATTAATTTTCCCTAGCTTGAATCCTTGGCTTTAAATTGATTTTCTCCTCTTTTCTCGTAATGGCCTGCTTTGCTCTTCTTTTGTTTACGTTTTTTATTTGGTAGAATGAACGTGAGAAAGAATTTAATGTGGGTTATAAGGTTATGGTAATAAGGTGCAACTATATTCTAATAAGCCCTTGTGTAAATTAATTAGCCTATAAGCCATTCTTAAGTCCATTTAAATAATTAAGCACGTCCCTCAGTTTATTTTCGATCTCAATCCCTTTATCACTCTAATTATTTACATTATTCTACTTAATTTATCTAATTAAATCTCCCGGATAATGTTATAAAAAATTAGGGGTGTTACAGACATTTTAGCCGAAAAGGAGATCATCTTTTCAAATAACTTTTTGCAGTAAGGCCTAAGTACCAAAAGAGAAAGAAAGATTAAGAATATCATTCATAATTTTTACTTGTATTTTTGAAAACAATAAATGAAATCAACCTTACATCATGAATGTAGGAATCTACCAATCAAATTACGTAAATCTCTATGTTATTTAATATGTTTATTTTATTTCATTCAATATGAGTTATGTAGCAAAATATTCATGTGTTGCTTCATCCACACAAATTTGCAAACAACTTTAGTGCATCCCTTATACATAAAAGTGTTCGATGTTACTTGTACTACCGTGTTATTATGAAATGTATTGATATAAAAAATCCTATCAAAAATTAAAAATTCTCTTGGTATTCTCTACCTATCGACATACAAACATAAATTAAAATTTTATAAATAGCGTGAAGTCTTTGTTGCATGTTCATGCATACTTCCCAAAAGGCTACAAGCAAATTTAGTTGTACGGTGTTAGAGGCTAATTTTCAGTCTCCAAATGGAGTCAAACCAATTGAAAAATATGTCTAAATTCAAAATATGTACTTAGGTCAAAACTACATCTCAATCTGAGCTACATACGGGTTGAACTATATGACAATACGAATATTGGTTCTCCACGGGACCTTTTTGGACTCTACTAAGAGAACTACCGACTATTTCATCAAAATGGAAAATCCAAAGGTATTGGAGCATTCTACTCTATGAATTAAAGGTCCAAATCCCACTAAATTTCAATATGAAATGGAAAAAATATGGTCTCTTCAACAATGATTCAATCTTCTTCTCTAACTCTGAAAATAGATTAGGTATCGGGACATAGAACTTAGCAATGTAAAGTGCCATAGCAACATGCACAAGATGAAAGATGGAGCATAAACTTGCAAATATATAGAAATAAACCCAAGACCTTTGAGTCGACTCGAAGTTTCACGGTGGTGGTGTCTAGTTGACATAGAATCATGGAAATGGTTCAGTGGCAATCTATATTTCTATGGTTCAGCAAAAGGTCCTACTGGACTACCAAAATGGTCTAGTAGGAGTTTGGTGGATACCGATAAGATTGGTGTTGGTCGAAATCCTAGCCGCCCAACACCAAATTCAAATAATCCTAGTTTTCTTCCTATTTGCCAAGGTTCGTATCCTCATTAAGATAGTATGACTCCTTACTCTACATAGAAACTTTAGAGTTTCCTATCCTCCAAACTACTTCCATAATAGCTCCAAGCATCACCATTATAGGGAAAGTTTTGAAGTTACCATCGATCGATATTGTATAGCCATAAACACGGAGGCAACTTCAGGAATAAGAGGTGACTTCGGGGTTGACATGGGGATGACTGTGAGAAATTGTGAGGCAACCAATGAGATGATGGAACTTCATTGATTTGATGTTTTAAGTAGTTTAGATCAAACATGTCAAGGGGAAGTGGTCATAGCATCTAGTAATAGTTAGAGCAGGCAATTTTGATACAATGTAAACTTGTAAGTGTTACAAATGAGGGGCTATATTATCGGGATATATGTAAGGAACCGTTGATAAGTCAGAGTTTTTGATGTGTGCTTGTAAAGAAGGGTTACACAAGGACGCTCACTTGGATTTTTCAATAGGATCCGTGTACCCTAGACTTTTTGATGATGGTCAAGTTTCCTGGCTATTCGAATTGACATGGATTCAAGCATTTATGAAATCGAGATATCGAGTAGTCTCTAATTATTCAATGTGATTATACGAGTTATCTTATATCTACCGACCTTTGAATTAGATGCGTGGTTTTTTAATGGTCTCTATGGTTGTCACACGATGTAGGTATTACCAAGTTGTATAACTAGACACCCTAGATTGTACTTAGTTTAGTAGTATGCTGTTATGATGACAATTTAACATACATTGTATTATATGCTTGGATGTAGCGACAGCTCAGGTATAATTCTCCATACCATATTTTCCTCTTTACGGTTATTACCATCTATTTTGAGATTATAGGCACATACCATACTTTTATCTGACCCGAGGTTATTTGCATTGCTTCTTATCATCTCGAGTACTCTTAAATGATTAGATTGAGAGATATGAGCTAGTGCATGGAGTTGTATGGAGGATGAGAAGGAGGCTGACGCTTTCTTATATATCTATATTATGCGCTATTATCGCTTATATTTCGTTATGCAGTACTATAGAGCTATTCTAGCACTTGTGATATGCAAATACGGTTATCTTTGGAGGTTATTTGATTCATATGTATAAACTCTATTACTATGCTTTGTATAATCTGATGAACCTACTACATTTTGATATGTATTTTATTTTTGGTTCATTTGATTGTGCTACTATCTCGTCTATCGGCCGGGTTTATTTTTGGTTCATTTTGATATGTATAAACTCTATTACTATGCTTTGTATAATCTGATGAACCTACTACATTTTGATATGTTGTTTATTTTTGGCCTGTACATTGTGAGATGTTCTATAGGTTCTTATATGATTTATTATTATTTTACCCTTGATTGCTTCCCTCCATCGGCCGGGTACCATACAACATAATTATGGTATCAAATATTTGTATATTAGGTACTGGAGGTGTAGGGAGGTCGTCACATAACAAATTTATTTCACTAAGTTAGCATCTCATCGAATGCCCTCTTAAAAATGATGATTACCAGGTTTCCACTATCAATTAGCACTCGGTGAACATTAGTTGGCCTAATCATGGTCGTAATCACCATCGGGTTGAATGTATAAGTTTCGACCCTATCAATTTCCATATTTTGAAGACGATGTCATCATCAATCCTCTTTTGTTGCTTAACAGGAGTGTCATCCTCAATAGCATAACACATTTTTTATTGCACATGTTTTAAGGAACCCTCGTAGCATTCCATTTTATTTCTGCAGGATGCAGAATTCCGAATAATGAAATATTGGGGTAAGAAGCAAGACCCAATAAGAATAACATGGAACCTGTATTCTTGCCATCCTTAGTAAACTAAAAGCGGGAATTCTATATACTTGCCATCCTCAATAAACTAAAAACACTTATTGGGTGTTTCTTCTTACCATGGTATTGTTGTTCTTTAGGTTATTCTCCTTACCATTACTATTGTTACCATCTTGCTTAATAGGCTCCATACTCTTCATTATGCTGCTTGGTCTAACCCGACCATCATTGTTAATCTTCTTCTCCATTTCTACGTCTTCTAAGCATAGAAATTGGTTTGCCTTTTGGTAATAGTCCTTTGGTGTGGTCGGCTCTTCATTATCGACCACCTTCCAAAAACTGTTTCCCACCAATTATTGTCGTTAGCACCACATCATCCTATGGATTCTTTACCTCTGTGGCCAGTCATTTCAAGTAACTTTTCAGTGAATCTCCATTTTTTTGTTGGATGTTTGCTTATGACATCGCCTCCTTTAGTTGTACAGAGTGAATCCTGAATTGCTTCAAAAACTTATTTGCTAGTTGATCTTATGACGAATCGACTCCAGCATATAGAATCACATCACAACTAAACTTCAAAAACCAATGGGAAGCATCTGCACTTCATATCATCATTTCCTCGGGTGATATCCATGTGTCAGTCATACTTTAGTATATATGTTGCAAATGATCCGACGACCCATGTAACTTGACATTAACGCCGTCACGAACTTCCTTTGGTATTCGACGGCGCTAATCTCCGCTATAACTGGATTCTGACTAGAGGCGGTCTTCCAACTATTCTCTTGCTTATCCTGTTGAAGCAACCTCCTGATTACTTCCACTACACCAAATCAGCCAATTTGCAATACTTATCCTTTTATAATTTATAACAGTTATAATCGTTATAAAATCCCAACGGTTATTTGCGTTAGCTTACTTTTATTACGGTTAAAACCGTTAGGATACCCATAGACGATGTAAATATGGTGAACCACAGGGATGGATTAGTAATTTCTGTCTCTATATGCTTCTAATGCATTTTAGTGCGTACAGATCTAGATTTTTCTCCATCTCGTCTCCTCTCTTGCGAATATCAAAATCAATTTAATTTTCTTTTTTGAATTCAAATGGAATCACCTTTTGTAATCTTGCTCTTCTTCATCGACTTGGCCTTCAACATCGACGCTGTCTGATTTGGAGAAATCATTGTTTTCTAGGGTTTCACGGGACTGAGGATAGCAAACCTCCTATTCTACTTAATCAGTTTTCCAATCCATTTCCTTTTCAGTAGTAGATAACAAAATTCCAAGATCCAAATCAATCCACTCAAAAAAATGGCCAAAAAAGCAGTGTTAATCAGCTGCAACTACCCTGACACACAAGTGCAACTCAAAGGCTGCATCAACGACATCAAGCGCATGCACAGATACCTCATCGGCCGGTTCGGCTTCCGTGAATCCGACATCGCAGTCCTTATCGACACCGATCGTGCATACACGCAGCCTACCGGTGCCAATGTGCGTCGCACGATAAAATATATGATTGGATCTGCCGACAACGGCGATTGCTTGTTCATTCATTACAGCAGCCATAGAGTGTGGTTGCCTGCCGAGACTGGTGAAGACGATGATACTGGTTGCGATGAGTGCATCGTTCCGTGTGATATGAATCTGATTACATGTTACTTTTTGTTGATTTTGGGGTTTTTGAGGGTTGAAACTAGATAGCTGGTGTATTGATTGAGTGTGCAGGTAGGTATAAATTCGATTTGGAAAATTATTACTGAAACATTATATTCATCATCTCAATCCCTTTGTGCAATGTCAACTAACCCCAATCTGATTGCTTTCAATCTGTTAGGTAGATTCATTTGGTGTCATTAGCTCCATCGATCATTGGAAAAAGAAATATGTTTGAATTGTCTAATATATTTGGAGAAACCACTATTTTGATGAATTTGGTGAGTAGTTCTCTTTTTTTTCATCCAGATTTGCTTTGGGATCTTTGTTTATTTGGACATCCATAGGAGAAAATGGAATTAAACAATATAGATTTTTATTTTTGCATTGAATTTTTACCCAAAAGAGAAATTGAAAATCAAATTGAAATTGCTTTTTTATTAGTTACATTTTACAAAAAAAAATATAAGAAGACATGTTTGGTGAGTAGAAAGGGCGATTCACCAAAACAAAGCTTGCTAGTTTCAAAGCTCGAGGCAAAGATGGTCAAGACCATGCAAAAAAAGAACGGAAAGGAACATCCATGAAATCATCTAATAGTGTCATCTTGAAGTTCCCAAAAATTAATAAGAGCTTAGGTGCAAAACTATTTTGACGAATTTGGTGAGTAGTTCCCTTGTTTTTTTTCATCCAATTTTCTTTGGAATCTTTGTTTATTTGGACATCCATAGGAAAAAAATGGAATCAAACAATATAGATTTTATTTTTGCATTGAATTTTTACCAAAAAGAGAAATAAAAACCAAAATTGAAATTGTTTTTTTCTTGGTTACATTTTACCCAAAAAACAAAACAAGAAGACATATTTTCAATTGCTTTTAAACTTGGTTACAAGCTAATGTAACCAAAAACTTGGCTGCTGCATTGCATATGCAGTCCTACATATGCAACAGCCTGCAAACGCATATGCAGACATTAACATATGCGTGCATTTGCAATGCATTACCAAATGCATATGCAGGCATCAACATATGCATATGCAATGCAATAACATATTGTAATGCCTGCGTTTTCTATGCAATGCAAGGAATATACCTGCACATGCATTGGCATATGCAATGCAGTAGCATATGCCTGCATATGCAATGCAAGGCATATGCATTTGCCTGCATATGCTATGCAACGCACATGCAATAGCATATGCCTGTCAATGCAATGCCTGCATATGAAATGCAAGGCATATGCATTTGCCTGTTTATACATTAGCATATGCAATGCCCGCATATGCATTTGCCTGTATATGCATTAGCATATGCAATGCTTGCCTACTTAGTTGCATATTGTATTCTGCTTCTTCGATGGTTGTACTTAATAGTTTTAGTACTTACTTACTCGGCGATACAATATATGATTTTGACTTTATTCTCGGTAAATTTCTAAATTTTTTTCCAATATTTTATCATTTTAGGAATTTTGCGCTGCGTGTTCGGAAACTTCAATACATTGCTGAGCGGGAGAGAAACATCCAAGCTTTGGAGGTAAATTACAGGTATAACACACATTTTCATAATTAAGGAAATCTCAAAAATATTAGAAAACTAAGTTGCATACTTAGTTGGAGTGGGCAGCCGAGTTACTCAGTTGTAGTGTGCAACCGTGCTACTTAGTTATAGTAGAAACCGAGTTACACAATTACCCTTGAGTTTAGAAAATAAAATCATTTGATAATTTGATGGACAATTTGCTAAGTGAAACCATTGACTTATGTTGTAGTGGTTTCATAATATTTTAAGAGTGTTATTATTTGATTTACTCTCTTTATTTAATTTTACTTAGTAGAAATGATGATTCATGTGATTAAAAATCATATATCTGATATAATCAAAGAACAAATTGCTGAGAAGTCAGTCAAAGATACCATATATTGTATTGCAATTTGCATTGTGATGCACAAATATAATTAATTTTTGCACCAGATTGAAACTATTGCTCTCAACTTAAATTTAATTGTAATTTTAACACACAATAATACAAAATTAAATATATTACAAGCGATCGTGCAAAGATACAATCCAACTGTTGATGATAAGATCACCTAATTAAAGTAGTGATTTTCCTTGTCTAATTCTTGTAACCTAATTAATTATACAAATGATCATATTAGATGCAAGTTAAAAGCTTGCATTCACAATAAATCTGTGCATGTTAGTGAAGTAGTGCAACAAATTAACAGTATGGACTTCGTTGAAAACAAGAAATTATCGTTTGCTAGCTTGTCAAGCCCTGAATCATTATTTCAAAACTTTGGCATACTCTTCATGTTGGATTTTTGTACATATATTTTTTGGAAAAATAATAATAAAACATGTGAATGTAATTGATTGTGGTTTTTTATGATAATAACTTCCCTTAATAACAAAAGTTTATTTAATGATTTACTTTATTTCAACCTTGCAAAATTTGTAATCTTTCTAATTGTAGCCTATATTTTCTGTAACCTACGACCTTTTGTTTTCATGCATAGGAGTTAGCTTATTTGTTCATTTCAAGATTTTTTAATCGACTCTTGGAAATATCTGATTTACCCAAGTGTTGATCTCTTGACATAATCAAGATTTAAGATAATTAACATGTGTTATTTGAGGAATTATTTTGAATAATGTTTGTGACGCCCCACCTCTATACTCACGCTAGCCAAGGACATTACGGAGTAATGCCATCAACTAGCGCGAAGAATAAGGTTGTTGAGGAGCGACCATCTGTGTAATCGCTTTGTGAGAGCACCGATATGTCAGATAGTATAACTTACTTTTCATTTCTGGAGAAAATCCGACATATCTAATACAAACTCAAAGCTACCACACGGTGGCTAAGTGGACCTCTAAAACAAATATAGAAATAAACATAACATAAATCAGTCACAGACATTCATATCACAAAGGCGGAAACAGATATGAATATAACACAAAGAAGTGTACATCAAAGTAGTGGTAAAACGAGATCCACTACATCACAAGAGAATAGATAAAGTGCTAGATGTTATCCCACCTTTTGGCAAAGCCGAGATACCCAAAGATTAACTGAAAATCAATGATTACTAGTCATGAACATCGATTGTGCGTCGTAGGTTCACCATGGATATCGATGAATTTTGTCCGAGTTTGGATCGGGCTACAATTGACAAGACATGACAAGCAAAACCAGGGAAGCCAACGTTCCAAGTTTCAAGACGATCCGAGTTCGTACGCTCAACTTATGATCGATACAAGATGAAGGAGATCCCCCTGATTCGAATCCATAGGTGGAGCCTATGTTCGAATCCATCAACATCTATTTGCTCCGGATCGATCGCTACCTTCTTGTTCGAATCCCTCAGATAGTCAAGCTTCGTATCCATCACTCGAATCCATATTCAAATCCTTCAGTTATCCTTTGTTCAGATCCATCGAGACAAAGTACTTCGAATCCACGGAAGTACTTCACTTCGTAACCTCCAGATAGAAGACCTTTGAATCCATCAGGACGAAGCACTTCGTATCCATCTGGGCTCGGTGGTTCGTATCCCTCAGGATGGAGTACTTCGAACCCATGGAGTTGCCCTGCTTCGAATCCATCCTATCACAACAGCTTCGTATCGATCGACCAAGGCTCACTACGATCGATGCGAACAGACTTCCATTCGAATCGATGTATGGAGAAATCCCTCGAATCCACTAAGTCAAAGTAGCAAAAATGATGGAGTCGACCCAGTCGACTCGGAGTGAAAAGCGGATAGATATGAGAAACACGCGCCACGTCAACACCTTCGCACGCTACACTATCGATTCGAAGAGGATCGATTCGAACAGAGTGCAGCAACCGGAAATGCAATCTTGAATCGATCATAACTCGAGATCTACAAATCCAAATGCTATGAAATTTTCACAGAAGCTTGAGCACATGTCGAAGAATGTCCACACCAAATTTCAGCTCGATTGGACCATTCCTTGATCGATTCGAATAGACTTCGAATCGATCCCAAAGTGGGTCCGGATTTCCTGAGAGCGGGCATGTGGGCCCCCTCACGTGCCAGAACTGGTATCCCTTCAATTTAGGTGAAATATCAGCCTCCTACACCTATAAATAGAGCCCCTGGTCATTCAGAAAAGGGGTCGGACAATTTTGAGAGCTAAAGAGCCCCCAAACACTGCCAGATTTACTCCAGATCACCATTGCTGCCTTAGATTCAGATTATAATCATAAAATCTGTTGTACTATGCGATAAGAAATTGTAATCTTCAAGCATCGAGCAATAAAATCATTAAAACCTTGAAGTGGACGTAGGCCGGAGATAGCCGAACCACTATAAATTGTGTGTCACTGTTCATTATTTCTGGATCGTTGTTTGTTGCTTGCTTAGATCTGATAATTGTGTTTGAATATTGCTGATTTGTATTCATACACTGGTGCTTTCACGACATTCGGGGTTTGTGACCAATTTTGGCGCAAACACTTTGGTGCTTTCATTGAGAAGGACTAGCACCCGCTACACCAAATTCAAAGTTTAGGTTTGAAAGTTTGAAGGATTCGGATTGACTCTACAATGACTCGACAAACAAGACAAAGAGCTGAGAGGAGCCAACAGGTAGGAAGTCAAGAGGCATCCTCTGGCGCTGGAGAAGGACAAGCTTCGATCTACATTACTAGAGATGAGATAGAGGCTATGAATAACCTAATGCATGAAAGAATGATGAAAAACCAACAAGGGATGCTGCAGAATTTCTTTGAACAGATGAGAGCTGCAGGAATACAAAACCTAGGACCAGCTACAGCGACTGTGAATGTGGAACAAGGAGCTAGGGTTGCGGAACCCAATGGAGGACAGAATACAGAATCAGAAGGCAATCAACAAGGACTTGGGGGCAGACCCTCAGGATCCGATACTAGAAGGCCAATGGACGGAGCTCAACAGGCTAGGGCCAACACAAATGTTAACGAGCCACCCGAAGAGTACGTACCAGAATTCCCTACAAGACTCGGAGGGCAAGACAGAGACATTACAAGGGGGCAACCCCTGGATGGAGATGAAAGAATGATTGGCCTAGTGCGATGGATCATGAGAGGGGGATTGTCAGGTGGAGGATTGGAAGAGGTTAGTCGAAGTCCATTCGCTCCGAATATCAGGAATGCAAGGAACCCTCCAAAGTTCAAACTACCAATGCTGGACCCTTATGACGGAAAGTCAGACCCGACCATGCATATCACCAGATATATCAGACACATGGAAGTGCTGGGAGCATCGAGGAAGTAATGGCACGATGTTTCCCTTTATTCTTATCAGATTTGGCTGCGCTTTGGTTTAGACAGCTAGAGACTGGATCAATCAAGACATGGGGCGAGCTTGTGGATTACTTCATGAGACAGTTTAGGGTCCACGTAACGCGACCCAAGAGCGTGATGACTTTGGCATCAATAAAACAAAGGACCGGAGAGTCCATAAAAGATTTTCTATTACGATTTAATGCAACGGTGGCTTCTGTAGATCGCCCAGATCCATCGATGATTTTGATGGCGGCAGCGGCAGGAGTTGGAGAAGGCACCGAATTCAAAGACTCTTTAACGAGAGACCCACCGCAAGATCTTGGAGAGTTTTACCATGAAGCTGAACGATTCATTCGATTAGAAGAATCATGAGCCGAGAGGCAGGTAATAAACGTTGTACAAGGCGAAGGAATCGCCAGGGAACAGCCCACGGCGGACAAAGGAAAGAGAAAGCAGGATGACGCACATGATGGTCCTGATAAACGGAAGAAATCCCGAGAGCCCAGATTCAGGGAATACACGGATTTGGCGGCAAGCCTGGAACGAATTTACACTGAAACTCGGGGGCAACTCCCCTATCGAAAACCACCCAGGAGAGATCCCACAGAGCAGGAACGTAGAACCGGAAAATATTGCCTATTCCATGAGTTAGATGGGCACACAACCGACGAAATCCTCCACCTAAAGGATGAGGTGGAAGAACATGCTAGGAGTGGTAGATTGCCACAATATGTCAGAGAACGGGCAGCGGCGGTAAGGCCTGAACAACTACCGCCTCCACCTAACAGAAACGATCCTGGATCGGGATCATGACTCGTCATCCACTGATTAAGATGGCAAGGGCCAAGTTCAAGATATGGACTTCGGTCAAATAATTTCATTAGATTTGATTTCCAAAATAAAACGGCTATCCCACTTACTCATGTACGGGAACCGGAGAGATCCCTAGGCATGCTCTAAGATGGTAATAGACCGCTCCGCCCGGAGAGGCATTGTCTTGTTTTTCTTGGTGTTTGAGATTGAACATCAAGGATTCAAATTTAATAAAGAAACATTTATTAAAATAAACCTTTTAACCGGAGAGTTAAAGGATGAACATTAAATATCAATATAAACATGATCGCTTTATGATCCTACCCGGAGAGGCGGGGTCCGGAGTGCAAGAAGTGAGTTGCTTCGCCGGAGAGCGACAGGATTGACTCACTTAACGCTGTTTCCCCTTCACCGGAGAGTGACAGGATGAGATCCAGCAGGTGCCCGGAGAGGCTATGATCGGCCCACGATTTAGGCCATGACATCGCTTAATGTTCAGATACACTGAACCGGAGTGCAAGAAGTGAGTCGCTTCGCCGGAGAGCGACAGGATTGACTCACTTAACGCTGTTTCCCCTTCACCGGAGAGTGATAGAATGGGATCCAGTAGGAGCCCGGAGAGGCTACAATCGGTCCAGAACGACCAAGACCTCGCTTTACGCCCTAACTAAGGGCCAAAGTGCAAGGAATAGAAAGCAATGCCGGAGTGCAATAGGATCTTTCTATTCGATCGCTAAGTTTGGAATGGGCTTGGCAAGGATCCGGAGTGACCATCGATAGTACGGCGAGACTGAAGAATTTCATTCTTAACTTCCACTGGAAGAAATTGATAACGATTCGGCTTCGAACAGCCATGGACTTGATTGAAAATGCTATAAGCTCTGAGTAAAACATGAACTCACTGCATTCAATTTGAGACTAATCAAAACACACCTTTTACCAAAAGGCATGTTTTGGGGGGCAAAGTGTTATCCCACCTTTTGGCAAAGCCGAGATACCCAAAGATTAACTGAAAATCAATGATTACTAGTCATGAACATCGATTGTGCATCGCAGGTTCACCATGGATATCGATGAATTTTGTCCGAGTCCAGATCGGACTACAATTGACAAGACATGACAAGCAAAGCCAGGGAAGCCAACGTTCCAAGTTTCAAGACGATCCGAGTTCGTACGCTCAACTTATGATCGATACAAGATGAAGGAGACCCCCCTGATTTGAATCCATAGGTGGAGCCTATGTTCGAATCCATCAACATCTATTTGCTTCGGATCGATCGCTACCTCCTTGTTCAAATCCCTCAGATAGTCAAGCTTCGTATCCATCACTCGAATCCATATTCAAATCCTTCAGTTATCCTTTGTTCAGATCCATCGAGACAAAGTACTTCGAATCCACGGAAGTACTTCACTTCGTAACCTCCAGATAGAAGACCTTCGAATCCATCAGGACGAAGCACTTCGTATCCATATGGGCTCGGTGGTTCGTATCCCTCAGGATGGAGTACTTCAAACCCATGGAGTTGCCCTGCTTCGAATCCATCCTATCACAACAGCTTCGTATCGATCGACCAAGGCTCACTACGATCGATGTGAACAGACTTCCATTCGAATCGATGTATGGAGAAATCCCTCGAATCCACTAAGTCAAAGTAGCAAAAATGATGGAGTCGACCCAGTCAACTCGGAGTGAAAAGCGGATCGATATGAGAAACACGTGCCACGTCAACACCTTCGCACGCTACACTATCGATTCGACCTTATCGATTCGAAGAGGATCGATTCGAACAGAGTGCAGCAACCAAAATGCAATCTTGAATCGATCATAACTCGAGATCTACAAATCCAAATGCTATGAAATTTTCACAGAAGCTTGAGCACATGTCGAAGAATGTCCACACCAAATTTCAGCTCGATTGGACAATTCCTTAATCGATTCGAATGGACTTCGAATCGATCCCAAAGTGGGCCCGGATTTCCTAAGAGCGGGCATGTGGGCCCCCTCATGTGCCAGAAGTGGTCTCCCTTCAATTTAGGCGAAATATCAGCCTCCTACACCTATAAATAGAGCCCCTGGTCATTCAGAAAAGGGGTCGGACAATTTTGAGAGCTAAAGATCCCCCAGACTCTGCCAGATTTACTCCAGATCACCATTGCTGCCTTAGATTCAGATTATAATCATAAAATCTGTTGTACTACGCGATAAGAAATTGTAATCTTCAAGCATCGAGCAATAAAATCATAAAAACCTTGAAGTGGACGTAGGCCGGAGATAGCCGAACCACTATTAATTGTGTGTCACTGTTCATTATTTCTGGATCATTGTTTGTTGCTTGCTTAGATCTGATAATTGTGTTTGAATATTGCTGATTTGTATTCATACACTGGTGCTTTCACGACATTCGGGGTTTGTGACCAATTTTGGCGCAAACACTAGATAAAAGAATAATTATACATCAAGGAGTCTCTATCTCAAATGTATAATAACAAAAACTACTAGCCTAAGGTAGTTAGCCAAAAGTCAGGTGACAAGCCCTGATGAGCAGTCAAGCAGAAGCACCTGAAATATCTCGGTCTTACCCGAGTATTATTTAAGAAGAAAATAATAAACGGGTCAGTCTAGCTATAAATATCAGATAAAATGATATAGGATAAGAGATATGACCAAAAACGTATGATAACATAAATGTCATACCGTGTCAAGTATACATCAAATAACAACGAAAATCATACAATATCTCAAATCAACTCGAAGCACCAAAAAGAATCACATTCTTTAAATAATTCACCAAAACACAAATATTGACAAAACATATCAATGCCAATCCACGAAAGTTGGTGAAACACAAGTTCTAGAAATCACAACTAGAAATCTCAAAAGGGGGGAAGGCCTATCACAAATGGGAGCATGAAAACTCACCAACACGTGTATCACAAACGGGTTGTTAACCCATAATCGCTAACCATAGAGTCGGTGCCACGACGTAGTACAACGAACGCCCAAGGAACCAAAAACTCAAAAAATTCAGAACATCGACGTAATACAACGTTACGCCCGATGAACCAAAATCAAATAATCAAGCAAAACGACGTAGTACAACGAACGCCCGATGGACCTGAACACAAATAATCCAGAACAACGACGTAGTACAACGAACGCCCGATGAACCAGAACACAAATAATATGGAACAATAACGTAATACAGCGTTACGCCCGATGAACCAAACTCAATAAAACCATAGGTCGCTAGCCTATAAAGGAATGAGACGAAGCTCAATAAAACGGGGTATAGTCCCCCACGCGGACAAAGAGACATCGCACAACGCTAGTCTAAATCATAAAATGATCATCATCGATCATCAAGAAGTGTCGATTACACTAAGCTAGTAAATATAAGAGTTTAGCTTCATGTCCCATAACCACTTGCTTAACTCAAATATTTACGAACAGATTGTAGATTTCCACTGGAAAATTGTCACAAGAGTTCAATCGAACAAGTCCAAGAATTAACCGATGAAGTAAACGCAAGCGTTTCATACCACTTGTTTTACTAAGTCGTATAATTAGATTTCTCATACGAATGAGGTAAAGGTTTGTATATACTAATAGGTTGAAAAACGGTTTTTATGATCGAGCTTTGTATTAAAAATAGAGTTGAAATCATCTTTGTAAAAGAGTTTGAATATTTACTACTAGTATAGAAACCTTTGTGTTTTAAAGTGACAAAGCATAGAAATGATTGTAGAAACAATCAATCACCAAAATCCACATACGAAGACGTGAACCAAATCCAAAGAAATCGATACCGAATCCATCAAAATGGATATTCTCAAAAATCCTGAAAAAGAAGTCATCAAAGTCAATAATAAATGATAACAATAAATCGGATAATCATGAATCGATAAAAATTGGAACCTCAAGCAAAATAGGCAAAAACAAGCAGGTCAGTCGACTGGCCTCTGCAGTCAGTCGACTGAACCAGAAACCAGAAAGATTCATTTCCTGCGATCAGTCGACTGACTGCAGGGGGCCAGTCGACTGACTGTAGAAAACATAGACTTCTATTTTCTGCAGACAGACCCATATATGCCCGGTTTCTACAGCCAGTCGACTGACTGCAGGGGGTCAGTCGACTTACTGGCACTGGGACAATTTTTCAGCCTATCCAAATGAAGAACAAACCCTTCCAATTTGCAATCGGACGAGCAATGGGCTCTAGGGGTTTATGCCAATCGACAACCTAGCCCTATAGGCTCTTCGATACACCACCAAAAGCATGATCAAACATCAAAGCTAAGATTTTTAGAGTTTTAGACTTCAAAACACCAAAATTGAAATGTTCACCAAACCAATCCAAATCAAGATCAAATGAACATGCAAAAATGTTAGTAATTCATACCTAACATTCAAAGATAGTTATAGACATAGATGTGAGATAAAAATCTCACCTTTAAACCCCAAAACAATGAATGAGAAGCTTAATCACAAAAGAGAGATCAACCACTCTTCACTTCAACCCAAGAAGCTTGAATATAAGCTCAAAAGAAGAACATTTCTTAAGTTAGATTTAGGAAATTTCTGAAATTAAAGAGAGAATGAGTTGGAGAAGATGAAGAGGATGCTTACAAAAGCTTCTCCTAGAGTTTGGAGCTAGAACTTGAGTTTGCAAATGAATCTAGGGCTTAGGAATTTCTAATTCCTTTTCTCTTCCCCCATTTTTCTAAAGCTTGAAGTGTTAGGAAATGAAATGAGTGAATGGAGAGGAGAGGGGGCTGAGCTAGGGTCTTATGTTAGGTTATTGGGCTAGAACCCAAACCCAAAGCCCTAAGTGAAAAATAGCAAAATTGACTCAACTCCAAACATATCGATGTTTATACTCAAAAAAGTTGTAAACGCCATTTTGGACTCAATGGAGGTGGTCTCGAGTCCCAATTCAACTGTTTACAAAAAGTAGCTTTTCGGACTTCAATCCGATTAATGATTCTATATTTAAATATTCAATCGTAAAATATGCGCGTTGTTACAGACTCCCCTCCTTAAAGAAATTGCGTCCTCGCAATACTTAAGAAGAGTATAAAGAGTAACAAACATAAAAACATATCAACACAAAAGAAAATTTGAAATAAGAAGTTCACCATAAAGAGCACGAAAGAGTAAGTCCGAATGTGTTTTCTCGATGAATTCTCAAGATTCCCAAGAGCAATCCTTAGGATTTGAGGACCATTGAACTTTCACAAGAAGAACATCTTTATTCGAAGGCGTTTAACCTCCGAAGTAATGATACGAATAGAATGTTGCTCATAAGTCAAATTTGGTGAAACTTCAATTTCTTCAATTACACCGGACTCAAGAATGAGAATCGGAATCCTTAGGTATTTCCGCAGTAAAAAGACGTGGAAAACGTCATAAATTGCAAAAGATTGACCCGGTAATAAAAAGGCGATAAGCCACAGAACAAATACGTTCGGTGATGGGAAAGGGACCAACAAATCGAGGTGTTAACTTTCCCGGTCGACTGAAACGCACAACACCCCTCATAGGTGAAACACGAATGAACACCAATAAAGTCTGGACTTAAAACTAGCTTCTCACCGGCTTCAAGCCAACATGAAGGAAATTGGCATAGCCTCCCGTAGAGTGCCTCGAAAGGTGCCATACCAATACAAGATTGGAAGCTATTATAGGAAGAAAACTCAACAAGAGAAATATGATCTCCCCAACTTCCACCAAAATCAAGAACACATGCACGAAAGAGATCTACAAGAGTTTGATTCACACGCTCGGTTTGTCCATCGGACTGAGGATGATAAGCGGTGCTAAAATTAAGCTTTGTTCCCAAAGCTTTTTAAAGATCTTACCAAAATCCTCTAGTAAAATAATGGATCACTATTGCTAACAATAGAAGTAGGAACTCTATGCAATTTAACAATTTCTTTGACATAGAGTGTAGCCAAAAGAGGAACGGTCCAAAAGAGAAGGACGAGCCTCAAGGCTACTCAAACCAAGAGACGAACATGAATCAGATTCACGATCTCGAATCTCACAAGTGGATAAAGTCTCGAGATCATTCCATTCGGATATCATCATTGAAACAACTGTTTGTTGTTTTTTGCTAAGGGCATCGACAACACGATTACCCTTTTTCGGAGTACAAAGAATATCAAGATCATAAGATGCAAGGAACTCGAGCCAACGCCGTCGACGCAAATTGAGTTCCTTTTGAGAAACAAATACTTCGAAGATTTACGATCGGGGTAGAGGACAATTTCTCTCCCAAAAGATAATGACACCAAGTTCTAAGAGCGAAAACAATAGCCGCGAGCACCCGATCATGAATGGCATATCTAGTCTCGACAAGCTTTAATTGTCAAGAAGCAAATGCGATAACACATTCCCTTTGCACGAGAATGACACCAGAACCAATACGACTAGTATCGGTACAAACAATAAAGTCTTGGTCACCTTCGGGAACTGCAAGAATAAAAGCATTGGAAAAGAGTTCTTTCAATTGATTCTCTTTCCCGAAAAGCTAAGACTTTCAAAATTATAATTAACTTTATATATATACATCTTTTTAGAAAAATTAAATTTTTACAAGAATTTACTGTGTTTGACTGTCTCATCATAGCGTTTTAGGAGATTCCTATCGATAACGTTGATCAAGCGCATCGACCGGAATTCTTAAAGCACTCAATGGGAAAAACAACACAAAATCATCTTATATATGATAAACAAGTCTCTTATAAAATTTACAAATATTCTTTGCTCGTTTTAAGAACAAAATCCAATCATACTTATAAATATCTTATTGAAAAGATTTGCAAATTTTAAATTTTTGTTTTCATCCATAATTAATAAATACAAGGATAACTAATCGAGATATTCGTAGGATACTCGATTCACAAATGGATGAAATAAGGTAAAAGGTTCGTCATACCGAATGACATAACGAACCAAACTCAAAAACCACAACGAGTGCGGAATGCGGTAAGTGGAATGTTATCCTCCGCAACTCGTAGCTGTTGAAAAACCGGTGGCAAGGTTGCGGTGAAAAGACCTTAGCACCACACAATAGATTGCTTAAGTGATAATCCTAAGACAAATCTCAAAAATACCAGAAAATTCACAAACTACTTGAATGAGAGAAATAATACTTTCCTCATCAAGTGGGTTTACAGAATAAAATGATACCACCGAATTTTGGAAATCAAAATCATTACGAAGCAAAGAAATCTGCTTAACAGATTGAGAATGTCGAAGATAAATAGTCCACATTGGACATAAAATATGGGCTTCATAATAATAAGCTGATCCTTTCACAAAAATCAATTCCGAAGCCTAAGTAACGCATAACATGCAAATCGGCTCAGAAAGAAAATCACATAAAATAATCTCGACATCTTTAAAAGAAACGAACCGAGTGTTGCGGACCCACCAACCGGATTCGCAATTCTCAAATAAATCATCAAGCCCATAAAAACTAAAAGAAAAAAAAATTCATCAAGTTCTTTTGATTCAAAATAATGAGATGAACCCAAATCAAAAAGAACTCGAACAAGATAATCACAAAACAAATTAATGTCATCAAGGATAGAACGGGAATTACCTTGATCAAGAGAAGTGTCACCAGGAGCTTGCACGACATTCAACTCTCCCTCTCTCCTACTTTGGAGTATGGAACGTAGATATAAGATGGCCTGAACTTTTGCAATAACGACAAAAAATGGTTTCGGGCACTCATTTGCATAGTGGTCCGTAATTACCACAATTATAGCATCGTCCACGACTAGAGGTAGGAGACTTTGCTATCGAAGTTTCTTGCTTCCCTTTCTTGTTGGGATTGGGATTGGGGCCTTTGAACTTAATAGGCCTCTTCATGTTATTGTTGAAGTTCTGTCTGGCACGCACAACTTCAACATCAATTTCTCTATCGGCCTCTTCAAGTCTAAGAGCGATATCAATAAGCTAATCAAAAGAAACTTCTAGTTTCAGAAGCAAAGGCCTTTTAAGGTTCTTATTCAACCCATAGACAAATCTCTGATTTTTCTTCAATGGGGTATTAATATACTCGACCCCATATTTAGAGAGAGATTCAAAAGATGCGACATAATCTGCCACAGAAGATTCACCTTGAACAAGGTTAATAAAACGTCGGGCTAAAGTTACCTTTTCAGCCTCCGGCACAAATTTCAATTCAAACCTTTCCCGGAATTGCTCCCAAGTAAGATCCGCTTCGATAATTTCAGAAATCAAAAGCTCATACCAATCTAATGCTCTTTCTTGGAGTATGCTAGAAGCCACTTGGACTCGAAGTGAATCAATAAGATCCATGCGGGAAAAGATGCGATCGCATGATCTAAGCCAAGCTTGGATTTCTATAACATTTTCGGATCCCTTGAATGGACTTCCACCCAAAGCGGTATAATCTCTACACAAGCGTGCAAACCCGGATTTAGGGTGAGTTGGCGCTGGAACGGGTCCGACAGCTCGGGCATTGTTCACAAGATCTAAAAGTTGTTGAGCTGACATAAATACTCCATCCTAAGGAGTAGCACTAGATTGACCGGTGCTGGGACGGCCAGGTCTAACCATTTCTCTTCTCTAAGAAAGAAAGAAAGAAAAAAGAGGAAAAAGTTTATTCTCAAAATGAATATCAAACAAACTTGATTGATAAAACAAGGCATCACAAAAGAAAATAGGATAGAACGGTACGAAGACTCGAATCAAATCCTATGGCACGATTCCTAAGAAAGACTTAGGACAATGATCCTTGCTAGATTATTCTACATTGTTCCGAAGTTTGGCTCTGATACCATGTTGTGACGCCCCACCTCTATACTCCGCTAGCCAAGGACACTACGGAGTAATGCCGTCAACTAGCGCGAAGAATAAGGCTGTTGAGGAGCGACCATCTGTGTAATTGCTTTGTGCGAGCATCGATATGTCAGATAGTATAACTTACTTTTCATTTCTGGAGAAAATCCGACGTATCTAATACAAACTCAAAGCTACCATAGAGTGGCTAAGTGGACCTCAGAAATAAATATAGAAATAAACATAACATAAATCAGTCACAGACATTCATATCACAAAGGCGGAAACAGATACGAATATAACATAAAGAAGTGTACATCAAAGTAGTGGTAAAACGAGATCCAGTACATCACAAGAGAATAGATAAAGTGCTAGACAAAAGAATAATTATACATCAAGGAGTCTCTATCTCAAATGTATAATAACAAAAACTACTAGCCTAATGTAGTTAGCCAAAAGTTAGGTGACAAGCCCTGATGAGCAGTCAAGTAGAAGCACCTGAATTATCTCGGTCTTACCCGAGTATTATTTAAGAAGAAAATAATAAACGGAACAGTCTAGCTATAAATATCAGATAAAATGATATAGGATAAGAGATATGACCAAAAACGTATGATAACATAAATGTCATACTGTGTCAAGTATACATCAAATAACAACGAAAATCATACAATATCTCAAATCAACTCGAAGCACCAAAAAGAATCACATTCTTTAAATAATTCACCAAAACACAAATATTGACAAAACATATCAATGCCAATCCACAAAATTTGGTGAAACACAAGTTTTAGAAATCACAACCAGAAATCCAGAAATCTCAAAAGTGGGGAAGGCCTATCACAAACGGGAGCATGAAAACTCACCAACACGTGTATCACAAACGGGTTGTTAACCCATGGTCGCTAACCATAGAGCCGGTGCCACGACGTAGTACAGCGAACGCCCAAGGAACCAGAAACTCAAATAATTCAGAACATCGACATAATACAGCGTTACGCCCGATGAACCAAACTCAAATAATCAAGCACAACGACGTAGTACAACGAACGCCCGATGGACCTGAACACAAATAATCCGGAACAACGACGTAGTACAGCGAACGCCCGATGAACCAGAACACAAATAATATGGAACAACGACGTAATACAGCGTTACGCCCGATGAACCAAACTCAATAAAACCATAGGTCGCTAACCTATAAAGAAATGAGACGAAGCTCAATAAAACGGGGTATAGTCCCCCACGCGGACAAAGAGACATCGCACATCGCTAGTCTAAATCATAAAATGATCATCATCGATCATCAAGAAGTGTCGATTACACTAAGCTAGTAAATATAAGAGTTTACCTTCATGTCCCATAACCACTTGCTTAACTCAAATATTTACGAACAGATTGTAGATTTCCACTTGAAAATTGTCACAAGAATTCAATCGAACAAGTCCAAGAATTAACCGATGAAGTAAACGCAAGCGTTTCATACCACTTGTTTTACTAAGTCGTATAATTAGATTTCTCATACGAATGAGGTAAAGGTTTGTATATACTAATAGGTTGAAAAACGGTTTTTATGATCGAGCTTTGTATTAAAAATAGAGTTGAAATCATCTTTGTAAAAGAGTTTGAATATTTACTACTAGTGTAGAAAACTTTGTATTTTAAAGTGACAAAGCATAGAAATGATTGTAGAAACAATCAATCACCAAAATCCACATACGAAGACGTGAACCAAATCTAAAGAAATCGATACCGAATCCATCAAAATGGATATTCTCAAAAATCCCGAAAAAGAAGTCATCAAAGTCAATAATAAATGATAACAATAAATCGGATAATCACGAATCGATAAAAATTGAAACCTCAAGCAAAATAGGCAAAATAGGCAAAAACAAGTAGGTCAGTCGACTGGCCTCTGCAGTCAGTCGACTGAACCAGAAACCAAAAAGTTTCATTTCCTGCAGTCAGTCGACTGACTGCAGGGGGCCAGTCGACTGACTATAGAAAACAGAGACTTCTGTTTTCTGCAGACATACCCAGATATGCTCGGTTTATATAGCCAGTCGACTGACTGCAGGGGTCAGTCGACTGACTGGCACTGGGACAATTTTTCAGCCTCTCCAAATGAAGAGCAAACTTTTCCAATTTGCAATCGGACGAGCAATGGGCGCTAGGGGTTTATGCCAATCAACAACCCAGCCCTATAGGCTCTTCGATACACCACCAAAAGCATGATCAAACATCAAAGCTAAGATTTTTAGAGTTTTAGACTTCAAAACACCAAAATTGAAATGTTCACCAAACCAATCCAAATCAAGATCAAATGAATATGTAAAGATGTTAGGAATTCATACCTAACATTCAAAGATAGTTATAGACATAGATGTGAGATAAAAATCTCATCTTTAAACCCAAAAACAATGAATGAGAAGCTTAATCACAAAGGAGAGATCAACCACTCTTCACTTCAACCCAAGAAGCTTGAATCTAAGCTCAAAAGAAGAACATTTCCTAAGTTAGGTTTAGGAAATTTCTGAAATTAAAGAGAGAATGAGTTAGAGAAGATGAAAATGATGCTTACTAAAGCTTCTCCTAGAGTTTGGAGCTAGAACTTGAGTTTGCAAATGAATCTAGGGCTTAGGAATTTCTAATTCCTTTTTTCTTCCCCCATTTTTCTAAAGCTTAAAGTGTTAGGAAATGAAATGAGTGAATGGAGAGGAGAGGGGGCTGAGCTAGGGTCTTATGTTAGGTTATTGGGCTAGAACCCAAAGCCCTAAGTGAATAATAGCAAAATTCACTCAACTCCAAACATATCGATTTTATACTCAAAAAAGTTGTAAACGCCATTTTGGACTCAATGGAGGTAATCTCGAGTTTCAATTCAACTGTTTACAAAAAGTAGCTTTTCGGACTTCAATCCGATTAACGATTCTATATTTAAATATTCAATCGTAAAATATGTGGGTTGTTACAATGTTACATGATGAGAGAGATACATAGGATTTATTTTTCAAATTGAGTAATTTAGTGCATAAATATAAAATAATGTTGAATCTTCCACCTTATTTACAGAAAAGATTTGAATACTGAGTTCACGCTCCTCAAGAACTGTGAGATCTGTCCTCAATTTTGCTTGTTGTTAGCTATGATATTTTCATGTTTAGCTTTTGAGAAATATTCCTACATTTCGTACTTAATCTTACACAACACCAAATTAGTCACTTAACAATATTGCCATATATTTTCAAATATTATGAAATTGCTATTGTACTCAAATATTTATCGATAGCCTTTGTTTGACTTGGTATCTGTTAAGAAATTTATTTTCTACGAGCAAAGTAAATAAATTAACGGAAAACAAATGCCTTTTTATATGCCACCAGTTACATTTTTTAATGTTGCCTTTTGTACAACTTATATATAAGGAACTACTCCAAAAGCTTTGGGACAAGGAGGAGAAAGAAGGCGAAAAAACGACAATGATTAGGAGACTATTTCTCTTATCCTCTTCACTAATCCAAGGTATGCATGATTTTGTATTTGAATGCTTGTGATAAATAATGTGATCTTATTAATTATTTTGGACCAAATTCAAAATCAAACATGTATATTGTTTGTTTTTCTATTCTCTCTTTCTTTCTTTTTTTACTTATAGGAGATATCTCCTTCCTCCACATGGGAGGACTGCAAGACATTGCATGTAGATTGCCAACAATATAGGTTTTCTATCTGACTGTGTAAATTACGTATCATTTTTCGATGCTTTAATCCCGCCTTTCATAATTTTTCTTTTTTTAATCTTTTTTTAGTTCGTCGATTGAAGAAAGTTTTAGAAGGAGATTTTATAAAAGTAGGTTGAACATTTGAAAGAGGTAGCCACTGAAAAGGAACTGAAATGGGAGGAAGACAAGGTATTATATCTGTTTCATTAAACTTTTAGCTTTTATTTGATTTGACATAGCCTCCAATGAACTATCTTATCAGTTCATTTTTCTGTTATTGAATGAAATGCCATAATTTTTGTCTTTTATTATTATTACCGTAATTTTGTTATTTTGTCATATTTAAGTTTTATAAACATCCCGACAAGAAATCATAAACGACTAAAAATTCAGGAAATTTGGTGCTGCTGTTGTTTGATTTTGTCCATATTAAAAACCAAATTATCAGTGGCAACCCCCATATTTGACATCATACTCTTTATTAGTATATGAGAAGGCTTTCTTAAATTTTAAATATATGCATTGGGCGACATACTGTTTATTAATATAAAACGGGCTTATATCCGTTGGTTTTTAACAATTTCATAATTTCATGTGCAAGCAAAGAAAGAGAACGAAAAAGAGGGTGCAAAAGAAAATGATAGGTAAGATAGGGAGAAAGGAAAAGAGAGAAAAGAACGGGAGAGCACAAAAGGAGAATCAACTTTTGAATCATCACAAAATGATACGTACATACTAGTCAATCTAGTTGGTGTTGGGTTTGTAATTTGGTCGGATTATCGCTTGCGTTATGTATACTCTTCTTGACCTGTTATTTGTAAGCTTCTTGACATAATTTGTAGGTTGTGACACTTTTAGGTTATTTGATATTTTGATGTTTTGTATGGTGAATGGTTATATGTTGAATTGTGATATTTTGTTGTTTGTTGTATATGGTGTGTGATAAAGCAGCTATGTATGACATTTGTGGAATCTAATATTATATTTGTATATGTTATTAAAATTGATTATATAAATTTATATGAAATTGAGCTGAAACTTTTATGTGAAATTTGAATGCTGGAAATTCCTAACGCGTATAAGCGTTAGTACTTTTGGTAAGAATCTAGCAATTAGTAACAGTTATTACCGTTACAATTCTCTAATTAGTCACGGTAATAACCGTTACAATTTTTTAATTAGTTACCGTAATAACCGTTACAATTATTTCAAATAGCAACTGTTATAACCGTTGGGAAATAACAAATTTCTAACGGTTATAACCATTAGGAATATGAATTTTTCTAACGGTTATAACCGTTAGGAAATCTGTTATAGAAAATACCACGCACCTATTAGTAACAGTTACGACCGTTACCGATTTTATTTACAACACTTATAAGCATTGGGAAATTGCAATTCTGGTGTTGTGTTCAATAATCATTTCATCGTTATCTACCTTCCTCCCTGAACGACGGGCATCACATGCATCGCCATGTATTCGGATCCGCAAGCGGCCATTACGGCCACTGCCCAAACGATCATGGCAATCATAACAACGCCTAGGTCTACATGGCTCCGGGGAGTCCATTCTTTCAATTCTCCTTCGATGCTTGGAATTTCTTCCAGTTCTTCTGTTGCTTGGACTCATAGCTCAACCAACAGCTTCACCAGTGCCTCCAACATCAACACCATCGTGATTCGACTTCCTTGATAGATCATGCTTGATCCACGATGAATCGGTACCGATCCATCATGGTTGTTGTTTTTCAGCTCTGTCTCCTTTATCTCTTTTCTTTTGTTCTATTCATCACTTGTTGGTTTCTTTCTTGGTCTGTGTCAATCAATAGAACTTTCTTCATCCAAGCTTGGTGGATAACTTCCTCTACCTCCATAATCCTTAGAGTGAGAACCAACTCCTTGTAAAGGTTGCTTCATGGATGCAATTTTCTTTTTCGATTTTGCTATAATAGCTTGTTGCGTTGCTTCTGTCTTTCGATCCATCGCAACCATTATTGCATCAAATTCTTGCTTTATTACTAAATCCTGTGGAGATTTAGTGGTTTTTTCACTCACTCTATCATGTGCTCCAATGGATTCCTCTTAAGTAACCATCTTACCCTTCTTCGATCCCATCTTCTATCGGATCCTTTGGAGATTTTTTCACATCCTCGTAGCAAATCAAAATCCAGTCCGATCTTTAAATTCTCGGTGAAAGCATGTCTTTATTTTGGCCTAATACTCAAAATAGATAGAAAAGCAGTAAATAAATGAAAATAGAAAGAATTCAAGAGAAAGTAAAAAGAGAAGACACGATTTTTTATAGTGGTTCGACAAGTCGGTGCCTACGTCCACTTTGATGTTATTATCGGTTCCACTTTTACAATATTTTTGAAATTCAATCTTAAAGTACAAAAATGGCAGCATTTCCCATAGTAAAAGTTCAAAAGTCCTAAAATCGACTTCTAATTCGAGATGATGCTTATTTATAGCTGAATTTGGTTGTTTCGAGCCTCCACATTCGTTACATCTCGTTTAGAAATAACCAGTCAATCAGATGCGTTATATTGAGAAAGTGATCAGGTCAAATTTGGACCAAATCTCGAGGTTTGATGGATAATTAGTGATCCATTTATATATCGGCATCAATACATGGCTTGGTCTACAAACTCGTACTTTGCTTCAAAATCCCTTAGCCTTTAATACTTTAGAGTTCCAGGGATAAAATAATTTGTTTGATGGATGTGTACCGATCCATTACCCTTGTACGAAATCTTGTATTTTTCTTCAAACATACTAGAGATCCATAGTACTTTACATGTTATGAGCAATTTAGTCGTTTTAATGGATCAGTACGATCCATTCATGGATCGGTACTGATCCATTGACTTAGTCAAATTTTCTTTTTTTCTTCCTTCACTCTTTGTCAACTATGGTCTTTAGGTACATAGTCCATTCTTTCATCATTTCGTAATGCAATTTCATCGAAATATCGTTTGGTTAAAATGTTAGATAACATTACATTTTTAGGGTATTTCCTATTATTTATCATTTTTGTTATATTACAAGGTTGGATTAATCTTTTATTGTTTTTCATTTTTTAAATTTGAAACAAAAGGTTATCAATTCATTTATTAATAAATCATTAACAAAGATACAGCGTTTAATGTCTATATATACCGCCGTGGAGAATTTGTAATCATTGTTTCTTTCTGGGTCTGAATCTAAGTCTAAGCGTGTAAACTAGCGCTACAGTGCCCGATATCAAATAGACCGAAATATAGGAAATCAAATATTGTCGATTCAAGACGCTAGCAATCCGAAACCAACAGTCAGGATCAGATAGGATAAGACATATCATATATACCTCCTAAATTGAATATCAGAATGTGCGGTATGCATGAACTGGGAGAAACACCTCCATACAGGGTTGCATGTGAAACACATTCCAAAGCCTGCCATTCTTCTTTAGATCACCACCATTATTAATTGTCCATCCACCGCATTTACTTTCCTACTGCATTGGCCAGCTAAGGTTTCATCAACTAAAATCTATATGTCCCATACGTAAATAAAATGGTCATGAATGAAAACAAGAATAAAAGAACATATAGATAAGCTCTTCTAAGCATAATAGCCATCAATCACCTCGGTAAAATATTCATTTGTATAGCCAGGGGTTCTACGTCAGAGTTTTCAAGACATGTGGATATAGCCAAAGTCAAGAATTTCTCTAAACTTACGTGCGTTAAATGATAATGAAGGATAATATTCTTAATAAGTTTCGACCGAGATGATAAGGACGAGAGCGACCCGACATCACTGAATCAACGTGCCATCAATATACAAACTTAAAAACACGTGTTCTCAAACCATCCACTGCCAAAAACCACCATAAATACGTACGGTTTCTTCTCTGTTTCACTTCTGCACAGTTAAATACCGTACTCGTACATATCACAAAATCAAACAGAAATAAAAAATGACGGCAACTGTGGATGCAAGCACCGTAAGAGAACCATTGCCAATATTATCAAGAGTTGAGAGATTAGATTTGATGATGAGATATTTGGAGGAGATCAAAGGCAGCAACAAGCTGGCCACCATCATGTTGAGGAATTCGTCGTGTGCATCGAATACATCCAGCGGCACAGTCAGTACAAATAATAATTACAGCGATGGAGGGAATTCGTCGGTGAATTCTTCACCGAAGGTGATGAGTAATATGGAGAAGAGGTGCAAAACTATTGAAGATGTGGTTGTTGAGACTCAAGTTAAAGGAAGTATTATCGACAGGGTGGATCAATTGGAGTATAGATTGCTCAAAGTAAGTTTTTAATATTTTGATATAGTTACACTTAATTCAATAATAATAAAAACGACTTATTTTAGCTATAACCTCGATTTTAAACTGTACATCTCTACCTCTCCCCCTTTATATATTGCCCAACCACAAAACCATTATAATTTTAGCTAGATTGTATCGTCAACTTATCCTAGTCCATTACCTTGGTTTGGCTAATTTTGGCATACACATACTGGAAAGTGTGGTTGTTCTTTTGTAAACAAATAAAGAAATTAAAAATGATTTTAAACGACAATCTTGGGTTGGACTTTAGAGGATGCTTTAGGGTTTGAGGGCTTTTTCTTCCTGAAAATAATGCTTTCAGTTATCCATCAGAACATGAATTTTTAGAGTTTTTAGAAGCGCATAAATTTTGAGAAGGATAATTTGAAAAGTTTTTACGCTGAATTAATGTTTGAGAGTTTCCAGAAGGGTGAGAAAATTATTCCAAAACGTTGTACAATGTTTTCTAAGTAATAAAGTTACATTTATCCCTTTATATTAACATCATATAAAATTTAAGAAGTCTTCAGACTATTTTAGAAAAAAACTATTGGTTTCATATATTTCAAAATAGAAATAATAATAAATAGGTACCTCCTAAGAAAAAAAAAATAGCTTAAAAAAGTTACATCATGATTAACAACGTTTAAAAACATGTTGATTTTCAATAAATAGAAACATATTTCAACGGAAGGTTTCAAAATAAAAACACAAAATTTGCCTTAGGGTAACACGTAAGGTTGCGAATTCCATCTCCTAAACAATCGTTATGCAATGCATCTGTTTAACATGCAAAGCAGTGGGTGAAGTTGGGAAAAATTTTTTGAACTAAGAACAATGCCTGAGAAAAAACATTAAGGAAATGATATATACATATATAAGAACTAACTCGTCTTTGTCCGGCTAAAATTTTTCACATGCGTCCTCGATCCAAAGAAAACTGAACTGTTTCCTTCATTACCGTATTAGTTAGGGAAATTAAACATACAATAGATAAACACAAACATGTATTTGTATTCTAATGGTCAGGTCAACCTTATTTCAGCTGGAAGAAGAAATAGAGAATGAAAAGAAAAGAGAGGGAGAAGGAATGAGCCCCCGGAGCACGGACAGCAAAAAGCACAGAAAGGGACTGAAGACTCTTGTCAAATCTTGCATGAGAGGACATGTCAAGATCAAGGATTAAACGATTGATATGTAGCCGTAGGAACTCGAATGCAATAAGCTAGAATTAGGAGCTTCCCTTTCCTGCATTTTCTTTTTAGTTTATGTTGTTTATATACGTAGGCCAATTTGAGATCACGCAAGGAGCGGACACACGTTTTTTTATGTTCCTTTGCGTGTTTTGTTTTGTAATCGTATGTATTTATATTCATGTGCTTAGGCGCATCTGTGTTTTGTAAACAGTGCAGTGTTTGAACCAAGTTGAATATGTGAGTTTAGTTGCAGGTTCCTCTCCGCAGCAATTTTATTCCTATTTAAGTGCGTATGCAACAGTATTTCACCAACGGGCTACAGCAATGTAGCCGACTTATGTGAATGGGCCTTTGGTTATCAACTGTGTCAGTTTGGAGTTTTTTGATTTCTCAATTGATCTGGATCAAACTTTGGATATTCTGCGGCTGATATGCTCTTAGAACTATGTTAGGATTCCATATCATTTCATCTTTGACTGCAGGTGTATTTGAGCGATTGTATTACCTGAGACAAATAATACAGATATTTGAAAGGCGTTCCAATTTGAAATTTTTATGGTACTATCGTCCAAGCTATCGTATCGATTAAGATGAATGGAAAAGGAAAGAGTACAAATTGCCATTTTTGAGTATACTGAGTTACCACTTACCAGCCATCAATCGCATAGCGTCCAATATCTAATATCTAAAATCAAAACAGTGCCCGAACATCTGCTCGGCACTGGACAGGTTCGGTTGTGGCGGACCTAGTCCCCTAAGCCACAAACCCCATGTCTGAGCCAAGAGAGAGCCACTGAATGATGAGAGAGACAGAGCCACCTCCTCTAGCCGCCACAAGCACCGCACTCCGTCGAGATGAATTATTTACTGTTTGTGTGTATTTATATATATACACGTGGGCTTACGTATGTAGAATTATAGATCCCTTACCGTGTGTGTGTCTATATCTAACATTTAATAAAAGACAATTTCTAGACGACGTTTAATAAAAACCTGAATATGTTATCTTATTAACTTGTTTTCACTAATCATCATACGTAATACATGTTAGATTGTTTTCTCTACACCAAAGCATTTCTCTGATATATTTTCGGTAAATCAAATAAATGCATAGAAAAATACGTATGACCAATGTGGTCGATGTAAATATAAGTTAAACTTAAGGTTGGATAATGAATTTAAGCGTTATTATATATTATTAACTTTTAGTAAAATGGAAAAATAAAATTATCGGCCATGTACGTAAATCTAAGTAGACTAATTATAATAGTCTAGGCACATGTAGTCTAGTCAAATGAGTAATTTCAAGATGAAACATATGTTATTCCTAATTGAATCATTAGCTAAATGATAATGAAAAGGAATTATATAGACTATTTAAGGTGTCTAAGACTTAATCGCGCTTCCAAAGAGCTGTGAATGAAGTTGTTCATTTGAGACTTTTGATATTTGAATTTCCTAAGACATGGTTGTAATTGCCATTGGTCCAACAACCCTGATTGGAAGTATATAGCAGACATCCATCCTCGACATCCATTTTGTGATTTTTATCTAATTGACTTGATCAAAAATGGTAGTAATAGATATGCTCCGTATTATCTATGTCAACCACTATTTGTTCGCAAGGATGCCAATAAGAAACTAATGCAGGAATGTCGTATCTCAAAGGATACACATCCTCCGAGTGATAGGTTAATCAGGGTTTATTCATCTAGTGATGAGGGTAATATGCCAATCTTATTTAGATCAAGTAATATGTCACCACCTGAGTCTTATTGTATGAGTTGTCTTAGTTATGACATGGAATGAGTGAAATTTGGAACCCTCCATTCCAGTTTCAAATTTGCAAGAGAATATACAATGGAGATGATATAGCGAGTGATTTTTCTGAAGACATTCGTTTCTATGATCGTTGTGCTGCATTATATGTTTCATCCTCAAAATCTTATCAAAGTCAAATGCTGGCGGCCGGTAGCAACTAATAGCCTACAACAAGGTATGGTAGGTTAAAATAAATGAATTATAACTTATTAGTGTGTTTATTTTAATTGGTGGGGATAAATGGATCAATAATAGTAAATGCTGCAAATCTTAACTACATACACGTACATATTGTTGAAACTACGATCACCCATAATAATGGTAATGTGATGTGAATATTTTATGAATTTACCTGTAGCATGTAATTTATAGTGCTCTTATAGGGTTAATAAATTTGCTTATCTCTATCATTGTTACATGTAGGAACATTTTCTTTGCATTTGAAGGTGTTATATTTGAAGGTTTAGAAGATTCTTCATCATATAATACAATGATAGTTTTTCGGATGATGGGTGTCGCTCCATTTTTGCAAATTTTACCAATGTTTCGATCATATTCATTGCAAGATTGATAGAATCTGCAAAAAAAGAGCGACGCCCATCATCGGAAAAACTACCATTGTATTAGATGGTGAAAAACAAAGACGGTCTAAAGCTACAGTGGTGGTGACTAGGTATGCGTAGTAGTGTTGTTATAACCAGTAATGGTGGATTGGGGAGTGCTAAGGGATGCTGTTAACACTAGAGTCATTGACCATCAGTAATTGTGGTTGTCACCACCAGTGGTAGTAGTATCACCACCAGCACTTCCCCATACACCATCACTAGTTAAAAAGCACTAATAAGCATGCCTAGCTGCCACCACTATGGCTTTAAACCGTCTTTGTTTTTAACCATATAATACAATGATAGTTTTTTTCGATAATGGACGTCACTCTTTTTTGTAGATTCGATCAATATTTCAATGGATATAATTGAAACATTGATAGAATTTACAAAAAGAAGCGATGCTCATCATCAGAATAACTATCATCGTATTATATGGTGAAGAACCATCTAATCCTCCTCGGTCATCGCCTTGGTTGAATGGCATGACAGCATGGTTGTATTAATAGTGGAGATGTCAAAGCTTGCATAGTAGTGCTGTTATATTTGGTGGTGGTTGGTTGGGACAATGCCGAAGCGGATGTTGTTAACACTAGGGTCATTGGCTATCAGTGATGATGGTTATCACTACAAGTGGTAATAGTACCGCCACCAACACCACCCCAACCACCACTATAAGTTATAAAAGTACTACCATGCAAGTCTTCAGGCGCCTCATTCTATCAATATTATCACACTAGCATGCCATGCAACCAATGCAGGTATTTGAGTCTCTTAGGAATAAGAGCTTGAGGAGTGAGTTTGAAAGCTTGAGGAGGGTCCACTGCCAATAGCTAAGTAGATGATGCTTCCACCAATTAAGTTTGTGGTATGTATACATGTATTCACATAAATTTTAAAATTTGTTTCAATAAATTATACAAGAGTTTGTTCAAGCTAAATTATAGACATTTTTAACTCACACAATCAACTAAACAAATATATAAGTTAAATTACTAAATAAATTAAACAAATGTACATATAATTTAGTTAAATTATAAATTTCGATTCAATAAATTAAACAAGAGCATGTATATATAAGTTAAATCACTTAAAATATTATATATATATAACTAGATTAAATTATAAATTTTGTTTCAGTCAATTATACAAGAGTTCATATAATTTTGATTCAATAAATTATAGTTTTTTAAGTCACGCAATAAATTGAATAAATATATAAGTTAAATCACTCAACAAATTAAACAAATGTGCATATAATTGAGTTAAATTATAAATTTTGTCTCAATAAATTAAACAAGAGTATTTCTGTATAGGTTAAATCACTTAAATATATATATAATTAAGTTAAATTATAAAAAAAAATTCAATAAATTATGCAAGATTTTATTCGAATTAAATTGCAGTGTTGTTGAGATTTTTGGTCTCACAACACCTAAAATGATCGGAAAGTAATTATAGTGTACCTCCGTGAATTAAAACCAACAAATTTAAGTAATATTAAATTTTCCTTTAAAAATAATTATGTTGTTAGGAGCTTGCACAATTATATAGTTGCACTTCAACTGCTTGTTAAAATTTCAAGTTTGAGTTTATATCCAACTCGAGTATAAAAAAGGAAACAAATTGAAAAGAATCTAACAATGATAACTAGGTAGATAAAAATGCAGGAAAAATTAAAGACCCAAAGAATTTTACGTGGGTCAGATGTTAACGATTCCTACGTCCAACGGGGAATTACCACTTTCTTCTTTTATATTCCTTGTATAAGCATTAATGGCAGAGAGTACAGAATATTTCGTTATTTACCTTAAAAATATCAAATCGGGAAAAAAATCCCTTTTTTGCTATAGTTCCTTTTCTATTTATAGTATAGAGATGCACGTGGATCTCCATTATTCTTCTTCTGCTATTTTAATTTCGATCTTTGGATTCTAACTTGTGTCATCCATCCATTTTGTTTGTTTGGTGTGTATGGATTGTTGAGGTGTTTTTGGTGGAAAGCCTCAATTTGAGTGGTTGAATTCTGGACATTGGCAGAAAGTTTGAAATTGAAGCGAGAAAATCTGAAATTAAGGCGGGAAAGTAAAATTTGAATGGACCATGCACTTTTGATCTGAGGGGCGAATGACTTGTGTACTACCCTTATGTGTGAATAAAAGTGTAATGAGACGTTCCTCTTTTCTTCAGTTCAGCTGTGTCATTGCTGGCACTCTTACCACGAAGATGTTGAGCGTTATTCCTTTGTTTTTCTTTTGAGCGTCATTGATTCATATGGAGCAGAACTACACCGTTTTGTATGATACTATCCTGAGGGTGGTCAAAAATGAATTATCTTTCCTAGTCTGCAGTGTTTGTTTGACATTGTGCTAAGGGTAAATGGAGTTGAGTTGCTTCCCCAACCTATGGTGTTAGCTTAATATCTGTATAAATTTATTCTTAGCTGCTCTTGATGTTGATATGCGCAAGTTGCTTGATATGGACCGCTTGCGCCTTTGCTATTTTCTAGCAAGTAAAGAACTACGGTGGTGCGATGCTTGGTTTACCCTATGTGCAGCTCTTGGAATGCTTTTGAATCTTCGTGGTATTTCTTAAAGAGTCCTCGGTAAGCATATGGTAGATATGCACTTGAAAGTGTTAGTAATGCATAACTTTTTAAGAATAATAGTTGGATTTATTGGGTCATTTGGTATGTGGAATGTTCCCTTATGGCTTGCTCGGAGTAACTTAGGAATGTGTATTAATAAAGGGTTAAGCATAGTGCTTGTGCAGTCTACTGTGATCCTGTCTTAAACAAGCATCAGTGATTATCCAACAAAACTTATCCTTCCTGGGTTTAGAGTTTTCAGAAGGATATGATACATCTACTGTAGTTCAGTAGCTCTGGCGGAACTCCATCAAAATTGTAGTGCGGTTTGGCCATTTCAAATTCAGATAGAGATGGTGGCACATCCCCATAGCTGCATATGTTGATGTAAGATCGTGGTGCAGGCTCAAAGCTGTGTTGTCGTTCTGAGTATTAGGGTTGCAAATCGTTTTCTACACTTCAGGTTTTCAAGCTCAGCGTTATATTGTAAGGCTTGAATTGGGTGATCAACACACTCTTTTAGTCTTTGTCGTCATCTTAAGATTTTTGGACGCGGTATTCCCTGAATTTTACCTTATTCTTTGCTTCCTTTTCTTGTAGCCTAACTTTTATTGTGTCCTTTTGGTTTGGTGCTTGTGTCATCTCACCTTTTACAGGGTTCGGGATATACGGGTGTAACACTTGCCTTCCAAGTCTGCAGCGGTTGTAGATGGGTGTGGACTTGACTTCGTTTACATTTTCTCTCCACAACCCATCACTTTTGCCTATTCCCTTTTCAAGAAAGGGAAAAAGTCTTAGTAGCCGTTTCACATTTAATGCTCTTGCACAAATGTCCTTCCCCAATGCCTGACATTCTGTAAAGCTGTAACATTAATCTCTTCATTTACCAAGTAAATCTATCTTGATCTTAGTGCTTATTATTCTTTGCAATTTAATCGATCAATCGACGCTTCAATTTTTTTTCATCATTTCAATTGTGTGGCAAAAAATTTGTGTAAGGTATGTATATATTTTTCTCTTCTTCTTCTTGTTCTTTTACGTCCTATTGTTATTGCAAAAGAAAAGAGAAAGAAAGGAACGATAAAATATATTTCCGTCGGATCGATTTTTTTCCTAGTTCAGATTTTCTTTCAAATCGAAGTAAGGATCTTGTTCTTTTGTAGACCTCTTTATTTTAGCCGTTTTCCATAAATAACCTCACGATTTTGAAATTGTCTCTTTTTCTTCTTCCCCTTTGTTTTTGCCTTCTAAGATAACTCGTCTGAAAGACGTCAAGGGTATTTTAAATCAATTTGGGTTCGTAGTTACGATATTAGGCTTCCTGAACTTCACGAATGTATTCACACTACCCCAGACGGGTTTACCTCTCTCGCTCCTGAACATATATGATGTAGACTCTATCTTCCTCAAATCAAGTCCTCCGCGAGTGGATGACCACCATTGATCTTGTTCCTATCCAGCTCGCTCCCCTTTCATACTCTCTTTTGATTGTCAACTCTTTTCTTTGTGCGCTTCAGTTTTTGTTCGATATCAAAAAAATCCCAACAAGGGGCGATGCCGGTTTTTATTATGCCCAAGCTAAGAAAGCAATCCTGACATTTGTCCTCTGCAAGACTCATATATAGATCGATTTATATTTCTTCATTTCAAACTCTAACAATTTTCCTCCTTCCTTGCCCACATCCTACTCGGCCCATTATTTTTAATGATGCCACCAAGTTGTATTAGTCCCGTAGGATCCGTATTCTGGAATAAGGTGTAGTGGAGAGAAAAGTACAAATGTTTTTTACTAAACCAATGCTGAAAAAGCATGGGTTTCTACGTCCAAATCATAAGCTCTCTCGTTCTGTATTTATGTTTTCGCCTATTTCGGATGAGCCTAGGGGTATAATTTGCTAAAAGTAGATTAAAGGTTTACTATTTTATGTTTCTAACCTTTATGAAAACTTTTACCGATCTTGAAATTTTTTATGTACATGCAAGATGGATGAAGACCTAATAGATGCATTTCTCGAGGATAATTGTGACGCCCCACCTCTATGCTCATAATAACAAAGAGTATTAAAAGAAATACTGTCTATTATTACGAAGAATAAGGCTGGATAGGAGCGGCCATCCGTAGTTGGCCTTACGCTAATATTGGTTACCTCGATAGGAGTGGTATATACTTTTCGTTTTCATCTTATTTATTTACTCCCATCGACATACCCAATTATCAGTATAAAACAAACTACGATGGTTCATAATAGTTTAGGACATTAGATATAACAATAACATAGATAATATAAATGCGGAACACAGGTAAAACAAAAGTCTCATATATATATATATATATATATATAACTGATGTCAGTTACAATATAGTTGACACAATACATATGATACAACTACAACTGTCGACTCAAGAAGTTATATATACAAGTACATTATCGACTAATATACATAAAATCACTCACCTTTGTTTTCCCCCAGCACGAATCGAAGACCGACAGTTGCTTGTCGAAGCGGAGACGAACTCAAATCAAACGAGGTCGAAATTGAAACTCTAACAAGTGGCCACTCTCACTCTCGTTTGATTTAGCTTGCGATAGTGAAATAAATGGAGGAATAGGAACAACAAAGAAGCCGCCATTTTCGTTTCTTCGTTTATTTTAGGTTTTGAGTTTCGAAAAATAGGATAATGGGAGAAAAAGTGGAACGGTTATTGGATTGTATCACCGCATTCAAACAATAGAAAACGTGGGCTTTAATATTTTTTCTATGTCCACAAACCCTCAACACTTTTGAAAAGAATTTCAACCTGATCAAAACTCCAATAAGCAATTAGCTAGCAGATTAATCGTTTAATGACGATATTAAATTGAAGCAAAAATCTCGGGTTGTTACAGACTCCCCTCCTTATAGAAATTGCGTCCCCGCAATTTTCATAATTAAGGTCGTCAATAACAATTATTTTTCTAACATAAAGTGGTTAATGCTAGAAAAATAACGGTCAAGAACACAAATGCCAAAGAAATCTTTTAATTTCAATAAAAGAAATTTACAAATTCTCAGCAAAAATCTGTTTATCAAATAGATATTTAGAAAACAACAAAACTGAATAAATGTAGTTATCAGCAATATTCAATTATCAACTAGATAACTAAAATACAGAAAATCACAAAACAGCAATATCTAATTATCGATACGATAATTAGAAAACAACAAAAATCTAGTTATCAATAAGAAACTAGAAAATCTCATATCAATAAAATCAGCAAACATCTAATTATCCAAACGATAGTCAGAAAACAAATCAACAAATATTTAATTACGACAAACGGTAATCAAATTTCAAATAAACAAATATTCGATTATCAGAAACAATAATCAAATTTCAAATCATAAATATTCGATTATCAAAAACTATAATCAAATTTCAAATCAACAAATATTCGATTATCAAACGATAATCAAATTTCAAATCAACAAATATTCGATTATCAAAAACGATAATCAAATTTCAAATCATAAATATTCGATTATCAAAAACGAAAATCAAATTTCAAATCAACAAATATTCGATTATCAAAAACGATAATCAAATTTCAAATCATAAATATTCGATTATCAAAAACGATAATCAAATTTCAAATCATAAATATTCGATTATCAAAAACGATAATCAAATTTCAAATCACAAATATTCGATTATCAAAAACGATAATCAAATTTCAAATCAACAAATATTCGATTATCAAAAACGATAATCAAATTTCAAATCAACAAATATTCGATTATCAAAATGATAATCAAATTTCAAATCAACAAATATTCGATTATCAAAAACGATAATCAAATTTCAAATCAACAAATATTCGATTATCAAAAACGATAATCAAATTTCAAATCACAAATATTCGATTATCAAACGTGATAATCAAATTTCAAATCAGCAATTATTTAATTATCCAAAGCGATAATCAAATCTCAAATCAGCAAATATTTAATTATCCAAAGCGATAATTAAATCTCAAATCAACAAATATTTAATTATCCAAAGCGATAATTAAATCTCAAATCAACAAATATTCGATTATCCAAAGCGATAATCAAATTTCAAATCAAAAAATATTCGATTATCCAAAGCGATAATTAAATCTCAAATCAACAAATATTTAATTATCCAAAGCGATAATTAAATATCAAATCAACAAATATTTAATTATCAAAAGCGATAATTAAATCTCAAATCAGCAAATATTTAATTATCAAAAGCGATAATTAAATCTCAAATCAACAAATATTTAATTATCCAAAGCGATAATTAAATCTCAAATCAGCAATTATTCGATTATCGAAACGGATAATCAAAATCAACCATTATCTAATTATCACAAGCGATAATTAGAAACAACAAATATCCGATTATCAAAAACGATAATCAGAACTCATATCAATAAATATCTAATTATCACAAGCGATAATTAGAAGCAACAAATATCCGATTATCAAAAACGATAATCAGAACTCATATCAACAAATATCTAATTATCACAAGCGATAATTAGAAGCAACAAATATCCGATTATCAAAAATGATAATCAAAACTCATATCAACAAATATCCAATTACCTGCAGATAATTGGAAAAAACAAATATCTAGAAATCAATTAAGAAGACTAGAAAATCAACATAAAAGCTTGGATCGATCCCATCAGATGGCGAGTTTTTAATTCGCCGCACGTGCATCAACAAATGGCTGAAAACTACCAAGTACTCAACATAATTTTGGCGCCCAACAAATGACCCAAAGGTCCGCAAATTGACCCAAAGGTCTAGTACTGGTATTTGACCCGAAGGTCCATCAAAGTGGCTCGAAAGCACACGAAATCATCAAATATTTCAATTAACGAGTCCGGAATTAACCGAAATAGCAAACGCACATGTCCCATAACCACGAGTTTTACTAAATCGTTTAATTCTCTTCATCGTTTCCTTGAAAGTGCAAATTCATCAAAATCATCAAAACATCAAATATTTCAATTAACGAGTCCGGAATTAACCGAAATAGCAAACGCACATGTCCCATACCACGTGTTTTACTAAATCGTTTGATTTTCTTCATCATTTCCTTGAAAGTGCAAAATTGTGTATTTTGTAAAAATACACTTTACATTCTCAAACGGACAAATCCGGAATTAAGCGAATCAGTAAAAGAAAGGGGTCATAGTCCTCGATTTTGCTGAAACGTTTAAATCGCTTCCTCATTCTTTTGAAAGCGCAAACTGTAAAATTTCTGAAAACAATTTTATTTATTTTATAAAAATAACAATTCACATTCTCAACTGGACAAGTCCAGAGTTAAGCGAATCAGTAAAAGTAAGGGGTCATAATCCTTGATTTTTGCTGAAACGTTTAAATCGCTTTCTCATCCTTTTGAAAGCGCAAACTGTTAAAATTTTTATAAAACAATTTTCTTTTTAAAACGATTTTCAGTACACGTGATTAAAACAGCAAATCAGTAACAATTTCGATAAGGAAATTATACTACTCAAAATACCGTAAAAACGGGTCACAAATCAGCATTGCGGTATAACCGCTTGAAAATCCACTTTTAAAAATTTGACTGTTACTGAAGTCAAAGCGACAGTAATTTTCAAACGTCAAAATCTCATCAAAATAATTTACATCAAAAGGTAATACCAGTGAATTTTCATTCATCTAAATGCCACAAAACACCGTGCTTCAAAAATTTAGCATTGGTGTAAAATTCCCGTTATAAAAATAACGGCAACAAAATACGTTTCATAACCAAGCATCGGTTCAACGTAAAATTAATGCAGTAACGTGCAATTCATATTTGCACGCACACTACAATATAAACAAAGAAATTACTCTATTATCTTCAATGAAGATAATTTAAACCAGCAAAAATCTAATCAACATGTGATTAGCATAAAAGAAAATCAGCAAAAATCTCTACAAGAATCACATAACTGCAATCGTTTTGAATCCTCAAATCGGATTCGAAATTCTCAAAGAAACAAAATAAATACAGCTATGTAAACAACAAATGAAATTTATTTCAATATCATATTTCAATTTTTAAATCAAAAAGATTATCGGTTGTACTTAGCGAAGACAGTTTCACTGTTTTCGCTGCGCACTCTGATAAACAGTACACATTTTAATCAAAGCATCAAAACCCAATTTCACTTTGTATTTTTAAATAAAGATATTTAAAAATTTCATCATAATTTCAAAACTTTAGTTTTGACTCAAAGCAAAAATAAAATATCGACCAATAGTTGTAACATATGTTCCATCTAAGTTATGTTTTATATTATGTCAATAAACCCCAAGCTCTGATACCAACTGTGACGCCCCACCTCTATGCTCATAATAACAAAGAGTATTAAAAGAAATACTGTCTATTATTACGAAGAATAAGGCTGGATAGGAGCGGCCATCCGTAGTTGGCCTTACGCTAATATTGGTTACCTCGATAGGAGTGGTATATACTTTTCGTTTTCATCTTATTTATTTACTCCCATCGACATACCCAATTATCAGTATAAAACAAACTACGATGGTTCATAATAGTTTAGGACATTAGATATAACAACAACACAGATAATATAAATGCGGAACACAGGTAAAACAAAAGTCTCATATATATATATATATATATATATATATATATATATAACTGATGTCAGTTACAATATAGTTGACACAATACATATGATACAACTACAACTGTCGACTCAAGAAGTTATATATACAAGTACACATTATCGACTAATATACATGAATACATATCAACTTTAAACAGACACACTGACTACTACAACAAGACGAAGACCACTTCAACTGATATAAAAAGTCTTCATAGCTCAACAGCAACTCAAAGCAGGAAATCTACAACCTGAAATAACTCGGGTCCGACTCGAGTATTAAATTCAAAAGAAAATAATACACGGGTCAGTCTAATTCAAACTCAGTTATAAATGCACAGAAGAAATATTAATCAAATATCAAATAGACGACAGTTACAGAAATCTCGTATATCCGATCCTTCAATCAGAGAATCGGATAACAGTAAATACAACACTTAACAGTGTTAAACAACAATTCAGCAGATTCAATATATCACAAAGATAGATGAAATGATTATCAATAAGGATAATTTAGAAAACATCTGAATTGCCACAAACGGCAATTAACAACAGAATCATCAAATTAAACCAAATCAATTCAAACAATAGAAATACCAATTTAAATTGTCAAATCTGATTGGGCTGCAGTACACGCTCGCGTGCACTGCCTTGCCACATTAAAATTTTAAAACTGTGTGGATGCAATACACGCACGCGTGTACTGCCTCAACACAATAATATATAAAATCATCACAACACCAAATGTAAATTAGCAAAAGGTCAAATCCGAGCGCTTAGGCTGGATTCAACTCAATGTACAAATCAATGTACAAGCTATAATTCAACACTGTCCAGATCAAATACTATCAATATGGTCGAACAAAGACTCCACGCCTTCAAGCAACTTGCAAATGAAACCAGCAATGAATGCAAACAAAATTGGTACAATATGAATCAAACTCATATATGCTGCAATAATACCAAGGAAACATGAACAGTGCATAACAAGTATGCAACCACAAAACTGGGTCAGACCAAAATAATGCAAGCATGAAGTGAATGCAACTACATGTAACCAACCCAGGGCCAAGCAACTGATATATGCAAACAAATGAAATGCGACATAAATTAAAAGCTATGCAGTGATCAAACAGACTGCACGATGTATGCAAACCTAAGGCATGTAACCACAGTGCAACAGGTCAAGGTTGTATACCAAACTGAAACAAGCACATATCTACATATATGTATATGCAAAAGTCATGTGCAACTGGATATCCACATGGTTCAAAACTTTATACAAAATGCAACAAGGAACCAGAACTAAATGTCATGCAATGGGATTATCAAAATATGCTATAGTGATGATACAAGCACTTACAAAATCAAGTTAGTCAATATGATCAAGGCAGATAACAACATGATTCAAAAGAATCTATAGTGGAATGCAGACAACAAAATCAATAAATGACAGACTTCAAAACCCCGACCAGTGTACATGAACGCAACTACAGTGACATGACTAAAGCAAAATCAGAAAGGAGTATTAGTCTACACAACATCAAGTTCAATCCCAAAACAACTCAACAGCAGTATGCAATGTCGAGAAACAACATCAGTCCAAATAACAAACAGGTGAATCAACTAGCCAACGCAACGAGACTCAACAAAGGCTACAGACAAGTAGCAGTGTGTAGGATGAAGCACTGCAATAGTTTGAAACAACTTGAAGACTCAATCAAGCATACAGAAAGGTAAAGTCTCATGTCAATGCCAGGTAAAGCAATGCTACAAGATGAACCAGACAGTGATGCAAACAGTGAACTACAATATCGCAATGATAACAAAATCAAAGCCTCCAGTAAATCAAGTTATTCAATGCCGAGAAACAATGTGACAAAGATCAGGAGACAAGTTCGAATTCAATGCAGATGTTAAACAAGTTGACGAACAACAATGCAGATGTAAAATATTCCAGTGCGTATCAAGATGTCACAATATCAGGAAATCGAGAAATAGGAAAGTGATGAGTTCATATAAACGCAAACCCCGGAAATTCATCCTCGGCAAAACCAATTCAAACCAAAGACAACAAGAACAAAATAAATTTCCAGACGAACGAAGATCGACTACAAAATCCAAACGAACAAAGAAATCACAAGTTCAAAAACAATAAACTTTGAATTAGATGTGAGTGTTATAAAATCACTCACCTTTGTTTTCCCCCAGCAAGAATCGAAGACCGACAGTTGCTTGTCGAAGCGAAGACGAACTCAAATCAAACGAGGTCGAAATCGAAACTCTAACAAGTGGCCACTCTCACTCTCGTTTGATTTAGCTTGCAATAGTGAAATAAATGGAGGAATAGGAACAACAAAGAAGCCGCCATTTTCGTTTCTTCGTTTATTTTAGGTTTTGAGTTTCGAAAAATAGGATAATGGGAGAAAAAGTGGAACGGTTATTGGATTGTATCACCGCATTCAAACAATAGAAAACGTGGGCTTTAATATTTTTTCTAAGTCCACAAACCCTCAACACTTTTAAAAAGAATTTCAACCTGATCAAAACTCCAATAAGCAATTAGCTAGCAGATTAATCGTTTAATGACGATATTAAATTGATGCAAAAATCTCGGGTTGTTACAGACTCCCCTCCTTATAGAAATTGCGTCCCCGCAATTTTCATAATTAAGGTCGTCAATAACAATTATTTTTCTAACATAAACTGGTTAATGCTGGAAAAATAATGGTGAAGAACACAAATGCCAAAGAAATCTTTTAATTTCAATAAAAGAAATTTACAAATTCTCAGCAAAAATCTGTTTATCAAATAGATATTCAGAAAACAACAAAACTGAATAAATGTAGTTATCAGCAATATTCAATTATCAACTAGATAATTAAAATACAGAAAATCACAAAACAGCAATATCTAATTATCGACACGATAATTAGAAAACAACAAAATCTAGTTATCAATAAGAAACTAGAAAATCTCATATCAATAAAATCAGCAAACATCTAATTATCAAAACGATAGTCAGAAAACAAATCAACAAATATTTAATTACCACAAACGGTAATCAAATTTCAAATCAACAAATATTCGATTATCAAAACGATAATCAAATTTCAAATCAACAAATATTCGATTATCAAAAACGATAATCAAATTTCAAATCATAAATATTCGATTATCAAAAACGATAATCAAATTTCAAATCAACAAATATTCGATAATCAAAATGATAATCAAATTTCAAATCAACAAATATTCGATTATCAAAAACGATAATCAAATTTCAAATCATATATATTCGATTATCAAAAACGATAATCAAATTTCAAATCACAAATATTCGATTATCAAAAACGATAATCAAATTTCAAATCAACAAATATTCGATTATCAAAACGATAATCAAATTTCAAATCAACAAATATTCGATTATCCAAAACGATAATCAAATTTCAAATCATAAATATTCGATTATCAAAAACAATAATCAAATTTCAAATCAACAAATATTCGATTATCAAAACGATAATCAAATTTCAAATCAACAAATATTCGATTATCAAAAACGATAATCAAATTTCAAATCATAAATATTTGATTATCAAAAACGATAATCAAATTTCAAATCACAAATATTCAATTATCAAAAACGATAATCAAATTTCAAATCAACAATTATTTAATTATCAAACGCGATAGTTAAATCTCAAATCAACAAATATTTAATTATCCAAAGCGATAATTAAATCTTAAATCAGCAAATATTTAATTATCCAAAGCGATAATTAAATCTAAAATCAACAAATATTTAATTATCCAAAGCGATAATTAAATCTCAAATCAAAAAATATTTTATTATCCAAAGCGATAATTAAATCTCAAATCAACAAATATTTAATTATCCAAAGCGATAATCAAATTTCAGATCAACAAATATTCGATTATCAAAAACGATAATTAAATCTCAAATCAACAAATATTTAATTATCCAAAGCGATAATTAAATCTCAAATCAACAAATATTTAATTATCAAAAGCGATAATTAAATATCAAATCAGCAAATATTTAATTATCAAAAGCGATAATTAAATCTCAAATCAACAAATATTTAATTATCCAAAGCGATAATTAAATCTCAAATCAGCAATTATTCGATTATCGAAACGGATAATCAAAATCAACCATTATCTAATTATCACAAGCGATAATTAGAAACAACAAATATCCGATTATCAAAAACGATAATCAGAACTCATATCAACAAATATCTAATTATCACAAGCGATAATTAGAAGCAACAAATATCCGATTATCAAAAACGATAATCAGAACTCATATCAACAAATATCTAATTATCACAAGCGATAATTAGAAGCAACAAATATCCGATTATCAAAAACGATAATCAGAACTCAGATCAACAAATATCCAATTACATGCAGATAATTGGAAACAACAAATACCTAGAAATCAATTAAGAAGACTAGAAAATCAACATAAAAGCTTGGATCGATCCCATCAGATGGCGAGTTTTTTATTCTCCGCACGTGCATCAACAAATGGCCGAAGCCCACCAAGTACTCAACATAATTTTGGCGCCCAACAAATGACCCGAAGGTCCGCAGAGTGACCCGAAGGTCTAGTACTGGTATTTGACCCGAAGGTCCATCAGAGTGGCTCGAATGCACAACAAATTATCAAATATTTCAATTAACGAGTTCGGAATTAACCGAAATAGCAAACGCACATGTCCCATAACCATGAGTTTTACTAAATCGTTTAATTCTCTTCATCGTTTCCTTGAAAGTGCAAATTCATCAAAATCATCAAAACATCAAATATTTCAATTAACGAGTCCGGAATTAACCGAAATAGCAAACGCACATGTCCCATACCACGTGTTTTACTAAATCGTTTGATTCTCTTCATCGTTTCCTTGAAAATGCAAAATTGTGTATTTTGTAAAAATACACTTTACATTCTCAAACGGACAAATCCGGAATTAAGCGAATTAGTAAAAGAAAGGGGTCATAGTCCTCGATTTTGCTGAAACGTAAATCGCTTCCTCATTCTTTTGAAAGCGCAAACTGTAAAATTTCTGAAAATAATTTTATTTATTTTATAAAAATAACAATTCACATTCTCAACTGGACAAGTCCAGAGTTAAGCGAATCAGTAAAAGAAAGGGGTCATAATCCTCGATTTTGCTGAAACGTTTAAATCGCTTTCTCATCCTTTTGAAAGCGCAAACTGTTAAAAAATTTATAAAATAATTTTCTTTTTAAAACGATTTTCAGTACACGTGATTAAAACAGCAAATCAGTAACAATTTCGATAAGGAAATTATACTTCTCAAAATACCCTAAAAACGGGTCACAAATCAGCATTGCGGTATAACCGCTTGAAAATCCACTTTTAAAAATTTGACTGTTACTGAAGTCAAAGCGACAGTAATTTTCAAACGTCAAAATCTCATCAAAATAATTTACATCAAAATGTAATACCAGTGAATTTTCATTCATCTAAATGCCACAAAACACCGTGCTTCAAAAATTTAGCATTGGTGTAAAAATCCCGTTATAAAAATAACGACAACAAAATACGTTTCATAACCAAGCATCGGTTCAACGTAAAATTAATGCAGTAACGTGCAATTCATATTTGCACGCACACTACAATATAAACAAAGAAATTACTCTATTATCTTCAATGAAGATAATTTAAACCAGCAAAAATCTAATCAGCATGTGATTAGCATAAAAGAAAATCAGCAAAAATCTCTACAAGAATCACATAACTGCAATCGTTTCGAATCCTCAAATCGGATTCGAAATTCTCAAAGAAACAAAATAAATACAGCTATGTAAACAACAAATGAAATTTATTTCAATTTCATATTTCGATTTTTAAATCAAAAAGATTATCGGTTGTACTGAGCGAAGACAGTTTCACTGTTTTCGCTGCGCACTCTGATAAATAGTACACAATTTAATCAAAGCATCAAAACACAATTTCACTTTGTATTTTTAAATAAAAATATTTAAAAATTTCATCATAATTTCAAAACTTTAGTTTTGACTCAAAGCACAAATAAAATATCGACCAATAGTTGTTACATATGTTCCATCTAAGTTATGTTTTATATTATGTCCATAAACCCCAAGCTCTGATACCAACTGTGACGTCCCACCTCTATGCTCATAATAACAAAGAGTATTAAACGAAATACTGTCTATTATTACGAAGAATAAGGCTGGATAGGAGCGGCCATCCGTAGTTGGCCTTACGCTAATATTGGTTACCTCGATAGGAGTGGTATATACTTTTCGTTTTCATCTTATTTATTTACTCCCATCGACATACCCAATTATTAGTATTAAACAAACTACGATGGTTCATAATAGTTTAGGACATTAGATATAACAATAACACAGATAATATAAATGCGGAACACAGGTAAAACAAAAGTCTCATATATATATATATAACTGATGTCAGTTACAATATAGTTGACACAATACATATGATATAATTACAACTGTCGACTCAAGAAGTTATATATAAGTACATTATCGACTAATATACATGAATACATATCAACTTAAAACAGACACACTGACTACTACAACAAGACGAAGACCACTTCAAATGATATAAAAAGTCTTCATAGCTCAACAGCAACTCAAAGCAGGAAATCTACAACCTGAAATAACTCGGGTCTGACCCGAGTATTAAATTCAAAAGAAAATAATACACGGGTCAGTCTAATTCAAACTCAGTTATAAATGCACAGAAGCAATATTAATCAAATATCAAATAGACGACAGTTACAGAAATCTCGTATATCCGATCCTTCAATAAGAGAATCGGATAACAGTAAATACAACACTTAACAGTGTTAAACAACAAATCAGCAGATTCAAAATATCAACTAAGATAGATGAAATGATTATCAATAAGGATAATTTAGAAAACATCTGAATTGCCACAAACGACAATTAACAACAGAATCATCAAATTAAACCAAATCAATTCAAACAATAGAAATACCAATTTAAATTGTCAAATCTGATTGGGCTGCAGTACACGCTCGCGTGCACTGCCTCGCCACATTAAAATGTTAAAACTGTGTGGCTGCAGTACACGCATGCGTGTACTTCCTCAACACAATAATATATAAAATCATCACAACACCAAATGTAAATTAGCAAAAGGTCAAATCCGAGCGCTTAGGCTGGATTCAACTCAATGTACAAATCAATGTACAAGCTATAATTCAACACTGTCCAGATCAAATACTATCAATATGGTCGAACAAAGACTCCACGCCTTCAAGCAACTTGCAAATGAAACCAGCAATGAATGCAAACAAAACTGGTACAATATGAATCAAACTCATATATGCTACAATAATACCAAGGAAACATGAACAGTGCATAACAAGTATGCAACCACAAAACTGGGTCAGACCAAAATAATGCAAGCATGAAGTGAATGCAACTACAGGTAAACAACCCAGGGCCAAGCAACTGATATATGCAAACAAATGAAATGCGACATAAATTAAAAGCTATGCAGTGATCAAACAGACTGCACGATGTATGCAAACCTAAGGCATGTAACTACAATGCAACAGGTCAAGGTTGTATACCAAACTGAAACAAGCACATATCTACATATATGTATATGCAAAAGTCATGTGCAACTGGATATCCACTTGGTTCAAAACTGTATACAAAATGCAACAAGGAACCATAACTAAATGTCATGCAATGGGATTATCAAAATATGCTATAGTGATGATACAAGCACTTACAAAATCAAGTTAGTCAATATGATCAAGGCAGATAACAACATGATTCAAAAGAATCTATAGTGGAATGTAGACAACAAAATCAATAAATGAAAGACTTCAAAACCCCGACCAGTGTACATGAACGCAACTACAGTGACATGACTAAAGCAAAATCAGAAAGGAGTATCAGTCTACACAACATCAAGTTCAATCCCAAAACAACTCAACAGCAGTATGCAATGTCGAGAAACAACATCAGTCCAAATAACAAACAGGTGAATCAACTAGCCAACGCAACGAGACTCAACAAAGGCTACAGACAAGTAGTAGTGTGCAGGATGAAGCACTGCAATAGTTTGAAACAACTTGAAGACTCAATCAAGCATACAGAAAGGTAAAGTCTCATGTCAATGCCAGGTAAAGCAATGCTACAAGATGAACCAGACAGTGATGCAAACAGTGAACTACAATATCGCAATGATAACAAAATCAAAGCCTCCAGTAAATCAAGTTATTCAATGCCGAGAAACAATGTGACAAAGATCAGGAGACAAGTTCGAATTCAATGCAGATGTTAAACAAGTTGAAGAACAACAATGCAGATGTAAAATATTCCAGTGCGTATCAAGATGTCACAATATCAGGAAATCGAGAAATAGGAAAGTGACGAGTTCATATAAACGCAAACCCCAGAAATTCATCCTCGGCAAAACCAATTCAAACCAAAGACAACAAGAACAAAATAAATTTCCAAACGAACGAAGATCGACTACAAAATCCAAACGAACCAAGAAATCACAAGTTCAAAAACAATAAACTTTGAATTAGATGTGAGTGTTATAAAATCACTCACCTTTGTTTTCCCCCAGCATGAATCAAAGACCGACAGTTGCTTGTCGAAGCGGAGACGAACTCAAATCAAAAGAGGTCGAAATCGAAACTCTAACAAGTGGCCACTCTCACTCTCGTTTGATTTAGCTTGCGATAGTGAGATAAATGGAGGAATAGGAACAACAAAGAAGCCGCCATTTTCGTTTCTTCATTTATTTTAGGTTTTGAGTTTTGAAAAATAGGATAATGGGAGAAAAAGTGGAGCGGTTATTGGATTGTATCACCGCATTCAAACAATAGAAAACATGGGCTTTAATATTTTTTCTAAGTCCACAAACCCTCGACACTTTTGAAAAGAATTTCAACCTGATCAAAACTCCAATAAGCAATTAGCTAGCAGATTAATCGTTTAATGACGATATTAAATTGATGCAAAAATCTCGGGTTGTTACAATAATGAACCGGTGAAGAAGAATACTTGAAAGAGGGGGCATGGTGATGATAATTTTTTTGGCCAAACTTCCAAGAGGCTAGCCATATCCACCCCTCTTCCTCCTCCAACGGTTCTTCTCATTTCTATTTCACGGCTCTCCTTGTTCCTCTTTTGCAATCCTTTCCGGACCATCGCACTCCATACTTTCCCCTATCCGAGGGTTCCATAACTGACCTTGTTAAGAGGGTAGAAAGGGATGCACTAGATAATCTATCTAGTATCGCTTCGTCTCCCTATTCTCTTCTTTCCCTTCCATTAACTAGGCTCTCCTCTTTTGAGTTCATGACCGAGATAAAAAGGTCTTAGTCCTACGTAAGTATTTTTGTCTACTTTCTCTTTTTTATTCATTTAGTTGTTCCTTATCTATTATTGTTTTTTAGCTTAGGGCCTTGACAAATGAGATTGAGAAGAGATGGGAGAGAGAACAGACTGTGTCCTTGGCTCGTGTTGCTGAGCTTGAAGCAAGCCTTAATTTGGTCATTTCTGAGAAGGCCAAGGTTGTGGAAGATTTTGAGGTATATTGTGTCATGGTGGATGGGGCAGCAAAGACCACCAAAGAGGCTTTGGCATCGAAGAGCTGCGAGTTGGAAGAAAAAGATCCCGAGCTAAAAAATAAGGGCGATATGCTGGCTAAAACACGAAAAAAGCTTAATGAGTTCACTTACGGTGTGATCTATTAGATGTATGCCTCATCTTGGCGTTAGTTTGGCACTGCGGTCGACTTAGCTTTCTGAAAGACCACGCCAGGATTGATAGAGCTCTCTTTCAAAGCTGGGCCAAGTGGGCCGAGGATCTTGCCGTAGAACATGCCTCTCCTTCCATCTCTGGGCAGCCAAGCAGGGATGCAATGTCCAAGGAAACATGGGCGCATGATGATACTGAGGTATCCAAAAAAAACTGTGGTCTCTTCCCCTCCTCATGTACCTATTTAACTTCTTGTATTTGAGTTTTAAGATTTCCTCGGTATGCAGTAAAAGTTAGGTTGTTAATCTTGTTTCGTCATGGTAAATTTCTTTTATTATTACTTTATTTCCTTACTATCTTACGAATGATTGGGCCGTCTTCATGGTTATTTGTTTGTTTTGGTCTTCTGGATGAGTTTTGTTTACTAAACTTCTGAAGGAAAGCGAGAACAGGCTCAAACTCAAACCCTAGATCGTCTTGATCTTAGTGTTGTGGCTATTCGTAGGGGTGATAAAGAGTTAGATGAGTCTTTTACAAAACATAGGGACAAAATCCAAGGGTTGCTCTCTAGGATTAATCAAGTAATTAAAGAAAAGGAGATAGTTAGTGACTTTGTACTGCACTGGTGGAAATACACCTTAGAGAGTAGCTCTTTCCCACCTAATAACCCTCACTTGGAATGGATTAGGCATAGGCTTAAAAATTTACAATAGGGTTGAGTCCTGCTTACTAGTGTCATTTTTTGCATTTGGGTTTGTTGAATTTGTCATATGACGATGTAGTTAATAATACAAGTTCCTATTTTGATTCTAATGCGGTGCATTTCAATTTTGTTTGAGTCGAACTTTTAATCATTACCCACTAGGTTGGTTCGTATGGTTTTCATCCGAGTTTAATGAGATCCTCGAATCCAACATTCCTTCTTCCACCCTTGTTCATATCCCTGATGACACGAGTGTGCCTGAATTCGAGATTGAAGTGACGGCTCTTGCTGCGGCCTCAAAAGAGGAAAATATCCATCTGACAATCGATGAAAGGCTCGAGAAAGATTCAATGGAGGCTAGTATGGAGCTTAAGGAGGCGAAAGATGCACTGAGCCATCAACACCAACTTAATGTTATGCTACGTGAAAGGGTTTTGGCAATTGAATCGAAGTTGGAGGACTTGCAGCAATCTTTAGAAGATAGTGAGGCACATTATGGCGTCGTTTATCAGGCAGAGAAAGCGAAATTGAATAAGATTATAGAAGATTTATCTACTCAACTTGCCCATCAAATTGAGGAAAAGGAAGGTACCGAAGACGGAAAAATGACAGAGGGGCCCAATTCAGATTTGGTTCATGCTCCCCCTGCAGGTGTGAAAACTTATTTGGCAAATGAGTCAAAGAAGTGGGTGGAGCCAAAGGTGCTTTCCCATCCATGGAGGGAGGGGTGGAGGACTGATGCCCTTAGGTATTCTAGTGGCTTTGCCAGAACTACCAAGAAAACTAAGGCTAAACTCGGTCACACTTTAGAAAGCATAAGAGAGAATGCTCTACTGAAGATTTTGAGCTTAAAGATTCTTTGCATGAAGCTCGAGATAAGATCGCCTTTAGAAAAACTTAAATGAGAGAAAGTTAAAAGCAAGATGGGGTAGATCTTCTTGCAATGTGCCAAGGACGTCTGTACTTATTCCTACCTTATGCGTGATCTGAGCTTGCTACACAATGTCACAGCTTTTGAGGTAGCCTCAAAGGGGCCAATGGATCATTGGGCAGGCGCTTTCTATGACCCTGAAAAACTGTTCTCATCGGTTCAGTCCCGCCTCTGGCTAGAGTACCTTAGGTGTTTTTAGTGTAGTATTTTAGGACTTATAACTATAAATGACTTTATAACTATAAATGACTTTGTAATTTTATATTGTTAGATTCTTTCTTTGGGTTGCACATACGTTATGTAAATTAAGATTTCTTTGCAAAGTTTGTGAATTTCTTGTACGTTTTTCACTTAATTGTACTTCTCTTTAATTTTCCTTGTATGGCCTCATTTGATTTTCGGCATGCTTCTTTTGATCGAGATCCAGAGATGGCCACCCTTGAAGGGAAGCTTAATTCAGGTTTGACTAGGGTCGCAAAATTGAAAGGTTTGTTAAGGGACGCCGAAGGCATATAAAGGGTCGTATATAGGAACGAAATTAAGGCTTTAGAATGCAAGTTGAAGAGTTAGATGAGAAAATTGCAAAGCAAATTAGCGGTGAAGACACTACTTCCACAGCCTTAACTCAAGTTGAATATTTAAAACCTAGTGCTGCTCCTACTCCTCTACCTAGGGCAGACCCTGATGTCATTCTAACATGGAAGAGTGAAATAAAAATTATTACAAGGCCAAATTTGCTAAGTTAAAATATCATTATAAAAGGGGTCAAAAACTGCCGGTAGTGGCTGCTCACCTTATACTTCTATTGCACATGAGCGTTTTGGACCTTGTACCGGAACAACTTATAAAACACAGGATCAGCTTTTGGATGAGATTGATCTTCCATGTCGGAGTAGCTTAATAATGAGAAGATAAGATGGGTTATGGCAGAGATTAGTGTGAAGCATGCAAATAACGTTTTTACTCACTTTTGGCTAGGGCTTAATCTGACCTGTCTATACAATCATGTTGATTATGAATTTGATCCACCTGACTATGGTGATGCTTGGGTCGGTGCTAATTACAACCCTCTTACCATTTATGGCCATGTTGTCCCCAGTCGCTCATCAGTTGTTATCACTAAATTGAATGACCTATCTCCTGCTCTCCAACTTAAGGATAGCTCTCCTTTACCCCTAATACCGACATCCTGAAGATCATATCACCGACGAAGGGTTATAATCGACTCTTCTTTTGAGTCTAAGTCAGCTTTATGATGTTGGTTCGTTTTATTGTAACTTGTCATTTTTCTTTTTGCACTTTTAAAGTGTTCGCAGAAGTATGGGCTATGTAAATATAAGTGCAGTATTTAGTAAATATTAACAGGACTAAATAAACATAAGATAATCCTTGTTTTTTATGTTTACCTGGAAAGCTCTAAGTAATTTTTGGGATCGCATATGTTTCGATAATTTTTTTGCATCCCATGAGTTGTTTCTTTCTTGCCATTATTGTTTGCGTAGTTCATGCTTCCTGAAAGTTTCTTTTGGTGTTTGAACCCTGCCATGTACTTGGCATAGTCTGCCCCGCTATTTGGAGGTAGACTGTCGTTTTGACTGTGAAGTTAGGTCATGTATTTACAACCTTCTCGATTCATGCACATGGTTTTTTGTACTGACTCGGATTGTCAATATCCTTACGTCTAGTGTGGCTATGTTAACAAAATTAACATAAAGAGATTTTAAACTAGTTTGGGCCATCCAATATGCCTATGTCCAATTTGGTTAGGCTGAAAAAGTCGAGCTGCGTTTTGTGTAATTTTGTTTTGATAGCTGGTTCGGGCCGTTTAATATCTCTACATCCAGTATGATTATGCAACTATGCCAAAGAAATTAACATAGAGAGATTTTTTACACTTCTTCGGGTGACCCAATATTCCTACATCCAGTTCATTATATTATTACTTTTTATAACAATTACAATATTTATTACATAAGTAGTGTAGATCATACAAAATAGGACATGAGTTCCATGCTCTCAGAACTAGGTTGCCATCAAGTTTCGACAGTCGGTATGTGCCATTGACCATAACTTCTGCTGTTACTAATGGGCCTTCCCAATTTGGGTCTAGAGCTCCTTCTGCAGGGTTTTTTGTGTTGGCTATTACCCTTCATAGTACCAAATATTCTTTGCAGAAGTTTCATTCTTCGAGTCTTGTGTTTTAATTTCTTGTCATTCTTTATTGATATACCGCGGATACTACTACTGCCTCATCTCTTCTTTCTCGAATGAGGTAGAGGGCAGCTTCCTTTAGTTTCCTGTTCTACTTTATTGTGTAAGATATTCTTCTATGCGAGGGAACTTTTACTTCAACGGGGGGCATGGCCTCGTATCCATTGGTTAATGAGAACGAGGTACGACCAATTGGAGATTTAGTCTTAGTTTTATAGGTCCATAATACTAAAGCTAATTCTTTTGCTCATTTCCCTTTTGTCTTCTGCAGTCTTTTCTTAATTAACCAACTTCTTGATGGTTTTGTTCGCTACTTTGACCTTCCCATTTGCTTGTGGGTACGCGACAAAGGAGAAACTTTTGATTATGTCATTCTTCTCACAGAGTTCCGTGAATTCTTTGCTTTCAAACCGAGTTCCATTGTCATAGATTATCTTATGGGGATTCTGAACCTGGTGATTATGTTTCTTACGACAAATGTGACTACCTTCTTTGTGGTGATTGTAGCCACTGGCTCCACCTCTACACATATAGTGAAGTAGTCAATGCCACTGTTGCATATTTCGCTCCTTCCTTTGGCATAGAAAGTGGACCTATTAAGTATATGCCCCATATATCAAAGGGCTATGGGCTAACTAGTGGGATGAGTTTGTGGGATGGATGTTTAGGGATACTTACGAATCTTTGACATTTGTCGCATCTTCTCACAAATTCCCTTGCATCTTGGAGTGCTGTTGGCTAGTAATAACTATACCTCAGTACCTTCTTTGCTAACTTGGCTCCTCTTGAGTGATCCCCACATTGCCTCTCATGCACTTCTCTCATGACCTGTATCCCCTCTTCTTTGGAAATGCACCAAAGATAAGGGGTTGAGTACCCTCTCTTGTATAATGTACCATCAAAGAAGGAGTAGTACAGGGCCTGATATCTTAATTTTCAGGCTTCATTTTGATTTAGGAATAGGACTTCATTTAATAAGAATTGTTTAATGGGGGTCATCCAAGTGTTCTCCTTAGTTTGATAAAGCATGGGTTCAATTGGAGACCGCCCTTGATTTTCCTCGATTTCCCGGTCCTGAGATCCCTGGATCATTGCCCATTGGGCTTGGGTTAGGACAAATATTTGGTTAGCTTCTGTGATGCTCGGTTCTGGTTGACGCCCTATTGGAACTGCTTTCATTTCATTTTCCACTTTAGAGCTCGTAAATTTAGCAAACGAATCGGCAGAAGAATTATTTTTACATGGAATCTGTTCTATTCTAAATTGTTCGAACTGCTCTAGTAATTTCTTGGAAAGTCCACATATTTGGTTAACGTTGGCTCCTTTGCTTGGTAATTTCCCTACACTTGATTTACAACTAATTGGAAACCGCTTTAAATTTTTATATGGGTTACCTTAATTATCTGAGCTATTCTCAAGCCTGAAAGGAGAGCTTCCAACTCCGCTATATTGTTGGTTACCTTGAACCCAAGCTACATTGTCATACGATTTCTTCTTATCTAGAGTAACTAGCATATATCCAATTCTTGCCCCTTGTTCATTTGATGCTCCATCTACAAATAGTTGCTAGAATGGTGGGTTAAATGTTTCTTCCTTTGGTTGGGGCTCGGTTGGAAGTGTGCACTCTGCAATGAAGTCTGCTAGTGCCTGACCTTTGATCGCTTTTCTCGGACAGTAGGTGATGTCATATTGGCTGAGCTCCATTGCCCATTTTAGCAAGTGGCCTGATGTCTCTGGCTCTGTAGTATTTTCCTTAAGGGTTTATTTGTAAGGACTTTGATGGGATATGATTGAAAATAAGGTCGCATTTTTCTTTCCATAAGGAGCAGGTTGTAGGCTAGCTTCTCACTGATTAAGTAATTTAATTATGTTCTTGACAAATGCTTGCATGTGAAGTAGATGGGCCTTTAGGTCATTTCATCTTCTCAAATCACTGCAATACTAATAGCTTTATCAGTTATAGCTAAATATAAATACAAGTCCCCACAAGTTATCGATTTAGATAAAATGGGAGTGTTGATTGGATGGTCTTTTAGGTTTTGGAATGCATCTTTACATTCCTCCATCCATTCAAAACATCGCACGTTCTTTACATGATTGAAGAATGGTATGCACTTATCAGTTGCGTTTGAGATGAACCTACTCAGTGCTGCCACCTTGCCATTTAAGCTCATGAGATCCTTTGGCTTTATTAGGATTCCTATTTTCCTTATGGCTTTAATATTTTCTGGGTTCGCTTCAATGCCATGAGTGCTTACTATATTCCTAGGAATTTTCCCGATTGAATAGCAAAAGTGCACTTCAATGGGTTTAGCTTCATTTTATGTTGTCTAAGGACGTCAATTGTTTCTCCCAGGTCCCAAACGTGGTATGATGCTACTTTCGACTTAACCAACATGTCATCTACATACACCTCGACATTTTTTTGGCCTGATCCGAGAACATCATATTGATCAGCCTTTAATAGGTTGCCCCTGCATTATTTAGCCCGAATGACAAGACTTTGTAGAAATACAAGCCTTTGTCTACCACAAAACTAGTATGCTCCTGATCTAGCTCGAACATAGCTATCTGATTATATACTGAGTATGCATCCATGAATGAGAGCAGTTCATGTCCGCTGGTCGCATCTACTAACTGATCAATTCTAGGTAAGGGGAAGCTTTCCTTTGGGCGGGCCATATTAAGGTTGGTATTATTAATGCAGGTCCTCCATTTTCCATTAGGTTTCTTCACAAGCACTGGTTTAGCGATCCATTTTGGGTAATATACCTCTGTAATGAATCCATTTTTCTTCAACTTTTTGACTTCTTTATGTAGAGCATTATATCTTTTTTTTATCTATGGATCTGCATTTTTTCCGGCCTGGATGGGCATCAAGATCGATTTTGAGTGCATGGCAGATGATGGCTGGGTCTATTCCTACCATTTGAATGGGTCTAGGCAAATATATATGTTGATCTCTTCAAGAAGTCTATTAGCTCAACTCGGGCTTCTGCACTGAGATTATTTCCTATCTTGAGAACCTTTGTAGGGTCTTTTGGATCTATTTGTATATCTTTGAGGTTATCTATTGGGTTCAATTTTTTCTTTGCCGCTCCAAACTCGGGTCTATCTCATTTTCTATTTCCTCCTCGTTTTGAGAATCGACTAAGAGCGCTTGTTTTTGAGCCCCTTTCAAGAAGTACTATGCGTAGACCGAATTATATTCTATAATGCTAATCATGTGCATATATATCCTTTTCTCTCATTTTGGTTGCAAGATGACTTATTTCAACAGCAATACTAGAATTTGGTACCAACGCATTTTTTTGAGCTGGTTTGATTTCTTGTTTATCACTATTGTCATAAATATCAAAAGGGACAGTAGAGTAGTTCAGGACAGTTTTATTGCTAGAGTTGAGATTTACATAGTATAGTTCCTTAGCTAAAATTATTCTTCCCTCACTGATACTATCCTCGTAGGAGTGTTGAATTTAATAAGCAGGTCTTTCTGAGAGATGATTGCCCCTAAGTCTACCATTGCAGGTCTTCCTAGAAATGCATTGTATGGCGATGACTGGTCAATGATCAGAAACTTGCATAGAAGGAATTGTGTAGAGGTGTTGTTCCGACCGTGATGAGCAGGCTACTGACCCAAAGGGAACGGTTGCTGTGTTGTTGAAGCCATAAATCGGCTCAGGATCGACCTTTAGAATTTCAGATGGAATCTTCATCCGGTTGTACGCTGACTTGAACATTACATTGATCGAGCTTCCTGAATCCACAAAGACTTTTTTCATGGTGCAATTCGAAATCTGCACCGTGACTACAAGCAGATCCTAGTGTGGAAAAATGATTCATGTTGCATCAGTTTTCGTGAAAACTATTTTCTGCATCAGATTTTGCTTGATATGGAAAACCGTCTTCTATTGTGCTTTAGTCTCTTGCACATACTTCTTTCTTGCTTTCTTGCTTGTTCTAGTGAGATATGGTCAACCATGAATTGAGGCTAGGATAATTGAGGGATTTCCTGCCTAGTTTTCATTCGGGTCGGGAGTGAGGTCTCTGGCCTTGTTCTTGTTGTTGGATTTCTTGAAGCTACCAAGTATTCTTTTTTGGATCAATCTTTCTATCCCGTTCTTTAAATGTCTACAATCATGACTATGGTGGACATTGGCTCTGTGGAAGTGGTAGTATGCTCCACCCCGATTCTATTCCGCTTTCTTTCCCTTGTTCGATACATTGTATGCAAGCTCATTCCTGGTCATTCAAATATCTACGCAGGAGTATGAATAAGGGGAGTTTTTAGGGTGAGGTTCAATTTCTTTTGTCGTTTCATAGGTGGATGATACCCTTCTTCCTCCTTTTCTTATCATAGTTAGGGGAAGAAATTATTTGAGGTTGTACCACAGATCCAGCCTCTTCCATTCTAATATAGCCACTAGCCCTTTCGTAGAAAGCCTTCATACTATGACATAATTTTTTTTACTGTTTTTCTCCCACATTGATGTGTTTCTCCTTGTCCCGACATGGGCCGCCATAAATAGCACTTCTTCGCTGGTTACTCCAATCCAAATTGCCTCAAATTTAAAGCGCTTCATGAAGTTGTACCAGCTTTCATTCTTTCCTTGCTTTATGCATGATCGGTGTTTACATCTAGTGAGGCTAATCTTCCTGAATTGAATTGCCTTAGAAAGTCTACGGGTAGCTGTCTCCAAGATCGGACCTCACTTGGTCCATACCACCTGAACCATTGGAAGGTTGCACCAGTTAAGTAAATAGGGAAAAGTTTACATCGGGCCATTGTTTCTACTTTCAGAATGTCCATATAATACTCAAAAGTGTAGATGTGGTCATCGAGGTTGGTATTTCTATCGAATTCGTCGATCGATGAGGCTTTGAAGTTATTCAGAAAATCCGCTTCTATAATGGTTTTGCTGAATAAGGAAAAGCCTTCTTTCCTGACCTTCTCCCTAGTGTTTTGTTGGCCAAGCCTTGCCAGTTGTTCCACTCGTTCATTTAACCGTCAGATCTTATTTTCCCTTGGGTCCATCTAGGTTAAATCACCCTCAGAAGTGGTGCCATGATCATCATTGGAAGATTGGGCCTGTTTCTTCATTAGGAGCTTGTTAATGTTGGCTGGCTTGGATTTGATCTGTGGGTTAATTTGGATCTTGCTTTTTAGTTTAGTAATAGCTTTCTGGCTAGCATCACCTTTCACATTTCTGGAAGTAACGTCTTCACTTGCCAGCTGCATGGTGAGTGTAGTTGGCAAGTGATGGTAATGAGCTATGAAGTGTGGAGGAGGGGTTTTCCTGTGAGTAGTATGTTGGGCCATCATTTTCTCTAACCTCTTCATACATTGGTTTATTTGGTTTCTGAAGGAATGGATCATGGCTAAGATTGGATCTATGGGGCCTCAGTTGAAGCTTCCGCCTCAGCTTGAGATTTTGAGATTATGAGTGCCTTTTTTGAGTTGAGGTGTAACGGTTCTTATGCGGAAGGAGTAGAGGAACCGGTGGGACCATGGTATATGAAGGGAAATATAGGTAAAGTTTACTGGAAATAGGAAACGCAGGTTCAGGCCTTTCTTCAAGCACCAAAAATGTTGCTGAGGTTTTTGGTCTCATAACACCTCAAATGATCGTGAAAGTAATTATAGTGTACTTCCACGAATGATAATCAACAAGTTTAAGTAATATTAAATTTTCCTTTATGTAGTAATTATGTTACTGGGAGCTTAAACAATTATGTAGTTGCACTTTAACTGCATGCTAAAATGTAAAGTTGGGTTTATATCCAATTCAAGTAAAAAAAGGAAACAAAGTAGGAAAGAGTCTAATACCAAAAACTAGGTGGGTAAAAATGCAGGAAAACATAAAGACACAAAGAATCCTATGGCCATAGGGGAATATCACTTTCTTCTTTTATATTCCTTGTATAAGCATTAATGGCAGAGTGTATAGAACTATCCGTTATTATCCTTAAGAATATCAAACCAGGAAAAAGATCCCTTTCTTACTACGGTGCATTTTCTATTTATAGTACAGAGATGCACGTGAATCACCGTCACTCTTCTTCTGCTGTTTTAATTTCCACCTTTAGATTTTTCCTTGTGTCATCCATTCATCTCGTTTGTTTGGTGTGCAAGGATTGCTAATGTGTCTTTGGTGGGAAGCCTCAATTTGAGCGATAGAATTCTGAGCATTGGCGGAAAGTTTGAAATTGAAGCAAGAACATCTGAAATTGAGGCAGGAAACTAAAATTTAAATGGACCATGCATTTCTTTTCCAAGGGGCGAATGGCCTATGTACTGCCCTTGTGTGTAAATGAGAGTGTAATGAGATGTTCCCCTTTTTTTCAGTGCAGCCATGTCCTTTCTGGCATTCTTACCACGAAGAGTTTGAGAGTTATTCCTTTATTTTTCTTTAGAACGTCGTTGATTCATATGGAGCAAAACTGCGACGTTTGTATGATACTGTCCTGAGGGTGATTAAAATTGAGTTGTCTTGCGTAGTCTATAATATTTGTTTGATATTATGCTGTGGATAAATAAAGTTTATTTCTTTGCCTCATCCTATGGTGTTAGCTCAATATCTATATGAATTTGTTTTGAGCTGCTCTTGATGTTGATATGTGCAAGCTGCTTGATAAGGGCTGCTTGCACCTTTGTTGTTTTCTAATAAGTAAAGAACTGCGATAGAGCGATGCTTGGGTAACCCTTTGTTCAGCCCTTGGAATGTTTTGATTCCTTGTGGTACTTCTTAAAGAATCCTCAGTAAGCACAGTGCAGGTTTGCACTTGAAAGTGTTAGCATCACATAAGCTTTTAGAAATAATTATTGGATATATTGGGTCATTTGGTATGCGTAGCATCACTTATGGATTGCTCAGAGTGATTCAAGAATGTGTATTAGTGAAGGGTTAAGTGTAGTGCTTGTGCAGTCCGTTGTGATCCTATCCTGAACATGCATCAGTGATTATCCAGCACAATTTGCCTTGCTTGGGTTTAAAGTTGTCAAAAAGATATGATATGTCTAGTGCAACTTAGTAGCTGTAGGCCGAACTCCCTTAAAATTGCAGTGCGGTTTTTTCATTTTAAAGTAAGATAAAGATGGCGGCACATCCCCATAGCTATATATGTTGACGTAAGATCATGGTGTGGGTAAGAGAGCTATGTTACCATTCTGAGACTAAGGTTGCAGATCGTTTTCTACACCTTATAACCACTTTAGGTTTTTAGGCTTGGTATCATAATGTAACACTAGAATTGGGAGATCGACGCAATCTTTGAGTCTTTATCGTCGTCTTAAGATTTTTGGGTTTAATATTCCCTGAATTTCGCCTTGTTCTTTGCTTCCTTTTCTGGTAGCCTAACTTTTATTGTAAGAGCAGTGCTTTTGGTTTGGTACTTGTGTCATCTCATCTTCAATAAGGTTCGGGAAATAGAGTTTAACATATAGATTTTTTTAAATCACAGAATAAATTAAACAAACATATAAATTAAATCACTCAATAAATTAAACAAACGTATATATAATGGAGTTAAATTATAAATTTTGTTTCAATAAATTAACCAAGAGTATGTCTCTATAAGTTAAATCACTCCAAAAATTATATATATTTATATAATTACATTAAATTATAAATTTTCTTTCAATGAATTATACAAGAGTTTATTCGAGTTAAATTATAGAACTTTTTAAGCCACACAATAAATTAAACAAAAATATATAAGTTAAATCACTCAATAAATTAAACAAATGTATACATAATAGAGTTAAAATATAATTTTTTCCGGTAAATTAAACAATAGTTTATTCGATTTAAATTAACTTTTTTCTAAATCACCCAATAAATCAAACAAATACAGACTCAATAAAGTAACATGTTATTTTAAATCCTAAAAATCATCATTTTAAAAATAAATTAAGTTTGTGTTAAAATATATAAGTTAAGTCACTCGATAAATTTAACACATATCTAATTAAGCTAATAAATAAAATACATTTATATGTTAAATAACTCAATAAATTAAGTAAAAGTTATGTCACTCAATAAATACAATAGTTGAAATTGAAAAATTAATTATTATTAACAAACAAATTTAGCTAAAATGTAGAGATCATCATTGGATAGAGCTTCTACATTTAGCGCCGGTTTACAAGAAGAAAACTGACAATGGAAGTCACTCGTCGGTAAGCTAGAGATGGAGCTGGTGATGCTGGGCAGGGTTCAGATGAATAGGTATTTGGTTATGTATATTTGATTTCTTTGGAGTTTGTATATTTGGTTCAGACGAGATGTATATTTGTTTGTTATGATATTTGGTTTGGATATTTTTGTTGATATTATTGGTGTTGTCTGGATATTTGCTTACGGATTGTTTGGATATTTGATTTGTATTGTGATGGTTATGGCATTGTTTGATTTGTATTTTAATAGATATTTGATTTTTATTGTGATGGTTATGGTATTGTTTGATTTTTATTGTAATGGTGATGGTATCATGTAGTTTGGATATTTGATTTGATTTGTATTGTAATGGTGATGATATTTGTGTTGATATATGATATATGAATCTGTGATATACATATATACATATACATACATACATACATATACATACATACATACATACATACAAACATATACACATATATATACATACATACATATATGTATAATATATATATATATGAATGAATGTGTGATTGAAGTGCGAAAGGCAATAGAAATGCTGCAAATTTGTTTCAGTCAGGACATCGGAAAAGCATATGTAAAGCATCACAAATTCGGTTTTTGCATTTTATCTTGGTGTGGGTGAAACATCGGTATAGTGCCTGCAGGGCATCGATAATTCCAATTTTTATAATTCAAAATGTAGTCGACATGGCATCAAAAAGGCAATGACAAAACGAGTTCAGTAAGGCATTGGCAATTTGTCGTCTATATGGCATTGGTAACAACACCATGCCTAACGTCTTCCAAACGTCGATAAATTTTTTCTGACATACTTTTTACCGATGATTAATAGGGCATCGACCAAGCATCAATATTACATTTACCGATGCCTCGCCAATGCCTTTTTGGTTCGGTACACTACAAGAACATCAGCCTTTGGTTGTAGAAATTCGCGGCGTTTAATTATAAGTGTAACTAAAATTATATTTCACCCTATATTATATACGTAACAAAAAATATTTCACCATCCGGCCTTGTTAAAATAAATTGCGGCCTTAATCTAATAAACGTTACCAAACATTTGTGCTTCATTATTCCTCATCACTTAGAAAAATTTCTTAACACCTCTCTTAACCTAATAAACGTAACAAACAAAATTTCCTTTTTTGCTTAAAAAAAATCCACCTCGCCCTCCATTTTTGATTCAACCATTCCTCCATCTACGTCGTTATTGTAGCACGCCATCCATCTACTCCTCTCCACATCGTCGCTGTAGCTCTCCAGCAAGATTTTCTCCTCGTGGTACCCTAAATAGATATATTTAGGTGTGAATTGTATAAATTTATTTTATGATTCTATTTGGATGATGGAAACATATAATTAGTAAATGTATAATTAGCTATAGGGTTTGTAAAGCTGTAGTGTTTGTAAGGATTTTTGATTTCTATCTTCAATTATAGGGTTAGTAAACGTATAATCTAGCTACACTGTCTAAATAAATAACAATCTCGTTTTATTAATAACATTTTTGATTTTTGTCTCCAGTTTACGCATATTTATAGTCAAAAGAAGAAAGTAATTGTCTAGATGCTAAGTGAAAAATAAAACAACTTTTGAAAAATAAAACCAACCTTTTCTAATGAAAGTATATAGCATTTTGCTTTAATCACAAGATTGTCCCTTTTCCTTTCTCCTTTAACATTAAAAGAAAGAGGGTACGGTTGAAAATAGTAATTACAAGCTGCAAGGGTTTATAAACTTCTTTAAATTAAGCAAACTAACTAAAATAAACAACATATTTGATCTTAAGATGACTAGTAGTTAAATGGTAAAGTTATTATACTACAAGTTCTTGCTTGAAATTTTCAATTACAAATCTATTGATTTTTTTGTTCATTACAAAAAGAACAAAACAGCTTAACGAAATTTTTATACATTTATTACAAATCAATTGTAGGAGGTAAGAAAAAATAAAGACAAGTAAATCGAATTTGGGTAATGGTAAACCTGACCCTGGCGTGATGTAACAAATGTTAGAAGTCCATAAAGTATATATTCATGCTTCTCCAGGGTAAACCATGTCTTAAAGAGGCGGATAGGGGTCTCAAACTTCCAACTCATTACAAATTGCTTCATCATGTGTTTTTATGTTGTTTCTACGCTTTGATTTACTGCTCCTTATTTTCACTATTTTGCGATGAATGCACACGTATCTCTTTCCAGTTTTGGGTTTGTAGTTCTGAAAATTCTCTTGTTTCTTCCACCCCAAAATACCATGCACACACTTAAAATGTGATTTTTGCGATGTCTCTGCCTTGGACCACTTTGGTTGCATTGGACCCAAAATTATAATTTTCAACCACTTTGGTTGCCTTGGACCAAGGTAAGTCCTACTATACAGAACATCTATGCATTTTTTTTGGTTTCCCATGCCAAGATTCAAATTAGTTGCCTATGTAACAAAATAAAAGTTTATTTTTAAATGATTCTTTTTAGAAAAATCTCTTTGATTAACTTTTTATCTATTTTATTTCTTATTTTTAATGTAAATGAAAAACAAAATAAATGCGTAAGTTAATCATGTAGTTTATAAATTTTAGCATATGAGCTATGTGCGTGAAACTAATGCAGATTCAACAAAGTTGAATCTTATTAGAGCTGATGGGCTATGTGCACGAAATTGATGAAGATGCAATAAAATAGAAACTAAAAGAAAGACTACCAGGTTCAACCCTAGATTGTTATATTAGAGCTATAGTAATTTAACCATTACACTGATACATTGTTGTTGTAATTTGATAGCCATTAAATCTCCATACACTATTCAGTAGCGTCGCTGGGTGGCTTGATCACTGAGATTGTCTATACGTTATGCCAGAGTAGGGAAAAACTTAGATGATGATCAATTTATTAATCGGTCATCAATTAATACATGTTTAGATGCCTTGAAAAAATCCACTAATTTACTATATAGATCTTTTAATTATTGTAAGATTGATGATCAAAACAATTTATATTTACACTCCCTAACTTAATGTTGTAGACATATACCCAACATTCTAAAGTTATTTTCCACTTTTCTATATTATGTTTGTCTTATTCAAGAGCAAGTATATATCTATCATACATAAATTGTACTGTTCCTGGATTTGAACTGCTAAAAAATACATTAAAGGAATCAGTTATCTTAACAGCTGAACTAAAGTGGCGTTTTGAATAATCAAGGTTGTGCCCTTGCATGTGTGTTGTATTTGTTTTTTTTGCATGTCTTTTTTTGTTGAGCTTGTTGTAGTTGCGTATTCAGTTGCATCTAGTTCTATTTGTTGTAACTTCAATGTTATATGACTTATTACATACCTAGATGTAATAAGTTAACATATTACATACTTGCATGCAATATTACATGCCTAAGTGTAATAACTTCAATGAGTATAGTTATTTTTTTGATTACAATCGATTTCTACGTCAAAGTATGGAAACTTATTTGCATGCATATGTCGATGATGGAAAAACGTTGGATATTTTTAAACAGGTGATAACACAATGCTTAACTTAATATGTATTTTGAGAATTAAAACAGGTAATCTAATCACTCAAGTTTTTTTAATGTTTTTAACTTTTGTAGTAGAACTAGTATAGAGTGTCGACAAGGAGCATTGAATTTCATGCATGCTGCAAAGAGGAATGTTAAAATGCAAAAAAAAAATTATGCCTCTATAAAGATTGTCGGAATCTTAGTCGTGATAGTCGTCACGATGACCACATCATCGTTGAACATTTAATTATGAAAGGAATGGATCCTAGATACATGAGCAGTATATGGTATGACCATGGTGAAGAGATAAATGTAGAGAAGAAAACAAAGTCGTTTGACGTATATGATTTATTCAAGATGATTCACTATGAAGATGAAGATTTTCTGAATCATGAATCTTTCAATGATGATAAAGATAACGTTGATTCTCAGAGAAAAGAGGATGAGTTACTCAAGGAATTAGAAGAAGCAGAAACTCCTTTGTATCCTAGTTGCATAGATCACACAAAATTATCTACCATCCCCCTCTTGTATAATCTTAAATATGAGACTAGCTTATCTAATAGTTAGTTGATAAGATTTTAACTATGCAACATTTATTTTTATCGAAGGATAACGTGCTTCCCAAAACTTTATATGAAGTAAAGAAATTTCTTAAAGCATTCGACATGGGTTTTTAAAAGATACATGCTTGTGAGAATGACTATTGCCTTTTTCAGAAAAGAATACAAGGATTTAGATACTTGTCCAAAATGTGGTTCTTCAAGATGGAATAAAAATCAAGATACTGAAGAGAATATACAAGGTGTTACAGTTAAAGTGTTGAGATACTTTCCAATAATTCCGAAATTTAGAAGAATGTATAGATCTCAAAAGATGGCAGAAGATTTAAGATGGCATTTTAATAATAGAAGCAATGATGGAAAAATGCATCATCCCATGGACTCTATAAAATGAAAAATGGTGGATGAAAAGTATAAATCTTTTCATATAATCCATGCAATTTTAGGCTTGGTCTTGTTACAGATGGATTCAATCCATTTTCCATGTTGAGTTCGAAATATAATTGTTGGCCGGTAGTGCTTGTGACATACGAACTCTTGCCTATGTTGTATATGAAGAAGGAAAATATTATGTTAACTTTACTTATTTCAGGCCCAAAGAAACCCAGGAGTGATATTGATGTACATTTGGCACCTTTAGTGGAAGAATTGCATTATTTGTGGTGTAATGGAGTTGTTGCTTATGATGCATTTAATAAAACATTATTTAAACTGAATGAAATTTTGCTATGGACGATTAATGATTTTCTGGCTTATGGAAATTTATTGGATGTCATGTGAAGGGGAAAAAAGCTTGCCCATTATGTGGTGTCAATACTCATTCTCATCGGTTGAATCATAGCCGAAAGAACATCTGCATGGGTCATAGAAGATTTCTACCTATTTCAGATCCATGAAGGAAACAAAAGGCTTTGTTTGATAACACCATAGAGAAAGGTAGTGCTCCTAGAATTCCAACGGAGAGACATTTATGCATTATTGAAGGATTTTTCAAATGATTTTGGAAAAGAAAACGAAAAGAAAAGTAAGAAGAGGAGGTGTGCTCATAATACAGAAGATGAATACGATAAGACTAACGATCCTACAAAAATGGAGCTATCAAGGTGGAAAAAAAGATTGATTTTCTTTGATTTTCCATATTGGAAGGTTAGTGGTTAATTTATTCACTTTTCATTGTTTTAACAGAAGAAAAATCTAGTAATGTGTTATAGTTTTGGTTTTTGTAGGAACTTCCATTACGTCACAATTTAGATGTGATGCATGTAGAGAAAAACATTAGCGAAAGCCTATTTGGGCATGATGTTGCATGGTAATAAATCGAAAAATGGAACCAACTGTACAAAGGATTTAAAGGATTAGAGAATTTGACATGAGCTTCATGCACAACCTCGTGGGAATAAAACTTATCTTCCACCGGTTCCATATATGTTGTTAAATTCTAAGTGAAAATATTTTGCAAAAGATTGTACGATTTCAAAGGATTAGATGGCTACTGTTCAAATTTAAAGAGATTTTGTTGCAGGATTGAAAATTTAGTGGATTGAAGTCACATGATTGCTATGTATTAATGCAACACTTATTGCCAATATCATCGAGAGGATTAATAACAAAGAAGGCAAGAAAAGAAATAACTCGCTTATGTTCTTTTACCAACAAATTATGTCAACGTGTTCTTGATAGAGAGAAGGTAGAACAAATCAATGTTGAGATTATTGAAGTTTTGTGCAAGCTCGGAAAAATATTTCCACCATCTTTTTTTGATATAATGGTACATTTATCAATTCATCTTGGAAAAGAAACACTAATGTGTGGACCGGTTCATTTTTGTTGGATGTACCCATTCAATAGGTATCTGTGTAGTTAATGCCCCGCTATTACCCCGCTATAACCCTGATATATCTCATAGGGATTTCTACCGCTATGATTTTTCCATATAGCCTCAAAATATAGCCTTTCCGCTTTAAGCCCCGCTATTTCCGCTATATCCCGTTATTCCCGCTATATTCCGCTATTTCCGCTATATCTTCTTTAATAAAATGAATTGAAAAATTGCATTTATACATTATAAAAATTATGAAATTAATTTATTTGATTTAATTTTTAATATATTTGCAAAAATGAAAATACTCTAATATTTTACTAAATTCAATTATGTTATATAACGGTTTTACGTTTATTTAAAGTATATTCGCACATGTTTTTATTTAAAATTATTTATGTATTAATTATAATTCAATTGAATGATAATTTTTCATTTAATTACCAATTATATATTTGTAAAAACATTAAGTACGAGTTTTATATGCTATTTTAGAGCCATCCGCTATATCCCGCTATATCTTCGTTGTATCCCCGCTATGACTTTTTGCACCTCCACCGCTTTGAATCTATCGAGCGCTTTAACTGCACAGATAGGTATATGAAGACAATTAAAGATTATTAGTGGAAATTAGCCACAAGGGCCTCTTTAGCAAGTGCAATTAGTTTCTAGGACACACAACTGAAATAAATACTTTTAAGGACAAAATGCAAAATAATTAGTTTCTAAGGCCTAAAAACCTATGAAATTATGTCCTTGAAAGTAATTGGACTGCTGACTTTGTCCTTGAAAGTAATTATCCTACTGACTTTAGCCTTGAAATTAATTTCTTTGGATGTATGTCCTAGAAACTAATTGGACTGCAAAGTTTGTCCTTCCAATGAAATGCCTCTTTTTCAATGAATTTTTGAAAAAAATTAGGACATGTAAAGGTGAAAGAAGCTCGAAATGAAGATTATGAAAGCAGTGTAATACTTGAGGGACATCCGATTTCAATGTCTAAGACAGTTTCATTGTCAGTTGATGAGAAATAAAATGCTCATTTAGCTGCGTTGATGAATATCACTGTGGTGGAACCATTTATAGAGTAAGTTTATGTTACATTTTCTGAATTATTTTGATGTGTACGTAATGCTAAATAAAACTCATAATCATTTGTTCTATACTAATTTGCATTTTGAGGAATTAAAAAATTCAGACCAACACATAAGAAAAAAATGTGACTTTACTTTGGGAAACACATACGATTTTTTTTACTGATTGGATTAAAAGGAAGGTTAGTTAGATTTTAAATATATTCTCATTTAACTACTAATATTACTCTAAAACATTCATGCTAAATGGAATTTATTGTAGATACCTATTAACTCCAAGAATCATAATGAAATGTTAAGACGGATTGACTTTGTCCGAGGAAAGATGCCTTGTCTTACAAAGAATATATCATCAATGGCAACATTTTCATATAAAAGATGTAGAGAGAGAAACTCATAATAGTGGGGTGACTTTTGATGCAACTATTATGTGTAGAGCAAGTGCAAAAGATATGTCCCAAGTGGTTGATTTGGTCACTTATTATGGAATATTGACATATATAATTTTATTAGATTACCATTTGTTTTATATTCCTATTTTTAAGTCTCGTTGGGCGTATGAAGGAAATGGAGTAAAAATTGATGATGATGGGTTCACTCTTGTTAATTTACATCAAGCGTCGTTTTCAAGAGATCCATACATACTTGCATCTCAAGCAAGACAAGTATTTTATTCAAGAGAAAATGATGTTTCTAATTGGTATGTTGTAATGAAAGCACAATCAAGAAGTTTTGATGATTTAGAGACACATATTGCGTCGAGGAAGATATCCAAGTCATGGAAGTTTATGAAGTAACTGAAATGGATGATGAAAATGATAGCTATGTTAAGGAGGATTGCGAAGGCATACTTGAGTAGATTATATATTCTACTTGAACATGGTTATTAATTTTTTAGTGGCATTGTAATATGAAGGTAAGTTGTCGATTATTATTTTCAATACTTAATATGAGAATTAACACATAATAAAGGATTTGATGTTGGTAAGGTAGAAACAATAAAAAATGTTCATCACTTGGTATTAGATTCATTATTTATAAAAGATAATAGTTTTATATATCGGTCTAATTATGATGTATTTACATAGGTTAAAGCATTTGTAAAAAAAGAAAAAAAAGTTAATGCATTTCTAACTTATTTATACTAGCTAATGTTATTCATAAATCAATTGATATTAACTTGGTATTTAAAGGATGCATAATTAATATCAAGGCTTAACTACTTAAAGATCATGCCATCGAGATAAAAGACAAACACAAGTTAATTATACTTCTAGCCTTAATTTAAAGTGTAAACCATATAAAATATTATCAATTCTTTTAACTTAAAAATAAATAATGAATTCAACTAAATATTTAACCAGACAGAATTTTTTTTCCAGTATGCATAAGCATCTAATTATTTCAAACCATAACCTGATCATCCATCTATATCTTATGCAGCTAGCAAAAAAATAAATTTGAATTCACAAATAAAATATATTTTAAACTATTAGCATTCAAGGTACCACCATGGCACTATCCTTACTGTTAATGTCTTCCCATATTACAATACGAGCAAAGAAGTGTGAGCTTGTAATTTTAGTTACAAACGAGCTTTGTGCTTGTTAGGTTTCTTCTTTAAATTTGGACTAAGCATTCAAATAAATAGATAAATATTATTACAAGAATGTTTCTATTATTTACAGTTTATTTCCTTTAATTCTGTACACCATGCCTTGGGCTACTTGATTGGTGTACAGTTTTATGGATTGCCTATTACTTCCTATTTTGATTAATCTACAGTTTTACGGTCCATTGTTTCCTTTTTATTAGTGTACTTTACTTTTGATTGATCTATAGTTTTATGGATATATGGATTGCCTGTTACTTCCTGTTGCACTAGATTCAACTTTATATGCCTGAGTAAATGCACTACATCTCCGTTTAATGCACACTGCAGTAAAATCATACCATAGGGGCACACCATTTAATCTCAACATTGATTAAATGCACATTGTAGTTAATACACTACATCTCAGTCATATGCCTGAGTTAATGCACATTGCAGTTAATGCCCGAGTTTAATGTACTTTGCAAATATATTCATATGGACAACTTATCATATGAACAACTTATCATTTTCTATCAAGTATATTCATATGGACAGCATGCCTGAGTTAATTTATGTTTTATCCTGTATTTTCTTTGTTATCATAAATCTAATCAATCCCATATTTTGTTTCATTTGCATAAAAGAGATGATTCTAAGCTCCGTAGGTACTCGCAACCAGAGAAAGACTGAAGAGGAATCCTAGAAGTATAATTCAAAGCAAAAGTATAATTCAAATGGAAAACGTAAAAAGCCAACCGGTGTTTGCAATGAAGGGCAAGAACAAGTAGTCAACGCTAAGAAGCCAGTCGGTGTTTGCATTGAAGGCCAAGAATGAGCAGTCAATGCTAAGAAGCCAACCAGTGCTTGCAATAAAGGCGAAGAACAAGCACTACATGATAAAGAGCAAATTTAGTATGAAGAAAGGGCTTTGTTAGGTGAAGAAAGACTCTGCTCAAAAAATGAAATCCCTTTTGACTTAAATGATGGTGTTGAGATGGAAATTGGGAGAGCAAGTGAAGCTAAAACTGCAAGTATCTCGGAAAAGAGATGGTAGAGGTCCAACAAAAGTAAAAAGACTCCCGTTAAACAGTCATGGTCGAATTAAAATTGAGTTCAATGATGTAACCATACCGATAAGGCCAGGGTCGGTATATTTATCTTCTTTTCTTGGACCGCTTGTGCAGGAGTACATTCCATTCACACTTGATGATTGAAGGCTTCTAAGTGATGAGTTAAAATTTGTTTTGTGGGAATCGATTCAGGTATGGACGAACAAATAATTACACTCAGCTATGTTGGATATAAGGTAAATTTATATGTTTATGCATTTACTTATACTGATGCCAGCACAAAGTCATATAGTTTGAGAATGTGAATTGGTAATGATCAATATGAAACAAAAAATCAAATCAGATGCATGTAAAATTATAGTAAACACACACATATGCTGAGAAATTGATACATCAAGTTATATTGAATGTATACCATCTAGTTAAATTTTTATTGTATTCATGTTATGCTGAGAACAGGGGACCATATTCATGTTTCCAGTGTTATGATCAAGTTACTTAAAACATGTATTATGACAATGAACAAAACCAAATCAGGCTTGATATCATAAACTAGCACAGGTTCTAGGTACTACTACTTTAGACAGAACTTCCAACAACAACAAAAAATAAAAAGCTGGAACCGTTGTTCAGGCTATGCTAAATTAGTTACATTTTAAAACATATAGATGAACAATGTAAGCTGTAAGAACCATACTTTAGTACTAAGAATAACCAAATTGCAGTTTTCTTCATTGACCTTTGCTTGATAAACTAGTTATGATGCTCGATATATAGTTTTAACTTTGGTTATATCACAGTTTACCTTAGTAATCTCCCAATCACTCCATAATATATTTGGTCTGAAAGCTTCATCTTCATTATCTGATGTCATGTTCTCACAGTTATTTGGACTAATAAAAGAATAACTAGGTGGATTATATAAAATATGAAAAATTTCATTTAATTCTTGAACCAAACACTTGTTTTCCATAATACATCAAGTTATGTTTAAAAATCTAGTTCATTGCCATAATACATATTTTCATGTATTATTGCAGATTAGATTTTAGTTGGAAGAGGACTAGCAAAGAAAAGCCGTATTTCAACAAATGGGAACAATTTTGAGATCCTCAAAAAGCAAATTGGTTCGGAAAATAAATAAAGCGGAGAATGAAGAGGAAAGACTTAAACTGAAACCTACCAAAATCAAAAGCATGAACAAATGGAGATAATTTGTGAAGGTGAAAACAAGTCCGGAGTTTAAGGTAACATTAAGATATTTTTACAACAAAAATTATTTATATTATAATTTATTTCAGCCGTGCCCCTGATGTGAAATTTATGGTTATGTTATGGATCCAGTTAAAACTTGTAGTCTGTGATAGTTTTAATAAAATCTAGTTATAAAAAATGATCTTAAGGCTGAGCTATTATGACATTGTAGACAAAATAAGTATATATAACATCGCAAATGATTTTAGAATATGAAATGTCTAATTATCACTATAATTATTGGCTGCTAAATGTATCCGCGTGATCATCATATTTTCAGAATTGCATTCTTTCTTTTATATATTATTTTCAATTCTGACATTGCATTTACATTTGAAAAAAAATGTTATGTACTTATTTTTTTTATAGTTACAATAAAATCAATGTTCATAAAATTCATCATGTTATTTATAAATTCACCATGAGTAAATGTTGTGTATATTGCATTCATTTATTTGAGTACACCATTTAAACTCACTTATTTGAGTACATCATCTTTTTATACTTCTGGTTACTATATTTTTACACCTTCCATATTTTCAGAAAAGAAGTGAGAAATATTCGGCCTTTAGGGATAAACAACGTCCACACACATCTGGTCATAGGGGAATGGCTAGATTGACCGAGAAAATGGCTAGTTGATTAAGTATAGCATTATTTAATAGTATTTAATACTTGTCATTTTATTTATTTAATGTTATTCTAAATTTAGAGAAACCAAAGTCCAGATCCAGTATTCGTAACCAGAGTTGATATTTGGATTAAATCTTACATTAAAAAAAATGGTGAACCAATGACCGTGGAAGCTGCAAATACTATTGTAATAATTTTTTATTCTATCGGTATATTAAAAATGGTCCGAAACTATGATAATTTTACCATCATACACTATCTGTATGTATTTAATTATATAGGAGGAGATTAAAATATTTGATAGGCTATCAAAGTCCAGCTCGTCACAGAATGTCAAAGGAAATGCTCTTGCACATGTATTGGGACAAGATAAACCAGGACGGTTAAAAGTACTGGGAAAGGGTTGCACCTTAACCAAGCTAATTTTGTCTCAGTCCAAAGATAAACAAGTATCTCATTGTCAACAGAAAATAGCAGAATTAAAGAGTATGGTACAGATGTTGATGGACAAGAAGGTAAATTTTTAAAAGTAATTTATATATGTAAAATATAAAACAAGAGATATTTCAATTTCTTACAAAGTTAAGAACAATTAAAATATGTAAAACTATTAGTAAGCTAACTTCCAATAAGGCGAATGAGTAGAGATGAAGCTTATTCACATCATAAAAGAAAAGAGCTATTCATTCAAAATTTGATTGATGCAATTGTATTATAATTTATTAACTAATAAATAGCACGACCAAAAGTTGATTGTTACTCGCCTCATACATTAATCACTCTCCAATATTTTACTTCTTCCTACCATATTTTAATTAATGCATTGAATCATGATTCACTTTTACAAAGTAAAAATGCTAAGCACAACACTTGATTTAGTCAGTATAAATTACTGTAATGGTTAATGCTAGAACAACTATACCAGTCCACAATTCAGCTGGTTATTCATGTTGGTTCTTCAAGAATACGAATAATGTAAAATAACTACCAATATAATTAATAACTATTTGTGATTTAATTGTGCATATCTACTTAAGTGCTCCTAGGATTAAAATATCCTAATATTATTGTTTTGGCGCAAGGTAAAGATAGTTCGAAAGAAGGAAGCATGCATGAATTGGTAAAAAATAATTATATTACTGAAACAACATTTGGATTTTAGGTTTTGATCCAATAATTAATATAATTTTGGGTTGAATAATTATAGAGCAATGACAATGTATGTTTGTTGTTGAATTGGGATGGAACTTATGAAGTTGTTGCGAAAGGGAGAGTGTTGTCCACTGACCCAAATGAGGTTGTCAGTGGCATTCGTGTTGGACTAAATGCTAATAGCATTGTTATAGACTGTGTGACTAAACAGATGCTTAGTTGTGGAGGCCTACACCTGATATGTCACTATTAGCAGATGCTGAGAATAAGGTAGTAGTATGACCAGCTAATTTCATTAAGATGGCACTGCGAGGACACTTGAATGAAGCTAGTATGATAAATTTTACAATTCACAATAATCTCGTAGGACTTCCACAAATTTAATTTAGAAATATGTCATCTACAATATTTTCACTTAATCACTAAACTCTTTATTTACACTTCTCATTTTTAGAGCAATAGCAGCACTCAAGACCAGAAATGCTTGGTTTATGGTTGGAATGAGGGTGAGGAGGTAGTTGTCGAAGGAAGAATCTACGTCAGTGATCCAGAACATATTATTAATGGTATTCCATTGGATTCGTCTGTCGTTGTGATTTGGATGGACAAGGTCAAAAATGTAGATGCTTACTTATGGTGACCCACAGCTGATACGGTGTGCATTAGAGATGCAGTTGGTAAGAAAGTTGCATGGCCAAAATCAAAAGTTGAAATTGATAAATAAAACGGAAATAGGAATGGAAATGGTGTAAGTTTCCCCTAAGAACCACACTCATAATCTTGAAGAAACCACAATAACATGTAAGTAAATATTATGTAGCCTATATTATGAAGTTTTTTCCTTTGAATCAATTTTTGCACCATTGTCTTCCTCTCCATCTCCATGTTTTTCTTTTTACTTTTTTGTTTCTTTTGTTTGAAATTCAATTTGAACTTGAATAATTTAGGAGAGTTTATTGCACTCTAGTTATAGTTGGGACTAGAGATGTTTTGTTGAGTAATTTATATGGAGAGTAGGGAGAAGCTACTGCCAATTTATAAAGAGACCATGTTCAGTTTAAAGTTGGATTGAAGCTTGAATTTAGAAAATAAGTTTGAATGGTCTTGGTTAGTGATACATGATGAATGATGGAATGCAGACCAGTTCTTTATTTTATCGTTTATGATGAATATAATTGTGGTTCTTGTGTGTCGATGTTACTTTTTTTGTAGGTTTGTTTAATAAACGAATGAATGAAATACCTAGAGTTGCAAATAGCTGTGATTTATATTGTGATTTCGATACAAAATCACATAGAAGAAAAGAAGGTAATAATGCATGTTTATTGTAGCACTTTAGCACGTGATTTAGGGCAGCTGCATTATTTAATAATAATGCAAAGAAAAAGAACAAAATTTTAATGCATTGCATTATCTTAGGCTATAAAAAAACATATAAATATTGTATATATATTCAGTATTTATGTATATGTATATATTTTGCATAATTATCTCTTTTTGCCAACCGATTGCAAAGTTGGTAGCAAGTAATAAATGCAAGTTGGTTGCTGTGGGTGGAACAGATGAAGTAGTGGTTGAAGGAACTATTGCTTCAGCTGATGTGTCGATGGTCCATTGGAGTCCATTGGGACATGATGTTGTAAAGGTTTAGGTTGAAATTGTGAGAGTTCCAAATGTAGTGCTACGGAGACCTACATCGAAGTCGACGTGCATGGAAGATGCCTTTGGTAACAACATAGCTTGGCCGATTGCCAAAGTCATCAGTGAAACAAAATGAAAGGTATGTAATTGGTCAGCATTTGATGCCTTTCCTTATGCAGAACATTTAACAATAATGCATATACTACTTTGCTAAGTAATTTCATATTTGAATTTGAGATACTCCTTTAGTTATAATTATCGCATGGTTAGCTGGAGTATAAAAAAACATTATGATCTTTACATTTTATCTCGTATAGTGAATTCATCAGTGTTTTATTTTATTGACCAAATTCAATGTGGTATTTAAATTAAAGAGGCCGAGCGATTTAATTGTGCCCTAACTTGTCGTTGGAAATGAAGTACTATTTAAATGTAAGAAGAATGCTAGAGAAAGTCGCTTAGCAGCGACTGCCCCTTTTACTTGCCCTATCATTGGTTGTTATTATGATAGTGGGACCACATATATTATAGAAAACTATAATAAAAAATATGCCAAAGCCTGAGCTAATCATTAAGTAAATTATACAGTCGCTCTCAAGCGACTGTGGATTACGCCTCTAAATGGAAATATACCTAAACGGGTAATTTATTGTGATAGTTTTTCTAAAACAGTGCCCAATTTATAATACCCTTGTATTTTTTATTATAATCTATAGCTAATTGTTTTGAATATAGGTCATCCTTTTCTTCATTTATCCTTACAACAACATTCCAAACCCATTACAAATGATAGTGAAGACTTAGCTTGTGAAAATAACTTTATGGAGTTGCTATAATAGCTTATAAATCTTCAACTTACATTACTTGGTTCAAACCAGATGTTTTAATTTCTAAACTTTTGTTGCTACTGGTGGCTAATGAAGCTTTTCTCATAACTTTATATTACATGTATGTATAAACAACTCATATATCTTTTAGGTGTCTCTACACTTGGGAAAAGCACTATGTAAAACCTTCACATTCTTGAATTATCATTACTTGCCTGAATGTGTAATTTTGGTCTCAACGTTATTAACTTTATTTTTGAATGGTTTATGGACTGAATTATTTGTCCTCTCTAACTAATTTTGGTTTCAACGTTACTACGAAGCTATGCATGCTCTGATTAATAGTCATCACATTTGATTAAAGTTCAATTTTCCTTGGGTTTGATTATTTATTGGCCGCTCTGCAATAATTTTCCCTAAGTTTCAATTTTCCCTGGGTTTGAATAAAGTCTAGGAATTTATTATAACTTGGGTCTCATTGTTGATTATTACCAGTCTACAAGTAGATTAACATTTCCAAAGAAATGATCAGTAGTAGCACTAGTTGTATATGGTACTTATTTGGTAGTTTAGTCGTTTATTGTACTTGCTTAGTTCAACTGTTTATAGTACTTTAGCTGCAGCACTATACTGACATGTTGTTTATGGTAGTTTCGTTGTGTAAACTTCTCTATGTACGGTTAACTTCTTGTCTTGAAACTACTGTATTTAGGTACGATTATGTACTAATTGTGTATTTATGTACGATTATGTACTAGTTGTTTATGTATTTTGTGGTTGTTTGAATGCGTTTATGTTTGAATGTGTGTATATTTGAATATGTTTATGTATTTTGTGGTTGTTTATGTATTACGTTATAACAAAAGCTATAAACAAAGTGAATTGGAGGGTGAACGAGCTAGCAGAAAATGTGGAAGACGAAAAAAACAAAAAAAATTTTAGCAGCGTTTAAAAAACGCTATAGAAATATCATGCAGTAAAAAAACGCTACCAAAACAAATGGTAGCGAAAAAACGCTACAAAAAATATATAAGCCGATGAAACACTACAAAACATATATGATGGCATTTAATAAATGCAGCTGTAGGGTTTGGCTTTAAACTACACCCTCTATTACAGCGTTTAGAAAATGCTACTAAAATATTTTATAACAGTACCTTTTGGCGGCGTTTTCAAAATGCTAAAATAAAGGTTTATAATAGCATTTGACAAACGCTACAATAAAGGAATTTATAGTGGGGTTAAAAAATGCAAACAAAAAATCATGGATTTTTAGTTGAGTGTTTTTTCGCGGCGTTCCCTACAACGCTACCGTATGTTATGGTAGTGTTTACTGTGCGCCACCAAAAATACTTTTACTTGTAGTGGTAAATGGTATTGTTTTTGTAGTGATTAAGGAACAAATTGGTCTAATTGTACACCTAGAAAGATATACATGGCATATGTCGATGAGCGAAACCATTGAGGAAGGCTTATGCATGATTTTTATATGATTTTTCCACTATGTACTTTTGTAGGTTACCGCTCGGAACTAGCAATTCATGGAAAATTTTGTCTAAGAAGTTCATTATTTAGTTTCGCTTCTGCATGGAGTAGCCAAAGGGTACACATTTGTTGTCTGATGTAAAGCAAAGGAGTGTAGATTTTTTGCTACAATAGTTAAATAGATTTAAAAGTGTGGTTGCTAATGTATGTAATATTGATGAGAAGTCGATGAGGGATTCTATTATGAGATAATTGAGTATGTAAGGTTGGAAGATGCAGAACTTTATGGAAGCTATTGGACCCTCTCAAGTTGGGATGTCATCAACTGTGAATGCTCGGTGAGGGGAGGTGGTAATTAATTCTTTAAAAGAAGGAAGCAAACAATCAAGGCAATCAAAATGAGGAGAAGGGTGACCACAAGAAATGGAGACCTGATCCATGGTTTGATCCTCTTATGTATCTAAATGATACCAACAAAAACATTTACTTGGCCCCTCAAGTAGAGATAAACTATAAGAGGCCACCATTCAAGAAGGAAATGGAAAAGGATCTGAATTTGAGGAAGATCCATTGCTTCCATGAATCGATAGAGTTAAGGGTATTCCTTATGAATAATTATGTGATTTGATAATATAACTTAACTCTTATAGCTAATCTTGTTCCAAATAAAGTAATTTCAAAAACGTAAGCTTGTAGCTTTACTTCTATTATATATATTGTTATACTAGTAAATATGTAATGTTTTAAATACATTGATTATGTACAAGTAGAAAATCCTTAGATAAAGTATTTAATCAATCATCATACGAATATGATCGTAACCATAGCATTGAATCATGTCAAATAATACTTATCCTTAAATATTCCTTGCTAAGATGTATAGAGAAAGAGATATTAATATATCCATTGAGACTAGTGTATGTAATGCTCTCCATATGATGAATGATGAATTACTCTTAACAATCAAGGGTTATGTATATGTAGTTGTTTGAAAATATTATAGAACAACTCACCAATATTCTTCTATAGGTTAATTATAAAGTCAAATAAAAAACCTTAGGTAATAACATGCTACGGTCTTTCAACTTGAGAATACTGTGAATCATAAGTGCCTAATCCACACGTTGACACTGGATAATCAGATGACAGTGATGACCATGTTAAGATCATAATTTGGTATAAGTTTAACCACTTAAAGTGAAACATATTAAAGAGAGGATTAATCTCCTTCAGAGTATGTTAGTCTTACCATAATTGGTTTTCAACTTACAGCCAAAATTTTTGGCCAAAGAAAAATGTCCAATCGGTAAATGTTGTCAGATTGAACCAAGAATTTTAATATTGTATTCACAATTAAATACGAGCATCATTATAGTTTTGATCTTTGATCGAACATTAGATATTCAAGTGCTATAGTGATGAAGAAGAGAAAACGTGCGTAATATATCGCTGCTTAGCTATAAATTAAATGATTAAAAATATGATTTTACCTAGATGGTTAGTAAGTAACTGAACTCGTGTCCACTACTATGCTTTAGCAAAGTCCGTATATGCTTCAATATTTAAATTATTTTAATATTATTATGGATGAGTTCATACAAGGGAGTCAAACAACCATCACTTTATTGTCCTTCGATTTCAACTAAATAAAATAATTTTAAATGTTATAAATAAATTAGAGAAAATTGATATAAATGTTATATTAATTTATTATAGTTTTTATTTATTGATTTGAATGCTTAATATTAACTAAAATAATGTATAAATGTTATATATTAATATAACTAAATAAATAGGCTGAAAACAATAATAAATAACTGATAATTGTTATTAATTAGATATAAAAAAATTCATGTAGTTAGAACCATCTAACCGATGTGAACTATATATTGATATCGTCGGGATATAGCTTTAAAGTTCAGATAGAAAATGGATGAGTATCAAACATTGAACCACAAAAGTATAAGCAGCAAAATGTAAATCACACAGTCGATTTATATTGGTTCAAACAACCCCGTCCTTCATCCAATCCTAGAACTCCATCTGGAATTTCACTAACATCCTCATTTAACCTAGAGGAATAGGTATCCTTACAACTGCCTGAATTGCCGAATAGGGCTTCAACCTTTGCCTGAACAACCAAACGGGGCATCACATTTTCTTGAATAGCAAAACATGACTTCACCTTTATGAAGTTGACCAAAATTCTCTAACAACTATATTGTGTCAATAATACACTAATTTCTCAACATTGAGTGCATTATCTCCTATAACCCTCACAAATGGTATAGGTTTGATTGTGCAAAGACTGGAGAGGCTAAGTTGCTTCGGGATATAATATGGAGTCAATGCATAGAGAAGAAACCGTTGAGGGCAATCTCAGATCATCTGGGTTGATCTTACTTAATGCCTGATATAATCCAGAGTGGATGATCAGATTGGATTCTAGATGCAAACCAATAGAGAAACCAAGGGGTTTTATAGTGGAGTTAGGGATGTGTATCTAGGATTGCAACTCTTTAGAATAGCCATTGGTGAAAGGTGGCATCTTCTAGAATGAAGAGGGAGGAGCAGGAATCTCAATAATTTGAATCACAGCCCATTACAACCAAAACTTACAAATACCATTCGACTGGTTATGTGCCAAGTGATTAAGCGGTTGTTCTTGGTAATGTCTATTCCGACAGCAACCGAATGCTGCACTTTTTCCCAATTTCAATCTCCAAGAAATCATAGAAAATTCTCAAAAATGCTAGAGCCAATTTTAGATCATATGGTAAAGTTCGAAGTGATTTGAAGATAATTTTTATGTTTTAACAAACCATATCTAAAACTGACTCAATAAGGACTCAATATATTACATGCTCATTTAAAGCCCTGCAATCCATCTTCAAGTGATTCTCCAAAATGCATGTGACTTATTAATCATATCTCTATCACTTGAATGCTCATATTCCACTCCGTACTCTTGAATGCTTTGATATGACCTTGATTCTTCTTAATTTTGCCTTTTCTGCATGTATTTGTTTCTAACTTTAACCTCCACTTGCACGCTACATGATATGCTAAGAAGTCTGTAATAGCTTAATAAACTGATTAGTCACATTATTGTAACATCATTATCATTGAAACCCAAAACACTATTTTTTACATTATTCCCCTTTATAGATGATGAAAACCCTACAACTTTATAATTTAAAATAAATTTACTCCCGCTAAATTAATGCTCCCACTATGCCGATGTACTCCCCCTATTGAAATTATTAATTTTTTTGTCCCATTGGAATCAATAAAAAGTTTAAGAGAAATATATAAATTAGGAAACGAACATTGATTTTAGTCAAAAATTAATAATATATAAATGTTAATAATGACTAATCATTGAAATATTTATTTGACAACAAGGTACTCAAAATGATTTGAGCAAGGTAAGCACGGAGATACCCATAAAATTCTAGGTCTTAGACGATCAAAATCTATTTTATCATTAATGCACAATTAGTCAAATAGTTTTCTAAAATAATTTTCTCTCTTTTTAAGAATCCATATAAAAGAAATTATTTTCAAAAATGGGTTATCCACATTTATCTTAAATTTTATAAAGTGCACGAATAATTTTAGACATAAAGAATTTTTAATTGTTAGCTTAAAGTCCAATATTAAATAACAAAGGATTTACAAAAATTAAAGTGACATTTCTAACTTAAGTAAAATTTAGTGATGTTATTTAAGAGTTAAAGTAAGCTTATGGTCAATTTACTTAAAATAATATTTTAGAGAGTTTTAGCAGATTTTAATTTCTCATACTTTAACATGTGATATCTAAAAATCAAGAGTAAGAATTACTAAAAAAATACTTCTAAAATATTACTTTTAATTTATCAGATTGCTCTCTTAAAGAAATAATTTTCTAGAAAATAACCTTTTAACCCAAAGATCATTGTAAGCATATAGTGATTTTCTAAAATCATTTCAAAATTTTAGTTTTAAGCTCATAATATAGTAGCCAATATTTTTTATCGAACTTTTGAAATTTGAAAATTTAAACATATGTAATAACCCCAAAATTATGGTTATTTGATTTTAAAAGTTTAATTAATTTTAGATATTTAAATAATTGGATTTTTGAATTTAATAACTTGAATTCAAATATGGAGAATAATTAGATATTCGAATTGTGAATTAAATGTTAATTAAATGGATTTAATAATTTTATTTAACTCCTTTTAATTAATAAATAATATTTGTGAATTCAATCTGTGAATTTATTTACAAATGTAAATAGACCGGATAAATATCGATAATTAAATATTTAAATCTGTGAAATTGTCGTTCCGAGGCATAGTCTTGGATTTCGATGAAATCAGTTTCATTGGATCCTTAATAGTACATTATATTACGCCGTCAAAATTTCAAGGTGACCAGATGTATCGTTTGATCGTGCGAGTTCGAAACGCGTTGAAATTTATATTTGAAATTTAATATAATAACTGGGTTCAAAAAGCAATCTTCTGCATACGATCGAATTGGAGCTCGAGACTAGTTCCATTGTGTTCGGAATAGGGGTATAACATATAAAACACCAGGTGGCACGCCTCCTTTGGAGTTCGAGATTTTCGGGTATGTTTTATTGAATATTTTAATAAAAATAATATATATAAGTACATACTCACCTTAATTTTGGCCATACCCTCTACATTTCAAACTATACCATGCCCATGCCCCTATGTACAGGCCATCTCTAATCTTCCCCTTAAATAACATTCCCTGTAAACATGATAGAGAGGATTTCAAAACATAAAAATAAAAGAAGTAAATAGCAATAATTAACAAAATTATTGCATTAACTCTAAATAAAACACATTTTCCTCATTTTATTATCTCAAACCATCTTAATAAAGTTTCCAAAACTCTATTTTCTCATTTTTATTCTCAAATATATTGTTTATTCCCAATAAACAATTTAAATTCCTCATTTATTATTAATTCACACTATTAAATTATAACTGCCGTTATAATTTAATATTAACAGGTAATCTCAAAAATCAGGGTTGTTACAGATATTTTGATAATCTTTATATTGCTAGAAAGCATAGACTGAGTAGAACAACTTTCATTTTTTAAAGTTATTCAGATTTTATTGTTTACTGGGTCAAAGCAGGTCTTCTTTACAGCAGGTCTGAAATAAAATTGTCCTATTTCCCTCAATAGTTAAGTGTAGCATTTCTTATTTATGATCATGAACTAATTTCATCTATTTGAGTTAAGTACAGGTGAAAAGAGGATAGTTGGACTATATTTTGAGCAAAAAGAATATAATATAAGTTTGTGCAAACTCGCTTTAAATTGCTAAAAAGAAAGGTATGTTTTCAGATTAATATAAGAGTTAAATGATGATATATATTGTGTTTTCGACCTAATGGTCGATGTATATCATATAAATCATTTTTATAACATTGTATACGGCCCTATGTACAAAGGAGACTCCGTCGATTTTTCTGAAAATTTCTAACAGTTAGAAAATTTGTTAAACATATGTGAATATATATATATATATATATATATATATATATATGTTGCAAACTAGAGAATACCTAGGAAAGAATTAGAGAGTAAACAACTTAAAATTTATTTACTCTAATGAAGAGTAATGAATTTAAATTCAAAATCTAACTAAGAAATTTTGAAAATTTTCAAGTGTTGAAAATTGAGAATTTTAAATCTTGAAGATAATAGGTTGGAAAACTTTAAGAATATTTGATTAGTAAGAGAGAGTTTAAAAAGCTATTCCTTAAGTCTTATCTTGCCTTTGTGCAATAATTTTACGATTTGCAATTATGCAATCGTATGAGTCTGATGGTACTGGAGGAAAACCACCTACCTCTTATTAGGTTTTCTTTCTGTAATAGTAGTCAATCTAGTATCAGTATGACTCCCTTCGTAGTGTTATACATAAATTCGTATCGATTATCATCTTGTGCGTTGGAATTCGAGATAAAGTTGTGACTGAATCCCGACTCTGTTCGTGAAGCTTCTTAGGAATCGATCTCACCCGGTTTATCTATTGCATAACATCCTATTCGTGTTTGCTTCGAAGGTGAACGCCTTCGAAATAGGGAGGCATTGCTCGTAGAAATTCAATGGTTTGCAAATCACAGTAGTTCCACTTGGGAAACCATAGAATTAATCGAGCAATCTTATCTTGGTTTTCTATCATCTTGTGTTGAGGGTGAGAAATTTGTAAACTCGAGCTTATCTATCTTCCTTTGATTGATGAAATAATTTTGTTGAATACAAACTCTTCTCCAGAAATTGCGAGGACGCAATTTTGTTAAGGGGGGAGTCTGTAACAACCCTGGTTTTTGAGATTACCTGTTAATATTAAATTATAACGGCAGTTAAATTTAATAGTGTGAATTAATAATAAATGAGGAATTTAAATTGTTTATTGGGAATAAACAATATATTTGAGAATAAAAATGAGAAAATAGAGTTTTGGAAACTTTATTAAGATGGTTTGAGATAATAAAATGAGGAAAATGTGTTTTATTTAGAGTCAATGCAATAATTTTGTTAATTATTGCTATTTACTTCTTTTAATGATTTTTAAAAGAAGTAATTAATTTTAAGATGAGATATATTTAATATAACGATGGAATTGAGTTTAAAAATATAACTTAAGTGTAAAATTATATTTGAAATGGGTTATAAAATTTTATTACACAAAAATGTGATTTTTGTGTAATTTAAAATATTAATTACAACAAGATTTGTAATTAAAGATATAAATTTGTTATTTACTTTAAAATAGAGAAATATGTTAATAAAATCTCAATCTCAACTTGCCAAAATGGCAAAACCCCATGTACTTAGCAAGCACATGTCCCATACCACGTGTTTTGGCCTGAGAATTGATTTGGCCATAACTCTTACGTTTCTTAACCAAATTCAATAATTTTGGATGTTCTGGAAAGCTTGGATGATGTACTACAGGTTTCAGGTTTTGTGTTTTCCATAATTTTGAAGTTATCTTGGTTAAAATTGAGTGTTTCTATTGCAATCCCGAGAGCAAAACTAATATTTGAAATTTCTTTATTATAGGAAATAAATATATATTTATTTAGAAAATTAATTTTAAAATATTATATAATAATAATTTGAAATGTCCATATATTTCAAAAATGGTTTAGTGAAAACCATTCTAAAATACAATGAAAACTAAGAAGGATATTCAAAACCGATAACTTGAATCCAATACGAATTCAATTCAAATTTATCCTAAAATCAATTCAATTTCCATTTAAATTTCAATTTCTCCAAATATAGCTAGCCTGCTGATAGGCATCATAGCTCTCAAAAATATCTCAAAAACAACATCAAAACCGAACGAGAAAGAGAGCAAAAACGAGCTAATACAATTCTAAGGTCGATGATTGTTAATTCGAATTCGTTTCTCCACTAAAAATTGTAATTTTGGATTTGTTAAACTCGTGTTGATAAGTGCTTTGACTCTATACTCAAAAGTTTCGTTTTTGTTCATGATTTGGTGGGTGCACTAGTAAGGTCAGAGCTAGGGCTTGACATTGCTTGGTATTTAGGCGACGAGAGGCAAATCTTAGAGTGCCGTTGATTTTTCCTTGCCGTTTAGCACCTAGGGCCGAAGTTTGAGAGTGATCAGAGCCTCTGGGGTGATGCAATATTTTGGGGCAGCAAGGAGGCATGTCAGGTCGGATTTTGATAGGGCTAGGTTGAGGTGAAGTGATGGTGATAAGGAGGTAGCTCTCGCGAAGATGGACGCGTTGGCGAAAACGAGAGTCAATTCCATCGAGAAACGAAGGAGTTATGGTCGTTTGAACTTTTCGAATGGTGGGTTTCATGGTGTGCATATCACAACCTGTGCATTTTGGTAGTAAGGAGGAAGATGGATTAGTGGTAAATAGTTTGATTAATAAAGTAATTAGTATTATTTAATTATTTAATTTAATCAAAATCTTATAAATGCGATAACTTTTGCATACGAGGTCGGATTCGAACGCCATTTTTTTACATTGGACTCGTATCGTCGAGATCTATGCGATGGAGTCAGTTTGGATGGATTTGGAGCTTGTTGAAATTTAGGCTAAAATCAGACGACCGTTCGGTTTTAGTCCAAAATCGGGATGCTTCAGCGAAAACGAAAATCAATGTGAGTTCAACTCACATTAAATTTTATCATATCATATTAATGGTGTTATAAATGTTTATTGATTGTTTGGATGTTAATTAAATTATTTGATTGCTTGTTTGGTTGAATTTCCGTTTGGAAAATGGATGACATATTAATTTGGTCGTTATAAACCCATATGATTATCTACAAATAAATCGTTTCCATATAAGTGATTCGCTTAACAGAAATAATTCATTCCATAAACGAATCAAACTTATTCTTTTTAAAAACGAACTAAACTTATGCTTGATTTCCATATTTCCACATTGGTAAAACAATTTAGAATTAGTTCCTGATTGCTAAAATGTTAAGAGAATAATTTTTCCAAGTGCGCAACCCCGAAGGCCTAAACCAACAACAGATCAAACACCCAGAAGATTATCCAACTGAACACTCCAATAATCGAGTTCCAATTCCTTTCTATAACTTTAAAATATTAATTATCCCGAAAGATAATTAATCACATTTAAAATCTCTTTTAAATAAGCAAATCTATTATCTTTAATAAAATAGATTATTATTTCCAAACATTTATATAACATTGGTAAATTAACTTTAAAGTCTCTATTAAATCAGTTTATTAACTTTAAATTAGTTTATTAAAGCAATTTTATTATATTAGTTAATTTACTTTAATCACTTTTATTAAATCGATTAATTAACTTTAAATATCATTAATTACAAAGATTAATTAAATTCAAATAATCATTAGTCAAAAATGAATAAGTCATCTCAAACATCATTTATTAAAATGATAAGTAATTTTAAATTCCATTAATTAAAACAATTAATTAAGTTCAAATAATCATAAGTTAATTGAATTAATTAAATTCAAGCCTCATTAGTTAAAACAATTAATTAAAACATCATTTGTTAAAATGATTTATTTAATTATAAAGTGTCATTAATTAAAATGATTTAACTAAATTCCAAATATCATTAGTTAAATAATTAATTAAATTTCAAACAATCATTAGTTAAAATGATTAAATAAATTCAAATGTCATTATTTAAAATGGGTAATTACTTTTAAATATCATTAATTAAAATGATTAATAATTTCAATTATCATTAATCAAAATAATTAATTAAGTTCAATAAATTAATTAAAATCCATTATCATCAATTAAAAGAATTAATTAAAACTCAAATAATCATTAGTTAAAACGACTAATTAAGTAAAACATCCTTAGCAAAAATGATTAACTAAATCTAATGATAAACCAATTTTTTTAACCATCATTTATTAAATTGGTTAATTAATTCCAAATCATTAGTAAAAATGATTAATTATTTTAAATTATCATTAATCAATACGATTAATGAATTTTCAATATCCTGTTTAGTGGAAACATAAGCTCAAGTTCATATGACAGGGTTTTGGGGATGAAATTGAATAAATGACGCTATAGTGAAATTGCTATAACGACATTTAAACTATTGAATGGAATATCAGGGATTAATTTTAATTAACCATCAATAATAGCATATGGATGTAAATAAATAATTTATGGGCGAGAAACCCCTCAGGATCTCTCTACAGATTTTCCCTGCAAAACAATGGTTATGGATAATATATAGATAATCATATTGGTTTATAACGATCAAATTAATATGTCATTAATATTCCAAACGGAAATTCAACCAAACAAGCAATCAAATAATTTAATTAACATCCAAGCAATCAATAAATGTTTATAACATCATAATATGATATAATAAAATTTAATGTAAGTTGAACTCACGTTGATTTTCGTTTTCGCCAAAGCGTCCCCATTTTGGACTAAAACCAAATGGTCGTCCGATTTTAGCCTAAATTTCCATAAGCTCCAAATCCATCCAAACCAACTCCATCATGTATATCTCGACGACACGAGTCCAACGCAAAAAAAGGGCGTTCGAATCCGACCTCGTACGCAAAAGTTATCGCATTTATAAGATTTCGATTAAATTAAATAATTAAATAATACTAATTACTTTATTAATCAAACTATTTACCACTAATCCATCTTCCTCCTCACTATCAAATGCACAGGCAGTGATATGCACACCATGAAACCCACCATTCGAAAAGTTCAAACGACCATAACTGCTTCGTTTCTCAACAGAATTGACTCTCGTTTTCGGCAACGCGTCCGTCTTCGTGAGAGCTACCCCCACATCACCATCGCTTCACCCCAAACTAGCCCCATCAAAATCTGACCTGACATGCCTTCTTTCTGCCCCCAAAATGTCACATCACTCCAAGAGGCTCCGATCACTCTCAAACTTCGGCCCAAGGAGCTAAACGGCAAGGCAAACTTAACGGCACTCTCAAATTTTCCTCTTGTCGCCTAAATCCCAAGCAATGTTAAGCCCTAGTTCTGACCTAACTAGTGCACCCACCAAATCATGGAAAAAAATGAAACCTTTGAGTATAGAGTCGAAGCACTTATCAATATGATTTTAACGAATCTAAAATTATAATTTTTAGTTGAGAAACGAATTCGAATTCAATTTTAAAGTTTTGAAATCCTCTCTTTTATGTTTACAGGGAATGTTATTTAAGGGGAAGATGAAGGATGGCCTGCACACAGGGGCTTAGGCATGGTATAGTTTGAAATGTGGGAGGTATGGCCAAACTTATATATATTATTTTAATTAAAATATTCAACAAAACATACTCGAAAATCTCGAACTCCAAACGAGGCGTGCCGCTTGGCATTTTATATGTTATACCCATATTCCGAACATAATGGAACTAGTCTCGAGCCCCAATTCGAATCATATGCAGAAGATAGATTTTTGAACCCAATTATTATATTAAATTTTCGATATAAATTTCAACACGTTTCGAACTCGCACGATCAAACGATACGTCTGATCGCCTTGACATTCGACGGCGTAATGTAATTCACTATCACGGATCCAATGAAACTGGTTTCATCAAAATCCGAGACTGTACCCCAGAACGATAATTTCACATATTTAAATATTTAATTATCGATATTTATCCGGTCTATTTACATTTGTAAATAAATTCACAAATTGAATACACCAATATTATTTATTAATTAAAAGGAGTTAAATAAAATTATTAAAGCCATTTAACTAACAATTAATTCACAATTCAAATATTTAATTATTCCCTATATTTGAATTCAAGTTATTAAATTCCAAAATCCAATTATTTAAATATTTAAAATTAATTAAACTTTTAAAATCAAATAACCATAGTTTTGGGTTTGTTACATTCTCACCCCTCCCCCCTAAATGAATTTCGTCCAAGAAATTTCTAAGGAAGAAAATGTTTCCAAACTCTTAATTTTAAACCTATTAATTAAAATGAGTTATTAAACTTATTTTCAAAACCAATTAGTTGGAATAGATTCTAAAATTTCCAAGTTTTTTTAAATTCATTTACATATACCAATTAATTCTCTTATATTCATTCATTCCAAGTCATAATTCCAAAATCAATTTTTTAGTTATAATTTTTTTTCAAAATTATTATAAATTTTTTAAAAAATTTCGCCAGCGTCTCCTCTTTGCAACTCGATTAGAACAACTACAATTTGCCTCTACATGCTCCAAACCAATCAAAGAAAACAAAAGCCAAGTGGCCTCCATATTTGGGGCATAAAATCACCAACCAATTTAAATTTTCTAAATTTATTACGTACCTTTTTGTGTTTGATTTTTATTTTGGCAGGTAATTTATTATCTTTATGAAAATGCAGGTGTGCAAGAAGTCAAGTGGAAATCCCTTGCTTCCCTGTACTTACATAATCCAAAAAAAAATTTGGTTGACAAAAGCAATATGATGTAATTCTGCATGCAAAAACTAGTCACATATAAATCTACATACAATCAACAATCATATTTCAATCATACGCGACAAAGTACAGAGAATATTCTGTAATAGGCGTTATGCATCCAATAAATTTTCAAATGATAAATTTAGATCTAAATACCCGGGTTTCCGATTCAAAAATTTATTTTCAAATTTCTCAAACGAGAAAAATCAAAGATCAAAATTTAAAATTACAAGGAGGGAACTCCTCCTAATAAAGTATGGTGAAACTCTAGAATCAAAACAATATGGAGCATCCAGTGGTATTCCGGTTCCTCCAAAAACAACTAGAGTGAATAAATATCATTTCTTCCCAAAATCTTCAAAAATCTCTTTTTCAAAATCACCGAGATTTAGGTCCTAATAACAACAATTTAAAATCCTTTGTGTATAAATTTAATCTTCATAGACAATGGTATATGAAATCACACAACCAATCAATTCAATTCAATCAAATTAAATCAATCGAATAAATCAAATTCCATGAAGGAATAAACTAACACTAACAGCCAATCAAATTCTATAAGGGAAAACTATCACTTAACATTATTTCAAAATGTCAAATGACTAACAAACAAATCTCAACTTAGGTTCAAAACTTTCTTAATTGTCCAAAAATATAGATCATTATCTAAGCGTACCGCTTTGCTCATTAGCCTTTGGTTATTGCCTAGAAGATTATCCAAACTCACTTGGACAAAATGGAAAGTTATATTGTAACAACCCGCATATTTCACGATTATATATTTAAATGTTTTATTTAAATATAGCATTGTTAATCGGATTAAAGTTCGAAATGTTACTTTTTGTAAACAGTCGAATTGGGACTCGAGACAACTTCCATTGAGTCCAAAATGACGTTTACAACTTTTTTGAGTATAAACATCGATATGTTTGGAGTTGGGTGGAATTTTGCTATTTTCTATTTTGGGCTTTGGGTTTGGGTTTCATCCCACTAACCCAACATAATACCCTAACTCCTCTACTCTTCATCCATTCACTCATTCTATTTCCTAACACTTTCAAGCTAGAGAAAAATGGGGAAAAAGATTGGAAATTAAAATTCCTAAACCCTAGTTTGATTAGGAAATTCAAGTTCTTACTCTAAAATCAAGGAGAAGCTTAGGTAAGCTTCCCCTTCTTCTTCTCCACCTCAATCTCTCTCCAATTTCAGAAATTTCCTATAACCTAACTTAGGAAATATTTGCTTATGATCTTAGATTGGAGCTTCTAGAGTTGAAGTTGAAGTGTGGTTGATCTTGCCTTGTTCTAAAACTTCTCATTCGTTGTTTTTGGGTTTAAAGGTGAGTTCTTTAACTCACATCTACGTCTATAACTTTCATTGTTGTTAGGTATGAATTCCTAACATTTATTAATGTTCATTTGCTTTTGAATTGAATTGATTTGGTGAATTTTTCAATTTTTGGTTTTTAAGTACAATTCTATGAAAATCCTACTATGGATGTTTGAACATGATATTTGGGGTGTATCAAAGAGCCTATAAGGCTGGGTTGTCGCTTGGCATAAATCCTTAGCCTTCGTTGCTCGTTCGGTCGCTCCCGAATCATTTTGGCCATCATGGCCTAGGCAAATTATTGCCCAGACCAGGTGACCAGACGTCTGGTTGCTCAAGTCCAGACGTCTGGTTATAGACTTGAAGGAAAAATTATAAGCATGCAGAAAAAATAAGGCATAAGCAGGAACCAGACGTCTGGTCCAAACTAACCAGACGTCTAGGAAGTCTATATGACGTCTGGGAAAGTCTACCAGATGTTTGGAAGGTTTCTGAAAATTTCCAGAACCTAAATCCAGACGTTTGGATTCTAAACCAGACATCTGGAACTGTGCATTTTGCCTATTTTTTTGAAGTGATTTCCAATTTTTAATCGATTTTGTTGAACCGGTTAGTTGTTATCACTTATTATCGACTTTGATGACTTCTTTCTTTGGACTTTTGGGAATATCCATTTGATGGATTTGATATCAATTTTTATGGATTTAATTTACGTTGTCGTATGTGAATTTTTGGTGATCGATTGTTTCTACAATTGTTTTTCGGTGATTTGCCACTTTTAAAAATACAAAGGTTTCTATAGTAGTAGTAAATACTCAAACTCTTTCATTAAAATGATTTCAACGTTATTTTTAATATAAAGAACCATTTTCCAATCTATTAGTATATACAAACCTTTACCTCATTCGTATGAGAAATCTAATTAAATGGCTTAGCAAAACAAGTGGTATGAAATGCTTGCGTTTACTTCGTCGGTTAATTCTTGGACTTGTTTGATTGAACTCTTGTGACAATTTTTGAGTGGAAATCTACAATTTGTTCGTAAATATTTAAGTTAAGCCAATGGTTATGGGACATGAAGCTAAACTCATTTATTTACTAGCTTAGTGTAATTGACACTTCTTATTGATCAATGGTGATCATTTTGTGGTTTAGACTAGCGATGTGCGATGTCTCTTTGTCCGCGTGGGGGACAGTACCCCGTTCTATAGGGCTTCGTCTCATTTTTATGGGCTAGTGACCCATGGTCTTTGGACCGTTCGTGGAGCAATCGGCTCAATAAGTCTGTGCATGTGGCGTATCGTTTTAGGTGCGTCGATGTTCGACTAGGCATGGACGTATCTTTTTAGGTGCGTCGATGTTCAACTAGACATAGGGCGTATCATTTTAGGTGCGTCGATGTTCGACTGCGCATGAGGCGTATCTTTTTAGGTGCGTCGATGTTCGGTTCATGGGATAGCGACCGGTTTGTGATACACGTGTTGGTGAGTTTCCATGCTCCCGTTTGTGACAGGCCTTCCCCTTTTTTGTGATTTCTAGATTACTAGTTGATGATTTCTAGAATTTGTGATTCACCGATTTTTGCGATTGACATTGATATGTTTTGTCAATATTTGTGTTTTGGTGAATAATTTAAAGAATATGACATTCTTTTTAGTGTTTGAGAATATATGAGATTTTGTATGATTTTTGTTGTTATCTGATGTATACTTGTCACAGTATGGCATTATTGTTATCATACGTTTTTGTGATATCTCTTATCCTATCTCATTTTATATGATATTTATAGCTAGACTGATCTATTTATAATTTTTTTCTTAAATAATACTCGGGTCAGACCGAGGTATTTCAGGTGCTTCTACTTTACTTCTTATCTGGGACCATCATCTGATTTTTGGCTAACTACTTTAGATTAGTAGTTTTTGCTTTTATACATTCGAGATGGAGACTCCTTGATGTATACATATTATTTTGTCTAGCACTTGTATCTATTCTTTTGTGATGTAGTGGATCTAGTTTGACCACTACTTTGATGTACACTTTTATGTGTTATATTCATATCTGTTTCCGCCTTTCTGATATGAATATCTATGACTGATTTGTGTTATGCTTATTTCTATATTTGTTTCCGAAGCCCACATAGCCAATGTGTGGTAGCTTTGAGTTTGTATTTGATATGTCGGATTTCCTCTTTAAAAGAAATCGTCATACTATCTGACATACGGTACTCGCACAAAGCAATTACACAGATGGTCGTTCCTCAATAGCCTTATTCTTCGTGCTAGTTGACGGCATTACCCAGTAGTGTCCTTGGCTAGTGTGAGTATAGAGGTGGGGCATCGCAGCTTGGTATCAGAGCCAAACTTCGGAACAATGTAGAATAATATAGCAAGGATCATTGTCCTAAGTCTTTCTTAGGAGTCGTGCTTTAGGATTTAATTCGAGTCATTGGACCCGTACTATCCTATTTTCTTTTGTGATGCCTTGTTTTATCAATCAAGTTTGCTCGATATTCATTTTTAGAATAACCTTTTTTCCTCTTCTTTCTTTTTTTCTTAAAGAAGAGAAATGGTTAGACCAGGCCATCCCAGCACTGGTCAATCCAATAGTCCTTCTCTGGATGGCGTATTCATGTCTGCCCAACAGCTTTTGGATCTGGTAAAGAATCAAAAGTTTATCTGTGCTTTGAGTAAGAACCCCAAAAAGGTTTTACCTCTGAAACTAGAAGTGCCTTTCGACCAGTTTGTAGATATCGCTCTCCGACTCGAAGAGGCCGATAAAGAAAGTGATGTTGAAGTTGTGGGTGCCAAACAGAACTTCAACATCAATAAGAAGAGGCATCCCTTTATTAAGTTCGAAAGTCCTAATCCCAACAAGAAAGTGAAGCAAGTAATTTCGGTAGCAAAGAATCCTACCTCTAGTCGTGGACAATGCTACAATTGTGGTTCTATTTACCACTATGGGAATGAGTGTCCGAAACCCTTTTCTTGTCGCTATTGCAAAGTTTTGGGTCATCTTTTATCTTCATGTCCCAAACTTCAAAGTAGGAGAGAGGGAAAGCTGAATGTTGTGCAAGCCCCTAGTAACACTTCCCTTGGTCAAGGTATTTCTCATTCTATCCTTGATGGCACTATTTTATTTCGTTTTCTTTTGATTCGGGTGCATCTCACTCTTTTATATCAAAAGAACTTGTTGATACTTTTTCTTTAAATATTATGGGCTTGATGACTTCATTGAGAATTGCGAATTCGATTGGTGGATCCGCAACACTTAGTTTACTTTGTAAAGATGTCGAGATTATTTTATGTAATTGTGCTTTCCGATCCGTTTTGCATGTTATGTGCTACTTAGGCTTCAGAATTGATTTTTGGGAAAGGATTGGCTTAATCATTATGAAGCACATATCCTATGTCCAGTGAGGACTATCCATCTTCGACATTCTCAATATGTTAAGTAGGTTTTTAATTTTTTCTTAAAGATTTCGATTCCAATTCGGTGGCATCATTTTATTCTTTAAACCCACTTGATGAGGAAGATGTTATTTCCCTCATTCTAGTAGTTTGTGAATTTTCCGATATTTTTGAGCTTGTCTTAGGATTATCACCTAAGCGATCTATTGAGTGGTGCTAAGGTCTTTTCAGCTCGACCTTGCCACCGGTTTTCATCAACTACGAGTTGCGGAGGATAGCATTCCACTTACCGCATTCCGCACTCGTTATGATTCTTATGAGTAACCCATGATGTCATTCAGTTTGTCCAGCTTATTTCATCCATCTTATGAATCGAGTATTCTTCGAATATCTCGATGAGACCATCCTTGTATTTATTGATTATGGATGAAAACAACAATTTAAAATTTGCAAATATTTTTAATAGGATATGTTTATATGTATAATTGGATTTTGTTCTTAAAACGAGCAAAGAATTTTCATAAAATTTTAAGAGACATATTTATCAAATAGAAGATGATTTTGTGTTGTATTTCTCATTGAGTGCTTTAAGAATTCTGGTTGATGCACCTGATCTACGTTATCGATAAGGAATCTCCTAAACGCTATGATGAGATAGTCAGACATAATAAATTAACTTGTAAAAAGTAATTTTTTCTAAAAAGATGATTACATGAAGTTTATTATAATTTTGAATGTCTTAGCTTTTCGAGAAAGATGATCATTTAAAAGAACTCCTTTCCGATACTCCTATTCTTGTGATTCCCGAAGGGGAACCAAGAATTGATTGTTTATACCGATACTAGTCATATTGGTTTGAATGCCGTTCTCATGCAAAAGGGAACGTGTTATCGCTTATGATTCTAGACAATTAAAGCTTGTCGAGACTAGATATGCCACTCATTATCTAGAGCTCGCGGCCACTGTTTTCGCTCTTAGAATTTGTCATCATTATCTTTTGGGAGAGAAATTGTTTCTCTACACCGATCATAAATCTTTGAAGTATTTATTTTCTCAAAAGGAACTTAATTTCCGTCAACAACGTTGGCTCGAGTTCCTTGCATCTTATGATCTTGATATTCTCTATATTCCCGAAAAGGGAAATCGTATTATCGATGCCCTTAATCGTAAGCAACAAACGGTTGTTATCATGATGATATCCGAATGGAATGATCTCGAGACTTTATCCACTTGTGAGATTCGATATCGTGAATCCAATTCACGTTCACCTCTTGTTTTATGTAGCCTTGAGGCACATCCTTCTCTTTTAGACCGAATTCTTAAAGCTCAAAAGCATTATCCCGAATTGGTTCTTCTTAGCCAAAGTTGTAGGGATAAAATTGATATTGAAGGTTTGAAAGACTTTGATATCGATGCTCGTGGCGGTATTCGAAAATTTGGTAGACTTATTGTGCCAAACATTTGTGATCTTCGTAAATACACTTTAGAAGATTCTCATCGTTCTAAATTTACCATTTATCCCGGTAGTAGTAGCGACTTTATTATTGGGATGGAATGAAATCTGATATTGCTAACTTTATTACGCGTTGCATGACTTGCCAACTCGTAAAGGCCGAGCATCAAAGGCCCGGTGGGTTATTGCAACCTTTGGACATTCCAATTTAGAAGTGGGATCAAATTTCCATGGACTTTATTGACGGTCTTCCCCATTCTCGTTCGAGTCATGACAGTTTATGGGTGATTGTGGATAGATTTACATAATCCACCCATTTTATTCCCGTTCGGTCCAATCGGACCGTACCTCTTTTGGTGAAACTCTATGTTAAAGAAATCGTTAGATTGCATGGAGTCCCTACTTCTATTGTTAGCGATCGTGATCCATTATTTACTAGTGGAGTTTCGGAAAGGTCTTCAAAAAGCTTTGGGAACAAAGCTTAGTTTTAGCACCGCTTATCGTCCTCAATCTGATGGACAAATAGAGCGTGTGAATCAAACTCTTGAAGATCTCCTTCGTGCATATGTTCTTGATTTTGTGGAAGTTGGGAAGATCTTATTTCTCTTGTTGAGTTTTCCTATAATAATTGCTTCTAATCTAGTATTGGTATGGCACCTTTTGAGGCACTCTACGGAAGGCCGTGCCGATCTCCTTCGTGTTGGCTTGAAGCCGGTGAGAAGCTGGTTTTAGGTCCAGATTTTATTCGTGTTTCACCTATGATGGGTGTTGTGTGTTTCAGTCGATCGGGAAAATTAGCACCTCGATATAATGGTCCATTTCCCATCACCAAACGCATTGGTTCTTTGGCTTATCGCCTTTTTGGTACCGGCTCAATTTTCTGCTATTCATGACGTATTCCATGTCTCTCAACTACAGAAATGCCTTAGAGATTTCGATTCTATTCTTGAGCCCGGTATTATTGAAGAAATTGAGGTTTCACCTAATTTGACTTATGAGCAACATCCTATTTGTATCATTGCTTCGGAGGTTAAACGCCTTCGAAATAAAGATGTTCCGCTTGTGAAAGTTCAATGGTCCGCAAATCCTAAGGATTGCTCTTGGGAATCCAGAGAATTCATTGAGCGAACACATCCGGACTTACTCTCTCGTGCTCCTTAAGGTGAACTTCTCATTTCAAAATTTCTTCTTTTGTGTTGTTATGCCTTAGTATGGTTGTTACTTTTTAATTTCCTCTTAATTATTGCGAGGACGTAATTTCTTTAAGGAGGGGAGTTTGTAACAATCCGCATATTCCACGATTATATATTTAAATGTTTTATTTAAATATAGCATCGTTAATCGGATTAAAGTCCGAAATGTTACTTTTTGTAAACAGTCGAATTGGGACTCGAGACCACTTCCATTGAGTCCAAAATGGCGTTTACAACTTTTTTGAGTATAAACATCGATATGTTTGGAGTTGAGTGGAATTTTGCTATTTTCTATTTTGGGCTTTGGGTTTGGGTTTCAGCCCACTAACCCAACATAATACCCTAACTCCTCTACTCTTCATCCATTCACTCATTCTATTTCCTAACATTTTCAAGCTAGAGAAAAATAGGGGAAAAGATTGGAAATTAAAATTTCTAAACCCTAGTTTGATTAGGAAATTCAAGTTCTTGCTCTAAAATCAAGGAGAAGATTAGGTAAGCATCCCCTTCTTCTTCTCCACCTCAATCTCTCTCCAATTTCAGAAATTTCCTATAACCTAACTTAGGAAATATTTTCTTATGATCTTAGATTGGAGCTTCTAGAGTTTAAGTTGAAGTGTGGTTGGTCTTGCCTTGTTCTAAAACTTCTCATTCATTGTTTTTGGGTTTAAAGGTGAGTTCTTTAACTCACATCTATAACTATCATTGTTGTTAGGTATGAATTCCTAACATTTATTCATGTTCATTTGCTTTTGAATTGAATTGATTTGGTGAATTTTCCAGTTTTTGGTTTTTAAGTACAATTCTATGAAAATCCTACTATGGGTGTTTGAACATGATATTTGGGGTGTATCAAAGAGCCTATAAGGCTGGGTTGTCGCTTGGCATAAATCCTTAGCCTTCGTTGCTCGTCTGATTGCTCCCGAATCATTTTGGACATCATGGCCTAGGCAAATTGTTGCCCAGACCAGGTGACCAGACGTTTGGTTGCTCAAGTACAGACGTCTGGTTATAGACCTGGAGGAAAAATTATAAGCACGTAGAAAAAAATAAGGAAGAAGCTGGAACCAGACGTCTGGTCCAAACTAACCAGACGTTTGGGAAGTCTATCAGACGTTTGGGAAAGTCTACCAGACGTCTGGAAGGTTTTTGAAAATTTCCAGAACCTAAATCCAGACGTCTGGATTCTAAACCAGACGTTTGGAACTGTGCATTTTGCCTATTTGCCTATTTTTTTGAGTGGATTTCCAATTTTTAATCGATTTTGTTGATCTGGTTAGTTGTAATCACTTATTATTGACTTTGATGACTTCTTTCTTTGGAGTTTTGGGAATATCCATTTGATGGATTGGATATCGATTTTTATGGATTTAATTCACGTCGTCATATGTGAATTTTTGGTGATCGATTGTTTCTACAATCGTTTTTCGGTGATTTGTCACTTTTAAAAATACAAAGATTTCTATACTAGTAGTAAATACTCAAACTCTTTCATTAAAATGATTTCAACGTTATTTTAATATAAAAAACCATTTTCCAATTTATTAGTATATACAAACCTTTACCTCGTTCATATGAGAAATCTAATTAAACGGCTTGGCAAAACAAGTGGTATGAAACGCTTGCGTTTACTTCATCGGTTAATTCTTGGACCTGTTTGATCGAACACCTGTGACAATTTTCGAGTGGAAATCTACAATTTGTTCGTAAATATTTAAGTTAAGCCAGTAGTTATGGGACATGAAGCTAAACTCATTTATTTACTAGCTTAGTGTAATTGACACTTCTTATTGATCAATGGTGATCATTTTGTGGTTTAGACTAGAGATGTATGATGTCTCTTTGTCCACGTGGGGGACTGTACCCCGTAAAATAGAACTTCAACTCATTTTTATGGGCTAGCGACCCTTGGTCTTTAGACCGATCGTGGAGCAATCGGCTCAATAAGTCTGTGCATGGGGCGTATCTTTTTAGGTGCATCAATGTTCGTTTAGGCATGGGGCGTATCTTTTTAGGTGCATCGATGTTCGACTAGACATGGGGTGTATCTTTTTAGGTGCGTCGATGTTCGACTACGCATGGGGCGTATCTTTTTAGGTGTGTCGATGTTCGGTTCATGGGAAAGCAACCCGTTTGTGATACACGTATTGGTGAGTTTTCATGCTCCCGTTTGTGACAGGCCTTCCCCTTTTTGTTATTTCTGAATTTCTAGTTGATGATTTCCAGAATTTGTGTTTCACCGATTTTTGCATTAATATGTTTTGTCAATATTTGTGTTTTGGTGAATAATTTAAAGAATATGACATTCTTTTTAGTGTTTGAGAATATATGAGATTTTGTATGATTTTTATTGTTATCTGATGTATACTTGTCACATTATGGCATTATTGTTATCATACGTTTTTGATCTCTTATCCTATCTCATTTTATATGATATTTATAGCTAGACTGATCCGTTTATTATTTTCTTCTTAAATAATACTTGGGTCTGACCGAGGTATTTCAGGTGCTTCTGCTTTACTTCTTATCTGGGACCATCATCTGATTTTTGGCTAACTACTTTAGATTAGTAGTTTTTGCTTTTAAACATTCGAGATGGAGACTCCTTGATGTATACATATTCTTTTGTCTAGCACTTGTATCTATTCTTTTGTGATGTAGTGGATCTTGTTTGACCACTACTTTGATGTACACTTTTATGTGTTATATTCATATTTGTTTCCGCCTTTGTGATATGAATATCTATGACCGATTTATGTTATGCTTATTTCTATATTTGTTTTCGAAGCCCACATAGCCACTGTGTAGTAGCTTTGAGTTTGTATTTGATATGTCAGATTTCCTCTTTAAAAGAAATGTCGCTCCTCAACAGCCTTATTCTTCGTTCTAGTTGATGGCATTACCCAGTAGTGTCCTTGGCTAGTGTGAGTATAGAGGTGGGGCATCACATATATTCTATATTTTGTTGGTTTCTTAATTACATTAAAATTTATTTATTTGTTTGTTTGTTTCTTTATTTATTTTTTTCCCTTAAATTTTCACTTAGTATTTTACTCAATACTAAAATTATTTTTGTATCATTTCATAAATTTTTCACCCAAGTTTAAAATATTTTATAAAGTCATTTCTTTATAAAACATAAAATAATAACTTATTATCACTTTACTTACTTTTATAATACTCTTCTATATCCTAAAAGTACATATAAATTTTATTTTTACTTTTTCAAAGATCTTGATGGAGATCAAATCAAATTATGGTTTCTTAAAAGCGAGTCAATTAATTAACCCTTTTAACTTGGAGTGTTAAAACAAATAATATTTACGGTTTGACCCATTCAGCAAATAGTTCATACTGCTTAGATGTTTTAAACAACTATATGGTTCTAATAAAAACAATGTTTATCAAAACCTTTTTGTTTAATTTAAACCTGTGTTAACTTATCCCATATCTTATCTAAAGGAAAAAATTTATTTATCAAAACAATCTCTTATTAGAAATGCTTTTTATTTTGAAATCAATCCCCTTTAAGGGAACTTAAAAGTTAAATACCCGGTTTTTCACTTCAAAATTCATTCTTTTGAAAGCATACTGCATATATTTTTATATGAAATAACTTTAAACATTTTATTTATAAAATCTCACTTTGGATTCATTCGGATTCGAACTCACTTTGATCGCACAATGATAAAAAGAATAATTTACTAAGTATTTCACAATGTTCGCCTAAGCAGACATCCGATCGTCACTTAGAAGATTATTCAGATCACCACAAAAACTAATCGAAATAATTTCCTCCTAATTCCCAAGAAAAATGCATTCCATTTAAAATTCTACTTCCCAACATATTTTTACTTTTAAGTACTTTCAAAAGTACTTCTATTTCTCAAAAATTCCTTTGAAATTATTTTCAAAAATTCCGGGATTTAGATTCAAAAATTCTTTTTAAAACATGTTTTATAAACTAAATTTATATAAAATTTCCTTTATATAAAAATCATTTCATATTATAATAATTCCTCTTTATTATAATCAAATTTTCTCAAATGCTTATTATCTAAATATTTTATCTTACCATTTAGATTATATCAACAACCTTTATTAAAGTTCAATCCTTAACTCACTATTATTAAATGGCGAGTTTTTAACTTAATCATATTCTTCAAACACCTTATAGTCAAATCGTGAAAATTAATTCACAAAGGGTTTGTTTTAAATCAAAGTGATAAATGCTCCTAAATAAACCGAGCACAATTTAGCAATAAACAAATAACAGCCAATGCTTATTATTTAAATTAAGCATAACCGAGCCAACAATAATGTTAATAAATAAATATTATAACATCTAAACAAACACACTTTATAACTATATAAAGTTTTGAAAATTATTCCTTTATATATAGAAAATATAATCCTAGGCAAAATATTTAATTTGCCAAATTTTCAAAAATTCGATACCATGTCTGTTGGCCTTGGTCAGGTGTTTAGAAACCCCTATCGATACCGTGGCATCCCACGTCTCCACCAGAATTCATAAAAACTTAGTAAACCAATTAACATAATACATTTTTTATAACATTAAAAAATACGCTCTTGTATATATAATACTCTCATACTCATTCTAGGGTGTTGCTTACCCTATCTCTAGTGAGCCAAACCCTACCAAAGCCAAGTTTCTCGCTTAACCTGACGCTTTGATACCATGCTGTAACGACCCACCCTTTTGACCACCGAATGTTGGCACCGAATGCTACCACTGTGTTCTAATATCGCACATCCAATCGATAAAAGGGCAGATTGTTAGGGTAAATAAAAAGAAAAGAACAGAGAATAGAGAAAAATCACAGCGGAATCGACAACATATAATATAACAAGGATGGTAGAAACTATCACCCCAAACATACAGAATATATCAGAGTTAAAAACAAACCTTATCAGCGGGACAGTTATAAAATCCCGACCTTACAAATGCCGATAGGTATACTATATAATACAGTGGAAAATAAAATACTACGATAGTGAATCTTCAGCTCCCCTTTAGGACCTCCATAACACCATGGACAACCTGGGAAAATACTCGATCTGACCCGAGCATTATAATAAAATAACACCCGGATCAGTAGGGAAATACCAGCGTGAGATAACTCAAAAAATGGGGAACCTGTAAAGTTCTGTGAGACCACGCCACTAACGCGGAACGTGTTTTCACCTCATAAGAATAACATCCATATAGGTAAGAGCAGAAATAAATATCAGGAAACAAATCCAAATAAGAATGAGCATAAATAATATTAAACCAGACTTGAAAGAATGGAAATAAACCGAGTAAAATCCAAACTGGACAGAATGGATAAAACAAGGAAAAAAGTCCAACTTGATAGAATGGACTAAATAAGGTAACAATCCTAACTTGATTGAAAGGACCGAACAAGGTAACAGTCCAGCTTGATAGAATGGACTAAATCAATACTTAAATGTCGTGATGAGGACTTGGCTCTACTCGTGGCAATTTAAAGCTAAAACATTGTTAGCACCAAAATTGGTCACTAGCCTCGTTCAGAAAGATTGTGTAGAGATATAAGTGATGAAAGTAAATTAAACAGAGAAGACAATGCTAATTTAAATGCAGAAAGCAAGAACACCAAATTTATAGTGGTTCAGCGTAATTGCCTACGTCCACTTTGTTCAACTTTATTGATTTCCTTTATGGTTGATTACAAATACAATCGTGAATCAAATGCTTGAGTGGAGTTGTTAAGTAGAGAAGATGAGTCTTGAAAATGGCAGAGTCTCCCCGGTGTTTTCTCTCCAAAAAAGGATCCATTTCACTATGACCCTGCCCCTCTATTTATAGGCAAATATGGGCTGGACTTCCCAAGTGGGCTGGATAGCCGAACGCTCAAGCCCCAGTGCAGTGGTCGCTGTATGCCGAACCAGGCGTGCCGAACGCTCTGCGCCGAACCATTCCTTCTATGCCGAACGGTATGTTGGTGTCGTGGGAAGTGTAGGATGGTTGTCTGTTGAGGCCGAACGTGCCTCCATCTCAAGCTCTTGAACAAACGGCGTATGCATGCCGAACGATACCGGTATCCTGAGTAGTTGTGCATGCTGAATGTCTTCTGGATGTCGAGTATTACGCCGAACACCATGGGATGCCGAGTACTCCTATTGCCGAGTAGTCTCGATGCCGAGTGCTCTTTATGCCGAGCAGCCTTGATGCCGAGTACTCTTGTATGCCGAGCAGTCTCGATGCCGAGTGCTCTTGTATGCCGAGTAGTCTCGATGCCGAGTGCTCTTGTATGCCGAGCAGCCTTGATGCCGAGCGCCCTTGTATGCCGCGCACTCTCTGACGCCGAGTTCCACTGGATGCCGAGTGCTACGCCGAGTACTCTTGGATGTCAAGTGCTTCGTCGAACACTCCTGGATGTTAAGTGCCTCGCCGAACACTACTGGATGCCGGTCACTCTCTGATGCCGAGTTCCACTGGATGCCGAGTACTAGTTACCTGGTCAAATCTCCAGGAAACACTTGCCCCCCAAAGTGTATCGCGTGGCCGAACGTGATGCGCTTTGAATCTGGTACAATTTACCTCGGAGGTACCTTCTCGAGAATGTTAGTGAAGGAGGTGCAAGACGAACGAGATTTGGATGCCGAACGATACGCTCGAAGCCGAACGTACCTAGTGTGCCGAACGATACTCTGCTATGATGCCGAACGCTTCGGTGTTGACCGGTTCTACCGGGTATAGCCTCTTCAACTTCTACCTCCCTCTATATAACCAGGTCCTTCCCGTCTCTTTTCCTTTTACGCCTTCTTTTCTGTCATTCCTAGAGACTTGCAATTCTTGCCCTCTTATCAGATTCGAGACCTAATCGATCCTTCCTCAACTTCGACTTTCGAACTAGGTATTAATCCTTCTGTGATTAGATTACTTCAACACAAGACTTAGGTTGTTTTCATGGGAAACGTGACCTTTCTATGATCGTATAATATGCGTCGAGCAGAAATGGCTCGCATGCTTGGAGTTGTCTAGTTAGGGCTAGCTCCTTCGTGCCGAACAAGACTGGAAGGAAAAGAAAGATGGGATGCTGAACGGCGTAGTCTTCGCCGGGCGATCTGTCCCTGACGTTCGGCGCAGATGGAGAAGGTGTAGGGTGGAGTTGAAATCGTGGTGGAGCGCCACTTTTAGCCGAACGATAACCCAAACCGAACAGTCTTGAATGCCGAACGGTATCAATGCTGGACAATTACTAAAATGTAGAGCAATAACTTAGCCGAACAATAACCCAAGCCGAACAATTGACATGCCGAACATTGAATTCAGCCGAACAATTGACATGCCGAACAATACAATTGCCGAACACTCTTTAGACCGAGCAAAACACAGCCGAACACTATACTTAGGATGAATAATCTTGAATGCCGAACAGAACTCTTAACAAGACAATGCCTTAACCGAACGAGACCTCTAGCCGAGCGCTCGACACGCCGAGCAAACATTCATGCTGACCTATACTTAGGACGAACAGTACAATTGCCGATCATTACTTAAATGCCGATCAGTATAAATGTCAAACTACACTTAGGCCGGTTACTTTAGAAATCATATGTCTTTTGAATCTAAAACTATAATCACCTCAATGCGAGCTTTTTGAGACGGTCAGTGATGACGGTCTTCGAAGGCGATGATTCGAAGCTAATTATTATATCTTTAAAACATTCTTATTGCCTGTACACAATTGCTTGCACTAGTTCACACACCACACGGGGGGGGGGGGGGGGTGGGAAATCGTGTTGCTAATTCTAACGTTCAACGTTTTTTAAGTATAGCTTTCTCAAGCATTTAGCCAAGTTCATTATTTATTCGGGATGTCGAGAAAATCTAGTTCTGCCACCATATCTGACAGGCCTGGGCCGTCAGCAAGGCAAGGAGCCGCTGATACTTCTAACCCGTCAACTTCTCCCGCTCATAACTTGGCGCCTGATGCTCTGGAGGCAACCATCTTACTAGACAATCCGATCGATTCTCAAGCCTCGAAGATCAACGAAGCTGCTCTACGACGGATATGCACTATTCACGGGATTCCTTTTGCTGACGTGTTAGTTCCTTCAAGACACGATCGCCCTCATCTGCCCCCAGTCGGGTACACTACCTGCAACAAGTTTATGTGTTGGATGGGCAGCGTGCCTCCGTTCAAATTATTTCTCCGGGATGTACTGCAGTACATAGACATAGCTCCGTCGCAGCTGCACCCGAACGGCCATGCATTTCTATATGGGACTTATCTACTTTTCATGGCTGTCTTCTCCAGACCTCCAACCGCCGGTGATATCAGATATATTTACATGTTCAAGAGACGGAAAGACAGTCCTTCTTTTCTGTTCCTCGAGCCATACCACAAATGCCAGATCTTGACAGGGGCCTGTAGCAAATTCGCCATGTACAAACAGGAATGGTTCTATGTGCGCTGCCCTTCCGGTTTCGCTAGGAGATGGGTTGAAGGCAGTAAGTCTCTCTGCTGAATCATTATTCGTTTTTAATCGGAGTCATGCTTTTCCTAACTCTTCATTTCATCTTTTCAGGTATCAACCCGCGTCCGGAAGGCCGAGGATATTCTGAGGCTGTTGAAGCCATTAGAGCTCTTCCTGCTGAGGATCGAGACATCCGAACTATCATTTCAAATGAATCGCTGTCGGGGGTTCGGCTTGCTAGCCCCTGGTCGTCGGATCAGCCTTCCAGAAGGTGTTACAATTCCCAAATCTCCATCTGGTAAAGAGAAAAAACTTGCCAGACCGTCGTCGCGTCGCGCTCCCGACACGCACGAAGAAGGCGAGCGCAAAGAGGATGATGCCCCCGAAACTCAGGGCGAGAACGTGGGTCCCGCTTGGAATCCGGCAATCGAAGTTCAGGATATTGCGACATCATCCTCCCCTTCGAAGGGAAAGAAGAAGTTGAAATATACGGTTCAAAAGGAGAAAGTTGGTGGCACCTCAAAAGTTACGCCTATCCCTCCTGAGAAAGAGGCTTCTTCGCAGCACCTGGAAAGTTCTCTGAGGGGTCTGTCCAACCTGTCCATCCCCGATGATTTACTTAATTACGTGTTCGATGATCCTGAAGCTCTCAAATTCTCTTCGCCCGCTAGAGGCAATGTAGGAGTTCAACTCCCGGCTCAAGGAGACAACACTCCTATTAGCAAAGATAAACGAACGGGTCCGTCGGGGGGAACACTAGGACACACACGCACACGCGCATTCCATAATATACTTCAAGTCTTTTTAATTCGTGAATTCCCCTTAACTCGTTGTTATTTCCATTCTTTGCAGGTGATATGGGCCGCTCTCACGGACTTGATCGCCTTCAGGGGTCTTCTATATTCCATCACTCAGGACGGGATTCCGGTTCAGGCAGACGCAGGGACCGAGGTGATTATGAAGATAGGGACAATCGTCCTCGCGAGTCGTCTCACCGCAAGAAAGCACATTCTCAATCTTCTCAGTACCGCGATCTTCCTCCTCCAACTGAGCCGGATAAGGAGAAGTCTTCGCAGAAGGGTTATCAGTCTGATGCTGCTCGAGAACAACACTCCAGTTCATCGAGTACGAGGCAAGTTCGAGAGCAACGTAAAAGAACGGAATTCTCAAAGCCTCCTCCTCCTACTCCTGCAGTGGACCCGACTGTTGCGGAAAAGTTGGTCGACCTTAAGGCCAAGTTTCTGAAAATCTGCTTTGATGGCTTGAAATTCCTCCCAGCCATCCATCACATTCCTGGGCACGTGAAGCAAAGTGCCATTGCTTGCAACAACGACGTCTATGTTCAACATGATGCGTTCGTGCACTTGGTGGAAAAGATCTCGGAAGTGTCCGTCGAGCGTCAACACGAGATTGACCGTCTGAATCTGGAGGCCGATAGCGATAAGAAAATCATCAAACTCCAAGATGAAGAGCTCGCTTCGTATAAGTCAAAGCTAGAAGCCGCCGAACAAAGCGCAAAAAATACTGCCGAGGCAGTTACTCGTTTAGAGGCGGCTCACAAAAAAGAGCTTGACGAAGCAGTCCAGCGCAGCGGTGCCCTCGCCCTAGAAAAAGATTCTGTCCAAAAGGAAAGGGACGCACTTGCTACTCAAGTCAAGGAGCTGAAGAAATTACTTTCCAAGGAGAAGGAAGACAAAGTAGCTGCTCAAGAAGAATCGCAGCGATACTGTGATGAGATTGTTGCTACCCGGCTCCTAAAGACAAAGCTTGATGACGAACTCGCCGGGGTCGAGAAAATGAAGGACGAGGCCCGTGAGGAGGGCAAAAGAATGGCTGTGGGAGAGCTTGATTCTCGCCTCGAGGCGGCCGCAGAAGCCGGCAGGGAAGAGGTCAAAAGTATGTTTGACCCGTTGATCGCCGAGTATGGAGCCCGCGTCCTTATGCACCGCGACTTAACATTTCTGGGCGACGGCTACCTCGAATCCCTGGCTGAGGCGTGGGAAACTCTGATTAGGATCAAGAAGGTCGAGTCGGGCTCCAACGAGGTCGACGAGGATGTCTTGGTGAAGGAGTTCCTAAGGGGGAATGAGCCATCGGACTTATCCGCAGCATTGGCACTTTATAGCAAAGGCTCTTCCCCTCCGAAAGAGAAGAATGATGAAGCTGGCCCGTCTGGGGCCGATGCTACTACTCCTCATGTTGCCGCTCCTTATGCTGTTCAATCGGCCGGTCGGCTAGCACTTGATCCATTCGAGCGGCATGCTAGTTATGATCCCGAAGATCCTGGGCTTGGTGTTCACGTGCTGTCACCTATCTTGGAGGGTTAAACCCCTCGTGCCACCGATAGCCAGCCGGATCCTGGTAGGAAATTCTTCTTTCTCTAGAAGTTGAAGAGTTCCCGTCATTCTTCAGCAGTGGCTATTCGTTCTAATGCTCATTCCTTATGTTTTCGTGCAGGTTGCTCTGATGTCGAGCCAACTCCGAGGAGCGATGACGCCAAGGAGGAAGCAGAGAAAACAAGCGATGTTGCTCACGCAGGAGTAACTCCCGGTCCAGACGCTCAAGTGATCGGGGCGCTTGATGATGACAAACTTGATACTTCGTCTCCTGTCGAAGGAAGCGATGAAGTTAAAATCACTGGCGCCTCTGAGCATACTTCAGAGATGAGCATGAAGGAACGTCTCGCCAACGAGGAGAAGAAAAAGGTCAAAGTCAAAGTTGAATCTGAAATACTGGAACTCACTGACCCGCGGAACAGACCTTTGAAAATCATTCTCCCGGGCAGGTCCAAGCCACTAGATGTCCCGTCTCCTACTCCTGACTCCGTTTCTCTAGCAAGCAAAAAGTCCAAGAAAAAGCGTGAGGGAGAGGAGTCGTCGGAAACACCAAAGGAAGACAAGAAGAAGAAGTCGAAGAAATAATCGATGCACTTGTTCAACAAGTTTCCTGCTTAAGTTTTGCAATTGTTTTTGTCTTCCACAACTTGTAGTTTGTATAGAGAGGTCTGAATTTTGTAGGAGTGATCATGTATCCCCATTTTGGACTTATTGAATAAAGTTTTAGTTTCTTTTTGTTTGAATGATTCTCTTGTCTTTATTTGGTTTGCTGACTAATTGTAGCCATAACTCAAGTTCTTATGAGTTGCATTATCTCCCGGTCCATTCTTATGTTGTTCAAACATTTTTGGACATGGCGTACCTCTCGTCCCGCATCTTTTGAGTACTTGGTCTTCTTGCTGACTCTGTGTCCCGAGGACTTGGAGGCTTGAAATAGTTTATACTCTAGTCCGCGCTCCGGGGAATTAGAGTACTTTGCTCCGCACTTCGAGGATTCGGAAATTTGGAATCGTTTATACCCTAGTCCGCGCTCTGGGGACTTAGAGTACTCCGATCCACGCTCTGGGGATTCGGAAATTTGGAATCGTTTATACTCTAATCCGCGCTTCGGGGACTTAGAGTACTCCGATCCGCGCTCTGGGATTCGGAGATTTGGAATCGTTTATACTCTAGTCCGCGCTCTGGGGACTTAGAGTACTCCGATCCACGCTCTGGGGATTCGGAAATTTGGAATCGTTTATACTCTAATCCGCGCTCCGGGGACTTAGAGTACTCCGATCCGTGCTCTGGGGATTCGGAGATTTGGAATCGTTTATACTCTAGTCCGCGCTCTGGTGACTTAGAGTACTCCGATCCGCGTTCTGGGAATTCGAAGATTTGGAATCGTTTATACTCTAGTCCGCGCTTCGGGGACTTAGAGTACTCCGATCCACGCTCTGGGGATTCGGAGATTTGGAATCGTTTATACTCTAGTCCGCGCTCCGGGGACTTAGAGTACTCCGATCCGCTCTCTGGGATTCGGAGATTTGGAATCGTTTATACTCTAGTCCGCGCTTCGGGGACTTAGAGAACTCCGATCCACGCTTTGGGGAGTCGGAGATTTGGAATCGTTCGTACGAGTCTGTATGTCGTGCATGATAATGTAATTCATCATCCAATTAAGAGATATAGAAACTTCATAGAAAATATGGCTTCAAGCCTTTATTAATGAAAATCAACTAAATCGCTTGATTACAACTTTAAAAGGAAACTAAGTTATTATTGAACGGAAACATGCAGGAAATAACAGTGCCTACAGCAAGAAAGGAAAACATGCTAAATGTAATAGTGCCGCAGATGTTCACTGTTCCATGCTCGGGGGAGTGTCGCGCCATCAACGGTCGCTAGCTTGAATGTTCCTTCCCCAAGCTTCCGTTCAATGGCGTATGGACCTTCCCAGCTGGGATTAATGCGTGATGGAACCGGGAAGACTCGTTTCAGAACGAGATCACCCACATCAAAGATTCTTGGGCGGACTCTGCCGTCGTAGTAACGCTTGACTCGATGTCTGTGCGCTGCCGGCCTTAATTCAGCTTCTTCACGCTTTTCGTCGATGCAGTCCAGTGATTCCAGCAAGAGGTTTTGGTTCGTCTTGGGATCATAGTATGTCACTCGATGCGATGGAACTTCAAGTTCCACAGGTATAACGGCTTCAAAGCCGTATGCCAAGGCGAACAGAGTGTGGCCGGTCGCGGACTTGTGGGTAGTTCTATACGCCCATAATGCTGTCGGGAGTTCGTCTACCCACCTGCCACCAACCTTCTCCAGACACTTCTTCAGTATGGACTTGATTATTTTGTTAACGGCCTCAACTTGTCCGTTAGCTTTTGGGTGTGCAACGGCGGCGAACTTTTTCTCGATGCCGTACTTTAAACAGAACTCTTTGAACTCTCTACTTTCAAATTGCGTTCCGTTGTCTGTAATGATGGTGCGTGGAAGGCCAAAGCGGCATATAATGTTTCGTACAACGAAGTTAATGACCTTCATAGAGGTGATAGTGGCCAAAGGTTCTGCCTCAGCCCATTTTGTGAAATAGTCGACTGCAACTATTGCGTATTTCGCACCACCTTTGGATAGAGGCAAAGAGCCGATTATGTCGATTCCCCAGATCGCAAATGGCCAGGGACTGATCATTTGTGTGAGTTCCGTTGATGGAGCCCTCGGGATTTTCGCATATCTTTGACACTTGTCGCATTTTCTTGCGTAGTCCGCGGCATCCCGGTTTACGGTGGGCCAGTAATATCCATAGCGGAGGATCTTCTTTGCTAGCGTTTGCCCCCCAGTATGGTCGCCACATTCCCCTTCGTGAACCTCTCTCAAGACTCGCTTTGTTTCATCATGAGCGATGCATCGTAATAACGGGACTGAGAATCCTTTTCGATACATTGATCCATCCTGCATTATGTATCGCGCGGCCTTTCGAAGGACCTGCCGTCTTTCGCTTCTTTTTCCTGGTAAAGCCCCGGTCGTCAGATACAGTTTGAACGGGGTTATCCACGATTCCTTCTCGATTTCTGTTCCCAACACGCGATCGACTTTCATTTCGTCTATGCTCGGGGCATGCAAGACTTCGACGGGATACAATCCCATTTGTTGCGCATCGTCGGTACTCGCGAACTTAGCCAACAAGTCGGCTTCTTTGTTCTGTTCGCGCGGGATATGTGAGATGTCATAACGCTCAAGATTTGATAGTAGTCCTTGGACCTGAATGAGGTACGGAGCAAGCTTTCGTCCTTTTGCTTGGTAGTCTCCCCGTACTTGGTAAACCACCAACTGCGAGTCACAAAAGATTTCGACTGATTCGATCTCGGGCTCCCTGATGAGCTTCAAGCCAGCGATCAGTGCTTCATATTCGGCTTCGTTATTTGTAGCCGGGAAATCGAGCTTCAGGGCATAACAGATCGATCGGTTTTCCGGAGTTACAAGAACTACGCCCGCGCCGGAGCAACGGTCGTTCGATGCACCGTCAGTGCATAATTTCCATCGAACGGGGGGAATGATGTCGTGATCGTCCGGTTTGATGGGTATGGTAAATTCAATGATGAAGTCTGCTAACGCTTGCCCTCGGATGGCCCTCCGTGGTAAGTACGCGATATCGAATTGGCTCAACTCGATGTTCCATCTTAGCAATCTTCCAGAAGTTTCCGGCCGTTGGAGTACCTGCCTCAGGGGTTGATCGGAATAAACACCTATTGAATGTGCTTGAAAGTACGGGCGAAGCTTTCGTGATGCAATCACCAAGCAATAAGCCAATTTCTCTATTTTAGGGTAATTCCTCTCGGCCCCTGTTAAACGTTTGCTAACATAATACACCGGCTTTTGGACTCGATCCTCCTCTCGTACCAAAGTCGCACTTATCGCATGTGGGGATACAGCCAAGTATACGTACAACATCTCATGATCGACTGGCTTTGATAGCATTGGTGGGCTCTCCAGATGCCTCACCAGATTCCGAAATGCTTCCTCACAGCTAGACGTCCATTCAAAATTTCTCTTTCCTTTCTTTATTATGTCAAAGAACGGGATGCACTTGTCAGTTGCCTTGGATATAAATCGACTCAGCGCAGCTACTTTTCCGTTCAAGCTCTGTACCTGCTTTATAGTCCTGGGCGCTTGTACATCTCGAATAGCTTGGATCTTTTCTGGGTTGGCTTCGATTCCCCTAGCGTTGACGATGAATCCCAAAAACTTCCCTGATGCGACGCCGATAGTACACTTCAACGGGTTGATCTTCATGCCATAAAACCTGAGTATGTCGAACATTTCAGCCAAGTCTTGAATGCGGTCGTTTGACCGTCGTGACTTCACGAGCATGTCATCCACATAGACTTCCATGGCCTTACCCAGCTGGTCCTTGAACATTCGATTCACCAGACGTTGGTAAGTTGCTCCAGCATTCTTCAATCCAAAGGGCATCACTACATAGCAATACAGCCCGACATTTGTAACGAAGCTGGTGTGTTCTTGGTCCGGAATATGCATTGGGATTTAGTTGTATCCAGAGTACGCATCCATGAATGACAGTAACTCGTGTCCTGCGGTGGAATCGACCAACTGATCGATCCTAGGCAACGGGAAACTGTCCTTAGGGCATGCTTTGTTCAAGTCGGAATAATCTACGCAAGTCCTCCATTTCCCATTCGCCTTCTTTACTAGCACGGGGTTGGAGACCCATTCCGGGTAGAGGGCGTCGCGGACGAACCCATTTGCTTTGAGTTTGTCCACCTCCTCTCCAAGAGCGGCGGACCTCTCCGGATCCATTCCTCTCCTTTTTTGCTTGACTGGGACGTATTTCGGGTCTATGTTCAACATATGACTCGTGATGGCGGGAGAAATCCCACACATATCAGAATGTGTCCAGGCGAAAACATCAAGGTTCGCCCGAAGGAAGTCGCTAAGGTCTTCAGTCATTGCGGGGCCTAGCTGTGATCCGATCTTGAGTATTCGCGAAGGGTCGTCACGGCTAACTGAAATGTCAATTGTTAATTCAGCCGGTGCCGCCTTCTCTTCCCTGGGTTTCTCATCGTCGTCTCTCGGATCTATACTTCCGTAGATCCGAGAACTATGCCCGAGCCAAGGCTCGGGCATTACTTGTCTATTATCCGCATTGAGGATGCGGACGGGATTGTCCGCAACCTTTCCCTTCTCCCTCCGGTGGGCCTCTCGGAGCTCGGCCACATAACAGGAACGACCAGCTGCTTGGTCGCCGTGAACAATGCCTACTCCCTTGTTAGTCGGGAACTTCAAAGTTAAACACCACGGGGCTAATGCTGCCCTAAACTCCGCCAGGCCGGCCGACCCAAGAAAACGTTATATGGAGAGTCCACATCCAAAACTACAAAGGGTAAAATTCGCACTCTCCGACGCTCGCCTTGTCCCAGTTCAACTGGTTACTCGACATATCCCACTGCATCAGTTGCAGCGCCGTTAAAGCCGTGGATACGAGCTTTGGATGGTTTCAAGTCTTTTGTTTCTAGCTTCATTTGATCGTAGGCCTTCTTGAAGATGATGTTGACTGAACTTCCAGAATCAATCAGAATTCTTTTTACGTATGCTGGTCCGATCGTTGCAGATATGACCATGGGGTCGATGGTCGGAGTCTTTACCTGATCAGCGTCTCTGCTTCTGAACACAATATCGTCTGCCATTATGCGCTGTTGCTTAGCAGGGGCTCCGTCCTCCATGTTCGAACAACACTCAAAATCTGCATGCTTCAAGGAACTTGCATATCGCTCCATCTCCTGCCAATTCTTATCCGCGGGGTGAGGCCCGCCGATAATTGTATTTATGACCAGCCTACCAACGGTCCGGGCAGGCTCCTCGGGATGACGTGGAGCTGGTGCACGACCTGGGTTCAACGTTCCCTGTCCTCCTTCTTGTGGATCCTTCACAAATTCTTGCAATTTCTTCTGCCTGATCAACTTCTCGATAGCGTCGTGCAAGTGTCTACATTCTTCCGTATTGTGTCCATAAGTCTCATGGAAGCGACAATATTTCCCGGTCCGCTTCTGTTATTCAGTTGATTCTTTTGGACGTGGTTTTCTGTACTGAAAAGTATTGCAGGTGGATAGGTAAATGTTTTCAAGTGGGGCGTTTAGCGGAGTGTACCCGCTGTAGATTGGAATTCTCGACTTCCACTTTCCTGCTTCTTTCCTTTTCCCTTGGCTTCTTCCTCCGGACTCTTTGGGTTGCCCAGGCTTGTTCTGGACATTGACTTGGACCTTTCCCGAGCTGTCTCCGGATTGCTTCACAGCAATGTTGCTCTTTATTGACTCTTGGACAGGTCCTGGCGCCTTATCTCGTCGTACCCACCTAGCTTCCTCTCTTCTTATGAACTGGTGTGCCTTAGAGTAGAGACGCTCTAGCATAGCTGGAGGTTTTCCTGCCAGCCAGTCTCCAAACTCAGAGTATGGATCCACACCTCTCATTACAGCCATCAGAATTGCATGGTCATTGGGGTTAATGACTTCAGTTGCTGCTACGTGGAATCTTTGCAAATATTCCTTCAACGACTCCCCAGGATTTTGGATTACACTTGACAGAGACATCACGTCCTTTGGGCGCGTAGTGTGTATCCTGAACTGCTCAACAAACTTCTTTGCCAACTCCTCGAAATTTGATATGGATCGCGGAGGAAGTCGGGTGAACCACATAGTAGCGATCCCAGATAGAGTAATCGGAAAGCACCTACACTTGGTGGCATCATTCGCTCTGGCTGAATCCATCATCCATTTGTACCTCATGACATGTTGTCTAGGGTCAGTCTTTCCTTCATATGCAGGAATAGTAGGCATACTAAACTTCCTGGGGTACGCCGCTTGCAACACCACATCCGTGAACGGAGTATGACTTCTTGACACTCCCCAGTCATCATTTGATAAGCCCTGATTCTCTTTCATCAATTTCCTGATCATGGCTGTCAGATCGGGTGTCTGTATGGAAGGCGGAAGGTTGGAGTCTGTTCTACGCGCCTGTCCATGCTGATGCCTTCTCTCTTGGCGATCTGCCAATCGTGCATCTTGAGGTTCGACATCGTTAGCATTTTGATGATCTAGGCCACTATCTTCCATCTGTATTCCGGTCCTGAAGCTTCCAGCTCTTGCTTGGTCGCGGTCTCCAGCTGTTCGAACAGCAGCATCTGCTCGCATAGCATCAGTCTTACGGCGTCTGCGCCTGGGAGGTTCATCAGAGGAAGTTGAGCTGTCAAATGAGGAGTAAGCAGCGGGATTGCCCCCAGCATTCTGTTGCTGCTGTTGAGTGAGTTGTGCCATCAGGTTGGCATTAGCTTGCATCTGTTCTCCCAGTTGTCTCCTGCTTTCCCTAAGTTCTCTCATCAAGTCATTGAACTCTACTCTGGTGACAGCTGGAGTCTGTTCTTGAGCGGCAATCCCTGCACTCGGGATCGCTGGTTGATTGCTAAGTCCTGCTTATTGCACGCTATCAGTCTCGCGGGCATCCGCATTATGAGAAGCTGACCTGGTCCGTGGTCTTGCCATTGTAGAGTTATTGGTATGAACTCTGAGTAGAATCAACGGATGTCCTATCAGTGAGTCGGATCTTCTTTGGGGGATTTGTTCAATCCAGTAGCTTCAAAGCAGATCCTTGAGGTCTGAGAATTCGATTCTCAGTGAAAGCACCAAAGTGTTAGCACCAAAATTGGTCATTAACCTCGTTCAGAAAGATTGTGTAGAGATATAAGTGATGAAAGTAAATTAAACAGAGAAGACAATGCTAATTTAAATGCAGAAAGCAAGAACACCAAATTTATAGTGGTTCAGCGTAATTGCCTACGTCCACTTTGTTCAACTTTATTGATTTCCTTTATGGTTGATTACAAATACAATTCGTGAATCAAATGCTTGAGTGGAGTTGTTAAGTAGAGAAGATGAGTCTTGAAAATGGCAGAGTCTCCCCGGTGTTTTCTCTCCAAAAAAGGATCCATTTCACTGTGACCCTGCCCCTCTATTTATAGGCAAATATGGGCTGGACTTCCCAAGTGGGCTGGATAGCCGAACGCTCAAGCCCCAGTGCAGTGGTCGCTGTATGCCGAACCAGGCGCGCCGAACGCTCTGCGCCGAACCATTCCTTCTATGCCGAACGGTATGTTGGTGTCGTGGGAAGTGTAGGATGGTTGTCTGTTGAGGCCAAACGTGCCTCCATCTCAAGCTCTTGAACGAACGGCGTATGCATGCCGAACGATACCGGTATCCTGAGTAGTTGTGCATGCTGAATGTCTTCTGGATGTCGAGTATTACGCCGAACACCATGGGATGCCGAGTACTCCTGTTGCCGAGTAGTCTCGATGCCGAGTGCTCTTTATGCCGAGCAGCCTTGATGCCGAGTACTCTTGTATGCCGAGCAGTCTCGATGTCGAGTGCTCTTGTATGCCGAGTAGTCTCGATGCCGAGTGCTCTTGTATGCCGAGCAGCCTTGATGCCGAGCGCCCTTGTATGCCGCGCACTCTCTGACGCCGAGTTCCACTAGATGCCGAGTGCTACGCCGAGTACTCCTGGATGTCAAGTGCTTCGTCGAACACTCCTGGATGTTAAGTGCCTCGCCGAACACTACTGGATGCCGGTCACTCTCTGATGCAGAGTTCCACTGGATGCCGAGTACTAGTTACCTGGTCAAATCTCCAGGAAACAAACATATTCAGGGTTTTCGAATCAAATAAGGAAAGGAAATTTTCCAATAAATGACAAGGAGAGTAAGGCCCCCCTTAAATATACCTCTAGTAATATACTCTTGAGAAGGTCATATACTCGTTGTCCTCCTCGGAAAAAGTACCAACCGGACCCCGCCAAACCTTTCCGAGAATGCGAACATTTCACATCTAAACACAAACTGTTTTTCACAAGGGTACACAAAAATCAAGATGAGATGTGAAATACCCTTTTGATGGGAGCAACCCCACATAGCTGGACACCCCTTAGCTCTTTGGATTTAGTCATTTCTGACAAAGGATAACAAAGCTCAACGGAGCAATAAATCGTCTTAGAATGATGTTAATAAAGTAGCTGAAGTAACCGATAACTGAGATACCAACTATCGAGGATATAAAACGATCGTATATGGAAATTAAGTCTTGTATACTTATCGCCACTCATTGAATTCAAACTTTTACTTTTTCTTGGTTAACAATAATACTGGACAAGTCAAGGTAGTGTTACCTTAAAGTCATATCTCACGATTATTCTTAACTTTCGAAATAGCGACAAGTCTACTTCTTCGATGTTTAGTGCTAATTATACAAATAAATTGTTTCCATATAAGTGATTCGCTTAATAGAAATAATTCATTTCCATAAACGAATCAACCTTTTTCTTTTTACAAACGAACTGAACTTGTGCTTGATTTCCATATTTCCACATTGGTAAAACACTTTTAGAATTAGTTTATGATTGTTAAAATGTTAAGAGAATAAGTTTTCCAAGTGCGCGACCCCGAAGGCCTAAACCAACATCAGATTAAACACCCAGAAGATTATCCAACTTAGCATTCCAATAATCGAGTTCCAATTCCTTTCTATAACTTTAAAACAATATTAATTATCCCGAAAGATATTTAATCACATTTAAAATCTCTTTTAAATAAGCAAATCTATTATCTTTAATAAAATAGATAATTATTTCCAAACACTTATATGTATAATTAGCACTAAACATCGAAGAAGCAGACTTGCACTATTTCGAAAGTTAAGAATAACCGTGAGACATGACTTTAAGGTAACACTACCTTGACTTGTCCAGTATTATTGTTAACAAAGAAAAGGTACAAGTTTGAGTTCAATGAGTGGAGACAAGTATACAAAACTTAATTTCCTTAAACGATCGTTTTATATCCTCGATCGTTGGTATCTCAGCTACTTTATTAACGTCATTCTAAGACGATTTATTGTTTCGTTGAGCTTTGTTATCCTTTATCAGAAATGACTAAATCTAAAGAGCTAAGGGGCGTCTAGCTATGTGGGGTTGCTCCTATCAAAAGGGTATTTCACATCTCATCTAGATTTTTGTGTACCGTCACGTGAAAAACGGTTTGTGTTTAGATGTGATATATTCGGATTCTCGGGAAAGTTTGGCGGGGTCCGGCTGGTACTTTTCCCGAGGAGGTCACCGAGTATATGACATATTCAAGAGTATATTACTAGAGGTATATTTAAGGGAGGCCGCACGCTCCTTGTCATTTGTTGGAAAATTTCCTTTCCTTATTTGATTCGAAACCCTAATTCTGTTTTAGCTTTAAATTGCCATGAGTAGAGCCAACTCCTCATCACGGCATATAAGTATTCATACAGTCCATTCTATCAAGTTGGACTGTTACCTTGTTCGGTCCATTCAATCAAGTTTGGATTGTTACCTTATTTAGTCCATTCTATCAAGTTGGACTATTTTCTTTGTTCTGTCCATTCTGTCCAGGCTGGATTTTACTCGGTTTATTTCCATTCTTTCAAGCCTGGTTTAATATTATTTATGCTCATTCTTATTTGGATTTGTTTCCATATATTTATTTTTGCTCTTACCTGTATGGATGTTATTCTTGTGAGGTGAAAACCCATTCCGCGTTAGTGACGTGGCCTCACAGAACTTTATACGTTCCCCATTTTTTGAGTTATCTCACGCTGGTATTTCCAGACTGATCTGGATGTTATTTTATTATGATGCTTGGGTCAGACCAAGTATTTTTCCAGGTTGTCCATGGTGCTATGGAGGTCCTGAAGGGGAGCTGAAGATTCACTATCGTAGTATTTTATTTTCCACTATATTATATAGTATACCTATCGGCATTTGTAAGGTTAGGATTTTATAACTATCTAGCTGATAAGGTTTTTTTTTAACTTTGATATACTATGTATGTTTGGAGTGATAGTTTCTACTATCCTTGTTATATTATATGTTGTCGATTCCGCTGTGAGATTCTGTTTTTCTCTGTTCTATGTTCTTTTTATTTACCCTAACAAGCTGTCCTTTTATTGTTCAGATGTGCGATATTGGAACACAATGGTAGCGTTCGGTGTCGACTTTCGATGGTCAAAAAGGCAGGTCGTTACAACATATCTCTATTAAACAAAAGGGGAAATTAGGGAAAAGGGCAAACTTTGAAAAAAAAATTAGGCTGAAGGAAATCAAGTCTTATTATTCGGCTGAAGGGCAAATGCTAGTTATAATTAGCATTATACTCAACTTTTACACTATGCAAAATGATAGTTATAACTAGCATTATATTCGGTTTTACATTATAGAAAATGCTATTTATAACTAGCATTGCCTTCAGCCAAAAAAAACCTGTTGTACATCAACCTAAAAAAATTTCTAAGTTTGTCATTCTGCCTATTTTGCTATAAATAAAATATCTAAAAAATACGGTGCACCCAGTATATTGTGAAGCCTTTGGCAGTCATCCTTGTGTACCTTTTGTGTTGTTTGAACCAACTGGTTCTTCTTTGTATGGTCAACATTTTATGGGTTTGTGATAAACAATAAAATCTCAGGCTTTGATACCAATTTTTAGAACCTTTGACCGATGTGCGCTATATGTACGTAATGATAGGATATAGCTTTAAGGTTCTGATTGGAAATGGCTAATTGTCAAACATTGAAGCATAAAAGCATAAGCAATGGAAATTAAACCCCATATCTACGTATATTGGTTCGGACACCCTCATCCTACATCAAGTTCTAGAACTATCTCTAGAATTCACAAATACCCTCACTTAACTTTAAGGAACCAGTGTCAATACAATTGGCTGAACAATCTGTAGGATCATTTTCACCCTAGAGGGGGGGTGAATAGGGTCTACTAAAAATTAACGCGGAAATAAAAACAAACACAGAAAGCAATGCAGAAAGATCACACACAGATTTACCCAGCTTCGGCAAAAATAGTGCCTACGTGTTGCCCCCAAGGTTTCGACTAGAAATTAAGTAATTAGTCGCTTACAAAAACATGTAAACTCGCTATACCCGCTAACCCGATTAACTTAACTCTAAGCTCAAAACCCTGCCACAACTTAACCACTGAGTTGTGATTTCTCAAACTACGCCACGTAGTTTGTACCTAGTTACACTACTAGATATTTACCAAATTTTAAAAAGAAAATTACAAATAAAAATGAAGCTAAACAAAAACCCTATTTTTATAATTTAAGCCCAATAAAAAAAGAACCGGCCCAAGTAATAATAAATTAGAGAAGTCTGTTCTCTCTTTTGTTTGCGTAATCTCTTCGACCATTCCTTTTGTTGCTCCTCAAAAGTTAGGGTTTCGATTGTATTTGAAGCCGTCGCTTGGAAGTTCAAATCGATTACCTGATGCTTTCGTTCCTCAAATTCGCTTCGCTGCTTCTTCGGTCGGTGTAATTCGATTGCTCACGGCTTCTTCAATGTCGCGTTCGAATGGTATTGTGAATTGGTACATGATTTGCCCCTTCTCGATTTTTGATTATGCTCGAATTGATTCGAGTTTTGGATTTGTTTTTGGTTTTCTAAGTAAGCTCTTCAGAATTTTTTCTCGAACTCAAATGATGTTGCCGATTATGATTTGGGTTTAATTTATAAGGATCGAAACCCTATTATTTCGTTCATATATTTTGGTTTGAATTTTTCGTGATGTTCTAGTTCCTACATTGATTTGTAATCGAATGGTTGTGTGATTTTTTGACTTGTTCATCTCTGACTATCGGTTGATATATTCGAATTTGCTTGAATCTTGCTGCTAATGACTTGTTCAATTCGATTTTAGTTTCCATTTGAATTTGAGATATATCTTGACTTGATGAAGTTTGACTTGTTACCTATGATTTGCTATTCCATTTTCTTTGCTGGCAATATTCGAATTTTTCAACAATTCAATGATGTTGTTCATTTGATCATTTCCTTTTGAAACCATTCCTAGACCGATTCATGATATGATATGTTTATGACTTATTCATTGGTATAACCCACGGCTATTTTCTGTCTACCCGAATGCTTGCTGGTATGTTGGTGTATCCATTTATGCTTGAACAGTTTGCTTTGTACTTGGTTGCATATGTCACTGTTCTAGTTGTTTTTGGTGCACTTCAGTTTTCTATGGCACCAATTCTGGTTGTCACTATATATGTATGTGTGTGTGCACAAATGTGTACGGACATGTATATATGTATGTTGGTCGAGTTTCATATTTCATTTCCTTGTATTTGAAACTGCTTCTTTAAGCTCCTTTGCACTTCAGTGTACTGACCATTGTCTGTATGCCTGAACTTGTATTTATGCATACATGTCTATTCTCTAAGCATGTTTGTTGGATCTTCACGGGTCTCTGTTGCATGTTTTCATGTGGATCTTCATGTGAGGCTGTTTTGGTTGAGGCTTCATGTATGTTGATTTGTATGTGGTCATTGAAGTCTGGTTCCATTTTGAATGAAGGTTGCATGTTATTTTGTACATTTTGTGATCTGTATTGCATCGTGACTAGCTTCGAGCTAAACTGCCCCTGTTTGCATGCATGCCTGCTGTCATGTTGTACATATATGTATGTGTACTTCATGTTGTTATCATCCCTGTACTTGTGTGGTTCTAGTTGAAGTCATGTTTCATGTTAACCAATTTAGGACTGAGCATGTTTGATTATTTCGACTGTGTTGCTCCTGACCATTGCTGTGTTGTGCATTCGCTGTTTTGTTTTGATTTGAAGTCTGGTTCCTTTGAACTCCTGTGTTGAAACAGAGCTTGGTTGAGTGTACTTGTATTCTCTGGCCTTTGTTCTGGTTGAATACAGGCTAGAACAGAGTTGAAGATCAAATACGAGTGATGAGTGAATTATGTAGTGAGGTGAAATATGTACGTAAAATTGTAAAGTGAAAAATGTGTTGTAATTGAAAATTGTATTTGGAATTGTGTAAATATAGTGAGAGCTTAAATTTTTACTATTTGAATTTGTAATAAAATATTTGTTTGAATAAAATATTTTTTTAAATAAGAATTCCGAGTTATTTATTTTATTCAACAAATATTTATTTAATTATATGGAAAAATAAAATAGTACAATAACAAATAGGCTATTGTATTCTACAATCTCCCCCTTTTGATGATAACAAACATATATTAAGATTTTGACTCTATTAAATGTATTTGATCTTGATGAATTCCATTAGCTCCCCCTATTTGAATACCCTCCCTACAACAAAGCTCCCCCTTCACATATGCATGAAAATAAATAAAAAATATGCAAATAAAAAACAATAAAAAATGCAATGAACCTAGATGGGAATATGCAAATAAAAATTTTGAATTTATTTTCCAAAATTTTAAATTCTCTCCCTATTTTATTATCAACAAAAGAGTAACAGTCTTAGATAAAAGTGATAAAGTGATAGACATTAATATAACATTAATAACTAATTAAGTGTAAGTATTAAATTTCAAGAAAAAAATCAAACAAAAATCATAAACACTCTGTTAGGTGCATATTCCATTTTAGAGTGATAGGGGTGATATCGGCATAGAAAACCATATAGTCGTGTCCAATTGTGGTATATTTATGACAGGAATTTGAATACTTACTAACCATGCATAAACGTTAGGACTTTTAAATGAGATTAGTAGTATTCCTTTTTCTTTATTGAAAAAGAATTCTAAGCATCTTCTAACCACGCATAACAAAAGACTTTTAAATGGGGTTAGAATCAACTCGCCTATTTTATCCAATTTTGATATGTGTTCCATACATGCATAACTGTGAGGACTTTTAAATGAGCCTCACATAATCAAATATACCAAGTAGTTCACCCATGCATAACCGTGAGGACTTTTAAATGAGAGTGAGTACTTTCAGATGATTTTATTGCTAATTAAAAATAAATAATTTCCTGTTTAAATACCACATGTTGACATACTATATTGGATTTTGATGATTAATTGTCGTAGAAATATGATAGGAATAGAGATGGTCATGGAATTTTTTACCAACCAAAGTTATTACAAATTTTGTTTAAATTTTTAAAGAAATTTACTAAATATAGTCTCTCAAGACATAATGTATGATCAAGATCAATACTCATCACTTTTTTCAATCACTATTTATCTTTTCGATAATCAGTAGGGAGTTAGATTAGTCAACAAAGGTATTTAAGATCAAATCCAAAAATATAAGATCAAATTTCTGAAATGCCTAAACTGAAACAAAGTCGATAAAAACTATTTTCTGGGAGGTGTTTTGTAAAAATGTCTGCCAGTTGAAAATCAGTTGAAATGAAGTTTATGCAGATATTTTCTTTGGAAATGTGATCTCTAATGAAATGATGTCGATCACCTATATGCTTGGTGCAAGAATGATGTACAGGATTATTTGAGAGATCAATTGCACTTTTGCTATCACACATAAGTGGAACTCGTTTAAAATTTAGACCATAGTTTTGCAAAGTTTGTATCATCCATAAAATTTGAGCAGAGCAACCGCTTAGAGTAATATACTCTGCCTCTGTGATAGATAATGCAATACAATTTTGTTTTCGACTTGACCATGCAACTAACGAATGTCCTAACATAAAACACGTTCACTAGTACTTTTTCTATCAACTAGACTACCAGCATAATCTGCATCTGAATACCCCTTTAACTCAAAGTTATCATTAGTTAGATACCATAGACCAAAACGTGGGGTGTGCAACAGATACCTTATAATCCCTTTTACAGCTTTTAAATGAGATTCTTTTGGATTTGATTGAAACCGTGCATATAAACAAAGAGAGAACATAATGTCTGGCCTAGAAGTAGTAAGATAAAGAAGTATACCCACGTGTATCTAGAGTAATCATCAACCAATACAAAAAAAATATCTCTTACCACCTAAGCTTGCAATATCGTTTGGTCCAAATAGATCCATATGAACTAGTTCAAGGACTCTAGAAGTACTTACAGTGTTCTTTGCATGAAAAGATGATTTTTTTAATTTTCCCAGTTGATCACTAGCTGATTAAAATCAGATTATGGTGCAGATTTTCAACATATAATACATCGTTGTTGCCCATTGTGACTTTGCCACCTTTGTATTTCTCTAGGCTAAGGAACTTTGATTTGTCGGCCGTCATGTGCCTGGAACAGCCAAAATTTGGGTACCACTGTTGTTGTTCCATAGCCTGCCAACATACCTACACGGGAGAAGAGTTTTGTGACCTATTTGTTTTCATAGGTCCATGATTGTTAGTGACAATTTTTTTTGAAAAACAAGTTTGTGTAGAACCAAGACAGTCTATGTTAGTTCCTTTTGGCACCCAGATTTGTTTAATTCTAAGGGATTTTACATTAGTGCCTTTAAGAACCCAAATTGGTATGGTTTTCGTGTGTCTGGGTCTATACCAGCAACTGTTGTGATTGTGTCCAATTTTTCCACAAATCATGTACTTGGAATTGATATGATTAGTTTCACTTCTACCTTTTTCAGATTGAGTATACCCAAGTCCTTGTCTAATAGTATTAACAGTTTGTTTCCCTAATAGCATATTTAGTGATCTTTCTCCTTTGGAGAATTTTCCTAAAGTTGTAGACAATTGTTCGACTTGTGACTTGAGAGATTCATTTTCATTCAATAACAAAGTGCACTTTTTAATAGAATTTTCTCTCCTAGTATTTTCAATTTCTTTCAAAATCAGAATTTCATTTTCAAGCAATTTAATTTTAGTTTCTGGTTTTTTATTTCCTCTTCTAATGATGGAAACTTATCACACTTAGGGCTCTTATTTCTATAGTTTTGATCCAATTGATTAAGCTGCTTATTTAGTTCTATCAAACTATCTCTTTGTGATTCAATTTTAGCGTACTTTTCTCTAAGTCTTTCAAAATAGCCATTTACTTCATGAAAATATATAAGTAATTTTGAGTGAATAAGTTTTGATACCTCGCTGGACTCATCATCGTCGTTGTCACTTGTTTCTCCCGAATAACACAGATTTGCTCTTTCACTCTCACTGCCAGTGCTTTTATCATCTTCATCACTTTTATCCCAAGTTGCTGCAAAACTTCTCCTTTTCGGTTTCTTTCCTTTGAGGACTCGATTTTGAGGAAAATTTGGCTTGATATTACCAGGTTTATTGCACTTGTGACAAATTACCTCATGCTTTTCTGATTTGTCTAGAACTTTGATGATTCTGCTCTGTAGTTGTTAATTTAGGGTTGGATTTCCAAATTTGCGGTTCCACCTTTTGAATCTCTTTATTATCAGTGCCAGTTCAGCTGCTCCTTCATCATCACCATCATCATCTTCACTCTCCATCGTTCCTTTAAGAGCTATTGATTTCTTTCGCGTATCTCCTTCTTCACGTTCTTCCTTGAATTTGATTTCTAGCTCATAAGTGGTGAGGTTTCCGATGAGTTCTTCAACTTTAACCTGTTTCAGATCCTTTGATTCTTGGATGGTAGTCACCTTTGCTTCAAAATTTCGTGGAAGAATTCTGAGGATTTTTTGGACTATTTCCAGTTCTGTGTATGGTCTTCCTAGATATTTTGATTTATATACAAGATTAGAAAGTCGTCCATACATTTCTTTGACACTTTCATCCTTTGCCACTGTGAAGTTTTCGTACTCGCTACTAAGCATGGCAAGGCGAGATTCTTTAACCTGGGAGGTTCCTTCATGATTCACCACAAGTGTGTGCCAGATTTCCTACGCAGCTAGACAATGTGAGACATAGTTAAATTCAATTTGATATAATGAGCAAATAATAGAATTCATAGCTTTAGTGTTAGCATTCTACAGTTTATTTTCAAGATCTGTCCATTGATCTATAGGTTTTTCAACTTCTTGATTATCTACCATTACTGTTGGTGTATTATATCCCGTTTCAACAATATTCCATGCATCTATGGTTTTCAAAAAAAAATTTCATTCTAGTTTTCCAATATGCATATTCATCTGAACATGGGTGGTTTAGCTATGGACTGACCTTCAGCAAAAGCATTATTAAAAGAAGCCGCTGAAAGAAAAAATCAAAAAATTTCACAAAAAATGGTTTTTGTTCCTAGCTTCGATACCACTTGTAGGATCGTTTTCACCCTAAGAGGAGGTGAATAGGGCATACTAAAAATTAATGCGGAAATAAAAACACACAAAGAAAGCAATGCAGAAAAGATCACACACAGATTTACCCAGCTTTGGCAAAAACTGCCTACGTGCTGCTCCAAAGGTTTCTACTAGAAATTATGTAATCAATCGCTTTTAAAAACACATAAACTCGTGATACCCACTAACCCGATTAACCTAACTCTAAGCTCAAAACCCTACCACAACTCAGCCACCGAGTTGCGATTTCTCAAACTACGCCCCATATTTTGTACCTGGTTACACAACTAGATATTTACCAAATTTTAAAAAGAAAATTACAAATAAAAATAAAGCTAAATACAAAACCCTATTTATATAATTTAATCCCAATAAAAAAAATAGAACCGGCCTAAGTAATATTAAATTAGAGAAGTCTGTTACCCCTTTTGTTTGCGTAATCTCTTGGGCCGTTCCTTTTGTTGCTCCTCAAAAGTTAGGGTTTCGATTGTATTTGAAGCCGCCGCTTGGAAGTTCAAATCGATTGCTTGATGCTTTCGTTCCTCAAATTCGCTTCGCTACTTCTTCAATCGGTGTAATTCGATTGCTCACAGCTGCTTCAATGTCGAGTTCGAATGGTATTTTGAATTGGTACGTGATTTGCCCCTTTTGATTTTTGATTATGCTCGAATTTATTCGAGTTTTGGATTTGTTTTTGGTTTGTTCTAAGTAAGCCCTTCAGAATTTTTTCTCGAACCCAAATGATGTTGCCGATGATGATTTGGGTTTAATTTATAGGGATCGAAACCCTATTATTTCGTTCGTATATTTTGGTTTGAATTTTTCGTGATGTTCTAGTTCCTGCATTGATTTGTAATTGAATGGTTGTGTGATTTTTTGACTTGTTCTTCTTTGAGTGTCGGTTGATATATTCGAATTTGCTAGAATCTGTTCCGTTCTTTGCTGCTAACGACTTGTTCAATTCGCTTTCAGCTTGCATTTGAATTTGAGATATATCTTGACTTGAAGAAGTTTGACTTGTTACCTATGATTTGCTGTTCCATTTTCTTTGCTAGCAGTATTCGAATTTTTGAGCAATTCAATGACGTTGTTCATTTGATCATTTTCTTTTGAAACCATTCCATGACCGATTCATGATACGATATGTTTCTGACTTATTCATTTGTATAACCCACAGCTATTTTCTGTCACCCCGAGTGCTTTCTGGTATCTTGTCGTATCCATTTATGCTTGGACATTTTGCTTTGTACTTGGTTGCATATGTCACTACGCTAGTTGTGTCTAGTGCACTTCAGTTTTCTATGGCATCAATTCTGGTTGTCACTATATATATGTGTGTACAAATGTGTACGAACATGTATATATGTATGTTGGTCAAGTTTCATATTTCATTTCCTTGTATTTGAAACTGCTTCTTTTAAGCTCTTATGCACTTCAGTATACTGACCATTGTCTGTATGCCTGAACTTGTATTTATGCATACATGTCTATTCTCTGAGCATGTTTGTTGGATCTTCATGGGTCTCTGTTGCATGTTTTCATGTGGATCTTCATGTGAGGCTGTTTTGGTTGAGGCTTCATGTATGTTGATTTGTATGTGGTCATTGAATTCTGGTTCCATTTTGAATGAAGGTTTCATGTTAATTTTGTACATTTGGTGGTCTGTATTGCATTGTGACTTGCTTCGAGTTAAACTGCCCCTTTTTGTGTGCATGCTTTGTAACAACCCTGGTTTTGGTGATTACCTGTTTATAAATTAATATTTGCAGGTAATCACCAAAACCAGGGTTTTTACATGCTTGTTATCATGTTGTACATATATGTGTATGTACATCATGTTGTTATCATCCGTGTACTTGTGTGGTTCCATTTGAAGTCTTGTTTCATGTTAACCAATTTAGGACCTGAGCATGTTTGATTATTTCGACTATGTTGCTCCTGACCATTGCTGTGTTGTGCATTCTCTGTTTTGTTTTGATTTGAAGTCTGGTTCCTTTGAACTCCTATGTTGAAAGAGCTTGGTTGAGTGTACTTGTATTCTCCGGCCTCTGTTCTGGTTGGATACAGGCTGGAACAGAGTTGAAGATCAAATACGAGTAATGAGTGAATTATGTAGTGTGGTGAAATATGTATGTAAAATTGTAAAGTGAAAAATGTGTTGTATTTGGAATTGTGTAAATATAGTGAGAGCTTAAATTTGACTATTTGAATTTGTAATAAAATATTTGTTTGAATAAAATATTTGTTGAAATATGAATTCCAAGTTATTTATTTTATTCAACAAATATATATTTAATTATGCGGAAAAAATAGCACAATAGCAAATACTATTAAACGAATATATATATATGTTTATTATCATCAAACAAAAATCATAGGCTATTGTATTCTACACAATCGAGAAAGGTTTTGACCTTTGCCTAAACAACAAAAGTGGACTTCGCCTTTTCTTGAAAAACAGAACATGAGTTTACCTTTACGGAGTAGACCAAAGTTCTCTAATAACTATATTGTGTCTCTAATACACTAACTTGACAACGTTTGAGTACAATATCTCTTATAACCCTCGAAAATTGTGTTGGGTTGAATGTGTAGAGGCTAGGAGAGTCTAAGTTGCTTTTGGATACAATGTAGAGTTGAACACATGGAGAAGCAATTGTAGAGAGTAATCTTAGATCATCTGGGTTGATCTTACTTAATGCCTGGGATGATCCATAGTGGATGGTTAGATTAGATTCTAGATGCAGATCATTAGATAGGTCATGGGATTTTATAGTGGAGTTAGAGATGTGTTTCCAGGGTTGCAACTCCTTTAAATAGCCATTGGTGAAAGGTGACGTCTTCTGGAGTGAAGGAGGAGGAGTAGAAGTCACAGTACTTCAAACTACGGCCTGTTACAGCCAAAGCTTATGTCAATCGACCATCCGATTATGTGCCAAGCGATCAATCGATTGCTGCTGCTTTCGTCTGTTCTAGACAACAAATGAATGTCACGCCTTTTACCAATTTTGCTTTTCAAAAAATTCTAGAAATATTATCACAAGTTCTAGAGACTATTCAAGTCATGTGGTAAAGTTTGGAGTTATTTGGAGATCATTTGTGGGGTTTTGAAAAATCTTATCTAAATTGACTCAACAAGGACCCAATATATGACTAATCATTTAAAGCTTTATAGTCCATCTACGCGTGATTCTCTGAAGTTCACTTGACTTGTTAATCTCATCTTTATCATTTGAATGCTCATACTCTAATCTGTATGCTTGATATGACCTTTATTTTTCTTTGTTTCTCCTTTTTGCATATGCATTCATTTCCAACTTTAATCTCCCCTTGAATGCTACCTAATATACAAATAAATCTGTAATAGCTCGATAAATTCATTAGTAGCATTATTGTGATGTTTTTATCATCAAAACCGAAAATACTAGTTTTTACATTCTCCCACTCTTGATGATGGCAATCGTACAACTTTGTAATTTAAACAAATTTATTTTCCCTAAGTTATTGCTCCACTTATACCTATGTACTCCTTCATCGATATGCTTAATTTTCTCATCCTTCGTATTAACAAAAAGGTTTGAGAAAAATATATAAATTGGAGAATTTACATAGTTTTTAGTCAAAAATTAATATAAATAATATAAAAGCCATAGTATTGACAAATCATTGGAAAACCAATGCGACTATAGAATATTTAGAATAATTTGAGTATGACAAGCATGGAGATAACCACAAAACTCATGGTCTTAGGTGACCGAATCTATTTTACCATTTAATGCATAATCAATCAAATAGTTTTCTAAAAAAAATTGCTCTCTTTTTAAGAACCCATATAAATGACATTATTTTCAAATATGGATTACACACCTTTATCTTAAAACTTATAAAGTGCAATAAAAATTAGGACATAATGAATTTTTATTTTCTATCTAAATGTCCTACATGAAATAAACAAGGACTTACAAAATTAGAGTGATACTTCTAACCTTAGTAAAATTTAGTGGCATTATTTGAGAGTTTATTGAAGTAAGCATATGGTTATTTTTACTTAAAATTATATTGTTTATAAATATGAGGTTTTAGCAGATTTTAATTTCTCATATTTTAACACGTTAATATCTAAAAATTAAGATTTAGAGTTGCTAATAAAAATATTCTATACAACATCAATTCATCAAATTTCTCTCTTAATAAATATTTTTCTGCAAAACCACTTTTCAAAAATAAGCCCTTCGTAAAAATATAGTTATTTTCTAAAAAATATTTTTCAAAATTTCAATTTTAAGCTCATAATAAACTAGCTGATATATTCCTATTAACCTTTTTAAATTTGAAAATTTCAACATATCTCTGGAAAATAAAGTATCCATAAAAGTTAGAGTGCACCTAGTATGTTGTGAAGCCTTCAACGGTCATCTCTTTACCGATCTTATGTTGTTCTTGAATCAACTAGTTCTTCCTTGCATGGTCACCATTCTATGATTTTGTGACAATCCATATAATCTCAAACTCCAATACCACTTGGTAGAACGTTGACTGCCATGTGCTACATGTGCGCAATACTGGGATATAGCTTTACAATTCAGATTGAAAATGTCCAAGCATCAAACATTGAAGCACAAAAACATATGCAATGGAAAGTAAACCGCACAATGATTTATACTGGTTCAGACATCCCCGTCCTACATCTAGTCCTAGAACTCCCTTTGGAATTTCATTAACACGTTCACTTAACCTAGAGGAACAAGTATCCATAAAATTGCCTAAACAACCAAAATGGGTTCGATCTTTGCCTAGAAAGCGAATAGGACTTCACCTTTAACCTAAAAAATGGAACATGACTTCACTTTTATGGAGTAGACTGAAGTTCTCTAATAATTATATTATGTCTCTAATGCATTGACTTGTCAATATTGGAGTACAATATCTATTACAACCTTCATAAATGGTGTTGGCTTGAATGTGAAGCAGCTAGGAGAGGCTAAGTTGCTTCTAGCTATAATATGGAGTTAAATGCATGGAAAAGCAATGTAAAAAGCAATCTAAGATCATCTGGGCTGATCTTACTTAATGCCTTAGATAATCTAGAGTGGATAGTTGGATTTGATCTTGGATTTAGGACAATGGAGAGGCCATGAGGTTTTAAAATGGAGTCGGCAATGTGTTTCAGGAATTTCAACTCTTTAGATATTTATTAGTGAAAGGTGACATCTTTTGGAATGAAGAGGGAGGAGCAGGAGTCATAATATTTCAAACACCATCTTGTTATAGTCAAAATTTCCAACAATTGATCAAACGGTTATATGCCAAGTGGTCGACTAATTGCTGGTGATTCTGTACGTTCCAAATAGCAACTAGATGTCGCACTTTTTACCGATTTCTTTTCTCCGAAAATCCTTAGAAAATTCTCAAAAATGCAAGAGGCTATTTCAGGTCATGTGGTAACGTCTAGAGTGATTTGGACATCATTTTTGGGTTTTAACAAATCATATCTAAAATAACTCAATAAGGACTCAATATACGACAGACTCATTTAAAGCTGTGTAATCCATCATCTAGTGATTCTCTTAAGTGTGTTTGACATGTTAATCTGTCTTTATCACTTGAATGTTTATACTCCACTCCGTATGCTTGAATGCTCTTATATGACATTTATTCTTTTTTATTTAGTGTTCTTTAGTATATGTATACGTTTCCAAATTTAATCCCCACTCGAATGCTACTGGATATGGTAATAAATTTGTAATAGCCTAATAAACTCATTATTTTCATTTTCATAATGTTGTTATCATCGAAATCTTAAATACTGGATTTTACATAAGCATAGTGTACAAAGGGGGCTGGCAAAGAAAGACAGAAATAGGAGTTTCTTTCAATTTTGATAAATAGTTTATCAAGGAGAAAAGGAAAGAGAAAAAGGTGGAAATATAATATATATTTTTTAGCTATTTAGAGGCCGTAAGTACCACCTTATTTTCTTATTCCCATGAGAGATTGTTAAAACGCCAAGTTGTCCTTGCAAACCAAACTAGGAGAAGGAAGAAAAAATTTTAAATCAGAGTGCATAGTACAAGGTGTAATCAAACAACATATCATCTATGTAATTTTCAACTTTAAATGATTTAAACGATTATCCTTAAATCGACATATTATTTTCAACATAATAAACCATTACTTCTACATATATACAAAGATATATATATATATATAATGTTTTAACAAACATATACATAAATACATACATACACACATACATACATATATACACACACATGTATATATTTGTGTGCATGTACGTTAGTTTTAAGTTTAGAAATTTTATTAAAATATATAATATTCTATTTTATAAAAGTAAATATATATGTATATATATAATATTGCACACATATATAATATTTTAAATATATTTTTTTAATACAGATATGAAAATAATAAATATGAAAATACCATATCATTTTCCGTACTTTCTCTAGTTGGCCCTTAAAATTGTATCGAAAGAATGGTGACATCCTTATTGGTGAATTAACAAAAAATTCTCGGTGTCTTCTCCTATGACATGCTCTTTGTCTTTTCGCAACCCCACTCCTGTCTCTGCATTTCCCGTCCCTCTAGCCTTCCTCGCCCTCTTCTCTACTCTCCTAATATCATCATTTTCATCTAATTCAAATTTGATTATATCTAAGGCACCGTGCAACAAATATTAGATTTCCGGTGGCTCAACTGCCCAGTCCCCTCCATTCCTTCAACCTACCCTAGTCACGGCCCATACCTTTTCCTTAGTTCTATAAAGGCATACAAACCTAAGGAAAATCCTACTATAGAGATCTCGAACCTCGATGAAGTTGCTTTCTCTTCTCTATCATATGTTGCACCCATTGCCAAAAAGGCCTTGTTAGATGATCAAATGTCTCAGAGTTGCCTATTCCTATTCTTGGTTCTGTAAATTCAGGTGTTAGAACTTATATTGAGGCTCTCAATGCTCCTCGTCGTGTTTAAGGTCATGTTGTTTTGCAACATGTTATCAATTGTGCATCCCATGACTTATCTTATAAGGTATCAACTCTGATTTGCGACAGTAATGAATACAAAATGAAAATGTTGTCAACTTGGATGATGTACCATCTAGCATTAAGTGCATCAAATGAAATTACAACTTAAACATGTTTGTACTTCAACCATTAAGATAAAGCCGAGAAATGCAGGATCTTATTCTCCTAAGAAATTCGTTGTGAGCTTTTTTGAAAAGCCATTATCTCCACCTAGTGAAGCAATTGAAGCGAGTATTTTATTTTGGAAGGATCACTTAGTTGGATAATTTCTAAATGAATCTCCATATTATAGTATTATGAAAAACCAAGTTCTTGGTACATGCGTTTGAGAAGAATGATTAACATACGATGTGATAAATCCATGTATTTTTTCAAGTTCTCATGCCCGCTAGGGAGAAGATGTATTATGGAGGCTGATCCGATTATTGTTGAAGGGAAAGTCTTTATTATTACTCAATAGATCCCTTTTGTTGATCTAGCCAATTAACAGGTCCATTCTATGCCTACGTGGGTCTATCTCTTTAGCATTCCTTCTCTTTTTTATCCTTTGAAAGGTATTAATTAGATAGCTAATCGTATTGGAGAGATGAAATGTTTTGATATTTCCACAAATCGATGTCATCGGCTTAAGTATGCCAAAGCACTTATTGAGATCACCCCAGACAGAAAACTACCTTCACCCACATTGGTTTGCATTTATACCGACAGGATTACTTAAAATGATTGACCTTGTTATATCCTCCCTCTTTATAATATCTCCCAACTTGGAATATCTTATCCTCCTTCATTCTTTTATCTGCCAAAATTAAATTCATCTCCTAGAATGCATTAGCCTTTTCTCTGCCAAGAACCTACGTCGGAATGGCCTTCGCTGGGGGCAGTCATGTGGCATGATGCTCGAGGCAATGACAAGGTTTAGCTGGCCTACGTTCCTTTTAAGGTTTTGGTTTGATGGGTTAGGGGTGATTCGGGTAGAGATAAGCGAAGGTGAGAGTCGTATTAAGTTTCTCCTCCAAAGTTGCATCGATTGGTATCTATTGGTGACTGTGCAGTTAAAGCACTCGGTGGATTCAATGCGGTAGAGGTGAAAAAAGTCATAGCGGGGATGTAGCGATGATATAGCGGGATATATCGGATTACTCTAAAATAGCATATAAATCCCATACTTGTTGTTTTTACAAATATATAGATAGTAATTATGTGAAAAATTAACATTCAATTGAATTATAATTAATACAAATATAATTTTAAATAAAAATATGTGCAAATGTATTGTAAATGAACGTAAAACTATTATATAACTTAATTTAATTTAGTAGAATATTAGAGTATTATCATTTCTAAACATATATAAAAAATTCAATGAAATTAATTAATTTCATAATTTTTATAGCGTATAAATATCATTTTTCAATCCAATTTTTTATAGAAGATATAGCGGAAATAGCGGAATATAGCGGAAATAACGGGATATAGCGGAAATAGCGGGGATTAAAGCGGAAAGGCTATATGTTGGGGATATGTGGAAAAATCATAGCGGTAGGAATCCGCTATAAGATATATCGAAGTTATAGCGGGGATATAGCGGGGCATTAACTTCATAGATTGGTGAAAGTGTGGTCTTTGATTTAAGGTTGCGACTAATGGTTGGTCGAGATGGAGAGGCACCGTTGTGAATTGCTAAGGGTTTCAAGAGTTGATGATGAGGTGCTCGTCTTGTTTCCCTCATGAAATGATGAGCGTTGGTGGCGAGTATAACATCCCGTAATTTGGCGTTAGTTACTTAATTAGTTAATTAATAAGGCTCCGAAACTGGAATTTGTGCAAATGATTAAATTTGACCACGAAACTTACACCACTGCGTTCGTGGCGAAATTTTGAGAAACTTTCATATTTGGAGTTTTGCGATTGAAGTCCAAACAAAGAAGTTACGGACGAAAAATAAATTCGAAACAAAAATAATTAAATCAGAAAAATTAACGTTTTTATATTAATTACTCGGGCCCATAAGTCGACCCATTATTGGGGATGGTCGATCCCCAGCGGTTAACCGATGATCCAAAGGCGGTTGACCGGTGGCGACCCGATAACTATAATAACCCTAGGCCGCAACGACCTGGATTTAATATTTTAAATCGAACGATTCTAGTTAATTCTAGCGCCTATGAATTCAATCCTAGTCCTCCCTTCTCTTCTCATATTTTTATGGAGGCAGAAGCGAAGCTCTGCCATTTCTTCTTCTCCACCTTCTTTCTTAATTATAAAGACAAGATATTTGTATCTATATTCATACAAATCGGAGAAGAGTAGAAATCTAATAAAAAGAAGAAGAGAAGAGAATCAACCATATGCGTGTTTGAGGTAATTTATGTGTGTGTATATATATATATATATATATATTTGTATCTATTTTCTCTTCCAATCCCAAATCTCTTCTCAGGTCTATAATTCTAATGTATGTATATACCCTTTTTATACATATCTCTTAGATTAAAGAGGATTTGGAGATGAATCAAAGGTTCTACTTCAGATGTGGAGATTTGGATCACTTTTAAAAGGTGAGTGGGAAATTCTATAGATTGTTACAATATGAAAATTATCCCGTTGGTGTTTATTTGATTTTTATGCCTAATTGGATAATTGTATATGAGTTGTAGGCACTAAACTGAATATGATCTGAATATGTAAATATCGTCTACATATTCTTGTTTATGAATTGATTTAGCATTGTTTACAACCTGATCTGAAAATCAGTCCCAAAGTATGAATTTAGAATACTGATTTGATTGAAATTTATTCAGATCTGAAATAGGTTGTATAATAATGCTATAAATTTGGATTATTACCTTAATCTTGTTGGAATATAAACTTTTCTATATTTGGAATTGTTGGAATTTAAATCCGTTTAATATTTGTAAATTAGTTTGATTTCCTTCCTTTTTTGAAAAATGTAGCGTTTGTCTAACAAGGAATAGAAGCAAATAGAAAGAGAAAGAGATGTGTAAAGTATGAATTCATTGTAGTTTGCACTATCTATTTCAGTAATAAAAAGAAATGATTATTTCTTGTAATTTCAAACAATGTAATCTTTTAAATTTAAATCTTTTGGTCTGAACTAATTTATGGAAATTATAGCGGATAATCCTTTTAGATAGGATTCCAACAATTTAACATAGAAAAGAATATTCTAGTAATGATATATAACTAAAACATATTTGATAAAAGTAAATATTTGTGCATAATTTACTACGCTTATAATAATTAAATAAAAAGCTAATAATGATGCTTGTAAGTAATATTCTCATTTAGGATAATTAACTAATGGAAAAAGAATTTAAAAGGTTGTAACTCTAATAAATGGTAATAAATATGGGAGTTCCAATAATTTGATAAGGTAAATAGATTAACGGTACTGATAAAATGAAATGGATATAAAAGGTTACTAATTTGAAATTAGTAATCATACATAAATGTCTTAGGAAATGCCCATTAGGATTTTATGGACAAATTGACATTTATGAGCATTAAACGGGGATTTATGGGTAGATAAATATTTAAGGTAAATCTTATTACCTTAAATAAAAAGGAAATTAGTAAGTTAATTCTAACGTCTACCTAAGATAATATGAATAAAGACTTAGGATGGTTAATTGGATTTAATGGGTTAGTGATGCGCGGTCAGTAGAGTCACTTGACGGAAGACTGCCCTTCACTTTGAGGCTACCAGCACTCGAGTACACTTAATATTGATGTGAGATATCATTAGTCCTAGGACCCATGATGACATGAGAGATTGTGCTTGCTTTCTTAATTGGAAAGTATTAAATGGTCCAAATTTGGAACTAGAAGCAGTGAGAGATATCTCCATAGGGGTTCGCTTCTGGTTTGAGGTCTTAAGTGGTTGAAGGATCCACTTCTCTCCAAAATGAAGTATTAAGTAACCCAATGAGATTCCAAATAAATAAATAAGGATGTCTCTAAAAAGGGTTTACTTCAGTGTTGAGGTCTTAAGTGGCTGAAGGGTCCGCCCAACTACCGAAAGAAGTAACCTAATGAGATGTCATATTTATAATTAAAGAGTGATAGTGGATATCTCGAGAAGGGTTCGCTTCAGGATTAGGGTCTTAAGTGATTGTAGGGACCTCCTCTTTCTTATAAAAAAAGTATTAAGTAGCCCAATGAGATTTCCAAGTAGTGATAGCTAGATATTACCATTGAGGAGCACGCATCTGGAAATAGGTCTTAAATGATAGGGTCTACCTTAATTAAGGTCTTAAATGACTAGAGTCTACCTATTTCCCACTGGAAAGTATTAAGTGGCTTGGGTACACTCTCTTACATCACTAAGGCTGTAATAACAATAGTACCATTTAGGAGCACGCCTTGGTGGTAGGTCTTAAATGATGGGGCCTGCCTTAACTAAGGTCTTAAATGACCGGAGTCTGCCTATTTTCCAATAAAAGGTATTGAGTGGTTTTGGTATTGTTTATTACATGAGTACGATTTTATCGGCGATAGATGCGGTAATGGTTGGACATTAAATGTCAGAAGCCTTAAATAATGGTTAGAGGTTTTGCAGCTAGGACCCACGGAGCATTGATAACATTGTTAGGAAACTACCTTGGGAATAGGTCTTAAATGACGGGGTCTACCTTGATTAAGGTCTTAAATGGCAGAGTCTGCCTATTTCTCTTTTTAAAAGTATTATGGAAGCTTGCTTCATATATAGAAGTATTAAGTGGCTAATAGGTTTGAAAGTATTGGGTGGTTGATATGGCTTCATTAGTATTTTGTACCTCGGGAAGTGGTAGGTAGTTTCGTGTGTGCAATGCAAGGTTAGATTAGAATTGCTAACCTTAATGAACAAAACAATTAAATGGAAACCAATCTGTATAAGTTTATGTTATGGACGGTTTATATTTCCAGTCACCAGAACGTTGTTCTGACCCTTTCCTCATTACAACCCACAATATAAAATTTAGAGGAACATGTCACTGATGCTGGATGTGCTTTGTTGTTGGAGAAGTGTTCTTTCTCTCATGCTCAATGCTGATGTGACAATCTAATATCCAATGCATACCATTAATTCCAAGGTAGAAGTTATAGTTAGTATTCTTATCCTATTATTGTTTCTGTTGTGAGTTTTGATTTCTATACATCTCTGATAATGCTCATGGTTATTTGCAGGTACCAAATCCAATGAACTGAGCTCTGATGTCGAAATTTAGGCCCATTAATGTGTGAGTGGTTACATTTGGTATTGGAGCCTAAGTTAATAGATCAGAGGAATTAGGATAAATTGAGAGAACGTATTCGTACTTTCCTATGTAGTAAAATTATATTTTTACGTTATATTCTAAGAGTTCCGACAATAGAAGTAGTTCTAGTTCCACTCCGAAGGAATAGGCAAAGCAACTATGAGTTGGAAATATCTTAAAGCTAAGATTTTCATGCCGACTTCGATGTACCCCATGGAGTGCTGGCGATGCGTAAATCGCTGTTGATAAAGAGCATGAGTACGACATATGGCTAAATCCCGAAGACTGTAGGTGTTCGACTTGAAGGTTGAGATTCTAGCTACCATGTGATTTTGAATTTTGAGTTCCGACCGGAGACACATAATTATTCCAAGTGGATGGGAAATTAGAGTCTATATTTCGCAATTGTCTGAAAGCAAGTTTTGCTAGGTGAATTAATTGATCACCTCTTTGATGGCAAACCAGATTTTTATTTGAATAATTAATGTCAATTCCTTAGTCTAAAACCTACGAGAGAATTTTATAAAGTATATTTTGGAAATGCATTAGATTTTTGAAAAAGTGGTCTTCAAAGGATTTCTTTTCCCAAGGATTTATTTTGAAATTTTTGTTTCAGGAAAGTTTTGAAATTCTGATTTTCAAAGAAACATATATACCACTAAGTGGATCGTGTTAAGAAATCCTTGGTTTATAAAATATTAAATATTTAAATCCTTAAATATTTATGTATATCAGTAAAGGCTTGATATTAATTTTTGGCAAGAAAATAGTTTTCCAATTTGGGAAATTTGTGTTTTAAAAAGGTTTTTGAAAATCCTAAAATATTTATATTTATATATATAAGTATGATTTTAAAGGAAGTTTTGATATGAAATAGTTCATATATTTAGCTCAGTGATTTTTTGGTTTATAAAATCGAGGTTTCTAGATTTTCTCTCTTTAAAGTACAGACAAAATAGGGATGACATGTCAATTTTATTGGGGTATGTAGTTTGAAGTGTTGTTGTACCCACCAGCTACTGGAAGAAATATTTTCATGCAAAGTAGGCAGGAAATAGCGGCTGAAATATTTTTGGGTTTTTGGAATTGTTGTTAGTCGCAACAATTTTGTTGGGACTACTGTGAATTGCTGGAGCATGGTTCGGGACTAGACGTTAAGCTTGGACACCACCATGATGAGGACAGGAATTTTTTGGATCGTGTCGAATCGAATGAGATGGCACGAAATGATTATTATTATTTAATCCGACCCTAATTTGGTCTAGGTTCAATTAATGCCCAAAGGCCATCTAGCAATTGACCACCTAATGGTAAACCTAGAATGGTCTACCAGTTAACGAGTTTTGGTACAACTTGAACCTGGAACGGGACTATAAATGTTGAGTTTGAATTTCCCCAGTTGCCTTCTTTCGTTCTTCCTTCCTCAACAAGCCGAACCCAATCTCCATTCTCCTCTCATCCGAGTATAGTCTCTCTCTTTCGTTCCTCCCTTAGGCAACGCCGTTTTTCCCTAGGAGGAGCAGCCTCGCCCCTCCCCCCTCGTGCTGGTTTTGCATGTTAGATCTCTCCCACCATCACTCTAGATCCAAACCATATTTCCTCCCTCCGCTCACTTCTTAGCCCAAGACACCTTTCCACACTGTCAGTTTTTCCTCACACCATTATGGTCTCAACCCATAAGAGGCAACTTGGCTGGACTGGAATGAGCAGAAGGTTTCACCACTTTTGGGCTGGAAGATCTATTCGTCATGGTAGGATTTACATTGATCCTCTTCTTCGAGACCTTTGAGCGGGAATATTACTTGTGTTACATCTGCCTTTTCGATGGAGGCAATAGTTTGATTCGTTCAGAGGTAAAGGGCATCTTGATTGAGCTGACTAATAATGATCTCGTTGAGATTATAGAGGCCTCCGCGAAGAACGCAGACTTGGATGATTTTGAAGTGACGGACTTAATGATTTTTGCAGCAGATTTTTTCCCAGATGTCGGTGTTTAGAAGATGGATAATGTACGTCCGATCGCCGTCTGATTATGTGCATCATTCGGCATCACGTCGTCCCTAAGATGAGAAGTTACAATCGAATTTATCCCTTAGTGCGGAAGACCACTTATGCTAGTAGTGGTGGCGTCGCCGTCAATTGGACACGCACCATTTTGATTCAATTTGTTGATCAAGGATTAGCACTCCATAGAGTCGCTTTCTGTATTTTCACCCATCCTCTCCCGTCTTTAGATATTACGGGTGGACTTCCGGGGAGAGGTAGTTTAGTGAAGGTTCCTTATGCTATCATTAGATCCTTCCTTAGAAAGATGGCAATTCCAAAGCCGTCAGCAATACCAGTAGCGCCAGCGGCATGAGATTTGAATGTATAGCCGCCATGCTATGACTGTTCAATGGTCGTAGCAATGGATCGAGCTCTAGCCATGGAGCAAGGAATCTTGTAGTCTGTATGCATTATTTTAGGAGTTATGGTGTTGTTGTCTTTTCCCTTCCAGCATTTGTTCTTTTCCTTTTAGGTTGTTAGGTTGTAAAACTATTAGTTGTCTCTTATTAAAAGCGCACACGATATTATGAGTTTCTATTCATTTTCTGTGTTATTTTTTCTGAATATGCAAACTGCTCCTATATATGTGCATAGTAGAGAAGCAATACAAATATGCAAATCTCATAAAAACACTTAATTAACAGTAAGTGCAGTGTAAGACTGGAAGTTTAGAATAGTTGAAAATTGTAGCGAAGGACATTATAATGTTGTTTTGATCACGGCTCATTGCTCATGTTCCTTAAAAGCTAAATTTTTTAATAATAAATGTGCTGACATTTTTTAAATAAAATGTCAAATTTTTGGGTAAAGGTTAGTTGTAGAATTTTGGAATTTGGTTTATGGGTTTAGTGCATAACCGACTTGCAACTACGTCGAAATTGTGGCTTGATTTATCAAAAATTTTGAGAAGTAAAATGTTTTGAAAATTTTCCATTGATTTAAAAAGTTCCTTTTTGAAAATAAATAAGAAAAAGCTCTGTGTTTTAGTTATTTTGCCTCTTAAATTATATTTAGAGTTTTCGTTCAAAATTTTATTTCAAGGGAAAATGTACGTCTAAATATTTTGGGATTTTATTTTCCATATGACGTACAAATTTGAAAAGTGAGAAAGATTTTTGTGAAAACTTTGATTTTGAAGGCCACATGCTAGGCGTAGGGAAGACAAATAAAGTCAGAGTTTGCGAATTTAGTGGTACATTAGGATCGACGATGCGATAAATGCAAGCAATACTAAGGGAAAAGCTGTTTTAGCCTTGGAATTTTTATTTTCATACCTTGTCGACGATGCAGCCAAGTCTATTTTTAAACTTAATTATGTTTTAGAGCTTGAAAATAAGCCTCCTTATGTGTTTTGTGCGTGGAAATTTGAAGTAAATCCGGAGCAGCGAGAAAATTTCCATTGTACTACGGAAATAGGAAGATTATAGTGTGGTAAGAATGTTAAATTCTCCACCTCAATATCTTTTTTGGCATAGGAGTAAAGTTTAGGAAGTGATTTTTCGATGCGTTAGATTATTGGATGGTAGGAAGTGGATGTCAAATTGGTTGCTTCATACTTCTATTTATAGGAGTATGGGACTTTCGGTTGAAAAGATTATTCAAAAAGCTGCACACTTGTAGAATTGACAGTATATATGTAGGTTGTTTGTATCATGTTTTCAAAAGAAATGCATTCATATAAGAGGATCCGATTTAGAATCATTCTGCATACATATTTTCTGTGTGGTGATACAGTTATACATTATGCACTTATACACGTTTGGTTGCAAAAATTGGTTGTACACTCATTGGTTATGTAGTTTAGGATAAATAGGAGCCAAAACCTAGAATTATTCATTGGTGAAATTTCGGGGATGGAATTCTTTTTAAGGGGGGAAGAATCTAACACCCGTAATTTGGCGTTTGTTATTTAATTAGTTAGTTAGTTAATTAGTAAGGCTCCAAAAATGGAATTTGTGCAAACGATGAAAATTGACCACGAAAGTTGCACCATTGCATTTGTGGCGAAATTCTAAACAACTTTCATATTTGGAGTTTTGCGATCGGAGTCCAAACGAAGAAGTTACGGACAAAAAATGAATTTGAAACGAAAATAATTAAATAAGAAAAAATTAACGTTTTTATATTAATTACTCGGGCCCATTGGCCGACCGGTTATTAGGGACGGTCGATCCCCAACGGTCGACCGCTGACCCAAAGGCGGTCGATCGGTGACCCAAAGTCAGTTGACCAGTGACGACCTGGCGGCTATAATAACCCTAGGCCGCCACGGCCCGGATTTAATATTCTAAGTTGAACGGTTCTGGCTGATTCTAGCGCCTATAAATTCAGGTCTAGCCTTCCCTTCTCTTCTCATATTTCTATGGAGGCAGTAGTGAAGCTCTGCCATTTCTTCTTCTCCACTTTCTTTCAAAATTATAAATATAAGATATTTGTATCTATATTTATACAAATCGAAGAAGAGTAGAAATCTAATAAAAAGAAGAAGAAAAGAGAATCAACCATAAGCTTATTTGAGGTAATTATATATTTATATATATTTGTATCTATTTTCTTTCCCAATCTCAAATCTTTCCTCGTATATATAATTCTAATGTATGTATATTTACACATATCCCTTAAATTAAAAAGGATTTGAAGATGAATCAAAGGTTCTACTTCAGATGTGGAGATTTGGATCGCTTTTAAAAGGTGAGTGAAAATTTTTATAGATTGTTATAATATGAAAATTATCCTGTTGGTGTTTATTTTATTTTTATGCCTAATTGGATGTATATGAGTTTTAGGCAATAAACTGAATATGATCTGAATATAATAAATATCGTCTACATATTCTTGTTTATGAATTGATTTAGCATTGTTAACAACCAGGTCCAAAAATCGGTCTCGAAAGTATGAATTTAGAATATTGATTTAAATGAAATTTATTCCAGATCTAAAATAGGTTGTATAATAATGTTATAAATTTGGATTATTACCCTAATCTTGTTAGAATACAAACTTTTCTATATTTGAAATTGTTGGAATTTAGATCCGTTTAATATTTGTAAATTAGTTTGATTTCTTTTCCTTTTTAAAAATACAACATTTGATCTAAAAAGGAATAGATGCAAATAGAAAAAGAAAGAGATGTGTAAAATATGAATTTATTGTAGTTTAAATTGTCTATTTTAGTAATAAAAAGAAATAATTATTCCTTGTAATTTCAAACAATGTAATCTTTTAAAGTTAAATCTTTTGGTTCGGACTAATTTGCTTTAGGATTGGGGTCTTAAGTGACTATAGGATCCTCCTCTTTTCTATAAAAAAAGTATTAAGTAGCCCAATGAGATTTTCAAGCAATGACAGCTAGATAGTACCATTGAGGAGCACGCTTTTGGAAATATATCCTAAATGATGGGGTCTACCTTAATTAAGGTCTTAAATGACCAGAGTTTGCCCATTTTCCACTGGGAAGTATTAAGTGGCATAGGTATAGTCTCTCGCATTGCTAAGGCCGTAATAACGATGGTACCATTTAAGAGCATGCCTTGGGGATAGGTCTCAAATGATGGGGTCTGCCTTAACTAAGGTGTGATGCCCCACCTCTATACTCACACTAGCCAAGGACACTACGGGCAATGCCGTCGACTAGCACAAAGAATAAGGCTGTTGAGGAGCGACCATCTGTGTAATTGCTTTGTGCGATTACCAATATGTCAGATAGTATGACTTGCATTCCATTTCAAGAGGAAATCCGACATATCAAATACAAGCTCAAAGCTACTACACAGTGGCTATGTGGGCTTCGGAAACAAATATAGAAATAAACATAATACAAATCAGTCGCAGATATTCATATCATAAAGGCGGAAACGGATATGAATATAACACATAAAAGTGTACATCAAAATAGTGGTCATACAAGATCCACTTCATCACAAAAGAATAGGTACAAGTGATAAGCAAAAGAATATGTATACATCAAGGAGTCCCTATCTCGAATGTATAAAAACAAAAACTACTAAGCTAAGTAGTTAGCCAAAAGTCAGATGACGGACCCTGATAAGAAGTCAAGCAGAAGCACCTGAAATACCTCGGTCTGACCCGAGTATTATTTAAGAAGAAAATAATAAACGGATCAGTCTAGCTATAAATATCATATGATATGAGATATGATAAGGGATATGACAAAAACTTATGATAACAATAATGCCATATTGTGACGAGTATACATCAAATAACAACAAAAATCATACAATATCTCAAATCTCGTCAAATGTCCAAAAAGAATATCACGTTCTTTAGCTTATTCACCAAACCCCAAATATTGACAAAACATATCAATGTCAATTGCAAAAATTAGTGAAACACGAATTCCAGAAAACACAAAGGGGGAGGCCTATCACAAACGTGAGCATGAAAACTCACCAACACGTGTATCACAAACGGGTCGCTATCCCATGGTCGCTAACCATAGAGCCGGTGCAACGACATAGTACAATATGTTAGTCCCTGAGGAGTTGGTTTTGATGATAACAATCTTAGAATAGATTATAAAATATAAATACTAACATTACAAGTTTAGATATATATGTATATGCAGGATCTAACTATGTAGGTATCAAGAATGAAGACTGTACAGTATAGAGATTCAAGATATAGAGAGGTAGAAGACTCATGAGTATCAAGATTATCAAGAGTTCAAGATTTCAAGGTTAAGTTTGTTTTATTAGGAATATTTGTTAAAAATCATAGAAAGGCACTGACATCTTAAAATCTATTTTATTCATGGAATGGAATCCACTTCGTGCTCGTTAAAGGGATGGAACCCTAAGTAGGATGGAACCTTCGAAAAATCTAGTGGAACATCTTTTTGTATCCACTTACTTTTATTTCAAAATGATTTTCAAAATATATATAGCTTGTTTTTCAAAATGGCTTTAAATATTCCTGTTTAAAAACCAAAATCATCTGTCCTGGTTTTTCAATATAATTTTAGCCTCAAAACAACTTTATTTTCAAAGTCAAAATTTCTCCTGATTTTAAACTATCTTTTCAAATAATATATTTAACTTTAAATTATTTATACTTTGATTTAAATTATAGTTAAATAATATATATATATTGTTCTTTATATTTACTTATGAATTTCAACTATATTCAAGTATATTTATAAAGTTTTAAATAGTTTTTATATAAGATAAATATTATTTTTATAGAAATTCAAAACATCAATTTTGGCTGAGGGATGTCGACATGCCCATAGGCACTATGTTGACATGGTGACAGCTTTAATTCAAAATTCAAATTTCAAAAGAAGTGTCTATTCGCCATAACTTTTCATGAATGGTCATGGCTGTTGCTCTTCTATAAATAGGGGTCAGTTTCAACAAATTTTTAATCACTTTTCTCTGATTTAACTTCTCTTATTCTTCTCCACTTTCTTATTTACAAATTACACCATTACTCTGCCGAAATCAATATCTAATCTAACTAGATAATTTCTGGTTTTGATTCTCTCCACTATCTCTACAAGATCCAAGTGCTAATCTGAGTTATAGACTTTTTGTAATCAATCGAGCGAGAGAAGGTGTGATTGTAGCCTTGGAAATCAATTGGGTGAACTTGTTGCCCTGGAAATCAAGTATCTCTACCCAGAGGATTGTTATTCTGGAGGGTGTACCTCGTAGCCTTAAAACCGAGGGTTGTAATTGTTGAATTGAGTTTGAAAGGAAATCTGTACTTAGTTGTGCGGGACTGGATGTAGGGTAACTCCGAACCAATAATCCGGTGTGTTCTTTCCTTTACTGCTTTTACTTTATATTTGCATCTGTGTTTGATTCTGTGTTCATATCTGTGTCTAATTAGTGTATACATTGTTAACAAAATAAGATAAACTCAAAAGGATTAACAAATTTCTTAAAACACTATTCACCCCCCCTCTAGTGTTAATTCTAGCCTTAAGATCCTTAATCCGCATTTCTCACATTTGGTATCGGAGCCTTGTTTTCAAAAGTTTCATTATCTGAATTTTGAAAATTTTCAAAATGGCTACTAACAATAGTACTGCTTTTTCCACCAACACTAGTTCATTTGTAGAAGGTCGGTCTACTACCAGACCACCACTTTTTAATGGCAGTAACTATGCATATTGGGCATGTAGGATGAAAATATATTTACAATCTGTAGGATTAGATACTTGGAATATCACACAAACTGAATATTCTGAATCCACAACTAATTTTGCATAGTGGACCACTGAGAAAAGACTGTTGCACAAAATAATTCTAAAGCAATGAATATTCTGTTTTGTTCACTTGAAAGAAATGAATTTAATAGAGTGTCAGTTTATAAGTCTGCATATGAAATTTGGAAAACTTTGCAAGTAACTCACGAAGGAACAAGCAAAGTTAAACAGACCAAAATTTCCATGCTCACAAATCAGTTTCAGTTATTTAAAATGAATACTAATGAGTCTATTTCAGATATGTATAGTCTATTTCAAGATATTGTGCATTCTTTAATATCTTTGGGAAAGGAATTTTCGGAAGAAGATCAAGTCAGAAATTTTTTTAATTCTCTCACTCCAGAATGGGATCAAAAGACACTTGCAATTGAAGAGGCAAATGACATCAGTACTTTAAAGATAGAAGAATTGATTGGAAATCTAATGTCGTTTAAAGTTCAAATGATCGGGAGAAGAGAAAGCAAAGCATCTGAAAAGAAATCAATGGCATTCAATGCATTAATCGACAGATCAGACTCAAACAGTGATAATGATGAAGAGATAGCATTTATGACCAGGAATTTTCGGAAATTCCTGAAGTGCAGAAAATTGAATAGTTCCAAGAGAAACAACTTTAAGAATTCCGGTAATCAGACTACAGTACCAAACTTTACCAAATGCTTCAATTGTGACGAACCAGGTCACATCAAAAGAGACTGTCCGCATCTGGATAAGCAAAATTCTCCTACAAACAATGATTCTGCAAAGAAACGGAAACGTGCATTCACTGCTACTCTAGATGACTCTGACTCATCCTCCAGCGACGATGAACAGAAGAAAGATAATTCAAATCCGTGTTTCACAGCAATTCTCGATTTAGTCGATACCAAAGACACGGACTCTGAAAAAGGTACACGTTTACAATACATTGGCTGAAATTACATGCTTGAATTGATTGATTGGTTGTTTTTGAATTGACTGATTGATTGATTGATTTTGAATTGATATGTTGTTTGAATTTTGAAATATTTATTTTCTATTTTTTTACTATTATTTTATTATTATTTTTATTATTTTTAATAGATTCTGAAATATATTATAAGTACAATAATATTTCAGAAATATAGACATTAATAATAATATTTATATATATGTATATTAGATAAGTTAGGAAAAATCATGTCATGAAAATTCAAAGCCACATGTCGACATGGCCCCTACCATGATGTCGACATGCCTACATGAATTTGAATTTCAAATTTTGAATTCAAATGTTTAAATTTCCCTCCACCTTTTCACTTCATTTATTTCTCTGAAAAGATACCTTTTGACCAGAGAATATGTCCTTTGAAAGTCTATTTATTCACTATCTTTTATCATATCTTTTCACTTTCATTTTCAAATTCAAACTCTCTCTTCATACCTTCAAGCTCTCTACTCTCTACTCTAATGGCTTCTTCAAGCAACCCCTCAACCATAAGAATTTCCAGAAAAATCAAAGAGCAATTATTCAATGATCCGGAGGCAATTAAAGCATACATCAATTATGCTAATTATGCCAAAGTCCATCCCGGAAAATTTGCTATTTTTCAAGATTTTTCTTCTTATGAAATTGATTCTCTTTTTGCAAACAATGGTGTTTTAAGTCTTATTGACTCTTCTCAAAATGATTTTGTTTACTATCCTAATCTTGTCAAAATCCTCTATGCTAATTTAAACCATGGTTTTTATATTGGAAATGAGAATGAAATTTGGAGTAGTGTCAAAGGCACTCAAATTGTTTTGAATTGTGACCTTTTGGGTACCATTCTCAATTGCAAAAGCACGGGAATGGATCTTTTTAGTTTTCAAATCGATGAATATGATCGTGAGACATTTCATCATATTTTTGAAGGAGATGAAAACTTTGAATTTAAGAACCGAAACTTTCATCCTAAAGCAAGAATTGTCAATCTTCTCTTACAACATACTTTGACCCCAAGATCGGGAAATTTTAACAATCCTACTTAAAAAGTGTGCAAAGCACTTTTTACTATTTTCGGAAATTATGATATCAATTGGACGCAAGTTATTTTGGATGAACTTCGTCCTAAAAATTTTGAAATGGGAGAAAACACTTTATATCATGGAATTTACCTTACTCGGATTTTCAACTATTTTGGAGTAAATTTCAAAGGAGAAGAATTTATTTCAAGAAAAGTTTTTAATATCTCAAACGTTTCTCTCATGAAAATCCCATATATTTTTCAACCTTATGAAACTCTTATCGAAAAGGAAGAGCGTTTGGCTCATGAGGAAATGGAAGAAGAGGAAGAGGAAGAAAGAGAAGAAGGGGATGAAATGGAAATTGAAGAAGAAGAAGAAGAAGGTGAAACCTCTTTAGAAAGTATTGAATATCCATCCAATCCTTCCGACAAAACCCTACTCAAAAACCAAAAGATAATTGTGGAGAATCAACGGATTTTAAAACGATCCGTTAGTAAGAAGTTGGATAACATTTCTTCGAAGATGAACAAGTTCTTTTCAAAAGTTAGCAAGAAACTTGGACTATCTTCATCATCTTCATCTTCTAACATGTTTTATCTTTTAGTATCTTATTGTATTTGTCTTAGTTTGTTTTTTCGAATGTTTGTGTAGTTCATTATGCTTAATCTTTGTATTATCGTAATGAAATTGAATTTCCTTTCTGTTATCTAGCTTATCTTATCTCCTGAATAAATGTTAGTATATTATATAAATTTATATATATACACAATTATTCACAAAATCAAAATTGTCATAAATTTTCACTAACCCATGTCGACATCCCTTAGAAGACCATGTCGACATGTACTAGTCAGAAGTGATTATTGATTTTGAATTTGAAATTTGAATAACTACCAAATGTTTATTCATTTCAAACGAATTTCTACACCTATATACACCTTTTTCTTCCAGAAATCTTCACTAAAATTTATTTCTCATTATCTATATCCTTCATTTCTTTCTCTAATTCAATTATGGCCAATCCTATTCACAATCTATCTGAAAATCTTGAAGAAACACTCAATTCATTCAAGAATATTCTCTCTTTTATTCTACGAAACCAGCGTCACTTGGAGTTGAGTCAAATGCAGATGATCAAGGAGCAAGAAAGGCACTTCGATGCAATACGATGGATGATCTACTCTCTACACAAGGATGATAATGAAGCACATCCTCCTGTCTCTCTCACCAATGACAATGAGAATTAGGATGCAATTAAAGCAGACCCTATATTTGGAGAAGATGGATGGGTAGATGTTCCTCGAAACGTTTAATCTTCTTTCTTTGTTTGATTTATTTGAATTAATTTGTTTGATTTAATTTGGTTTGAATTGATACTTTGTGTGGATTGATTTTATTTGGTTTGAAGTTTTGTGTGTGAAACATATATATACACTGAAATGAATATAGTCTTTAATTAAGTTATTATGCTTATAAGTATCATTATTTCTTAATCTATATATTATATATTCTGTTGCATAGTTTATCAATGCAGGTACTGAAGTCCAAGAATAAGGGGGAGTAAGTTTTTTGTTGATGACAAAGGGGGAGAAATATAAAATAGGATAGTTAGGCATAAATTAAGGGGGAGTTGTTAGTTTTAGGGAGAGTTATTAGGATAGAAGGAATATTTTATAAACAAAGGTTGTCATCATCAAAAAGGGGGAGATTGTTAGTCCCTGAGGAGTTGGTTTTGATGACAACAACCTTAGAATAGATTATAAAATATAAATACTAACATTACAAGTTTAGATATATATGTATATGCAGGATCTAACCATGAAGGTATCAAGAATGAAGACTGTACAGTATAGAGATTCAAGATATAGAGAGATAGAAGACTCATGAGTATCAAGATTATCAAGAGTTCAAGATTTCAAGGTTAAGTTTGTTTTATTAGGAATATTTGTTAAAACTCATAGAAAGGCACTGACATCTTGAAATCTATTTTATTCGTGGAATGGAATCCACTTCGTGCTCGTTAAAGGGATGGAACCATAAGTAGGATGGAACCTACGAAAAATCTAGTGGAACATCTTTTTGTATCCACTTACTTTTATTTCAAAATGATTTTCAAAATATATATAGCTTGTTTTTCAAAATGGCTTTAAATATTCCTGTTTAAAAATCAAAATCATCTGTCCTGGTTTTTCTATATAATTTTAGCCTCAAAACATCTTTATTTTCAAAGTCAAAATTTCTCCTGATTTTAAACTATCTTTTCAAATAATATATTTAACTTTTAAATTATTTATACTTTGATTTAAATTATAGTTAAATAATATATATATTGTTCTTTATATTTACTTATAAATTTCAACTATATTCAAGTATATTTATAAAGTTTTAAATAGTTTTTATATATGATAAATATTATTTTTATAGAAATTCAAAACATCAATTTTGGCTGAGGGATGTCGACATGCCCATAGGCACTATGTCGACATGGTGACAGTTTTAATTCAAATTTCAAAAGAAGTGTCTATTTGCCATAACTTTTCATGAATTGTCATGGTTGTTGCTCTTCTATAAATAGGGGTCAGTTTCAACGAATTTTTAATCACTTTTCTCTGATTTAACTTCTCTTCTTCTTCTCTACTTTCTTATTTACAAATTACACCATTACTCTACCGAAATCAATATCGAATCTAACTAGATAATTTCTAGTTTTGATTCTCTCCACTATCTCTACAAGATCCAAGTGCTAATCTGAGTTATAGACTTTTTGTAATCAATCGAGCGAGAGAAGGTGTGATTGTAGCCATGGAAATCAATTGGGTGAACTTGTTGCCCCGGAAATCAAGTATCTCTACCCAGAGGATTGTTATTCTGGAGGGTGTACCTCGTAGCCTTGAAACCGAGGGTTGTAATTGTTGAATTGAGTTCAAAAGGAAATCCGTACTTAGTTGTGCGGGACTGGATGTAGGGTAACTTCGAACCAGTATAAAATCCGGTGTGTTCTTTCCTTTACTGCTTTTACTTTATATTTGCATCTGTGTTTGATTCTGTGTTCATATCTGTGTCTGATTAGTTTATACATTGTTAACAAAATAAGATAAACTCAAAAAGATTAACAAATTTCTTAAAACACTATTCACCCCCCTCCTCTAGTGTTAATTCTAGCCTTAAGATCCTTAATATGCATTTCTCACCAAATAACGGTATGCCCGAGGAACCTGATACTCAAATACTTCGGAACAATGACGTAGTACAATAACGGTACGCTTGATGAACCTAATAAGCTGGAACAACGACAAAGTACAATAACGATACGCCCGATGAACCGAACTCCATAAAACCATAGGTCGCTAGCCTATAAAAATGAGATGAAGTTCCTTAAAACGAGGTACAGTCCCCCACATGGACAAAGAGACATCGCATATCGCTAGTCAAAACCATAAAATGATCACCATTGACCAATGAAAAGTGTTGATTACACTAAGCTAGTAAATAAATGAGTTTAGCTTCATGTCTCATAACCACTAGCTTAACTTAAATATTTACGAGCAAATTGTAGATTTCAACTCGAAAATTGTCACAAGATTTCAATCGAACAAGTCTAAGAATTAACCGATGAAGCTAATTTCCGTGCCTCTTACTAGAAAAGTCTTTTATGAAACAACGGTAATAGCCCGCCAATCCAAGAAAACTATAGATTTCCATCACACTCTCCAGTCTCTTCCAATTTTGAATCGCTTCAATCTTTGAAGGATCCATAGAAATTCCGGATTCAGAAATATTATGCCCCAAAAATTTCACACGAGATTGCTGAAAGTGGCACTTAGAAAATTTTGCTTTTAATTGGTTGCTCCTAAGAGTTTCCAACACAATCTGAAGATGTTTTTCATGCTCTTCCTCGGTTTTAGCATAAACAAGAATATCATCGATAAAGATGAGAACAAATCGATCGAGGAAGTCTTTGAAAACTCAATTCATAAGATCAACGAAATAAGCTGGAGCATTCGTCAAACCAAATGGCATAACAAGCCATTCATAAGATCCATAACGAGTACGGAACGATATCAAAGGAATGATATCCTTCGCAATATGAAGTTAATGAAAATCGGTTGCTAAGTCTAATTGTGAAAAGACTCTAGCACCACTAAGTTGATCTAATAGATCATCAATCCGAGGTAAGGGATATTTATTCTTGATGGTGAGATCATTAAGCTTGTGGTAGTCAACGCAAAGCCTAAGTGTACCATCGGATTTCTTCACAAAAATAGCCGAAGCTCCCCATGGAGAGGAACTAGAACGAATAAACTATTTTCTTTCAAATTCGGATAATTGTTTACGCATCTCCTCATTTTCCTTATTGGACATACGATAAGGAGGACGAGTAATAGGTAGAGCTCCAGGGATTAGATTAATTCTGAACTCAATCGCCCGCTTAGGTGATAACCCTAAAATGGGCTCAAAGATGTTGGGAAATTCACAAACAACGTAAATGAGGGAAATGACATCTTCCTCATCATCATTATTGTCATCACGCGGGTTTAGAGAATATAAGGATGCTACCGAATTGGAATCTAAATCTTTAAGAACAATAGAAATCTGCTTAACAGATTGAGAATGTCGAAGATGAATAGTCCACTCGGGACATAGGATATGGGCTTCATAACGATTAAGCCAATCCATTCCCAAAATCATTCTGAAACCTAAGTAGCGCATAACATGCAAATCGGCTCGGAAAGAATAATCACATAAAATAATCTCGACATCTTTACAAAATAAACTGAGTGTTGCGGATCCACCAACCGGATTCACAATTCTTAGTGAAGTCATCAAGCCCATAACATTTAAAGACAAAGCATCAACAAGTTCTTTTGATATAAAAGAGTGAGATGCACCCGTATCAAAAAGAACTCGAATAGGATGATCACGAAACATAATAATGCCATCAAGGACAGAATGAGAAATACCTTGACCAAGAGAAGTGTTACTAGGGGCTTGCACAACATTTATCTTTCCCTCATTTTTGCTTTGAAGTTTGGGGCATGAAGATAGAAGATGGCCCGAACTTTTGCAATAATGACAAAAAAGAGGTTTTGGGCACCTATTTGCATAATGGTCCTTAGAACCACAATTGAAGCATTGCCCACGACCAGAGGTAGTAGTCTTTGCTACCGAAGTTGTTTGTTTCCCTTTCTTGTTGGAATTAGGTTTGAACTTAATAGGCCTCTTCTTGTTATTGTTGAACATCTGTTTGGCACCCACAACTTCAACATCACTTTCTTTATCGGCTTCTTCAAGTCGAAGAGCAATATCAACAAGCTGATCGAAAGAAACTTCTAGTTTCAAAAGTAATGGCTTTTTGAGGTTCTTATTCAACCCATAGACAAACCTCTGATTTTTCTTCAATGGGGTATTAATATACTCGACCCCATATTTAGAAAGGGATTCAAAAGATGCGACGGAATCCGTCACAGAAGATTCACTTTGAACAAGGTCAATAAAGCGTCGGACCAAAGTTACTTTTTCAGCCTCCGGCACAAATTTCAACTCGAACCTTTCTCGGAATTGCTCCCAAGTAAGATCCGCTTCAATAATTTCCAAGATCAGAAGCTCATACCAATCTAATGCCCTCTCTTGGAGCATGCTAGAAGCCACTTGGACTCGATATAGATCAACAAGATTCATGCGAGAAAAGATGTGATCGCATGTTCTAAGCCAAGCTTGGACTTCTATAACGCTTTCGGAACCCTTGAAAGGCCTTCCACCCAAGTTGGTGTAATCACTGCACAAGCGTGCAAACCAAGATTTAGGATGAGTAGGCTCTGGAATGGGTCTGACAGGTTGAGCATTCTTCACAAGATCTAAAAGTTGTTGAGCAAACATGAATACTCCATCCTGAGGAGTAGCACTGGATTGACCGGCGCTGGGACGGCCAGGTCTAACCATTTTTCTTCTTTAAGAAAGATGAGGAAAAAGGTTATTCTTAGAAAAAATATCAAACAAACTTGATTGATAAAACAAGGCATCATAAAATAAAATAGGATCGAACAGGTCCTAAGACTCGAATTAAATCCTAAGGCATGATTCCTAAGAACGACTTAAGACAATGATCCTTGCTAGATTATTCTATATTGTTCCGAAGTTTGGCTCTGATACCAAGCTGTGACGCCCCACCTCTATACCCACACTAGCCAAGGACACTACGGGTAATGCCGTCGATTAGCACGAAGAATAAGGCTGTTGAGGAGCGACCATCTGTGTAATTGCTTTGTGCGAGTACCGATATGTCAGATAGTATGACTTGCATTCCAGTTCAAGAGGAAATCCGACATATCAAATACAAGATCAAAGCTACTACACAGTGGCTATGTGGGCTTCGGAAACAAATATAGAAATAAACATAACACAAATCAGTCACAGATATTCATATCACAAATGCGGAAACATGTATGAATATAACACATAAAAGTGTACATCAAAATAGTGGTCATACAAGATCCACTTCATCACAAAAGAATAGGTACAAGTGCTAAGAAAAAGAATATGTATACATCAAGGAGTCCATATCTCGAATGTATAAAAACAAAAACTACTAAGCTAAGTAGTTAGCCAAAAGTCAGATGACGGACCCTGATAAGAAGTCAAGTAGAAGCACCTGAAATACCTCGGTCTGACCCGAGTATTATTTAAGAAGAAATAATAAATGGATCAGTCTAGCTATAAATATCGTATGATATGAGATAGGATAAGAGATATGACAAAAACGTATGATAACAATAATGCCATATTGTGACGAGTATACATCAGATAACAACAAAAATCATACAATATCTCAAATCTCGTCAAATGTCCAAAAAGAATATCACATTCTTTAGCTAATTCACCAAACCCCAAATATTGACGGAACATATCAATGTCAATCGCAAAAATTGGTGAAACACAAATTCCAGAAATCAACAATTAGAAATCCAGAAAACACAAAGAGGGAGGCCTATCACAAATGTGAGCATGAAAATTCACCAACACGTGTATCACAAACGGGTCGCTATCCCATGGTCGCTAACCATAGAGCCGGTGCAACGACGTAGTACAATAACGGTACGCCCGAGGAACTTGATACTCAAATAATTCGGAACAATGACGTAGTACAATAACAGTATGCCCGATGAACCTGATAAGCTGGAACAACGACGTAGTACAATAACGGTACGCCCAATGAACCGAACTCCATAAAACCATAGGTCGCTAGCCTATAAAATTGAGACGAAGCTCCATAAAACGAGGTACAGTCCCCCACGTGGACAAAGAGACATCGCATATCGCTAGTCAAAACCATAAAATGATCACCATTGACCAATGAAAAGTGTTGATTACACTAAGCTAGTAAATAAATGAGTTTAGCTTCATATCCCATAACCACTAGCTTAACTTAAATATTTACGAGCAAATTGTAGATTTCCACTCGAAAATTATCACAAAATTTCAATCGAACAAGTCTAAGTATTAACCGACGAAGTAAACGGAAGCGTTTCATACCACTTGTTTTGCTAAGTCGTTTAATTGGATTTCTCGTACGAATGAGGTAAAGGTTTATGTATATACTAATAGATTGGAAAACGGATTTAAAAACGAGTTTTGTATTAAAAATGGTATTGAAATCATCTTTGTGAAAGCGTTTGAATATTTACTACTAGTATAGAAACCTTTGTATTTTTAAAAGTGACAAGTCACAAAAATGATTGTAGAAACAATCAATCAACCAAAAATTCACATTCGACGACGCGAATTAAATCCATGCAAATCGATATCAAATCCATCAAATGGATATTCCTAAAAATCCAGAAAAGAAGTCATCAAAGTCGATGGTAAAGGACAATGACCAACTGGATCAACCAAAAATCGATAAAACAGAAATCCACTCAAAAATAGGCAATTTGGCCGAATTAACAGTGTCAGACGTCTGGTGGAGTTCCCAGACGTCTGAACTGAAGGTCTGGAAATTTCATTCCAGATCGCCCAGACGTCTGGGAAATAAGCTCAGACGTCTGAGCTGTTAGTCTGGAATTTTTATTCCGACAACCCATACGTCTGACCCTTATACCAAACGTCTGAGCTGAAGCTCGGAGCAAAAATCTACGTAGGCCATTAATGGCAAAGTTGGTTCGGAAGCAATCAGACGAGCACGGAGGCTAGGGATTTACGCCAAGCGACTACCCAGCCCTATAGGCTCACCAATACACTTCGAACAACATGTCCAAACATCCATATAAGGAATGACTTCAAAATACCAAAATTGGAATATTCATCAAACCAATTCAATTCAAAAGCAAATGGAAAAGAAATAGATGTTAGGAATTCATACCTAACAACTATCAAAGGTATAGACATAGATGTGAGTTAAAGAACTCACCTTTAAAACCAAAAACAACGAATGAGAAGCTTTTAAACAAAGGAAAGCCCAATTCCTCTTCAACTTCAACTCAAGAAGCTCCAAATCTAAGATCATAAGCAAATATTCCTAAATTAGGTTTTAGGAATTTCTGAAAATTGGAGAGGAATTGAGATGGAGAAGATGAAGAGGATGCTTACCTAAGCTTCTCTTTGATTTCTAGAGCTTGAATCTAGAATTTCCTAGTAATCTAGGGTTTAGGAATTCTAATTTCCCTTTCTTTCCCCATTTTTCTTTCTTTTAGCCTGAAAGTGTTAGGAGATGAAAATGAATGAAGAGGAGTTGGAGGAGGAGTTAGGGTATTATGTTGGGTTAGTGGGCTGAAACCCAAACCCAAACCCAAAGCCCAAAATAGAAAAATAGCAAAATTTTACCCAACTCCAAACATATCGATGTTTGTACTCAGAAAAGTTGTAAACGTCATTTTGAACTCAATGGAAGGAGTCTCGAGTCCTAATTCGACTGTTTATAAAAAGTAGCATTTCGGACTTTAATCCGACTAACGATGCCATATTTAAATTTCAACATTTAAATATACAATCGCAAAATATGCGGGTTGTTACATAATGTCTTAAATGACCGGAGTCTGCCTATTTTCAATAAAAGGTATTAAGTGGCTTGGATATTGTTTATTATATGGCTACGATTTTATCGGCGATATATGGGGTAATAATTGAACATTAAATGTCTGTAGCCTTAAGTAGTGGTTAGAGGTCTTGTAGCTAGGACCCACCGACCATTGACAACATTGTTAGGAAACACTATGCCATAAGGTGAATCAGACAACAATGAGCACACAACACAAAGTAGATTTTCTGTTATCCTATTATTTTCCACTGTCTCACACAACATATGGATAAAATAATCTGCTGTTTGAATAGCCCCTGAAATCTCTATGTTCATGCTTGTCCTTTAGACAACATTTTATGTGTTGTTTGATTCTAGTTATCAAAAAATTTAGGTTTGGCTCCATATTTTCCCTCTCAATATTTTTGTGGTCGCGTTCCTTAATTATTCTCTCTTCACTTTCTTTCCATTCCGTCATCCAAAAATATATTTCCCTCTTCTCAAAATTTTCCCCATTCTCAAAATTTACTTCCCTCTTCTCAATATCAAATCGACAGAACCCTAAACTTAAACTCGTCTTCGACCCATCTTCAACCCGTCTTCTGGAATTAGGGTTTTCAAATCATCTTGATAATGAAATCACTCTACCGATACTCTTTCACTCTCAAAAAACGATTGATAAAGAAATTGGTTTCCATTTTATGGTCGCGTTTGTTCAAGCTTGCTTGAATTTGTCGAGTATTCTTTGATTGATATATTGTAACGACCCACTATTTTGGACCATTCAAATCGAAAATAAATCCACACATGTCGGACTTGAATAATTCAAAACAATGGACTGTAAATAAAATTTGGCAAAACTCAGCATATACAGTAAATAAAATAATCACAGATCACAGACACAGAGTAATATAACAATAATGCAGTGGAAACAAAAGAATAGTAGTTCATGAAGCTACTATATATATAACAGAGTTAAATAAGTTACAACAGATCTCGAATACAATAGTCAAATACAAGAATTAGAATACATCATTAGAATCAACTGAATATCTGAAAGCTGGATAGATAGCTGGATCTCCAAGCGAAGCTCCAACTCCAAAGGTGAGTCTCGAATACTGGTACACTTAGTCTGACCCGAGCGTAAAGAAAACACAAAACACTCGAGTCAGGATTAACATTCTTATATCAATAAATCCAACTCAAGTGAAATAACGACTGAAATACAAGTAACTCAAAGGATGTTTGGGATAACCATCCTCTAAGGATCCATTAAACTATCTACTATGTAGTAGTGTACGCTAAGTAGATAATGCCTATCAGTAATATAGAGTATCAAAATAGCGTTAAGGCGTTACCATTATCCCCCTTAACACATTTTATATAAGCATCATAGTCTATACAGCACTGTAAACTCCACCGTAAACTAGTGGGCTATCAGGGAGTACTCCATAGGTATAACACAAAAGAAATCATAGTGGTCACGTATAGGGATACAAGTATGACAAGGCACATGAGGCAATACCCAAGGTAGTGAAACTACCATTTGCCTGATTCGGACTGGTGAGAACGCATCGCCGCAACGATCGCAACACCGCGAAACAACACTCTCAAATCAAGGGTGCGCACCAATCAAAAACAAGTAATGAGTAGTTTACGAAGAAGTGTGTCCGCTAGAGGTAGCTAACCTCACTGGCCCGGCACGGTTCCTGTTTAAGTCATTTCAAATTTGACACAAGTGTCAACGCTGTCCATTATCGTTCTCTTTCTTCATCCAGCAACGTCATCATTCCAACCACTTCATTCTGGATCACACTCCGCGTATAATAGTTATTAAAGTGGTTTTCGGTTTGGACAGAGAGTATGTCCCTAACCGATCCCGGACTCTTTAATAACTACGTAATTATTACACCGATTGGTCATTTAATAAACTTTCAAAATAGCTTATATTTCAAAACCGAAATATCATTGCCATTTCAAAAGCATATCCGTACGATATCAATTTCACTTCAAATAAATCCATTTCCAAAATCATATCACTTTCCAAAGTTATATCGCTTTCGAAATCGTAAGTCTTTTAAAATCAAAACACTTTGGAAATCAAAACCTTGAAATTCATATCACTTTGAAACTATAGTTTGAAATCATAACATTTTGGAATTCATAACACTTTCCTCTTAAACAGTTTAGATATTAAAATTAGTGTATAAAATAAAATAGTTTATAAAATAAAAATAGTTTATATAAAATAGTTATAAGTTAAAATAGTTTATAATAAAATAATATATATTGAAAATGATTTATATAAAATAGTTTATATTAAAATAATTTATAAAGTAAAATATAAATAGTTGTAGCTATAGTTTGAAAATACTTTATAAAATAAAATAGCTTCCACAAATTCACAAATCGATTCAAATTAACTCAACTTCTAACTTTAACTTAATTTAATCTCAATTCATAAATTTCAACTCAATTTCTCAATAAATCATTTCGAATTATAACGATTTCAAATACAGATTTGAAACACAAAATAAACCATTAAATTTCAATATATTTCAAAGCTTTAAATATTCCACATTTCAAAAACTAAATTTGATAGTTCCATTTATATCTTAATTTAATTTCATTACATTTAGTTTCTGAGATATTTCTTTAATCATTTCAATACATCTAATTACAACTTCAATTTACAACTTTATATAAACAAAATATCCCATTTAAATTTATATAAGTTTGAAATATTCTATCTTAAAATTTCAAATTTAATAGATTTCAAATCAAACTTATTTAAGTATAATTATTAAATAATTAAGAATTCCAAATCAATTTCAAATTTATCTTTCAACCTGAAACATTATAAACTTATATTTGAAAATATAAATTTTACATAAATACCCAAAACATATTTTTATATTGATTCAAATCAACTTTAATAAATCTTTAAAATCAATATTTATTAAAACCATATATTTCTTTTCAAAACCATGGAAATCATTTCAAATTATTTATATATAGACCAACGGTGTCTGTATATAATTTCCTACCCTATGGTCAAGTGATATGGATATTTATCATTTCAATTCGTAATTTAAATATATACGGGTATATATATATCATTTCAACCCGTAATCCCAAATTCAATTCAATTGAAAATCTCTTGGGTTTATCATATCAACCCATAACGATTTTCTCTTATTCTAAAGTCCGTTCGGGTATGTATCATTTCAACCCATTGTGATTCTATACTAACAGGGAACTTGCAGAGTGATAACAGATATGATAATAATATAACAGGCATATATCATCAATATAAATAACAGATAATGGTGTCAGATGTCACAGGTGAACTGATATAGGTGATAGCATATATATAATAGTGTAAATAACTAACATGAGCATATTTCAATTGGCAGGTAATGGGGTCAGATGTCACAGGTGAACCGATACAGGTAATAGCATAAATATAACAGTGTAAATAACTAACTTCAGCATATTTCAATTATCGTTTCAATTGAAATCAAATTTAATAAATAAAAGAACATTAATCGTGAGTGATTGCTCACCTTTCAAGGCTAGAGAGTACAGAAGATGACATGGTTACACACACTGATACGGACACTGAAATTTGAATGACGAACCGAAGCAAAGTGAAATCGGCACAAATAAAGCTGATAGATAAGAAATTGATGAGAATGGATAGATATATAAATTTTTAAAAATCTAATTTTACCCTTAAAATAAAATCTTTAATATATGTTAAAAAAATCAATATTTAACTTTCATACGTTTCCATTTTCCTTTATACATTCAAAATTTTAAAATAACATATATTCGTAAGGAAACAACTCACTAGACTTATAGACAGTTATATACTTAAAGGCACGGTCCTCGAATATCAAAATATCCATATAAGCTGCATACATCTAAACTTTTACAACACTATTTACATTATATAGTATACATATAAATCTGCACATAACATATTATACTACTTTATACACTAACAGACCCAGCATAACTTATAAATTCAGAATAGTCGAAAACAGCTTTATAAAAGTATGACATACTTAAACAGTTTCCTTCTTTTTTTATAAATTATGGCGGTATAAACTTTTATAACTTAAAATATTTTATATTATATATACTGTAACTTTTATAAACCAATATATATAACAAACAGATCAACAATTTTTATACTTATGTAAACTTATGCAGTAAAACAGTAAAACTATAAATTCGCGTACACGATCGATTATATATTCAGACTATAAAAAAATTCAAGAACCCATGATGCAAATAATTTGTATATAATATATAATAGTTTGAAATCATTTATATACCGTCATACAGACTATAATATAACCCTTTATATAAATTTGAAAAACATCATACAGAACTATAAAAACTAACCCTTGTAAAATTTATATAAGACTCAGGTAACCACTAATTTATACAATAATACTTATATAATGTAATATAATACATTTCTAACTTTAGCAAAACAAGCTGGCAAAAAAAATAAACCTTTATAAATTTAGGCTTAAACCTATCCTACTGTAATCTACTACACAATATATATCCAAACTCACCTATACAACATGCATTTGGCTAACAAAGAGGAGGCAAGGCTCGAAGGTGGTGGCCAGAGGCTGATAGGATAAAGGAGAAAAGGTGGGGCCGATTTTTAGAGACTCGTCAGTGGTTGATGGTGACTCAGCACGGAGGAAAGGAAGAGGCGGGTGGTGACATGCCATGGAGCTGGTGACTGGGCTTTAGTTCAAGGCTGCTGGGTGAAGTAGAGGCGAGCAGCTCGCATGTTCATGGCACAGAAATGTGAGGGAAGCGGACAGAGACAGACGCGAGTTGGAAGTGATGCAAGGCGTTCGGTGAACGTTGGCGGGTGAGGCCGAAGTCAGGTGGTCAGGGCAGAGACGTGGCCATTATTGATGAGGGAGGAGAGCGAAAGACATGGTTGGGTGGCATGAGGTGAAGGAGGGCTGGGCTTCGGTTGTCAAGTGAAGGCGGTGTAGAAGGTTGCTAGGCGAGGCTAATGGCCGAGGCGGTCGGCGGTAGGCGCGTCGGAAGCTGAAGATCGCGGCGGGAGGAGCAGGATTCTCGGGTTCAGCGCAGGTTTACGCGAGGTTGGCTTCGAGAAAGATGAGAACAAAATTTTATAAAACAGAGGGAAGAGATGAAATATAATTTGTTTTTTTTGAAAGGCAAGAGCATAAACTCATTTTATTGACTTAAGCAACATTGCAACAGACACAATGCCACAAAACTAGCAACCCGTTACAACCATCTTGACAGTTCAATGTAAATAAACAACCAAAATACAAATTTACAATTAGGAAACACAAATATAAAACTAAGCATCATAAACTGCATACAATCTTGATCAGTGATAATCCAGTAAAGTATATCTAACAATCCAGAAGAAAGCCATCTGCAAGAAGTGATTAAATCCTTTCAAAAATTCACGTAGGATCAGCCTTTAAGTCTCTGAGTATACTGCCATGAATCAAATTGTACAGCTGAGATGAATTCTTACTGCCAATACCAAAAATTCTATTATTCCTTTCAGACCAGACTACATAAATCAATCTCTTAAGAAGCTTTAGCAATAACCTAGTCATACGAGTCTTCCATCTTGTTGCCTTAAAAACATTAAACCATTCAATTGAACTAACTGGTGAAGGTTTGTAAAATCCACCATTAGATAGAAGCCTATACCATATCTGATATACAAAGGTGCACTCAAAAAATAAGTGAGTATTGCTTTCAGTTTCAGATTTACAGAAAACACATAAATCCTCTGAAATAATACCCATTTTACAAAGCTTATCCTTGGTATTTAGAGCATTTGCCATCACTTTCCACAGCAACAAGTTTTCTTTAGCATTACCACCAATTTTCCAAATTCTTGAGTGCCAGGGAAACTGAGAACCATTTTGACAGAGAAAATTGTAAATAAGTCTAATAGAATGATACTTACCTTTATTTGACCAGATTAGAACATTGTCATTATTTTTAATAGGGTTACTAGTGATGAGATTCCATAAATTCCTTAGTTGAAAGGAGCTGGAATAAGGTAAAACTAAACAATCATCATGTATAAACTCATCAACTGTAGCTTGCTCAGAAATTCCTGAATTTCTTCTCAGATTATAATCAACTACAGAACTTAAGATCGAACCTTGTTTAGCCCATGGAGAATGCCAGAAGGACAAACCTTTAATCAAAACATAATTACATTGTAAGAAAGGAATAAAAGTCTCCCTAAGCTTGAGAATACACCTCCAACTCCAACTGCAGTTTTGTGGAATGGGCATTGTCCAAAAGTTCCTCTTGCCAATAAGATTGTGATTAACCCATTGAGACCATAAGTTCTTTTCAGATGCAAAGATCTTATTGAAGTACACTGAAATAGCAGCCTTATTCCATTGAAAAATATTAGTAATACCAAGTCCACCATACTTTTTGGCATCAAACAACTTATAAAAAGAAATAGGAATAAGCTTTCTAGAAAAAGGGTCACCATGCCAGAGGAATTTATTGAGGGCACTAGAAATCATATTAATTGGTTTAACTGGGAGAATGTAATGCCTAGTCCAATATGTTGTCATAGCCACAACAATTGATTGAATAATTGTTAGCCTATCAGCTTGTGACAGTTTATCAATTGGTCATATCTGAAGTCTTTCAATAATCTTCTCAAAGAGTGGCAAACAATTTTGTTTGGTAATTCTAGAACTAGAGATAGGCAAACCCAGATAATAAGCATTTTTGGATAATTCTTGAAGACCCGAGTACTTAATAATATCATTCCTCTGAACAGAATTTAAACCAGCAACCAAAATATTTGATTTTGAAAGATTAATTTGCAGACCAGTGATAGAATAGAAAAAATGCAGAGAGGAAATAATACTCTGAATATTTTGATAAGTAGGCTTTGTAAAATCATCAGCAAAGAGAAGATGAGTAATGAGTGGTTTTTTACATTTGGGATGAAGCTGAAGGCCTTTTTTAACAACAAGATCCATCAATATATAATTTAGAAGCTCCATGACAATTATAAACAAGTATGCTGAAATTGGGTCACCTTGCCTAACACCCTGAACCCCTTTAAAATAACCATACAGTCCACCCTCTCTTGAAATAGAGTACATAGGTGATGATATGCATGTATAAATCCAAGCTAGAAAAGGTTTTGGGAAATTCATCCTTGACATAATAGCTAAAATAGAGTTCCAAGCAATAGAGTCAAAAGCTTTCCTAATATCTAGCTTCAACATGCACCTCGGTGAAATGTTTTTCCTCTCATAACCATACAATAATTCTTGACTCAAGAGAATATTGTCACTAATTGATCTTCCACTAACATATGTAGCTTGATTATTGGAAATAATGGATGGCAAGACTAATTGTAATCTATTAGCTAAAACCTTTGATATGATTTTATAAATGATATTACAACACGAAATTGACCTAAAATCAGCAACTGATGTTGGGTTAACAATCTTGGGAATTAAAGCTACGGCAGTAGCAGACAGCCCAACAGGAAGCTTGTTATGCTGAAAAAAGTGTTGTATGGCTTTTACAATATCAAACCCAATTATATTCCAACTCTGTTGAATAAAATGTGCATTATAACCATCTGGACCTCCACAACTATTACTATCCAAACTAAAAACCGCAGTTCTAATTTCATTAGCTGATATTTCACAAATCAAAGAAATAGACTGAGAGGTGGATAAGGTTGGAAGAGTAACGTCAAAAAGAGGTTTAATATCAGGAATGAAAAAATTGGTTGGAGCTAAAATAGATGTAAAATATTGAACAAAAGCATCATTAATACCATCAAAAGATTCCACCATATTTCCATTCATATCCTTAATCTGAAAAATGCATTCACGGTTTGTTTTTACCTTTAGAAAATTATGGAAGTACTTAGTATTCCTATCTGCCTCTTTTTCCATTCTCAAATGAATTTTCTGCTTGAGTGATGACACTTCCTTTTCAATAACTTGTTCTAGATCATTCTTTAATTGCAATTCAATATTTTGTAAAATAGAATCAAATGGCCTGGCACTCAAGTCTTCCTGTATCCTAATAAGCTCATTCCTAATCCGAGTAGAGAGTTTAGTATCCTTACCAAAAATAGTTGCTGACCAATTCCTTAGGTGAAATTTAAGTGCTTTCATCTTGAGAGTAATATTTGTTAGAGGATCCTTGCCATATTGCATATTCCAAACCTGTTTTAGAATAACATGATAGTCCACCTGCTTAGTCCAGAAATTAAAAAATTTAAATGAGTGTTTCCCTCCACAAAAATTATCAACTCCCCAATGAAAAATTAATGGACAATGATCAGATAAAGAAGGCTGAAGTATGTGATAAAAAGATTTTGGCCAAAAATGAAGAAAAGGAAGATTTATGAAAATATGATCAAGTTTACATAGAGTTGGATTTCCACTCCTATTACTATTAGACCAAGTGAAATTGGAACCAAAGTATTTAACTGAGATTAGTTTAGATTGAATTATAGCACTGTTTAAAGGAGAAATATCCTTAAGGGATAAAGGACAGCCACCATATTTTTGATTACTTGCAAACATACAATTAAAATCACCACCTATTAGCCATGGAATAGAAGATGAATTTAAAGATGGAAGATGATCTAAAAAGACATGTCTCAAAGATAAAGAATTTTGAGCATAAACAGAAGTTAGAAGGAAATTGATATTGGAAGGCAAATGAATACAATTGTAATGAATGTATTGATCAGAGGCACTTATTCTGGAAAGCTTGAAAATATGAGGATTTCATAAAGTAAGCAGTCTGCCATAATTAGATTCAACAAAGTTATTATCATATAACCAAGAAGGAAAAATCAAACGAATAGCCTTAATGGTAGAATGGATGTCTAGCTTAGTTTCAGAAACACACATCAAATGTATATCTTTGTCCTTTATAAGATTCCTAATCTCAAACTATTTAGAGGGTAAGTTAGCCCCCCTTATATTCCAAAAATCAATATTATTCATTTAATAGGAAGTGGAGGAAGCAAAGGTGAAGGATTCTTCCTTGTATGCCTTGAATGAGAATTATTTTTTGATGAGGATAAAGGTAAGACCTCCTGAGGCTTATAATCTTTTCCTTTATTGAGATCACCTGTTTTCACAGAATTAATAGTACCAGAATTAGTCATGACAACTGTACACTCACTTGATTTAGAAGGAGGAGGAAGTATAATATGATTAGGAGGAGACAAATGCAGATAAGGTGAGGATGAACTGGAACCAAGAATGGATGGAGACCGAGTACTAAATTATGAACTACATGAGGATGAAACAGAGGTAGAGTTATTAGAGAAACCGAAAGTTACTACATTTGCAGCAGACTCGATTGAAGAATTGGAGATATTTTCACCTGAAGGAGATGTAACCGATGGATTAGCATCACTACAAATACTATCCCCAGATTTATCAAGAGAAAGGTTTGATAAAACTGAAAATGAGTTAGAATTGACAGTTGGGCAAGAACTATTTGGGTTATGTGCTTCAGTTTCTTTTCCTTTTTCATTTTCCATGCTTCCAATAGGATCATCAATTGATTGAATCTTTTCTATAACCACAGATTGCTTCCTTTTCCATACTCCTTTATTCCTCCTATTTACATTTTTCCAGCCCTGTTTAATTAAATTTGTATTATCAATATCATGATCACTCCGATTTTTATCTACATTCTCCACCAAAACATGCACCTTATTTACATCAATATCTTCATCCTTATTAACAAACTCACAACTAACAGTATCGTGACCAAAGATTTTACAATGTGTACATATTTTAGGTCTCCAATCATATGATAGTTGAACATCAGGACAGTTATTTCCCAATTGAGGAATAGGAATAGAGTCTGGTAATTCAAAGTCAGGTGAGATCTCCACTAAGGCCTTTGCATACTTAAATCTCTGCGGCTTTTCAGTACTATTATCAAAACAGATTAGCCTACCAACATGACAAGCCAACCAATTAATCCCTATCAAAGTCCAAAGTATAATAGGAATCCTATGAAAATGAATCCCCACAGGCACTTTCTTAATTTGAGCTTGAGAAATACCAAAAGATGGATCCCATTTAGTAATTATGAACATTCTTCCCCTTATAAAAATAGGATCCGAGTTAAGAACATAATCCTTATCTTCTTGATTAGAAAAATTGAAATAGAAATTAAACCCATCAGATTTGTAATCAACTTCACCTTTAAGCTTCCAATATCTTTTCAAAAAATTAACAACAGTCAAGAAAGAAAGCGTACCATCCAAAAAGAAACCAACCAAATGATTTTCCCAGTACTTCAATCCCTCCTCCCTAACTAGATCCGGTAAAACAATCGGAGATTTATCCCGAGATATATCAAATTGAATAGGCTTATAAGATCCAGCATTACGAGGTAAAGATTTGAATAAAGAGGACCAATTTGAATTAACAGAAGAAGAATCCTTCTTGATAGAAGATACCAAAGATTCAGACTAACAAGATGCAGAAGAAAGATAAAGAGTTGATGAAGGGATTGAGGAATATGAAGAAAGATGGAGAGCTGATGAAGAGGAAGAAGTAGATGAAGAGGAGGAAATGAGAGAAGGAAACGAGGCAGAGTTAAGAGAGAAAGAAGACGAAGAAAAGGAAGACGAAAGAGACGCCATTAAAATTTCAAAAACAAGCTAAAAATCATCGTGGATGAAATATAATTTGTTTAGCATGAAGTTGAGGGAAACGTGGTGAGCAAATGGAAACAAATGAAGTTCTTTGGATATGATATTTTTGTGTTCTGCTTACACATTAGAGCAGAAGAAAGGAACTAGAAGACGAATAGCTAAAATTTAGCATTGGTAAATGTAAAGGTTAGAAGTTACCGGGAATAGAAAAAGGCTAACAGTGGGTTTCTTGGAAAAATGCAAGGTTACAAAAGCAATTTATTACAATGCTTCGACTGCACGGTTTAAAGCAAGAAAAGCTAACAGTCACAAATCTCGGTACGGTATGACGCACTGTTTTCCCATTTTCATCGCGTAGCGGACCTCAAAACACGGAAATAAATATACCGCAGAGATCAGCACAACGCGGCGCCTCCAACGGTGCATAGATAATTGTGGTACGATTGAATTATAAGAATTCAAATTTTTATAGTAACGAAAAATGCAGGAAAAACACAGAAAAATAAGATCGACGGAGCTAAAGAAATTCGAATTTGGAAAAACGAAAAATGACGTCTTGCTCAGAAGATGATTTAGAATTTTTCTATATAAAAATATTTAGGTTTCGAAAACATTTTATTATCATCAAATATTAACTGATATAAATTTAAATAGAATTACACAATAAAATAAACTTTCATATTTTTCAGATGAAAATTTATAGTTTGCTATGTTCAATTAGACGTATTCCAAATAATAAATTTTTATTTCAAAATTTTATTTTTAAAATTTCATGAAAATTTGATAAATCATATTATGAAAACAGTTAAAATTTACAGGTCGTTACATATATGGTATGATTTCTGCCCTTTATGATTTTGAATTAATCTCGACTTCGATTTTAAGAGCCAATGATGAGATGGGTTTATATAGGAATTTATTTCCTGTATTTTCGATTTAGACTTAACTTTGGATTTTAAATATTGGATGTTGATTTTGTATTGTTGCATATATTTTTAACCTCTTTGTTTTTTAATTTTCTTCTTTATGGCCTTGACTCATTCAATTGTTGAGTTCTCTGATATACTCGAATATATTTTTACTTGGTTGAATATACTGATTTCGAGCTTTCTGCCTTTGCCACCTGAATTTGTATATCTGACTTGAATTTGTTGAATTGGCTGGTGATATGAGAGTTGCGCAAGGCACTAGCATTTATTTGGTTGTTGAATTGGTTGTTCAAGGTAGTGCACACTGGAATTATTTGTGACCTATGAACTTGAACTTGAACCATTATTCATTTCATTATTCACTTCATTGTTCGATTTTGAGTTGCTTTCCTTGTTCACTTCATTGTTCGACTTTGTTAAGTTCATTGTTTCGCTAGTTGCCCCTTGCTTGGTTTGTTGCCCCTTTGCACTTGTGATTTTTTCACTTCATTGTTCGATTTTGGGAACTTCCTTGTATATACATACATACATATGTATGTATATGTTTGTGAATGTTTGTGGCACTGCCTTGTTTTAATTTTTAACACTGCCTTGTTTTAATTTATGGCACTTGCTATTTGTAGCACTGCCTTGTTTTAATTTGTGGCGATGCCTTGTTGCATTGTTGCTTTGTTGGCCTTGTCCATGTACTTGCACACACATGTATATACATATATGCATATATGTATGTTAGTGTGCTTGAACTCTGATTGGTTTAACTTTTATGATGGACTTATGAGTATGTCTTGCATTGCCTGAACCTTGACTGGCTTGAACGCTGCCTTATTCTATTCAACTGCCTTTTGAATGTGTTTGTCTTCATTTACTATGTGCACATGTTGTACCGTTTCATGAACTGGTTTGTGAAATCCTTGCACTGTTTCACTTGTATCATGCATGTGTACCATTACTAACATGTTGTTAGCCTTTGAGTCTGGTTTGTGAAATATCTTCCATGTATACACATACATATATATGTATGTATATATGTGTGAAATATTACCATGATTTTGCTTTGAACTTCCATATGTGTGTCTCTTGTGCGTTGCAATCTTGTTTTTGCTTTGCCTTGGTCAATGTTGTTGGCCTTGTTCACATGTTGCGTTGTTGCATTATGGCTTTATCCATGTACTTACACAGTCCCTTGTTCAAGGCAGTGCACTGCCCTGTCAAGGCAGTGTCAGTGCACTACCTTGAACAAGGTAGTACACTACCTTGACATTGGTTGAATCTTTTCATTTGCTTTAGTTTCTTGTCCATAGCTTGATTACCTTTCAGATTCTTGAATTTCTTGTTTCGAACAAGGCAGTATGCACTGCCTTGAACTTCATGTACTCCCTGGCTCATTTGATTCATGTGTGAATGTTCTTTTGATTCCTGTTTATTTGTTTCTACTTCCTGCCTTGAACTTATGTACTTCCAAACTGCATTTGTTTATGGCGCTACATATTGTTCATTTGTTTGTGGCACTTCCTGGGTGCATTTGACATGTGTTGCATATATACATGTATATACATATGTGTATATCTGTGTTGTTCACTATAGGAGATGCAAGTGGCAGTATTTTTGTAAATTCATACCCACTGTTCTTTGTTTGTGCTATTTGTGCACTTAATTCTGTATCATTATATACCATGCTTGATACTGCCATGAATCTGGTTTGCTGGTGCTCGACTTTGTGCATCTCCATGTGCATTGAACTTGTTTGTGCACTTTGGCTTTGCTGAGTTGCCTAATCTGTTTTGAGTTGAATTAAACTACTTGTGTTGAGCCCGAGCTTGCTTAGGCTTGAACTTGTGTGTTTGCACCGAGTTGATCCCTCAGGCTTGACCTTTGCAACTGTCCGCGTGATTGAATCAAGGATCGGCCTTGTGCTATTCACGATGATACATTGTGCATATCATAATTTGTCAGTGCATATATATTCTTATCCCTGTCTAAAAATGAAAAGAAAACACAACCCATAAATTGAGGCAGTATTTAATATTCAAATTCAATTTTATTTTTGCAATTTAGGTTTGTTTCTTTTTCAAGTTTACCGCGTTGTTGTTTATTTAACAGGTATAGGAGATGGCTGGATACAAACTAGAGCAAGCAAATCAAGATGAACATCAAAAACAAACTCGAGTGAGTGTGGGTAAGTGTGAGTAAATTTAAGTTGTATTGTATTTGAAAATGTAAGTAGAGTGATATTGAAAGTTGTATTGTATTTGAATTTGATTTGAAACACAATATTTTCTTAAATAAAATTGCGATTTATTTATTTCGTTCTGTGAACAATTATTCGTATCAGTCATTATTTATATGTTGTCTAATAGGAAAATCTAAAAATGATACTATAATATCAGACAACATATCGGTGCATATTAGACGACGGGGCATATCTGTGGTCTGATGTGCAATGAGACGGCACGATATTTAACGACAAATATGTATGCATCAGACAATAGAGCATACTTGTCATCTGATGCGTTTTTTCCCATAGTAAAAGCACCTTGGGAAAAGGTCTTAAATGATGGGGTGTATCTTGATTAAGGTCTTAAATGGTAGAGTCTGCCTATTTCTCTTTAAAAAGTATTATGGAAGCTCGCTTCATATTTAGAAGTACTAAGTGGCTAATGAGTTTGGAAATATTGGGTGGTCGGTATGCCTTCATTAGTATTTTGTACCTTGCGAAGGGGTAGGTAGTAATCGTGTGTGTAATGCAAGGTTAGATTAGAATTACTAATCTTAATGGACATAACAATTAAATCGAAACCAATCGGTATAAGTTTATATTATGGACAACTTATATTTCCAGTCACCAGAACATTGTTCTGACTCCCTCCTCATTACAACCCACATGATAGAATTTAGAGGAACATGTCACTAGAGCTGGTTGTACTTTGTTGTTGGAGAAGTCTTCTTTCTCTCATGTTCGATGCTGATGTGACAATCTCCTATCCAAAGAATACCATTAATTATAAGGTATTAGTCATAGTCGGTATTCTTATCCTATTATTGCTCCCGCTATGAGTTTCAATTTCTATCAATCTTTGATAATGCTCATACTTATTTGCAGATACAATATCCAACGATTTGTTCTCTGATGGACTTGGGTTTCGATATTTTTCGAAATTTAGACTCATTAAGGTGTGGGTTGTTACAGCGACGGGAGCTGCTTCGGTGGTTCGTAGCTTGGTTGGATGAGATGAAAGTGCCCAGTGAAGATGGGTGTGCACGTTCGTGCACAGTAAAGGAGAATTGGGAAAGAAAAGTGGGTTAATGTTAATTGAGGTAATTAGTTTGTTAATTAAAATTAATCAATAAATTGATTGTTCGTTTCGTATTTAATCCATATCTCTTGCATGCGAGGTCCAATAGAGACGTGATCTTCGCCCTTACATTCATAGTGAGATTATCTATGACATAGTAGGAGGTTGGACGAGATTCAGACACTTGAAAAATTATGGTTCAGGTGAGCCGAAATTATAACTTTGAATTTATATTTCAGTATAAATTCTTATAATTATACATATTGAAAAAAAATATTACCTAGGAGAGATAGAATAATATATATAAGTAATTATTTCATCGTTTGATTTGATGGGTTTAAGTAGATATTTAGGATAATTGATTAAGGTCTTGTGTGTGTGTGTTGTGTCATATTCGTATTAAATAGAGTTAGATGGAGTTGATATTAATTTATAACATGGTTATAAATTAATAAACCATAATTTGTAGTTAGAACAGTGATAGAAATATTATTATATATTTTACTATAGATATTCGACATAATTGATTGAGATCCCGTATATATAAATATTATGTTCTATTCGTATTGAATAGAATCAGATAAAGTTGATATTAATTTATAACTGTTACAAATTAATCAAAGCTCTATTACAAATTAGTGACAGAAATATTATTATGCATTTTATTTTTAGTTGGAAATTAGAAGTATGACCTTTATACTAAGCTGTAAGGCTAATATAATGATTTAGGCAGGTTAAACTTGTATTAAAATGGCTTTGAAGTTTATTTGGTCATGATATTGGTTTATTATAGTGTAAATCAATATTTAACTATCTAGTGAATTTCTATAAAGGTGATTTGAGAAGATGGTAATTACAAAGAAGTATTGTATTATTTAATTGGCATTGATTAAGATTATAAAATCCCTAATATTGTAATAATGTGATTTATTAACTTTAGACCCTAATAAATGGTTTGAGATATATGTGTATACATTATATCTCAAACCATTTCTTTTACAAATTGAGGAACACGAGGATGGAAAAAATAACTGCTTGAATGAACAAGAAGATCCAAAACCGCCTAATCCACATGCAACTACAGATGATCAACAGGGAGGAAAAGGGAGGACGTTTGCTGATGCTGTACGTGGTGCTAGAAATCCCTGTTTACTCACCAAACTAAAATACATTGCCCCACCACAGGGTTATGTCTTCTTCCCAGCAACAACATTCAATTAATAGTCAGAGATTTGGAAAAAAACAGTAGTTTTGCCCCCTATTGATTTCAGGATTTCATACAATAAATCGAAGGAATATATTCAAAAAGTATGAAAGCCTGGAGGTAATTATTATATATATCCACAACGCTCCAAACTTCTACTATGCGGTACAATTTGACGATATTAATGACTATGAGAGTATTTTGAATAAATAAAAACCTACTCCTACTATGGAAAACTACTTCTGCTTGATGCATGGCACCCAGGGTATGAATTCAACTACACAAGCCGAGAGTCTGAGACATCTGCAACAAATCAAAATGACTCGAAAAATGAGAATGCAAAAGAAATTTTTTATGAAGTTAGTGACAATGCTATATCAGATAATGAAAAACATGATGACGTTGAAGAGGCGCCTAATAATGGTACAGCAATTCCCACTAGTGATCACCAACAAAATACTGATCCACCTGATCATTTAGACTTCCTCGATCAACAACTTCCACATTCCATAGAAGCTGATGACTTACAAACAGTGGCTGAAGTAATAATAGTTAAAGATATACAGAGTGAGGAAGACCGCATACATGTTTCATAGTTTATCAAAAAAAATGCTAAATATCTTGATAAAGGAAAAGGAAATCAGCTCCTTCTAAAAGATCATTAAGGAGCAACTTGAAGATTAAATGAGTCTTCTTACGTGGAATGTTAGGGGAATGAACACATCACAAAGAGTGCGTGATGTGTTCACACTCCTAACAAAATTCAAGCCAACATTAGTTGGCTTGGTTGAAAATAAAATGAATAGTGATAATCTCAATCTACTTAAATATAAACTACCAGGAAATTGGGATATCTAATAATACATCTATGATAAATGGCCGAATATTACTACTCTGGGATACTATAGTTTGGGATATTACTGTTATTTCATCCTCTGCCCATCATATTACAACGTATGCACTAAATAATGGTGGCTTCAAAATGGTTTTACTGTAATTTACAGCAGTAATCTCTTCACACAAAGACAAAAACTATGGACTCATATTACTAAAGACTCATCTTCTATTTTGGATCCCTGGATTTTGATGGGTGATTTCGACAATGCTTTATCAGCCGTTGACAAAAAAGGAGGTCTACCCATACCTTTTAATCAACTACAAGCTTTTAATAACTGTCTAATGCAGGCTGGTTTAACGGAGATAAAAGCATTGGGATACAACTATACAAACTTCTACAAAATTCTTATTAACTCCATATGTCTACAAAAAATTCTCTTACATGAAGGCACTTACATTATCACAACTATCTAGTGACCATAATCCTTTACTTTTGCATCTAATTCAAGTGCATAAGGAAAAGGGGTTTCCATTTAGATACTTCAACGACTGGAATTTAAAAGAAGGATATCAAGCATGCATATCAAAAGGCTTAAGTAGTAGTACTTGGGGTTTTCCTTGTTACCAATTTCAATACAAACTACAGGCATGCAAGCATGAACTTAAACTATGGAATAAATCAAGAGCTCGAGATAATGCCTACCTGGAGAATGCTGAGAAAGATTTAGCAGTATTGGAGCTAGCAGTTGATGAGGACCCTAAGAACCTGCAATTATATGAGGAGATGTTAGATGCACGACATAAATTTCAGGTGCAGCAACAAATAAAATTCCGGAGTTTACGACAAAAAGCTTAAAGTACAATGGCTGCAACAAGGCGACACTAACTCAAAAAAAATTCATTAAAAAATGTCATTCGGAAGACTTATAAATAAAATTCAAGCATCCATAGATCTAGAAGGGAATATGCTGTAAAAGCCAGAACAGATTGAACATGAGGCTATTACTTATTACACTGAGCTGTTCAATGATAACACTCCTATTAATTTTCTAGAATTTCAACCTATTTCAGTTATTAATAAGGCAGGCCAAAAAAATTATTGCAGGAAATAAAAATGGAAGAAGTAAACAAAGCTGTTTTTTCTGTTCATGAAGACAAGAGCCCCGGATCGGATGGTATAAATTCAAAATTCATGACATTGCATTGGGATGACATTAAGCAGGACCTTCTTGCTGCTGTACAAGACATGTTTACTTCAGCCAGGCTCCCAAAGGGTATTAATCATACATTTATTTCACTCATTCCAAAGACTTGCTCATGAATTATTATGGTATTTTTCCAAGAAAGGAGTAGACAGATATTTCATAAAAGTGGATCTACAAAAAGGCTACGACAAAGTGAATAGGAGTTTTATATGTTACATTATGAGCAAAATGGATTTTCCTACTCATTTTATTAATATCATATTCGAATGCATAAACACTCAATTTTATTTCAAGGAATTCCCAACGGTAATATTACTAGCACTAGAGGCTTATGTCAGGGAGATCCGTTGTCACTCTACTTGTTTACAATATCTATGGAATATCTTAGTTCCAATAATTGTATCCCTGTTTACAAGTTTAAACCACAAATTACTCACTTGTTATATGCCGACGACTTGATGATATTTGGAAAGACCACAAATTTAGCAGCAGACACAATTATAGGGGTCTTTGAAAATCTGAACTGCTATGCAGGATTGAATGTCAACATTTTCAAAACTAAAATCTATTTTAGTTCTGAAGCTACAAGGAAATAGTATTTTTTGGCAACATTGCAATATGAAGAAGGGAATCTGCCTGTAAAGAAAGTGAACAAGTTGTAATTGAAAGGAATTGTATTGATTGAATAATAATACTCATGTACAACAGAACGTATTTATAAAGTAAATACAGAGATGTGGGCTTGTATGGGCTTGGCCCGTTTACATATATTACAATACTATACTGGTTTGTTTTAGAGATAATATCTCTATTCTTCGATACCCCCCCCCCCCCCCCCACAAACCAGTGATAGGGTTAGGGTTTTCCGAAAGCATAAAAAATGGCTGCCACGAGAGTTTTCCTTCAAAAATTTATCAAATTTTTCTTCGAATCTGGTAAATTTCCACTCGTGTGGTGGTTTATCAGGTTGAGGAAGCCAGATTAGCAAGAGTAGTAGCAGCAATTAGTTAGCTTGAAGGATCTGGAAGGGTTGAGGCTCTATTTTAACGAGCAGACCGCAGATCTAGTTACGTCACGATTTGCAGAGACAGATGGATCTGGAGGATTTGTAGCTTCACTTCGATGAACAGGTCCTTCTGTTGCTGGCAAGTAAGTTGAGATCTTGCAGTTTGGATCTGGATCTGCTTCATTGATGTTCAGATCACTTTTGAATCTGGTAAAGTTGATCTTTGATAGTGCTTTGGTAAATACATCTGCCTTTTGGTAAGAGGAAGGTATGTGATTCACCCTTAGTTTTCCCTTTATGACTTGCTCTCGAACGAAGTACAGATCCAGCTCTATGTGCTTCGTTCTAGAGTGTAATACTGGATTTGCAGTGAGAGATATAGTGCTTAGGTTATCACACCAGATGAATGCCGTAGTGTCTGTTTTGATTTGTAATTCTGTTAGTAGAGATTCTACCCACATGATTTCGGCAGTTGCACTAGCTACGCTTCTGTACTGTGCTTCAGTACTAGATCTAGATACTGTAGGTTGTTTTTTAGCACACCAAGATATTGGATTTTTACCCAAGAAAATACAGTACCCAGTTGTTGATCTCCTGTCATCTCTGTCAGTGGCCCAGTCTGCATCTGCATATCCATTGATATTGAGTGTCTTGCTTGCATATAGAGTAAGTCCTTGATTTATGGTACCTTTGAGATATCTCAATATTCTTTTAACTGTTTTCCAGTGATCATCTAGTGGCTGTTGCATGAATTGACTGACTTTATTTACACAGAAAGATATGTCTGGCCTTGTTATTGTTGCATATTGTAATGCTCCAACGATGCTTCTGTAAAGTTTCTCATTTTCAATTGGTTCACCATTTGTTTTTGATAAGTGTGAACTGCTAGTCATAGGTGTTGGAAGAGGGTTTGCCTTGTCCATTTTTGCTTTTGTCAGAATTTCTGAGATATATTTCTTTTGACATAGATGTAGCTTGTTGTCAGTTGTTCTTTTGACCTCTATACCAAGGAAATAGCTTAGTTCTCCCAAGTCTTTGATTGAGAACTCTTTGTTTAGTTGTTGTGTGACTTTATTGATTTCTGCTTCACTGTTGCCTGTAATTATAAAGTCATCAACATAAATAAGTATATAAGTGACTGTTGCATAGAAAATTTAACAAAGAGAGAGTTGTCAGATTTTGTTGAGATATAGCCAAGACTGGCTAAAGTCTGTTTTAGCTTGTCGAACCACACTCTTGGTGCTTGCTTGAGTCCATAAATTGCTTTGTTTAGTTTGCACACCAATCTTTCACTGCCTTGTTGTTTGAATCCTGGTGGTTGTTCCATAAACACTTCTTCCTGCAAAACACCATTCAGAAAAGCATTATTTACATTTAATTGTTTAATGGTCCAATTCTTACACAAGGCTATAGTTAATACAATTCTGATGGTGGATGGTTTCATAACTGGGGAAAAAGTTTCAGTGAAATCAAATCCACTCTGTTGTGAGTATCCTTTTGCCACCAGTCTAGCCTTGTACTTTAGAATTGTACCATCAGGATTTTTCTTAAGTTTATAAGTCCATCTACAGCCTATGATGTTTTTATGTTCAGGTAACTGGACAAGATTCTAGGTTTTATTTTTTGTAAGTGTATTATATTCCTCCATCATGGCTGTTCTCCACTTCTCATGTTGCATGGCTTGATAATAAGTAGCTGGTTCCTCATTAGATAATTCTGCATTGTATATCTTTGGTTTGAATATGCCACTTTTTGACCTTGTTACAATGTGATGACCACTATTTGCAGGATTAGTCTGTTGAGCTATGTCCTCCACTGTGCTTTCCTACTGAGTATTGAATGGTTGAGTATCATTCAATACTTGGTAGTGATCTGCTTGACTGCTGCAGTCTTGATGTGGTAGCTGATATGAGCCTTCAGATTCCTCATGATTTGATATACTTCTAATTACTTGTTGCTGTGGAGCAACATTGTTTTCACTCTGAGATGTCTGTCTTTCGACAGGTATGATTATCTCAGGTATAGCAGGTATAGAGGTTTTTGGGTTATATAGTTTCTTTGTAGTATTAAATTCAGATTTGATAAAGGGAAATTCAAACTCATTAAAGGTTACATGCCTTGATATGTATACTCTACCCTTATTATCAAGACATTTGTAACCTTTTTGATTGTTTGCATAACCTAAGAAAGTACAAGGAGCAGACCTGAAATCCAATTTGTGTGTGTTGTAGAGTCTCAGGCAGGGGAAGCACAGGCATCCAAACACCTTTAAACTCTGATATTCTGGCTTGACCTTTGTTAGTGTCTCAATTCGACTTTTAAATTGTAGAACTTTGGTTGGTAGTCTGTTGATAAGATACACAGCAGTGGAAAAGGCATCAGGCCAGAATTTCAGAGGTACAGATGCCTGTGCAAGAAGAGTCAGGCCAGTTTCCACAATGTGCCTGTGCTTCCTCTCAATGAGACCATTCTGTTCAGAGGTATGAGGACAAGTTGTTCTATGATTTATTCCTTTCTGTTGAAAGAATTCTTTGAGTGGTAAAAACTCTTTGCCACCGTCAGTTTGAATAATTTTTACTTGACAACTTGTTTGCTTTTCAGCACTTGCTATGAACTGCATTACTGCATTGTAAGTCTCAGATTTTGCTTTTAAGAAATAGATCCACACATGTCTAGAAAAAGCATCAATAAATTAAATATAATACTTGTAACCATAATCAGTAGATATTGGAGCTGGTCCCCATAAATCTGTAGCAACAAGTTGTAGTGGTTTATCATATACAGTGTTTGAGTCTGGAAATGCAAGTTTATGACTTTTGCCCATGGGACAATAGGTGCAATTATAGAATGAGGGAATATTCTTAATATGAATTTTATTATTGCTCAAGATATGTCTTACAATTTTTATGCTAGGATGACCCAGCCTAGCATGCCAAACATCATAGTTATTACAACTTTCACTACATTTTGTTTCAGACATATTACACCAATTTTTTCTATTTTCAAATTTTCTTGAGTTGCCAACATCAAATTTGTACAAACCCCTACATTCTTTACCCTGCAAAAGAATTTCATCTGTTAGTGCATCTTTTACTAAGCAAAACTTGGGATGAAATTCGAAATATACGTTATTGTCTTTTGAGAATTTTGATACACTTATCAGATTTTTTCTGATAACTGGTACTCTCAAAAGGTTATTAAGATATAATTTTCTTGCACCTGTGATACTTGCATTTCCATTGTGTGTTATGTGAGTTGCTTTACCATTACCCATATATAATGAATGTTTACCTTTATATTCCTTGTTTCCAAGATTCAAGTTGTTGAGATTATTTGTGACATGATTTGTTGCTCCAGAGTCTGGGTACCAGCTGTCGTCTTGTATGTCTTCTGCTTTTGCTAAATGATTGGTTGTGCTTTCTGATTGCTCTTTACTTCCTTGTTGAACATTAACCATATTAGCACTAGGATCACTCTGTCTTGAGTTGTTAGTACTTTGTTGAGATGGTGTGTAATTTGCATCAAATCTAAAGCAGCATCTATTTGCTGTGTGACCATATCTTTCACAAATTTGACATCTTATCCTGTTATTGTTGTTGTTGTTGTTCCATCTACCACCTCTTCCCCTTGATCTGTTATTCTGACCACCTCTTTGACCATTATTGGACCGATTCCTGTTGCTGTAATTTCTGTCTTAATTTCTTCCTCTGTTGCTAGCAATATAGTTTGCAGAGTATTCAGGATTTGATGATCTTTTTTGTTCTAATCTACCTTCATGTGCCAATAGTATAGAGTGCACATTTTGTAGATTTGGTAGTCTTTCAGTTGATGATATTACAGCTACAACAGATTCATATTCTTCTTCTAATCCACTTAGTAGATACAATACTTGCTCTGTGTCACTTACATTATATCCTGCAGAGGCTAACTGATCACATATGATTTTAGTTTTGGACAAGTACTCTCTCATGGTCTGACTGCCTTTCTTCAAGTTATTTAATTGTCTTTTATACTGCATAATTCTTGCACCAGATTAAGAGCTGAAATTTTGCTCTATTGTATGCCAAATCTCATATGCAGTTTTGCAGCCAATTAGTTGTGGCAAGAGACTTGCACTGATTGAGGATAATAGCCAAGAACTGACTAAACTGTTTTGTCTTTCATGAATAACATATTCTTGATTATCAATTAACTTTCCTTGTGTATCTGCAGTGAATCTTGGAGGCTTACTGATAGTTCCAAGAACATATTCTTGGAGACCATAGGCCTTTATTGCAGTCTCCACTTGAAATTTCCATAGCAAGTAGTTGGTTTCATCAAGAGGGGTGGTTATGATTTGGCTATGTGGTTTAATAATGATTTTGAGGAGTTCTTGGGTGATACTGGATTGATTCTGGGTGGATTTGGATATAGATGTGGGAGAGATGGCACTATTATCATTTTCTTCAGCCATTATCGAAGCAAGAAAGTTATATTAAGGATAAAGATTACCAGAAAGAGGAGCTGCAGCCAGAGACTGACTGGATGATCGATATTGACAGCAGTTTCTTGGCACGGCACTCCAGGTATGATCCAAACTGAATCTTTTGATTTCTGATAGTCTGATGTAGCCAAGATGATGATATATGATGATACTTTTCTGATATTATCTTTTATTGGCACGGCACAGTACTAGATGATGAATCTCCTTTATTGATTTGTATATAGTTGTTAAACTGTATACTTGACTCTCAGATGATGAGAATTCTCTGATGAGAGAAATGATTTTCAGATCATATGTTGTTAAGCATTTACCTGCTCTGATACCATGTAAAGAAAGTGAACAAGTTGTAATTGAAAGGAATTGTATTGATTGAATAATAATACTCATGCACAACAGAACGTATTTATAAAGTAAATACAGAGATGTGGGCTTGTATGGGCTTGGCCCGTTTACATATATTACAATACTATACTGGTTTGTTTTAGAGATAATATCTCTATTCTTCGATACTGCCTATAACTTTTTTAGGAGTCCCCCTTTCTTCCACATACGTTTATTACTTGTAGTGACAGCACTTGTTGCACAAGATATAAAACAAAATATAAGGATGGGACTCGCATTTTCTAAGTTTTGCTGGAAGGGCAGAATTATTACACTTAGTTATCGCTCCAACTATTTTATATTAGATTTTCATTTATCAAATACCAAAGCAAACAATAGATAAACTTAACACATTATGTGCAGACTTTTTCTGGGCAGGCAGGAAACATAAAGTAGCATGGGACAGTTTGTGCAAACCAAAGAATGGAGGAGGAATAGGTCTCAAACAATTCACTGATCTTAAAACAGCAGCCTGTCTAAAACTAATGTGGAATTTTCTAATGAAGGATAGCTTATGGAGCAAATGGATGAAGCAAAAATACTACAGAGGCAAATCTTTATGGTCAATACCGATAGGTAACAATGCTTCATGTACATGGAAGCATAATTTACGTCTCTGAATGAATGGCAGTCAATTTTTCAATAAAGTCATCACTGATGGTACGACTACATCGCTTTTGCAAGAGCCGTGGATCAACTGCAAATGTTTGGTTGATCTGCTTGGACTAGACAGATTTCAATTAATCGGCTCACCGCAACTAAAAGATGATCATATAATATCTAATGGCATTCTTGTTGAGTTTTGGCATTCTCGCGTTCTGAACACATTCGCTTCACCATGTCTAGGCGCATCAACGGTCGAAGTTTGGTCTTGGCAACACATTGTAACAAAAGAAATGCTCAATTTTACGTGCCACCAATCGTATATATATATATCACGATTATTCCAAATATTCTGCGATGTTGGACTTTTAATCCGTTCAATCCACGCACCCACACCATTTACAATGCGAGCCACGCCTAACAGTTCTAGATCCATTCCTAAATATTGCTATGCGAGAAATTGCAAATCAGTCACAATAAGTTCAGATACACCCAGATCGAGGCAGTGATTTCTACGAATGGTGCGAGGTAAGAAATTCAATTTCCATGTGGCTTAGGACAAGATCAGACACAAAGATCATTTACAAAACTGGACGAAACTAGTGTGGCATCATAAAAACAGCACGAAAATGTCTTTCATACTATATCTAGCAGTGCTGAATCGATTGAGTACTAAAGACAAGCTGACACAATTTGGAATTAAAAATGATGGTTTGTGTATTCTATGTTGTTGAGAATAACATAAACGAAAGCTCAAAAGATATTTATTTATTAGCCAACGAAAGCCTTATATAGGCAGTACATAAACCGAACGTGAAAACAAAGAATGCATAAAACTAGGACAAAGCTTATACCAAAACAACCTAAAACATAGAAGATCCTATACGTGATCTATTATTGGTAGGGACTAGGACAACTAAATGATGATATTTTTGGCTAATTCTAACACGCTCCCTTAAACTGAATGTGCTAATATTCAGTTTGCAACTTACAAATGCGAGCGGTCACAACTTTCATTCCTACCTGGTTGGACATGCTCAACTATTTCACGTTGATTGGTTATTCACTCTTTTACCAATCAACAAATACTCTTGGTTTTCTCTTAGGGATTCACGGACCTTTCCACTCGGGTCATCCCTTAATACTTCTATATCTATCATCTCCTCAATAAGTGAGAACCGCAACTCTTCTTCACTTACTTGTTGGATGACATATAAAACCACACCTGTTTTACTCACAGATTTTACCTACTGCACTTGTAGGCATGTCTATCTTCTCTTAGGCATATCATCAAACAGTTCTCGAGCACTCCACAAATGTCCAACCCTCCGACCGACGCCGTCTTTCGTCGTCTTCATATCCACTTGACTTTCACACAAGCAAGCCAACTCCTGCATCAATCTCGGTAATCACTGCCTTACTTCACTCCCTGACACAATGCCTCAACTTCATGTACAAACCATCAACCACCACTGTGCCTCACCTTCCTCTGCCATTACATCACCTTCACATACACATGATTCCATAACCAGCAAACCATCAATTCACCAAACCAACAATCTACATCTATCTACCCTAATCACCAAACCAGCAAGCATCCATTCACTGCCACTTCCATCGCGTATCATGGCCTGGACTACAACATTATCACAACCATCCAACTCTGCAAAATCATCCAACTGTGCATACACACATTTCACTGCCACAACCTGAAACAATCCACAATGCTACCCACAAAACATTTCACTACTTAACAAACTTCACCAAAACACACCTCCTCATCAACCAATCCTTTCTTCTGACTAAATCACAACTCCAGCAACGCACAATTCTCCGATCATCACCATAACTTGCCCATCCTTGCCACTTACTCAAACACCTGACTGCAACCACTATCGACAGAACCTTCCACGCTACATTCATTTCTAAACTACATCAATGATCCCAAGGAGTTCATCCACAGCCGCAGCATGCTGATAGATAATCATCTTCAAAACAACAAGCACTATCTCCATTTCACAATACCACAAATAACTGCTACCAAACCTGACTTGAGCTGGAAACCACCATCTGAATTCCACCATCCAAATTGCAGCTCAACACCTCCTACACTATTCAACACCACTACCCTGAACATTGCCAATCATTATCCGAAAGCAAACTACACTTCACAATCTCTTCCTCCTCCACCAACACAGTTCCATCCATATATCCATATAGGATTATATCAAGCAAGGCAAACTCAGGCACGACTTTGCATCGTTCAGGCCTTAACAATTTTGCATCCAAACTCCAGAACCTTAGGCAACTCATCAATAGGCATCACCAGTCAAATCTAGCCATTGTCGTTCGCCGACTTCGGCATAAAGAACAACCATCAACATCGATTTAGTATCCAGCAACCAATCCCATTATTGATGGCCGATAACTCTAGAAACAACTCTCCGGTGGCAAGGAAAGATTTTCAGCATCCGTTCATCAAAGTGGCAAAGATTCAAACGCAGCGCATCAACAAGCCGCAAGCACAACCACCTTATCAAACTGCCCTGAACTAGTAAACCTCAGCTTGCCTAACTCGAGCTTCAACACTTGTCTCGTTGCCCATTGCCCATCAAGATTGACGCCTGGACCTGCGTAGCTCAACGACGCCGCAACCACCTGCCGAGCAAGAGGCCAATGCCTTACTCCATAACACTCCTTGGTTCACATCACCATGCTACTGCTCCACTGCTAGACCCACTACTGCCACTTCGTCACTTCATCACTGCCCTAGCTAAGTCGAGCACAACCCCTACCTACTCCATGTTCACTTGCCTTGTCCATACCTTATTGCAGTTCACTACATCACTGCCTGCAGCTCCTCTAATATGCAACTACAATGGCACAACTAGCAAGCACCAAAACTTGCTCCATCGCCCTTCTATGCTACAATAATGCCCGACGGAAAGCAGCACATAAGCTACCGCCACCGGTAAGTGAAAAACCCAAGATTTGAGCGCAAGGCTCTGATACCAATTGTTGAGAATAATAAAAACAGAAACGAAAGATCAAAAGATATTTATTTATTAGCCAACGAAAGCCTTATATAAGCAGTACATAAACCGAACGTGAAAACAAAGAATGCATAAAACTAGGACAAAGCTTATACCAAAACAACCTAAAACATAGGAGATCCTATACGTGATCTATTATTGGTAGGGACTAGGACAACTAAATGATGATATTTTTGACTAATTCTAACATATGTGACAGTGAACCAGAAAGTAAACAACATATATTTTTCAACTGTTCTTATTCTACGTACATATGGAGTGAAATTAAGTCAAAGATGCAACTTTCACCTGCATTCTTTACGTCTCTGGAAGAGGAGATAAATCACCTTATCTCCAATTTTAAGAAGAAGGATCAGCTGATGGACTTGGCAACCGTTGTGCTCACGGCTATGGTTTATCATCTTTATCAAGAGAGAAATAACCGAATCTTTAGACGAAAACGGATCGACAGAGTACATGAGAATAGACAGATTCAAAAGGAAATTTGATACCTTGTTAGAAATATCAGCAGTAGCACGTGTTGGAACTAGACCTGCCCGCAGCGGAATTTATGGGTGAATTTAAAAAAAATTAGGATCTTTATTTGACCTATGATGTCTAAGATTTACATCGCAAACAGACATATTAGCTCATTTTATATGTCATATATGTTGTCCAAATATGTGCATGTATATGTGTTACAAAATACAAACAAACACATGTATGTATAAATATATTATATATAATATATGAACATGAAACATTCATATATAGATAAATATGTATATAGAAAGAGAGAGAACAATTATTAAAAATTATTTATAATTCAAAATTAACTTAGTTTTGCAAACATAATAATTTTAGTATTTTAATTTGTATATATTATGAATAAAATAATGTTTTCATTCATAAATAATTAACATAAAATAATCTATTGATGAAAATTCAAAGTTTACAATTTTAGAAAATCTAGGATCATAAAAAAGAGCTTAGGAAAAATTTGGAGATTCTTCAAAGTTGAAATATTATTTTTTAAAACAAATACATTGATTTCGGCAATAATTATTTAAGATAAAATAATATATTATTAAAAATTTAAATTTTAAAATTTCAGAAATTCTAGGATCATGATGAAAGGTTAGAAAAAATTTTGAAGAATTTTTAAATTAAATTATTATTTTTAATAAATCATAAACATTTTTTTCGAAATAATATTAATTATTAAAAATAATAAAATTTATTGAAAAATTCCTAAATTTTTTCTATATGTTTCTGAAATGATATAATATTTTTAGAAAATATAAAATTTAATTTCTAATGTAATAATTATTTTACATATAATAAATAATTCAAAAATTCAATAAATGTTAATTTAAAAATATGAATATATGTATGATAATTAATTTTCGAATATGTAAATTCATATTATATATAAATAAATGTACTAAAAATTTTAAATCGTACATATATCTTATATATGCATATATGCTATTATGAGAAAGAAATATACGCTAATATATATATAAGTGTTACGGCACGCGCTTCGCGCGTGAATTGTTTTCCTTATAAATTGTATATGTTTAAATCAGTCAAATTTTTTTTTTTTAAATTTTCAAGTGATATTAAGATTTGTATATTTATAAATAAGTATTTTGAATTTGTAAAAGAAGTTTAATTTTAGATCCTATTTATAGAAGTGTTTTGAATTTGTAAAGCATGTTTAATTGTTAGATCCTACTTTTAGGGGCGTTTGAATTTGTAAAAGAAGTTTAATATTAAATTATGATTTTAAGTGATTAAGATTTGATAATATATAGAGGGGCGTTTTTGGTAGTTCACGTTGATACCAAAAAAGTGTGACACCAGAGCTATTACAACTATTATTAAAGAAAGATATATATATATATATATATATGAATTTATTAATAAATATATATATATATAAATTATTAATGACAAAAATTGATTTTGTACGGTAAACAACATTTTTCTATACATAAATCAAATAGTATAATAAACAAATTATGCACATAACCAAACGGATTTGTGATAACCACATCTACTTACAAAAATCTCACCTAACTAACCATATAGTAGCAATATATTTAAACAGATATGAAATTGCTCATTATAGGATCATAGAATATAATTTAATTACTGTAATATGAATTAAAATTACTAATTTAATGATGCCTTTGAATCCACGTTGAAGCAATGACTTCCCTTCCTTTTACTGTTCTTGATTCGTCAGATTTCAAGTTCAGAATCACCGACCTCTAACTATCGAATAGTATTATTTTAATTTGAAATATATTTGAGAATTTTGGAGTGTATTGAAAGCTATGTTTTAACTCGCAATGAAGAAGGTAATGGCGGCCAAAAAGGTTCATAATTATTTTTAGAAATACACACACACACACACACACACACACACACACACACACACACACACACATATATATATATATATATAGTTGTATTAGAGAGAAACGAGGAAAACCTTTTTACCCCTTCTCACTTGATTTCAACCCATTATCTCCAAGCCAATTCCCTATGTTTTAGCCACCCCTAAACCTTGCCAAAATTGAAATTTTGCAGCCCTAATAATGGGCCATAAACTCATCTAAGCCCAAGCCAAAATACTATACAATTAAATCTAATTTAATCGCTTGTCGATATTGTATATCGATCGATATGTTTATAACTGTTATATATATATAACATTATTTATTTCTCAAATCATATTCAAATTTTATAATTAATATTTCATAAATATTAATTAATTTAAACAGTTATAAACTAATTAAATCGTTCGGTCTTAAGGGAATTCATTATTTCGGTTGTGTAATTCTTGGATGTAAATTTGGTTAGCGATTAACATCGATCTATTCCAATGTTAACATTCACACGTCACTTAGCAGGTGGTGTGACATTATGGTCAAATTTATCGCTTACTCATTATCGGTAAAATCCAATTTTAGTTTAATAAGCGTTACCCGGTAGTGACATTTGTTTACACCAATTCTCTTCGTTAAAACTATATCACTTTGGACTTATGGAATTTGGTAATAGTCAAAATTCCAACCTCATCCACATTCAACTCTATAGTCTAAATACAAAGTCCTTGGTTCAATAATAACAATTACTATTAACGGAAATGCTCTGGCCAAAGACTTTGACTTTGAGTTGACTGTGATACTAACCGCATATAACTGAGGAGACGAATCCTCACTTGAATAGTGCTTCACTTCCAATACTTCCACTCGACCCAACTATAGTCACTCGATGGACGCCATGCCATGATTTGACTATAATCAAAGCGGAGCTTTCAAATTGAAGATCCACAATATTCTCAAGTCGAGAGAACTATGTAAATCAGTCACATCGATATTTTCTATTTGACCTTAGTTATATCAACCAACAGAAAACTATCGAGTGAGTCGTTCCATAGTTATCCAATAACTATTAGTACGTAACCCCTAAGTGCCCCCAGCAGTCATGAGTAATACACTGCCTAACATTTGGAGAGCGTTACGTACTCCAGTCTCAACGGATACATCGATATCCAGTCTCGATACATCTTGACTAGGAACATTAGAAATGGTATATTTGTTTCGTTGTGATAAATTACTCACGGTTACAACACTTTGTAACTACTGTCACAACATATACCATTTATGGATTTTTCTATTAAATATACTTTTAATTAAGTTAATTAATTAATATTATCATATTATATCAAATATATAATAGGAAGAAAATACCTTTTATTTCGAACAAGATTGGTTAATGAGTTAGATATATGTAACAAATTACATAATTGCCCCTAGGGCATACCCCTAACTCTATCAATTTCCCACTTGCACTTGAAGTCAATTATGGAATCTAATTCCAACTTCTCCAATCAGTTTTCTCAAAACCAATTAGGTCGGTCCCTTAGTGAATGGGTATGTGATTATGTTTTAATTATCTACTTTGCCGATTAACTCTCTCTAACACTGATAAACTTCCTTTTATCATATAAAATGATTCGAATTATGTTTTTCAACTTCTAGTGAGCTTTAAGTTCTATCATGACCAATTTCATGACATTGTTATCTCATAACAATATTATGGGATTCTAAACATTTGGAATTACCTTTGGCTTAATTATAAATTTATGCATTTATATCTATATACATTGGTTTATTGTAGCGCTATTCAAGTTAATATTTTCAACATTTCGTTGGATCGACCATAATCACTTTTATTTTGAAACATTTTCAAATTAAAGATTTTAACTTGAATTTTATCATTGACATGTTATACTCAATATCACTTATAAAAGTTTGTATCCAAACGTTCCATCATAACGAGTTTGTTGTTTCTGTAAACAATTTTCTAGTATTTCATAAATACGCGAGAACACCTCAAACAACCATTTAGTGATATCAATTTGGATTTTATATTTGATCCATGTATCAAATACATAAACAAAACACAATATCATACACAACATAACCTGTATGATAATTCGTATTGCTAATGCATAAGGAATACAACTTACATGTTCTCCTTTTAATTGGGTGCTCTTGTATATCGTTTTGGGACAATCCATATATCTTTTATACTCACCATAAAAGACATCATTTACAATCCAAAATTGAGTATTAAAACAACTAAAGTTGATTTTAATACAAGCATATTGTTAAAATCAACAACGTGTTGTTTACTTATAGTTTAGAAATATCAATGTACCTTTTAACGTTCTTTCTTATGAACACACGCTTCCTCTGCACTTTGATTGAAAATCAAAATATTTGATATTTCTATCAAAATACTTATTTAATCTTGACGCTTTTAAAATGATACATTCGTATCATTTCTTGGATCATATCCAAAAACTCACAAACCCAATATCGCTTCTACTGACTTCGAGGCATTTTTGGTTAATATGTGTAAACAACTTACTCTAAATCATTATTTAGAACTTTATGTTTCAATACATAAGTACCAAACACTAAGTCTTATCGAGCGATAATTTTGTGAGTAAACCTGAATTAACTAGAGCATGTTGAATACCAAATCTGTTATGTTATTTCAAGAATTGAAATTTGCAATATTATTCTTATCAACATTGCTTTTTTAATTCCAACCACATTAGTCTTTCCAATAAATACACAATCTCGACCAATGGATCACATCTCTTTGGTTACGACCACCAAAATCGTATTTTGATAGCGTACTTGGAATTCTTTCATATCTGCGCATCATACCTTATAGAGTCAACAAACTTAATGGTTTAATTGAACAACCGAGGGTAATGTATATTTTCGACATTAATAAGAAACTCATAGTTTCTCTTTGATGTACGAGAATACTTATTAGACTTTCTAATGATATGTGTTCATTTAGGTTAGTTAATTTCACTTCATCTCATATAATTGAAAGTCTGTAGTATGGTGGATCGATTATATAAATGACAAGTATATAACTAAATTAAACTATAGTATAACGATAGTAAAGAATGTAAATAAGAATAATCACACCAGGGTTTTTATACTGGTTCGGACCTCCCGTCCTACGTCCAGTCCCGAAGCTCCTCTTCGGAATTTCCTTTCATGAAATAACCCTCACTTCACCCGGAGGAACAGGTTTACAATAGCAGAGTTTCTTTGTCAACTGTGTGTTCTCTATTACACGGATTTTGACTATATAGTACAAATGCTTCCAATATATATCTAGAGAGTATTGTCTATGAGGAACTGTATATTTGGAAGAGTAGAATACAAGTATAGATTGCTAGAGATCAAGAGTATATGATAGAGTGTATAATCAGAGAGCATAAGTAAGTAAGGTTAATTTTCTCTTTGATTCTTGATGATATAAATAGTTGTAGAGAGATTCCTTGAGTAATTGCATCCATTAACAAGTGCTCTATACTTGCTTCTGATGATAATGAAGAGTTGCAGTGAAGAGAAGTGAAGATGTCTTTTCAAATGCGGCAGTTGTAATTTGAATTTTAAATTCCGAGTTTAGCATCAGACGTCTGGTATTTGTTTCATACGTCTGGCTATATATATTTTTGTATACAGTAGCCTTTCAGACGTCTGAGTGCATCAACTAGACGTCTGATCCTGTCTGTTTTGTATTCTAGAGGATTTCTTCATATGTCTGGCTAGTGCACCTAGACGTCTGAAAACTGTGCATGTTTACTTTGTGCATCTATCTTGTTGCTCCATCGATCCTATTGACTTGTAGTCTCTTGTAATGTTCTTTGAGCCTTGTTCTTGTCTTTCTAGTGATGTTATTCTAGAAAGTTCCTGTATATATACATATATATGTATATTTGATTTTCATTGTATAGTTGTTGTCATTAAAACCATGGATTTGATTTCCTAACAATCTCCCCCTTTTTGATGATGACAACTATACAATGTACTTATATGTAATTTTTATAAATCTCCCCCTGAATATGTGCTTTCCATTATCTCTCCCCCTTTGTCATTATCAAAAAAGAATGAGGGAATCGTATTTGCAAATTCCTAAATCTTTCCTGTTGTTTCTCCGAGTACCTGTAATAAATAAAAATCAATTTTTTGGTACCCACTTGCTATGTTAGGGTCCGGAGGGTTAGATCTTTGGAAACCATACCCATTAGGGTGTGGACGAACCTTTATAAATATAATTTTCATTATAAACTACCATATCAAAATAATCATCAATGTATTTTTTTCTATTTTTCCAATTAACAGGAACCCAAATACTTAGATAATTTTTATTCATATTTCCGTTCAATGATTTTGTACTTCTAGAGAAATTATAAATACTATTGGCCATAACAGTATTTGAATTTCTATAAGAATTTGATTTAGACTTTACTCGAAATTTAGTACTAGTATTAACATTTTTACTATACATGAAAGCGTATCTAGTGCTATTTCTACGATCAGTTTTATTATATCCTAAACCACTTTTGTCATGTAAAGGTCTAGAACTAGATAAAATCATGTTTAAATCGTTTTGACCTTTAATAAATTTTGTGACTTCAGTGTTAAGTTTATCAAATTTAGAAGTCAAAATTATTATTTTCAAAAGAAATATTACTGTTCAAAATATCAATTTGCTTGTTTAATTCAGAATTCTCCCTTTTTATCGTACAGTTCTCATTTTCGAGAAGAAAAATTCGAGATTCTGAATTATCTAAAGATGATTGTAATAAATCATTTTGTCTTTTCAAATCCGTAATTTCTTTTGAAAATTTTCTTTCTCTTTTTCAAACATGGTTTTTTTATTTTGCAAAAACATTAATTTCCTCCAAAAGATCATTGTTTTTATCTTCTAACTGCTCATTTTCTTTTTGTAGGAAATCTTTTTGTGAAACAAGTTCTTCTACGGTATTTTCAAAACATTTAGTTTGTTTTATCAAAAATTTATTTTCCTCTTTTAAACTGGAAATTCCTTGCTCACAATCTTTTAACTTATCTAAAGCAATTCTATTAACTATATTCAAGGTTTTACAATCTTTTAATAATTCATCATGTGCTAACAGAAGATCTTTATATAAAGAATCTAAGCATACTGATTGTGATCTGAGTTTAGCCATGAAGCATTTGTTTGTTTTCTCCTTTGATTCTTCTTTATTGCTTTTCCTCTTACTATTGCCTTGAGTAGATCTCTTTATAGCCATTTATTCTAGGATGTTGTTACGATCTCTAGAATCCCAAGCTCTGATACCAATTGAAAGTCTATAGTATGGTGGATCGATTATATAAATGACAAGTATATAACTAAATTAAACTATAGTATAACGATAGTAAAGAATGTAAATAAGAATAATCACACCAGGGTTTTTATACTGGTTCAGACCTCCCATCCTACGTCCAGTCCCGAAGCTCCTCTTCGGAATTTCCTTTCACCAAATAACCCTCACTTCACCCGGAGGAACAGGTTTACAATAGCAGAGTTTCTTTGTCAACTGTGTGTTCTCTATTACACGAATTTTGACTATATAGTACAAATGCTTCCAATATATATCTAGAGAGTATTGTCTATGAGGAACTATATATTTGGAAGAGTAGAATACAAGTATAGATTGCTAGAGATCAAGAGTATATGATAGAGTGTATAATCAGAGAGCATAAGTAAGTAAGGTTAATGTTCTCTTTGATTCTTGATGATATATATAGTTGTAGAGAGATTCCTTGAGTAGTTGCATCCATTAACAAGTGCTCTATAGTTGCTTCTGATGATAATGAAGAGTTGTAGCGAAGAGAAGCGAAGATGTCTTTTCAAATGCGGCAGTTGTAATTTGAATTTTAAATTCCGAGTTCAGCATCAGACGTCTGGTATTTGTTTCAGACGTCTGGCTATATATATTTTTTGTATACAGTAGCCTTTCAGACGTCTAAGTGCATCAACCAGACGTCTGATCCTGTCTGTTTTGTATTTCAGAGGATTTCTTCAGACGTCTAGCTAGTGGACCCAGACGTCTGAAAACTGTGCATGTTTACTCTATGCATCTATCTTGTTGCTCCATCGATCCTATTGACTTGTAGTCTCTTGTAATGTTCTTTGAGCCTTGTTCTTGTCTTTCTAGTGATGTTATTATAGCAAGTTCCTGTATATATATATATATATATGTATATTTGATTTTCATTGTATAGTTGTTGTCATTAAAACCATGGATTTGATTTCCTAACAATAATCAGTTCTATCTATGGATCAGATCCAATTCCATTTAACTACCAAAAATTTCTCAAAGAAATTCCTTCACAATGAAGTTGATATATCTTGACACAACAATTGTTTCTTAGTGAAAATAGAATAGGGATTCATAAACGCTTTATGAACCTTTTTATTTATAAAACTGATTTTAGTTTACAAAAATTATGTTCTTAACATAAATATGTCATTTCATGACAGACCTTTCCAAAAAACCTTTTGGAGATTCATACAAGATCTCTCATGAACAATTATTATGTGCAATCTTTCGACTCGCTCAACCTGCCAACTCCTTAGCCTAGGATATGTTGGGATTTCTTACAAACCCTTATCTGGTATGATTTTGTAAACTGTTGTTTATATGAAATAATATCAACCTTGTGTACTAATCTTAAGTACATGACCTTATAGAAAGAAACTAACTCAACTGTACTCACAACTAATCGTAAATTTTCCAACAATGTTTGATTACTCCTTATCGATGCATCATTATATATCACATAGAGGAGTGATTTTGAGATTGAATCTATATTCATTTTTAGGTACATTTGGAACTCTTTCCAATATACTCACTTATTCGACCAAATCAAATCATTTTATTTTATTGCATGTTATTTTATTTATTTTTCTTTTATATTCTATGATTTTTACATAAACTTACTACATGTGTATCTAATATACATGTTCATGTTGGTAATAAATCATCGATGAATATAACAAAGTATGTGGAACCCTTTTGGTATTAATAGACTTGTGATTACATACATCAATGTGTATTAATTCAAAGAGTTCATCAACTCTTATGATGCTCCCACTGGGCGCATAGTCATTAATTGTTTGAGATATAATTAACCTGTATCATATGATTCATAATCATATAGTAAAACTATTTCTCAAAACTACGGCTTGGTCTATAATTCCAAACAACTGTAAATAATATTAGATACATATGTATTTTTGTTGAATCACTTTACTATGAAAACAAATTCCATAATATAGTTCTATTTCATAATGAATATTCATAATACTCATATTGAAATATATTATATCTATTTTTCAGTCAATACCAAAAAATAAACATTATTTCACAAATAATGTTCGATACATTTTAAGAAAACAATTTTCGTAATTTGATGCAATCATTAGGTGCTATATGGCATGCTCCTACTATTTCCTCCATTACTATAATAGCATACTAAATTTAGAGTTCCACCATTCACCTAATATTGTTAATATTGTTTACTTATTTCATATGCTCCAACTAGTTTATAGAGGAGAGTTATTTGATCAAATTTCTTGAACTCAAAGAAATAAATGTTATAGAAAACAATTTTCTGTATGAAAATACATTTCAGAATAAAAATCATATTTCATATTCCAATATTAAGTATCAGTTATTATTACAATTCTTGTTTCCAATGTTTCTCTATGAAGCGGAAATGACTATTCATTCTCTTTATTCCAACTTTACCTTAAATTACATCTATTCTTATAAATTCATTTTTCTTTCAGATGGTCAAACTATTCAAAAGAAAACCATACTTCAATATCAAATAAAACCTTTTATAAAGCGCATTCGATTATTCTTAACATTTAAGACATCAAATATGTTGCACTTTTAGTAAACCGATCAAGATGGCATTTCAACGATCGAGTTTTTAGATGTATCTCGAAGTTTATGGTCTTGTGTTACATTAACACAATATGATCCTTTTGAAATCATTCAAGTTGAATACATGATCTTAAAATATTGTTTATTGACTTACTTCGAATGAACTAACTTCATCGAAATATTGTACCCCACAAACTATGACTGTTCACCATATAACATCTATATGTGAAAGTACATGGATCAAATATCCATAGTCTTGAATTGCATTTAGAGTTCAAAAAGTCATAAAATGCAATACACAGTCTAAACCAAATAAACATACACTACAAGAAAAACTGCATTTTACAACATGAATTTTGCAACAGTGGCTAAAACCGTTGTAGATAAAATATGTCTTTTACAACATTTTCTTTAAAAGGTTTGTAAAAATCTTTTTGAGACAACATTTATTTTAACAAACGTTAAAATTAATCTATTTCAACAACATTTCACAAAATAGTTATAAATAACCAACTTCAACATCATTTTTCTTATATTGTGGTAATTTATAACATTTAATGATTGTCGTGGGTGCCTAAATTCAACAATGTTTTTTCAATATCGTAAAAGCACTAAATATATTAAATTTTGTTTAATGATGTAAACTTATGCTAGCTAACGACATTCGATCAATGTTGAGATCTATTGTTTCGTTGATTTATGTTCTAGTAAGTTTTCAAATACATAAATTGTTATACTTGTATTTTGCCAATAATAGTAAATTCCTTGCAAATACTAGTAAGAGAATGAAAAGATTTTGTAACAACAAGGTTTAAACTATTAAGTTTTTGATGATACTAGGAATTGATTTATTAACTTATTGCACGATGATTCAATGTCATGAGCTCTTTGCGTTTCTCTTTTATTATACTTTTCTCCATATTTACCTGTTAACAAATAAGACGACAAAGTCAAAGATGATAATGAAACACTATAAAAAAAACAAAGTGGAAATACTTAGGAAAATATTAAAATAACAGTTCTCAAAATTAATGATAATACTACTTGGTGAGAGAGATTGAATTAGCATGGATTGCTAATTACTAGATATTTAATTACTTAATAAAATAGCACTATGATATGGATTGATAACTTATACCGTTAGATTTTATCCAACCGTAGATATTAGCCAACATTGCACAAGTTAATCCATGCGAAGGAGGCGGCACAAATTTCACCCTAATTCATTTTTTGCCTTCCTCTTCTATTCTAGGTCTTTTTATTCAAAACCCCTAATCCAGCAGCCTCTGCTCTAACGATTTTAGATTATGTCGACGGAATCATTACTTTATTAAAATTTCGGTTTCTTTACTACGACAATTGTCGGATATGGGTGCAGGACATAGACTTATGTAGTTTTTAGATCTGATAACCGAGGAGTTCGAGGGTAAGGCTGAAGGAACAAAGGGGGATTTGATTTTACTAATAGACGAGTAGCTGGTGAAGGGGAGAACAACATTGTCAATAGTGTCACGAATAAGGTACTGTACGTGTTTTAAATCATATCATTTTTATTTGTATGTTGTAGTTTCAATTTATTCATGGGTAAATTTTCAGTATCAGCTAATTTTTTTGGACCTTTGCTATTGAAATTGAAACTTTTTTGTTGTCATAATATTTGTTAACAAACTATATGAACTTTTTGTTCTTAAGCAAGTTCGGTTGAATTTGTTGCTTACATTATTGGTTGAAAACGCTTTATAGTTTGCTAAGTGGCTGCTTTATACCTTGACTGTGGTTAGTCAAAGCACATGGTTTAGTATTCTGTTTAGCTATTTTTTATGCTAATATTCACTTATTTCAGTTGCATGTTCCACATAAATGAAACCTTTATTACATGGAGATAAATGACATTATATTTTGAACTAAAAAGCTACATCTTTAAGATATGTAGATTATGTTTCACACAACAACCATATTAGTAAACTTTTATCTTGAAATTTTACAATAAGTGGTTGCATGCTGAATAAATAACTTATAAGGTACATCTAGTTGAACTGATCCACCGTTGAAACAATCACTCAATTTAATGTGTTATGGCCATAAAAGTGTAGGTTAACTTACCAATTAATAGTTAGTAACTATTTTGAAGCCAATTTAATCTTGCTTTAGTGTCTTGTTTACCTTATAATGCCACCATGGTGATAGGTGCTAATAATAACAAATAATTAAAGTTGATTTGAACGGAAAATTAACACAAGATGTATAAAACTAGCTTTTATATCTAATAATAATTCATACGGTTGACAGAAACAACATATAAAATTAGCATTTCACTTGGTGTTTAAGAAGTTTTACTAACAAGTTTTACACTTTTACCAGTATTCCTATTGTCAAAGTTAACAACTCGGGTTTGGTTGGTGTTGTCATTGCAAAATTTATCTTCACCCTTACTTAAGGTATTTTCAGAGTCTCTTATACTCTATTGTTTTATCCTACTTCATTCTTACCATGTTTTTCATTTTATTTGTATGCTTATTTTACTGTACTTAGAAACTAATTTTTTCTTCTTTTTGAAATTGTTTAAGTCGTTGTTTAATGCGTTTAATATTCGACAGTTACATATGATTCTGCAAGTTGGTTAATTTCCCAATTTGAATTTTTCTTATTTTCCTTTTTTTACAAATTTAAATGTTTAGTTGTCAGTATGTGCATGTGTGAAACTTTTGCGTTAATTGTTTTCTTTTAGGTTGAGTATGTTATTGGTTGATTTGGGGGTTAGATGTTCCTTCTAAAAATCTTGTTTAATTTTTGTTTGCTAATTTGCTGACTATTCATCTTTAGGTTGACTAATTTTAGCTGCTCTAGAGCGATTACATCCAACTTATCAATTGCCAATTATAAACTAAATTATTGACTACCGATTCAATTTAATGATTTACAATTAATAATGCACCAACAATGTGCAATTAGTTGTCAGTTTATTTATTAATATAGAATTTGGACCATGATTTTCACAAAATAATGGACCAAAATTGACTAAAGTGAGTTAGAGGAATAAATTATGGGTTATGTGTGATAAGTTGGACAAATTTCTCAAGCACTTGAGTTACCAATTTTTGACAGTTGAATTGACAATGACAAATTACCACATGGAGTCCAAAAATTGAGCTTGGCTATTTTACATGGGTGCATTATTAATTGCATTTCGAATTGTCAATTGCTTTAGCAATTTATTCACTCGTGCAAGCACTCTTAGATGTCATATATTTCTTATTAATAATGCTCGTTTATTTCATTGAATCATTAGGTGTATATTTTTGGTAGGTAATTCAAACGATGAGTTTTTCATTCTCCTTTTTTCTTATTTTTTTTTACACTACAAGCTAATCTCAAGAGCGAAATACTTATTTTATCTCCAAATGACTGAATTTTCTCAATTGTTTATTGACTTATTACCTCAAACTATCCGTTGTGGATATTCATGGATAACCTATTTATGAAACACTGTTACTGACATTCAAATGTGAACTGTTATATTTTCAAAATAATATACTTATAGTAAGTATTCCATATTGTACTAATTCAAAATTATATGTTTGCATTTATCACGACAATGCTTACAACTTATGCTAATTCAAAATTATGTGGTACAATTGTACAATGAACTTTTACTCTTGTATTGCAAGAACAAGTTGATACTTCAATGAATATTCAGAATATTTGAATTATATATGAAGCTAATTTTACTTCCATTCCATCCGAGATGAAGAATTTGCCACTGAAGTTGTGGATAATCTAACTATATAGGGATTAAAATTTGCTTTGGACCCATTCAAGGTAATACCTAAAAGTATATTCAAGGAAACAAAATTAATTTAAACTAAATGGGTGAGACATCAACAAAGTAACTCTTAATGAATAGAAAGAAAGCTCCAAATTATTTCAAAATGAGATGGGTAAATAGGGTAGCAAATTGAAATTGGATATTCCAAATATTTAAATTATATACGAAGCTAATTTTACTTTCATTCAAATTAAGATGGCCAATTTGCCACTAATTTTACTTTCATCCAAATTATATATGAAGCTGATTTTACATTAATTATATGGGGATTAAATGTTACTTTGAACCCATTTAAGGTAATATCTAAAAGTACATTTGAGGAAACAAAATTAATTTTAGCTATGTGGGAAATATATTAACAAAGTAACTTTCAATAAGTAAAATTTGAAAATTCAAATTATTTCAAAATGAGATGGATAAATAAGGCAACTAATTGAGATTGAACATTCCAAGTATTTAAATTTTATACAAGGCTAATTTTACTTTACTCCAACTAAGTGACGATTTTGCCACTGAAGTGTGGACAATATGACTATACTGGGATTAAATGTTGCTTCAAACCCAGCCAACGTAATACTTAAAAGCTCATTCAAGGAAATAAAATTAATTTTAACTAAATGGAAAATTTATCAACAAAATAACTCTAAATAAGTAAATAGCACCCTCCAAATTATTTCAAAACAAGAAATTAGGCTAAAGGGTTTCTCGGCACAAGAAATTATTTCAAATTACTTCAGAATAATTTGTTTTAATGACAGAAGATAAAAGAAATTAACATTTTTCTGAAGGAAAATGATAAATGATAGTAGATAAAATAAATTACTATTATTCTGAAGAAAAATGATAAATGATAAAAGATAAAATAAGTTATCATTTTCTGAAGGAAAATGAAAAATAAAAAATGGTAAATGAGAAATATCCTTGAAACTAATTAATCTAGGGTTGTTTTAGAAACTCGTTATCCTGAATTATGAAACCTTTAAGTGAAAATCCCAATTTCAAAATGAGATGGGCAAATAGGGCAGCAAGTGGAAATTGGATATTCCTCCATGAAGCTAATTTAAATCTCATTCCAACGAAGATGACGAATTTCCCACTAAAGTTGTGGAGAATTTGGCTATATTGGGATGAAATGTTACATTGAACCTACTTAAGGTAATACCCAAAAGTATATTCAAGGAAACAAAATTAACTTTAACTAAATTGGAAATTTATCAACAAAGTAAGTCAAATAAATAAAAAGTAAATAGGGCAGCAAATTTAAAGTGACATTCTAAATATTTAATTATATATGAAGCTAATTTTACTTTCATTCCAACTAAGATGACGAATTTGCTAATGAAGTTGAAGATAATTTGACTGCATATGGATTAAATATTGCTTTGAAGCCGTTCAAGGTAATACCTAAAAGTATATTCAAGGAACCAAAATTAATTTAAACTAAATGGGAAATATATCGACAAAGTAAATGTCAATAAATAAAAAGCAACCTCCAAATTATTTCAAAAGGAGATGGGTAAATAGGTCACCAGGTTGAAATTAGAAGAACTAGCAATGTGAAATTTTAGTAATAATGCAATAGAGCTAAAAGGAAAATATTCTCTATTTTAATTTTTTCTGACCAAAATTACTGTATTTAGCTTTGTGGTTAGCAGTTGCTAAGTTAAATACTTACAAACATTTGGAGACCGAGAAAATCGAAGTACAAAAGAACCAGGTAAATAATTGTCTTCGTGTATTTATTTAAATATTAAAATGATTACAAAAATAGTTTTTCATAGTTTTTAAGTTGAATTTCAAATACTTGTACATTATCATAAAACTCATTACATTAAATAAAGATATATGTAGATGCTTAGTACCGCTAAGTCCTTCATTGTTATGAAATCTAAATCCACTTAATAAACTTTTCCATACTACTTCAATAGATTTCACATAATTCACTGAATAACTACTTCCCTTCTTCAACCACTCCGATTCTTCTAAATAATTTGAGAAGTACCTATTATATTCTAACTTTGGCTCAATTTAAATAGTTTCCATTATTTCAAAATGTAATAGCCTAAATTTACTAAATCTCTATGATTACATGCTTATAACACCCCTCTCTGATGCCGTAAATTATTAATCAATTTTACATTATGCAATGGTAAATATATCATATATCTAGTTTTCATTCTAATATCATGTAAGAGAATTTCTCCCGTAATCATGGCTAATTCTAAAAAGCACAAATCCTTAAAAATATAAAAAAACTTCCATACACACACACGAACAAACTTGGACAATAAATTCTTTAACATATACATTTGTTCACATATAAGAACAAACTTGGACTTTACGCAATAATTTATTTCTTGCATCTTACAGTCATCTATTGTTTAGTAATCAATCATGTATTCCCAAGTATTATTTTAGTTACTTAAATGAATAAATTCATACAATAAATTAGAATAAATTTAGTTTAAAATTTTGCATATCGATATGGTAAATTTGAATACTGCTTGCTAAAAAGTTTTATTTCATACATCTTGCTGAATTAAATGTACTATTATAATGCTTATTATTTTCTCATTGTTTTTATTAGAACTTATATTTGAACGATCATATAAAACATGTTTGCTTCTTTTTTTATGATGCTGCACTAAAATTTGTTAGCATTGTACAATTCATTTTGCATCATTACAAGGTTACTTGATGAATTTAATTTATAATAAGGGGTTTACTCTACATAATATATTATTTAAAGTGCTAGAAACAAGTAAAATAGAGCATTCATTAATAACATTAGCATTATTAACAGAGAAATTAATATTGGCTAATCTGAATTAAGGGAGAATGTTTCAAATTGTACTACACAATCAATAGTTATGCAATAGTTGGACTACATAATTTCAGTTACTTTCTAAGTTACACACATACCACTTTTTTAGTTTATATTAATATTTCTGTTATGTTCAACCATGTGCATAGAAAGGGTTGACATGAAAAGTTCAATAAAAGAGAAAGCATGGTAACTAGTGTTTCCTATATGTTTGATTTCTCCATCAACAATTAATATGATGCATCTTGCTTTCTTTTGGCTCATGTTCTAATCAGTAATCACGATCACTGTGTGCGTACTACAAGTTTGATCTGGTATATTTTTTATACTTAATATTTTCGTCGATTCATTTTGTTTCATTAATTTCTTTAACCACATATAGGTGGCTGTTGAAAAGTGGAAAGTGGTGATGTTCTAGTATCGATGGGAAAGACCCTTTTTTCACACATATTTTTCCTTACGTTATATTCATTGCTCAAGTACTTTTTTGAGCCTATACTTATTCTTTTAAACTTGTAGGTCCTTGTATTTTCTATTTTGTTTTATTAAATGAGACACACTTTCCATTAGTGTTGTAGTACCTCTGATGTATCATATTAATGCTATTAATACAATATAATGGTCCTCATATATTTCATTTTCCAGAACAATGTAAAGAGTTGTTGGACTTCTTGGTACTTCCACAAGTAGCTCAAGTACTGGATATATCACCATAACTGTGGAGTAACTATTTATGTTTTACCAAGCACTTCGATGTTTATTGTAGGAAATCCAATGTCCAAGTAGGCACTAGGATGCATGTATTTATATGTAATAATTTCCTATAATCTTATGCAGTAACAATATATTTTAAAATCGATCTTATTGTATTGTTAATAATTATTTAATGGTTGTAAGTATATAAATACTTGATGATTCATTGTCCAATGCATTAATGGATTTATTTATTTGTACTTATCATCTGTATGGTATTTTTAAACTATACTGACAATATTTCAAGTTATGTTTACTGTCACATTGACAATATAATTTTTACAATGTTTCGCTAACATTGTTTAGATGAATAATACAACGTGTGGAACAAGTGATATCAAACCTATTGACAATAGTTGTAAATTATTTTCTAATCATCATATGTAACATGTACTAAATATTGTAAATATTGGCATAACAATTAAAAATAAACATTGTTAAATATATACTTTACAACACTTAAGTAAGATTATAGTAAGATTAGTCATTGTTTTTACAAATTTTCGTAACATCGGTAAAATATTGTGTAAAACACTTTTACAATGTTTCTAACAACGTTTTCATAAACGTTGTAAAAGAATATAACCCTTTTACAACTATGGATGTAACAACGTTATGAAAAACGTTATTAAAATATTTAACAATATTTTTTCTCTGTGGTTAAAAGGGTTTTTTCTTGTAGTGATATAAGTGACCCACTTACAAATGTATTAAGTAGTTGAAATTGGGCACTTGCATATGTATAGAAACATTATATAACATGCAATTAGAATTATTAGTAAGTATATATTATATTTCTATTTGTCAAATTTCAATTCAGTTTTTTATATATGTTAATTGACAAATGTTTTATCAATCATATTAAATGCACAAATTTATCATTGTAGATAATTATAATATTATATAGCATATGTTCTTACAATATTAGAAAGGTTAAATGTTACCATTTTATTTTTCTAATAAGGCTCTCACTAGTCTTTTATGTTTCTTCAAACCCTAAGATGAAACATAGAAGCCTTACAACTTCACTAGTGGGTGTTAGGACTTATTTGTTTTGGTATTCCGACCTCGAGTTTGCTCAACAAATCATAGCCCCACAAACGATGGATAACTCCTTATCGGTTGTATCATATACAACTCCTAACCCATTTTTCCTTGTTCTAATCTCATTTCGACCTTGAGTTTGCTCAACAAATCGAAAGAGATTATTCACTCATACCTACCATATTGTGATGGTCTAAGTACAGTATATGTGCCTTGAGTTTGCTCAACAAATATATATAGTTATCTTACCTCATCTGTTGAATATATTAATAATACTAGGCATAACATCCCTAGCTTGAGTTTGCTTAACAACTAAGAAGTATGTAAGTAATTTATTAATATATATAAGGTAAAGGACAACATTATATTGAAGATTCATAATCTTAAATATATATATTGAGTGATATCGACTTATAGAATAATATATTTCTTATGAAATACCTCAGCAATTCAAGTGTCATGCACATCAGAAATCATGGTATATGTACATTTATGTATGTATTTATTTCCCAAGTCTATTTGGGTTTCTTTAATGTTCCACATTTAGTTTATACACATATCATATAAGTTTTATTGTTATATAACTTTTATATTTCATATTACTTATATGATAGTCTTACGTATAATATATCATTAATTGAATATTATCTAATTAATTTTGATCAATTAACTCTTTAATTAATTTTAAATTAGTATTCCAATACAACTTTTATATTGGACATATCTATTATAACATTTATAGTGTATACTATAACCTTTATAGTGTAACACACATATATCATATATATGTGTATTTTATTTAATTAATTAATCTTTAATTAATTTATTCAATTAAATAATTTTTATTAAAATTTATTAATTTCAAAATTTATCTTGTATACATACATGTATACTCACTACAAGAAAATATATTATTGATAACGCAATTTAATAGCGCATTATTCTAAGTGTTATTATTTAGCTTTAATTATTTGTTTTTCTATTCGATTTGTAACGCTGGTCCAAAATTTTTGACTCCCTCCCAAAAACAATTAATCATTTCATCTCCCTCCAAGTAACACTTAACACTTTTCGTCTCCCTCCCAAAACGAAGAAAACCCTAATCGACGTTCTACTCTATTTCCATCTCCAATCACTGAACTTATGGCATTCTACTCCATCTTCGATCTTCAATAGTTCACTCTTTAGCAGTTGAGAAGTCGACGATGTCAAAAGCCCTAATCTCCAATCTCTGATCTTCAATTTCGCTCAGGAACAAACATTCAAAGGTATATTATCAAACGTGTTAATTTATAAATGATTTTGCTCTTCATCAACCTCCGAGCTAATTGATTCTTCTTTATTCATACGAATAATTTATAAGGTATATTATTGTCTGATTGATTGTTCATCACATTCAAAATTAATTCACTCTTTCCTCGAGACTCTTGTTGCTTCTTTTAAACACCTCTCTCCATAATTTGGGTTTTCTTCTCTATTTTACTCCCTCCTCGTTGAATTTCCCTTTTTGTTTCATATTATTTTGTTTTTTTGCGTCGAGGTTTCATGCGATGAGTGCTACAAAATTTATTAAATGTGTGACAGTTGGAGACGGCGCTGTTGGCAAAACTTGCATGCTGATTTGCTACACAAGCAACAAATTTCCCACTGTAAGTTGAAAATTTGATCTTTTGGTGGCAAACTGATGATTACATTTTTATAGCGGTTTTTTTTGTGTTATAAATGTGCAATTCTTTTTTATAACATGTCGATATACAGTGTTTATCAAACCGCTATAGTTGTGTTTAATAGCAGCTATATTCCGCTATAAAAGACTATTTTTCTTGTAGTGACTTATGTTATCTTAAACATTTTAAAATAACATAACATGTATCAACATATATAATACATGCATATATGCCTTAATTAATTAACATATTTAATTAATTTATTTTATTAATCTTATTAATAAATTTGAAGTTTGAAATTATTATATAAATATTTTCAAACATTTTGAAAATATCCTTATCCTTTCAAACATTTTGAAATCTTATGAAGTATTATAATTTTTATAATAAACATGTTTTATTTTAAATTTAACTATTAAATTTAAAATCTTTAACATTAATTTTCAAAACGATTTTGAAAATAAGCCCAAAGCCCAAATTAAGTTGGGCCTTTTCTATTAGGGGCAACTTTTCGGCTCATTTCGCCTTTCAGGCCAGGCCGGTAACCAGGTAGGACAGGGTACTTAATTACCCAATTCCAATCTTAGACATTACCTTTCTAGACACTGCACTAAATTCGCAAGCTTAATTAGTTAGCCCTAATATGACTAATTTAGACCATATAGGCTATTGGGCTCCAATACCGTTATTGGAACTGGACTAGCCCGCAGCGGAAGTTATAGGTGAATTTCAAAAAATTTATCCGATTGGATCTTTTATTGGGCCTATGAAGTCTAACTGAATTAGAACATTTCTAAATTTCATTTAAATAAAATCATTTATTTTATTTAAATTCAAATATATTAAGATATGAAATAAATTTTATTTGATTTAGTTTATACATAAATGTATCATGTACATATATGTGTGAGTGCGTGTGTAACATAATAATCCATGAAAGGTATAATATGCCCATATGTAGATGTTGGGATTTACATCGCAACAGACATATTAGCTCATTTTGTATGTCATATATGCTGTCCAAATATGTGCATGTATATGTGTTACAAAATGTGTGTGTGTGTGTGTATATATATACCCACATACATATGTATGTATAAATATATTATATATAGGGGTTTTTAGGCTGAAGGAAAAAGTTAGAGAAAAATTTAGTTTCAGGGACAAGAAGTTTGTTTTTTAGGCTGAAGGACACTTTTTAGTGTAAATCACAGAATGATAGTTATAACTATCATTTTCAGTTTACACTAAAAAAATGTCCTTCAGACTAAAAAACAAACTTGTTGTCTCCGAGACTAAATTTTTTTGCAACTTCTTCCTTGTGCCTATTTACCTGTTATATATAATATATAAACATAAAACATTTATATATAGATAAATATATATATATATATAGAAAGAGAGAGAACAATTATTAAAAATTATTTATAATTCAAAATTAACTTAGTTTTGCAAACATGATAATTTTAGTATTTTAATTTGTATATATTATGAATAAAATAATGTTTTCATCCATGAATAATTAACATAAAATAATATATTGATAAAAATTCAAATTTTAAAATTTTCTAAAATCTATGATCATAAAATAGAGCTTAGGAAAAATCTGGAGATTTTTCAAAGTTGAATTATTATTTTTAAAAACAATAACATTGATTTCGGCTATAATTATTTAATATAAAATATTATATTATTAAAAATTTAAAATTTAAAATTTTAGAAATTATAATATCATAAATGAAAGGTTGCTAGAATTTTTTAAGAATTTTTCAATCAAATTATTATTTTTAATAAATCATAAACAGTATTTTCAAAATAATATTAATTATTAAAAATAATAAACTTTATTGAAAAATTCCTAAATTTTTTATATATGTTTTCGAAATGATATATTATTATTTTTAAATATAAAATTGAATTTTTAATGTAATAATTATTTTATATATAATAAACAATTCAAAATTCAATAAATGTTAATTTAAAATTTTGAATATATGTATGATAATTAATTTTCGAATTTGTAAATTCAAATTATATATAAATAAGTGTACTAAATTTTTTAAATCACATATATATCTTATATATGCATATATGCTATTATGAGAAAGAAATATACACTAATATATATATATATATATGAATTTATTAATATATATATATATATATATATATATATATATGTATGTATGTATGTATGTATAACAATTATTAATGACAAAAATTGATTTTGTATAGTAAACAACATTTGTCTATAAATAAATTAAATAGTATAATAAATAAATTATACACATAACCAAACTGATTTGTGACAACCACATCTACTTACAAAAATCTCACATAACTAAACATATAGTAGCAATATATTTAAACAGATATGAAATTGCTCATTATAGGATCATAGAATATAATTTAATTACTGTAATATGAATTAAAATTACCAATTCAATGATGCCTTTGAATCCACGTCGAAGCAATGACTTCCCTTCCTTTTATTGTTCTTGATTCGTCAGATTGCAAGTCCGGAATCACCGACCTCTAACTATCGAATAGTATTATTTTAATTTCAAATATATTTGAGAATTTTGGAGTGGATTGAGAGCTATGTTTTAACTAGCAATGTAGAAGGTAATGACGGACAAAAAGGTTAGTAATTGTTTTTAGAGATACATACATACATATATATATATATATATACATACATATATATATATATATACGGTTGTATTAGAGAGAAACGAGGAAAACCTTTTTACCCATTCTCACTTTATCTCAACCCATTATCTCCAAGCCAATTCCCTATGTTTTAGCCACCCATAGACCTTCCCAAAACCGAAATTTTGCAACCCTAATGATGGGCCTTAAACCCATCTAAGCCCAAGCCAATATACTATGCAATTAAATCTAATTTAATCGCTTGTAGATATTGTATATCGATTGATATATTTGAAACTGTTATAAATATATATAACATTATTTATCTCTCAAATTATATTCAAATTTTATAATTAATATCTCATAAATATTAATTAATTTAATTAATTTATAACAATTATAAACAAATTAAATCATTCGGTCTAAAGGGAATTCATTATTTCGGCTGTGTAACTCTTGGGTGTAAATTTGGTCAGTGATTACATCGAACTATTCTAATGTTAACGTTCACACGTCACTTAGCAGGTGGTGACATTATGGAAAAATTTATCGCTTACTCATTTTCGGAAGAATCCAATTTTAGTTTAATAAGCGTTACCCAGTTGTGACATTTGTTTACATCAATTCTCTTCATCAAAACTATATCACTTTGGACTTATGGAATTTGATACTGGTCAAAATTCCAACCTCATCCACGTTCAACTTTATAGTCAAAATACAAAGTCCTTGGTTCAATAATAACAATTATTATTAACCGAAATGCTCTGGCCAGAGATTTTGACTTTGAGTTGACTTGAGTTGACTGTGATATTAACCGCATATAACTGAAGAGACAAATCATCTCTTGAATAGTGCTTCACATCCAATACTTCCACTCGACCCAACTATAGTCACTCGATGGACGCCATGCCATGATTTGGCTATAATCAAAGAGGAGCTTTTATATTGAAGATCCACAGTATTCTCAAGTCGAGAGAACTGTGTAAATCAATCACATCGATATTTTCAGTTTGACCTTAGTTATATTAATCAACAGAAAACTATCGAGTGAGTCGTTCCATAGTTATCCAATAACTATTAGTACGTAACCCCTTGGTGCCCCCAAGTAGTCATGAGTAATACACTGCCCAACATTTGGAGAGTGTTACGTACTCTAGTCTCAACGGATACATCGATATCCATCTCGATGCATCTTGACTAGGAACATTTAAAATGGTATATTTGTTTCGTTGTAATAAATTACTCACGGTTACAACACTTTGTAACTACTATCATAAAATATACCATTTATGGATTTTTCTACTAAATATATTTTTAATTAAGTTAATTAATTGATATAATCACATTATATCAAGAATATAATAGGAAGAAAATACCTTTTATTTCGAACAAGATTGGTTAACAAGTTAGATATATGTAACAAATTACATAATAGCCCCTAGGGCATACCCCTAGCTCTATCAAGCCTGTCGACCCGGATTCCTCCTTGTAGTGGGTCAAGCATTTCCATTAGTTATGTTGCTTCCTCCATCGAGATTTCCTCTTCTGATTCCTGCTTCCATATCTCCTTTCTCGTAAATCTGCATACGAGCCTTGGTAAGATACAGAAGAACGGTTTAAGAGAGAGGGGAATACGTACTTATATAAATATAACTATATATAGCAATTACAAGTACGTTACTATAACGTTAACCCAAATCCCAATCTTATTATCTGATTCATTGGATTATGTTTGGAAAATCTTTTAGCTTTAAGTTTATTTTAAAGTTTCATAGACCTATGCTCTGAAACCAACTTGTAACATCCCCCTACTTGGAGGCCCAAAACTAACGACTATGGATGTTGCAGTCATCCATAGTTATTAATCATCGGCGACCAAATACGGCAACATTAGATACATTGATACATAGAAAAACAAGAAAATGGAAAAAAAGTTAAACAGTAAACAAATTCCATATTCCATTTCAAAATATTCCAAATTGATTACATTATCCTAAATCGTAGGCCACGTTCAGATAACATATAATTATTACAAAATATGCCAAGACCGACATATGAAGATGCCCCCTTGGTAGATCAGAATATATAGATAGGCAAGAAAACAATTTGCCTTTACAAACAAAACACACAGCGGAAATAAAAGAACTCTAATAACAAGCTTGCCTCCTGCATGTCCTCGGTAGCTTTATTCGTCTAAAAGAACACCTAAAAACCTTAACTCTCAACCTACTCAAAATCAATTTAGTACTCGAGAGTATAAGGGGAAAACAAAAACTTCAAGTCAGACATAAAACCTGGTATGAATAATAATTTACCGTCTCAAACCATTTAGATATCTAGTGAGACCACGCCGCTTAGCGGAACAGGTTTCCCCCTCACTGGTATCCTAAAACATATACAAAACCATATACTATGCTCTTGCATCCACAATGGTTAAAACATGGTATTTCAAAAACTTTATGATGATATGCAAAACAAGTAAATCAAATCTGGATTACCCATCCCTATTCATTTTGACTATCTGTCTCAATTATAGTTTCTAGGATTACTATTAACCTGTTAAATGTTTATGGACTATCTATCCAATATCATAGTTTTCATGGAATCACTAAGAACCTATTGGTAACTCCAACATCTATTATCTTATCCTAGTTTTCATGGACTAATTAGGAATCTATTGACCGACTGTCAATATCTTAATCCGGATATAGTTTTCATGGGCTAACTACAAGCGTACTGGCCTTGCCAGTATCAAATCATAGTTTTCATGGGCTGATGATGAACCTATTAGTCCCTGCCAATATCATACAGTTTTCTTGGGCTTACTGTAAACCCATTGGCCCCTACTAATATCTTTAAAGATTTTAACATCTGTTAAGTGATACCTCGGAAGGAAAATAGCGGTTAGGTTTCAACTAGGTTGGAACCAACCCCTTTCGAAAGCTTTTATTTAAAGAAAAAGGCACGCTTTCGAAAGCTAATACTTTAACATAATGTGACAACCTTATTCGGAAGCTATTTATAAAACCTCTTTCGAAAGAATGTGTTTCGACTATGTCGAAAGCTTTAAGTAAAACAAGGCAAGACTTTAACTTTTGAAATCAAAGTTGGGTTTCGACCCCATCGGAAGCTTACCTTTCGACATCAAGGCTTCCGCTTTCATTCCAATCCACTATGTACCACTAAGTGATCCCTTGTGTATTAGTTTAGACTATGATGGTTTCGACTAAGTAAGTTTCGACTAGGATGGGGCGGAATCATTGGGGTCGAAAAGGTGACTAATTGAGGCGGAACATCTTTTTCTGAATTAAAGGCTGAAATGTTGCTTCTTTTAGTAATTACTTTATATTAACTTGCCTATTTGTAAACCATTGATTGGTTGTCATAAAACTTTTCAAATACATTGCATTTAAAACTGTCGCACTTATATCAGATTTAAACCATAAAAATGTAATGTTTAAGCCATTCCATATACCAAAACAATTATTTCAGAAAAGTCCTTCTTTTAAAATAATTTATTTTCTTTAGTAAATCAATAAGGAAAAATCCCCAAAAATCATAGAAATTCGATTTCATCGTGTAATCAAACATATTAAAGATTTAGACCCAATTTCTTCTTGAAATATTCAAAATAAATTTTTATACCCAATTACATCATATTTATCATCAAAAATTCATAACAAAATTTCCATAGCTTGGAAAATTCTGAAAATTAAAATCCATCTCCAAAATCATTTTTACTTAACATACAAATTTTCCATGGCATTTTAAAATTAATAACCCACGGTTTTTCCCCTAAAACCGTACGAATTTCATGTAAAAATAAAATTTTCAAATTAAACAATTCATAAATTAAGCATTTCATCATCCAATATATCTTAGGAACAAAATAAATGCTCAAATCTGAAATCATGGGACTATTAAACCAAAAATAGATGGAATGAATTATTATTCACCTTAAACTTGATAAGGAATTTGAGATTTTAGTTGATTAATCCTCCCTAGCTTTTGATCCTTAGCTTTAGATTGAAATTTCTCTTTTCCTCCTTGTTAATGGTCGGCTATCTTAAGGTTTTTGCGTTTTATTTTTTATTTGAGAAAAATGAACATGAATGGACAATAGTGAGAAATGTATAGCCGCGTAAAATAAAGAGGCTATTTCACTAATATGCCCATGTGTAATTTGATTAACCTGTAAACCAATTTAAGCCCATTAAATTTTATTATTAAGCACGAACCATCATATAATTTATTCAAATCTCAATCCCCTTATCATCGTTATTCTATTTAATTTATCTAATTAAATCTTCTGAATAATGTTATCAACAGGTATGTTACCGGCTCCCCCTTAAAAAAATTTGTCCTCAAAATTCAGTAAGGACTAAATACTAAACATAGCAATCATTTGTAACAACTCCCAACAACCATACTAGTCTACCTGACTAGCAACTATCTATATAAATCTAATTTAGACATGCCCTCAAAGCAGATCAAGAAAAGTATCTCTAATCATGTCCTTTGTCTCCCAAGTACAGTCCTTCTCGTTGTCGCTCCACTAAACTTTCACCAATCTGACTGTCTTATTCCTTAATCTTTTCTCGTCTCTAGCTACAGCTTGAACGGGTTGCCTAACGATAGTCAAATTAGGCTCTACCACTAAGTCATGTAACTCTGTCGGAGGAATAGTAGTCTCTGGATCATGCACATACTTGCGAAGATGAGACACATGAAATACATTATGAACACCTACCAAGATGCTCGGCAACTCTATTCTATATGCGAGATTTCCAATCCTCTCTATAATCTGGAATGGACCTACAAATCATAGGGCTAACTTTCCTGACTTTCCGGATCGTATCACACCCTTCATTGGTGATACCTTAATGAAAACCTTATCTCCAACTGAGAATTATAAGTCCTTGCGCTTCTTATCTGCGTAACTCTTTTGTCTTGACTGAGCTTCCTTCATCCTTCCTCGGATTAACTCAATCTTCTCTGATGCCTCTCTAACCAAATCTGGACCTAAGACTAATCTGTCTCCAGTCTCCAACCAACATGTTGGTGATTTGCATGGTCTTCCATACAAAGCTTCAAATGACGTCATTCCTATACTTGTCTGATAACTATTATTATAGGAACACTCAACTAAATGTAGGTGATCCTCCTAAGATCCACCAAATTCTAATACACAAGCTCTCAATAGATCCTCAAGTACTTTATTGACTCTCTATGTCTATCCATTTGTCTGAGGGTGATACGCAGTACTCATATTAAGCTTGGTACCCATCGCTTCCTGTTGACTATTCTAGAATTCACTAGTGAAGAATGCATCTCTGTCACTGACTATACTACTAGGAACTCCATGCAGTCTAACTATGTTCTTCAGGAACAACTTAGCTAAAACAGGTGACATTCTGGTTGACTTAACTGGAATGAAATAGGCACTCTTGGTCAATCTGTCCACTATAACCCATATACTTTCATTACCTATATTTTACCTTAGAAACTCGTCTATAAAATCCATAGATATCAAATCCCATTTCCAAACTGGAATATCTAAAGGATGAAGCAACCCGCTAGGCTTTTGATGTTCGGCTTTCACTTGATGACAGTTTGCACACTGCCTAACCCACAAGTCGACATCCCTCTTCATGCCTTCCCAATATAAGCTCCTCTTCATATCCTGAGACATCTTGGTTCCTCGAGGATGAATTGTAAACTTGGATCGATGACCTTCCCCAAGAACTTCCTTCCTCAAGTCCTCCACATTCAGAACACACAACCGTCCTTTCTTTCTTAGCCATCCTTTCTGGTCAAGGTTAAAATGCTTTAAATAATTGATCTCTGTTCCAACCTCCAGTCTTCTGATCCATTCAGCTAATACTGGATCCTCCTTCTGCTTAGAAGTAATTTTCTCAATCAATACTAGCCAAACTTCTAAACAAGATAATCTGGTGGAATTCTGACTAGAACCAGCAATCGATCCTAACTGCACATCGCAACTGACTAAAGCTTCTAAATCCTTCCACTCTGCCAACATAGCTAACACCACATTCTGATGTTTTCTACTAAGGGCATCTGCCACTTTATTATCTTTTCCTGGTGTGTACTCTATACCAAAATCATAAGCGGTCAGAAAATCCAACCACCTCTGCTGCCTTATATTCAACTCCTTCTGAGATAATAAATACCGTAAAGACTTATGATCGGTATACAACTCAAATGTCTCCCCTAAGAGATAGTGCCTCCAAATCTTCAATGCGAAGATCACAGCTGCCAACTCCAAATCATGAGTAGGATATCTAACTTCATGCGGTCTAAGCTACCTAGATGCGTAGGCAATGACTTTACCATTCTACATTAATTTTGCTCCTAATCCAGTTCTACATGCATCAGTATATACCACCAACCCTTAGTTTTCGTCTGGAACTACTAACACAGGTGCATTGGTCAACAAATGCTTTAACTTAAGGAATGCTTCCTCATATTTGTCGGACCAAACAAACTTCACTTCCTTCCTAGTTAGCTTAGTTAAGGGTGTTGCTATCCACGAGAAATCCTTAATGAATCTACGATAGTAGCCAGCAAGTCCAAGAAAACTCCTAATCTCAGTCACCGTCGCCGGTCTCTTCCAATTATTTACAACATCGATCTTATCTAGATCGACTGATAATCCTTTCTCTGAAACCACGTGACCAAGAAACTTAACCTCTTTATTCCAAAAATGACACTTGGTAAACTTAGTCTTTTTAGCCTCAGCGTCTCAAGCAGCACTCTAAGTTGAACTTCATGCTCTCTCATCCTTAGAGTATACTAGAATGTCATCTATAAACACTAGTACAAACCTATCCAAGTACTCTCAGAAAACTCAGTTCACCAAATCTATGAAGAAAGTAGGTGCATTCGTCAATCCAAATGGCATCACCAACCACTCATATGAACCATATCTAGTCTGAAATGCTGTCAAAGGAATATTGTCCTCTGCCACTTTTAACTGATGGAACCCGGTCGCTAAATCCAACTGGGAAAACACTCTATTACAATTCAACTGATCGAACAGATCAACTATTCTTGGTAAAGGATACATATTCTTGATCGTCCTTTCGTTTAACTTACGATAGTCGATGCACATCCTCAACGATCCATCTGGTTTCTTCACAAACACCATGGCCGCTCCCAAAGGCGAACTACTTGGTCTAATAAAACTCCTTCCTTCTAGATCCACTAGCTACACCTTCAATTCCTTCATCTTAGTTGGTGTCATCCTGCTAGGTAGTCTACTCACAGGTTCAGCTTCTGGCACAAGATCTATTCTAAACTCAACCGCTCTTCTAGGTGGTAATCCAGTGACTGGCTCAAAGACATCTGCAAACTCCCTTGCTACCTGAACCTGACTTAACTCATCTCCTATCTCCATAGCATTAAGCATAGCACTAACACTTCGGTCAGTATTCTCTACTGAGAATATCACTCGGTTAGGACTATCGGGGTGTCTCAGTGATATCTCTCTATCCTGGGAAAATATTCTAGCCTCATACATACCCAACCGATCCATTCTCAAAATGATCCCGAAATCAATAACATACAAACTGCATGCAAACTTATGACCTAACAAGACAAGTTCTAACTGGTCACATCTTAGCCCTAGAGTTGCATACCCTCCTATTGGATTCGCAACCCTTAAGGAAGTAACAAGGTAGATGGGTTCTAGACATAATCTATCAACCAAACACTGAAATATAAATGAATGTGATGCACCGATATCGAAAAATATTCTAACTGAAATACTCTAAATCAAAAGCATACCTTCCATCACAGTCTTTCCTTTATCAGCCACAGTAGACCTAGCTGATCCAATAGCAAAGACCTTTCCTTTTTCACCCTAACTAGCTCCGGACGCTGATTTTTGTAATGCCAACTTGATCACAGTTGAAGCATTTCACATTCTTTTTACTTGCAGCTTTCTTCCCATTTTCCGACCGACATTCATTAGCAAAGTGACCCTTCTTGTCACACTTATAGAAAACTACCTCAGATTTTGACTTCTTAGTAGTTTCTCCCTTCTGGGCTCCCTTCTTTTTAAAGAACTTCCTCTTCTTCTCCTAAAAACCCTGAGTTTTCGCTGACTTCTCTTTAGCTAAATCAGCAAGTAACTCCTCATGGTGAATGGCCATCTCCACCACTATATTACAAGGATCACGGACATGTATCATGGTCATTCTAGCAAGCTCGGGCCTCAATCCTCGAATGAACTTCTCATTCCTTTTGATGTCAGAATCAATAACAACATATCCATATCGAGACAACTCATCAAACTTAGTAGCATACTCGACTACTAACATCTCTCCTTACACTAAATCCATAAACTTCCTCATCAGCTCAGACTTGGCAAACTCAAATACAAACTTTTACTCAAATCTCGTTTTAAAATCAGCCCAAGTTAATTGCTCTTACAGAACTCTGGCAGTGACACTATTCCACCAATGTAGTTCTGACCCCTGCAACTGTCTAGAGGCCAACCTTCTCTTTTGCCCATCATTCAGACCCAAATCAGTAAATATTCACTCACAATGCAACAGCCAATTCCGAACCTCTATGGCACTCTCCGTTCCCGAGAATAGCTTCTGACCCAAACTGGTGCAATCTCTACTCAACAAAGCAATATTCCCTCCTGGAGCCATAGGATTAGCTCCTCATGCATTTCCAGCAGCTCCAACATCAGCCCCTACTTGTATCAAACCAGAAAAGAACTGATACATCACCCCTATATCTACTGATGGATTTCCAGCACTCACATTGGCACCAGCATTTTGATTACTAGCATTAGCCTGTCGAACCGGATTCCTCCTGGTAGTGGGTCGAGCATTTCCATTAGTTATGGTGCTTCCTCCATCGAGATTTCCTCTTCCGTTTCCTGCTTCCGTATCCCCTTTCTCGTAAATCTGCATACGAGCCTTGGCAAGATACAGAAGAACGGTTTAAGAGAGCGGGGAATACGTACTTGCATAAATATAACTATATATGGCAATTACAAGTACGTTGCTATAATGTTAACCCAAACCCTAATCTTATTATCTGATTCATTGGATTCTGTTTGGAAAATCTTTTAGGTTTAAGTTTCTTTTAAAGTTTCATAAACCTACGCTCTGATAACAACTTGTAACATCCCTCTACTTGGAGGCCTAAAACTAACGGCTATGAATGTTACAGCCATCCATAGTTATTAATCCTCGACGACCAAATACGACGACATTGGATACATTCATACACAAAAAACAAGAATATGGAAAAATAGTTAAACAGTAAACAAATTCCACATTCCATTTCAAAATATTCCAAATTCATTACATAATCCCAAATCGCAGGCCACGTTCAGATAACATATAATTATTGCAAAATACGCCAAGAGCGACATAAGAATACGCCAAGAGCGATAAAATACGCCAAGATCATATTATATAGATAGGCAAGAAAAAAATTTCCTTTACAAATAAAACACACAACGGAAATAAAAGAACTCTAATAACAAGCTTGCCTCATGCACGTCCTCGGTAGCTTTATTCGTCTAAAAGAACATCTAAAAACCTTAACTCTCAACCTACTCAAAATCAATTGAGTACCCAAGAGTTTACGGTGTAAAAAAAACTTCGAGTCAGACATAAAGCCTGGTATGAATAATAATTTACCGTCTCAAACCATTTAGATATCTAGTGAGACCACGCCGCTTAGCGGAACGGGTTTCCCCCTCATTAGTATCCTAAAACATTTATAAAACCATACACTGTGCTCCTGCATCCATAATGGTTAAAACATGGTATTTCAAAAACTTTATAATGATATGCAAAACAAGTAAATCAAATTTGGATTATCCATCCCCATTCATTTTGACTATCTGTCTCAATTATAGTTTCTAGGATTATTATTACCTGTTAAATGTTTATGGATTATCTATCCAATATCATAGTTTTCATGGGATCACTACGAAACTATTGGTAAATCCAACATCGAATCTCTTATCCTAGTTTTCATGGTCTAACTAGGAACCTATTGACTGACTATCAATATCTTAATCCGGATATAGTTTTCATGGGCTAACTACAAACCTATTGGCCACTGCCAGTATCAAATCATAGTTTTCATGGTCTGACTATGAACCTATTGGCCTCCTCCAATATCATACATTTTTCTTGGGCTTAATGTAAACCTATTGGCCCCTGCTAATATCTTTAATTAAGATTTTAACATCTGTTAAGTGATATTCACTACAGGGTCAACCTAACTGGTTATTCTGCCATGTCCCCAAAATACAGATATGGGTTAACAACAATGTGAATAATATTTCCAAAGTCTTTATTTATGCCATGTTTTTCCTTTAAAAATGAGAATGGGTTACTTGTTTTGAATCTTTAAAACACCACCTTCGAAACCATTGGATGACCTCCTTCGAAAGCATAGAAAACCACTTTTCAAAACTCTAAGTATGTACCTTTCGAAACCAATGATACCTTTCGATGGTATCAAGAAAGCATTCTTTAAAACATAGCTTCGAGACAAATAAAGTACCCTTTCGATAACATTGGGTTTACTCTTTAAAAACTTCATTTGGGTCAAAATGGTTATATACGAAAGTATCTCTTTCGAAACGAACTAAAATTAATTTGGGAAAAAGTGATGGTGTCGGGACATCCAGTGGAAAGCAAAGACTTTTAAAAATTAAAGCTACGAAGGACAGAGTCGAAACCTCCTTTCGACTCCATCATCTTCAAAACCCTCACCACCCCCCCTTTCGAAAGCAATTAGGAAGCGGCTTAACTTAGGTAGAAGCAAAGATAACCTTTCGAAGGCTATTAATGACTTCAATACCTCATTAGGAAAATAGCGGCTAGGTTTCGACTAGGTCAGAACCAACCCCTTTCGAAAGCTTTTATTTAAAGAAAAAGGCACCACTTCGAAAGCTAATACTTCAACATAATGTGACAACCTTCTTTGGAAGCTATTTATAAAACCCCTTTCGAAAGCATGTGTTTCGACTATGTTGAAAGCTTTAAGTAAAACAAGGCAAGACTTTAACTTTTGAAATCAAAGCAGGATTTCGACCCCATCCGAAGCTTACCTTTCGACACCAAGGCTTCCACCTTCCTTCCAATCCACTACGTACCACTAAATGATATATTGTGTATTGGTTTCGACTATGATGGTTTCGACTAAGTAGGTTTCAACTAGAATGTGGTGGAATCATTGGGGTCGAAAGGGCTACCAATTGAGGTGGAACACCTTTTTCAGAATTAAAGGCTGAAATGTTGCTTCTTTTAGTAATTGCTTTATATTAACTTTCCTATTCGTAAAACATTGATTGGCTGCCATAAAATTTTCAAATACTTTACATTTAAAACTGCCGAAAAATGTAACGTTTAAACCCTTCTATCTACCAAAACCAATTATTTCAAAAAAGTCTTTCTTTGAAAATAATTTATTTCCTTAGTAAATCAATTGGGAAAAATCCTCAAAAATCACAGAAATTTGATTTCATCATGTAATCAACATATTAAAATTTTAGACATAATTTCTTCCTGAAATATTCAAAATAAAATTTTAAACCCAATTACATCATATTTATCATCAAAAATTCATAATAGAATTTCCATAGCTTGGAAAATTCTGAAAATTAAAACTCATCTCCAAAATCATGTTTACTTAACATACAAATTTTCCACAGCATTTTAAAATATATGACCCACGCTTTTGCCCCTAAAACCGTACGAATTTCATGTAAAAATAAATTGTTTAAATCAAACATTCATAAATTAGCATATCATTATCCAATATATCTTAAGAATAAAATAAATACTCAAATCCGAAATCATGTGATTATAAAACCAAAAGGAGGTGGAATGAATTATTATTCACCTTAAAATTGATAAGCAATTTGAGATTTGTAGTTGATTAATCCTCCCTAGCTTTTGATCCTTAGCTTTAGACTGAAATTCCTCTTCTCCTCCTTGTTAATGGCCGGATATCTTAGGGTTTTTGCGTTTTATTTTTGATTTGAGAAAAATGAACGTGAATGGACAATAGTGAGAAATGTATAACCGTGTAAAATAAGAGGCTATTTTACTAATATGGCCATGTGTAATCTGATTAACCTATAAACAAATTTAAGCCCATTAAATTTTATTATTAAGCACCGTCCATCATATAATTTATTCAAATCTCAATCCTCTTATCATTAATATTCTATTTAATTTATCTAATTAAATCTTCTGAATAATGTTATCAAAAATTAGGGATGTTACAGTATGACTTTTATAATTTAATTAACTTATATAACAATCTTATGTATAATCTTAAATTAATTTTATTAATTAAATATTATTAAATTAATTAACATTTAAGTTATTTATTTTATTCATTTTGAACATTATAAATTGAACATGCATACTAAAACATTTATAGTTACATACATATATCTTAATATATGCATATTATATTATTTATTAATTAACATTTAATTAATTTATTTCAAATATTATATGTACATACATCACCTTATGTATTAAGATAATGTTACATATATCAATATACATACATACATATATATATATATATATCTGTTAATTTATTTATTTAATTTATTAACCTAATTAATAATTAATTTATTTTTTAAATTTATTTATTAGTTTCCAAAAATAATTTGAAAATTCTTTAATAACATTTATAAAAATTTCACCTTTTAAATTTAACATTTTAAATTTTAAACCCTACTTTAATTTGAAAATTAGCCCAAGACTTAAATTCAAATTGGACTTTTTCTATTAAGCTTAACCTTTGGGCTCACTTCACCTTTTTGGCCAGAACGAGCTCGGAAGGGCATGATACTTGATTACCCAAATCCGGCCTAGATACTACTTTTCAAGACACCATATTAAATGGGTAAACTTAATTAGCTGGTCCTAACATAATGAATTTAGATCGCATAGGCAATTGGGCTCTAATTCCATTGTTGGACTTGGGCCAACACGTAGTAGGTAAATGGGTGAATTTCTTTTTTTTTACTACTTTGGATCTTATTAGGTTTATAGAGTTTAAATTAATCAAGATTTAATCTAAATAAATTTTAAATAAAATCATTATTTTATTTAATTGATTAATAAAAGAATTTTATTAAATAGTATATATGAAATATAATATTCACATATGTATCATATATGCATGTCCATGTACGTGCACGTGCAACATATAAAGTGTGCATGGTTTAACATGCCTGTATCTAAGTGTTGAAATTTATACCGTAAAGGACACGTTAGCCCCTTCATATACATATTTATTGTCAACTATTATATACTATTAAAATAATATAAAACATGTTTATTTATATGTATGTATGAATTCATATAACTATAAAATAACTATACACACACAAATATTTATATGCAAGATATTTATTTATAATTTAAGTATAGAACAATTTAAAATTTAAATCTTTTAAATTTCTAATTTAAAACTAGATCTGGTCAAGTATAAGTTTCAGAAAAATCAAAAAAGGATATTACAATAAATCTGTGTTGATTTACTTCACTTTTTTATTTTAAATTAAAATTTCCAAATGAAAAAAAAAATTGTTTATTATTTTCGTACAAATATTATGTTTTCTATAATATATACATATTTATATTTACTTATATTTATATTTATATTTATACTTATATATATTTATAAATTACAATTTAATTTAGTTAAAATATATTAGAAATATATTTTGAATCAAGTAAATATATTTATAAAAATATTAATCCATCTACATACAAAATGATATGTGTAGAATTTATTATTACAATTTATAAATATACATATGTATATATTAGTTTTAAAAATTCAAATTCTTTTAATTTAAAATACCTTCAAAATTAATTTTAAATGCAATTTTTTTAATGATATGGCTGAATGCTAAAAGAACATATAAATAAAAAGATAATTAATAATCATATACATATATAAATCGATAATAAATACGTATATGAATTTGCGATATAAATCTAACATGTACAAGCATAATAGAAGGACGACAATGCATATAAATCAACGTAAAATAAATGGTACCTTAACTATAGGCTAGTTGTAACACCTAGAATGTTGAATCAAATAATCACATAGAATTTGATTCCAACTCTTTCAGAAATTGCTAGTAACCGGAGAGATCTACACACCTTTATTTAATTTGATTCAAATTTGTGTTTAGTTTGAAAATTTTGAAGAAGGGGTGGCTATGTTTTCATCTAGAGGAGCAAGGGAGGCAAGAGCAAAGAAGCTAACTCGAAATGAAAGGAGGTAATGAGTTTAAATAAGAGAAAAAGGAGAGAGGAAAAAAGGGATCTAGATCTTATCTTTACCTCTTTTTCCACCAATTCAAACCAAAAATACCAAATATATCACCCCCACCTTTCCCCTTATTTGGTCGGTCGTTGTTCATAGACTAATGAGCCTATTTGCCTTTTTAAATTGTATCATTAAATTCACATTTTAAATCTAATTCAAATGCACATTGTTATCGTATATCGATATGCACATATATAACTTTTATATACGTACTTGTTTCAATATAGATTCAAGTAAATCAAACAAAATTTTATAATTAATATTTCATAAATATTAATTAATTTAATAAATCCATAACAATTATAATTTAACTAATCATGTGGTATATAGAGTATTCAACATTGTGGTTGTGTGACTCTTTGGTGTAAATTCTATCAACGATTAATATCGAACAATTCGAATATTAACGTTAACACACTTCTTTAACTAGTGGTGCGACGGTTTGGTCAAATTTATCGCTTACACGGTTTCGTTTTGAATCTAATTTTACAATTTTAAGCAATCCCTGGTAGTAATAATTATTTATACCCATTCTCTTTGCCAAAACAATATCACATTAGGACTTATGGAATTTGGTATTGATCAAAATTCCATTATCGTCCACACTCAAGTTATATCGTTCAAAAACAAAGTCTTTGGTTTAATAATAACAACTATTATTAATCAAACTGCACTGTCCGAAGACTTTGACTTAGAGTTGCAGGGTACCATGTTACTAATCTCATATAACTAAGGAGATGAATCCTCTATTGACTAGCATTTCACTTTCGATGCTTCTACTCAGACCCAACAATATTCGTTCAATGGATGTCATGTCACGATTTAACTATAACTAAAGTAAAGTTTCCATATTGAAGTTCAATAGTATTAAAAAGTTGAGAGAATTGTGTAATATTGTCACTTCGATATTCTCTATTTAGCCTTAGTTATATTAACCAATAGAAAACCATCGAGTGAGCCATTCCATAGCTATCCAATAATTATTAGTACATAACCCATTGGTGCCCCCTGTAGCCATGAGTATTACACTATCCAATATTTGAAGATCGTTACGTACTCCAGTCTCAACGGATATGCTGATATCTAGTCTCGAAATAGCTTGACTAGGAATATTTAAAACAATATATTTCTTTTCATCGTGACAATTTTCTCGTGATTACAGCAGACTGTAATTACTATCATAAAACACACTATTTATCGATTTTTATTAAATATATTTAAATTAAATAAATAATTAATATTACACATTATATCAAGTATTCAATAGAAAGAAAAAAGGCCTTTCATTTTGTATGAGATTTTATTACATGGCTAATAATTTGTAGTAAATTACAGAAATGCCCCTAGTGTATACTCCTAATTATATCAATCTGGGTTATGATGAAATCTGGATTTCTAATTATTTTTTATCATGCTTTGGTTAATATAATCATTATAGAGATTGATAGCTATTTATTTGTTGATTTTATGGAATTTTCCTAAAGGAATTTTGAATTTAAAAATATAGAATTTTATCTCCAAATTTTTTGAATTTTTTATCTGATGTTGAGAATACTATTTGGAGAAAATTTGTAAATTTCATAATTTTTTGATTGATTATGAATATATTATGAATTTCCTAATTAGAGAAAATGGATAATTTCATATTTTAATTATTTAAAATAAGAAAATTAACTATATGGCTTCAAAAATTATATGCGATAAAAGAAGGAATTTTAGATTTTAGGAATTTTTGAAGATTTATACATTTTTGGATTACTATGAATTATTTAAAAAATATTGGATTTAATTATAAGGATAATAATTAATTAATTATGGCAAACAATTAAGGTTTTGTAAAGATGAGGGAAATTTTCTCTTTGATTTCACTACAAGAATTCCAAAAATATTTGATTAACCAATGAGAGTTTGAAAAAAATATTGGTTTGGAAAAAAGTTATTACTTTTAAAGAAGATAAATCGGTTTCTTAAATATTTACAAAAACACCATTTTCAACTAGCAATAGCTATCTTGACATTCGATGGCTATTGATTTTAACACGCGATAACTTTGATTTTAAACCTTCGATAGCATGTTTTTATCAACATTTGATAGCTTTGTTTCCTCAACCTTCGATAGCTGTAAAACTTTTGAGATGTGATAGCATCATATTTTTAACATGCTTCATGTTTTCAACTTGGGAAAGCTTCATGTTTTCAACTTGCGATAGCTATACATTTTTCAACAAAAAATAGCTTTGTGTATTCATCCTACGATATCTATATATTTTTCAACATGCAATAGCTTTTTGGAGGTTGGAATTTAATAGCTTGTTGGTCAACACTCGATAGCTTTATTGATGCTCGATAGCAACATGTACTTTTGACATGTGATAGATAAAATTTTCGAAGTGCAATAGCACATGTTTTCAAGGTTCGATAGCATGTATTTTCAACTTTCGATAGCACTAAGCTTTGAGAAGAAGATAGCCTATTTTGTTGACACTTGATAGATTTTAACTCTATATTGTGCTACATTTTCAGTATAATAAGGTATAATTTTGTTAAGTATTTTGAGAAGATTTTAAAAGAAAAGAAAAGATATTTTGAACCCATTTAAAAGAGTTTTGTGGAAGAAATTTATTACTTAAATGTAAGTGATTTTTGTATATAAAATGGTTATCATAGGAACATATGTTTGTGATGGATGATGTATGTTCATTTTTATCATGATCTGCTGATATTGCATATATGAATAGTTGACATGCTCACTCAAATGTTATCATCCAATATTTATGACATTATGGATGGAGAACTGAAGACCGGTTGGGGTTATTCCAGCAATGGGTATGATAAGACTTAATTATTGAGTGAGTAGAATTGCATCCAAGAGATCGTGCATATCAAACTATGTTAGGATGCCCGAACTGATCAAAAGACGTGATTTATTAACTTTTAAAACTAGATTTAAGGGTGGAGACCGGTGTAACATCGGGCCCACTCCAACCGGCCCATAATTGGCCTGGTCCATGATTCCAATGCATAGGGTTTTCTTGATATTGAGGCTAAAATTTGTAGTTATGCATCCAAAGAAACTCATAGTTATGTTCACCTATATTTTCTTCTATCGTGTATTAGAAGATCGTTGTTATTTTCTTCTGAAGAAACTAGAATACCATTTTGATTCTTTTCTTCTATTACAAGTATAGTTTAGTACTCTTATGAAGATCAATGGATTATCTGGTTATATTTTTGGCCTGATTTGGCCTGATAGGTTTTAGTTGACCTATGAAAACTAATAGCTTCATAGTGACCCTGGGAAAACTACATCATTGAATGGACTATTTTATGGGATTGGGAAATTATGGGAATGTGGAACCCTTAACCCTAGTGAATCTGACCCATTTATGCATGATGATATTATGATTTTGTTCTAATTATTTTGATAGTGGGATATCTTATGATTGACCTATTAATTATAAAGGATAATAGTGCTTGGGAAACCTATTCCGTGCTTCAGTGAAGTGATCTCACTGTTTATCTATTTTGGTTTAAATCGGTTGAGAGTGCGGTTTTTCAATTGGCCTAATAAAAATTCTGAAGACATGGAGGAGGCAAGCTAATATTAGGAGTATATTTCTGTTGTGCAGTATTAATTGCTTTTGTCATTGTTGATTGTATGTAATAACACTCCACCATTTTAGAACTACTAGAAATACACATAGTATTTTTAGAAAAATGTAAATTTATTAGAGAATATGTATGATTTAGTTAATTTGGACATGTCTATTTTAGTTTAGTTAATTGTTATATTACTAATAATTTCAGACCACGTTCCAATGAGGAATGAATGGTACTATATTTTTCCATCTTCAATATTCAGTTAATCGATTGTACCTGAATTCTCAAACAAATGTTAATTAAAATTTTAACTAGCAACAAAGAGAATTGGTTCAAGAAACAATTTGTAGTGACTGTCTGTTTTGATTTGGAATAAAATAAAATATTAAATTCACATTCTAAATAGTACTCAAATATCAATTATCATAATATTCTTTTAGTTCCAATTTCACTAATTAAATCAAAATATAAAAATCTCAAATGGAAGGATATGAAGATTAAGATGGATATTAAGACAACAGAGATTTAAATTAAGACATGTACTCCTTCATAATCTTAGTTAGTAGCAATTATTTAAATTAGGGAATAGAGATTTATGATTCGGAGAATAAAATTAGAGATTAGTTTATAAGTACGTGAAAGTTGCGAAGGGGGTATAATTTGAAATAGTTAATCTAGCAATCAGATATTGATTTTAAGGGAAGAATTAATGATTAGATTATTAACTTAGTAAAATTATCTAATTAAAGCAATACATTATTTCACCCTTTAATCAAACTCGTTGTTTCCCTCTAACAATTCACAATAAGAAAAAAAAAGATCAAATATTGAACACACATACACGGATATATATAATAAAATTAATAGGGTATATCGTTTTAGTTAAACAGTACCAAATGTTTATTAATAAATAAACTTAACTATTAGTTTTTTGTTATTGAAACATATCCTCACATATATTCACCCATATCACATTTCAAGCATGCAATTGTCTAGTAGTTTATCATTCAAAAATTAAACTTAAAGGTCATTAATAAAAAATGATACCTAATGCAGTCAAAGCACAAAATAAAATTTTCAAACTACATTCTGGCGAAAAAAGAAAATCATTTTATGTACGTGAAATTGAAAGGTAACCGAAGTGAATAAATGAATAATATAAATATACAACACACGTACGATATGAAATTAAATCCAAATTGTTGACAATGTGTAGTGTTCAAAATCGTTAAGAAAAATTCTAGCGAGGTTCAAATTTATGCCGGTTTTGTAATGTAAATTTTGAGCTGTATCATTATCCTATAATATCAACTACTAACTAAATTAAAAAAATAAACATATTTAGTAAATTATGCATATTTTCTAATTAATTTCTAAAAATTAAAAACATAAACTAAACATATATTTTGATAGTTAAGAAATGGTTTTAAAATTGAAGGATTATCACTTTAATATATTGGGGAACCTTTAGAAAGAAACAACGATTTTTTTTAATTTATGAACAGTTACCAAAACTGATAATGACTCATTTTTACTATATTGGTTTCCCAAAATCATGACTCGTCAACTTGGTATCTTCCAACTTTGATGATTCCAACTTCCTGAACATGATTCTAATTTGTCAACAAATGTGTAAATAACATGGATATGAACTACACAACACGATTTAATAAAGGTACATTTTGAAAATATGTGATTGAGTAAAATTAAAAAGCCATCTTAATCTATCATAAAATAATATGTTATATTGAACTACAGGTGGACTCAAACTGAAAGAGAATTATTATACAATCACTCTCCTTAAATTGAATTTCAATAAAGGAGAATTAACCATAAGTAATTATCTACCAGTAAATATAAATATATGAACAGACATTATGTATGAATTCAATTATATTTACTTTCATGTGGAACTTAGAGTGAAAGAAAATTATAACAAATACATTTACAAATTAAATTTGGATTTGAATCCAAACTAATTTGAGTTCATGTGATCGTACATTTGTTGTATATTTTATACAATTAATTTATTCAATTCATTTATCTTTCAATTTCATGTACATATAACAATTTTTTTATTTTAACATAATGTAACTTAAACTTTTTATTCGTTATTTTGATTGCTTTAGATATCTTTTTTATTGATGACCTTTTATTTTAATTTTTGAGTGATCGACTATTGGATAATAATGCATGCTTGAAGTGTGATGTGAGTGGATATATGTGAGGATATGTTTCAATAACAGAGAATTTATAGCTAAAATGAAGTGATCAATAAAAAAATAATGGTGGATCATCCATCCATGAGGGTGTAGGATAACCCAGTCTGCACGAGTCTCATGGACCTCTACTACACCGAGTTATTTTACTTCGGGCATAGTTGCTCAAGGTAGGGATCAAACCCGCTTCTTACTACCAGATGAAAGCCATATCGCCACTAAGCTACTATTGCAGATAATAATTTATAGTTAAGTGTTTTTATTAATATATGTTTTGTATTATTTTATTAAAGTAAGATATATTATTAATAATACACACAGAGAGAGAGAGAGAGAGACACACACATGTATGTATGTATGTATGTATAATAGCCCACCTTTTCAATCCTCAAAAGTCGACACAAATACATCCACGATATTCATGTGCTGAATATCTAAGTGTCAGATAGACAGATCATTGGGGTAGAAGACGAAAAGACAATAGAGTCTTACAAAATGTGACGAGTAATATATAATACTAAAAAGTCTTTACAAAAAGGAAGAGAATTTAATATACATACAATCATCAGAGTACAATAATTCATTCATCAGTTCCTGGACAGTTATAACAATCTGCCCTTACAACTGTTGATAAATACAACAAGAACAACAACGGAAGATAAAAAATACGGACATACGTCTTGAAGGCATCCAGCTCATCTTCTGAAAGCTCCAAAGTGTCCAACTAAATCTGAAAAAATATGCTTTAGTTGACCCGAGCATTATAGCAAAACAATGCTCGGGTCAGTCTAGTAAAACTAGCGTGAGAAACAAATTAAATGGATTATTTAATGTTATAAAACCATTTGAAATAAAGGTATCTCATAAGACCACGCCTGCATAAACACGGACGGATTTTTACCTTACGATAACCAAAATATTTCTATAGAAAATCTTATATGATATTATAGTAATGTCAAGGTAAAATAAATATTAATTATAGCCAAAATTGTTACATAAATTAAATTCCAGCATAATAGGTAAACAACTAAATCTGTCGGGGGCACGTATTGGAGATTGGATTTCCATCAATGACTGGGCTACTGGGGTACCGCCCGCCACAGTACACCTCTAGAAAAATGTACCGAGGGCCACACATGGACCTTAGCCAACACAGAGTCGGTTGCTCCTAAAACATGACAGCCGGATTACATCATTCCTTGGACCAAGGCTCCAAAACAATGTGCACCAGCCATGGCCCCACTCTTGTGTGCATATCAAATCCATAAATATTAATTCTAGATCGAGGATTGATTGCTCCTAATGGTAGCGAACCACATAGCTCTGTCGCATAACTCATGTTTTAGTCATTACCAGGTTGTGAGGCTTATGAGGTCACAATTATCTTTTTCCTCTCTTAGCAATTCCCACTTGAAATGCTAACACTGCCCTCCAGGTGATAATGCAATGTTAGCATTCATCCATACAAGTTATTTAGGATATGAAAAAACCGAAGACACTATTTCTACTACATCATTTTGGAACCTTAGGATTAGTAGCGAGTATCCCTTGCACTTCAAAGAGCTCTGTCTTTGATTTCATCATCTCCAAGATGTCTTCAATATGACACTTGAGTTAGATCAAAGTGGTTTTTGGACAATTCATACTTATCTGATCTCGATCTTTACGAACCAACATTCGCTAGTTTTTGGTAAACTCAACTTCGGTTTTTTCGAGAAGAATCAAATAATAGATAAGAAGGGAGATCACTTCCTAACTGTTTAAGTGGATGGATTTCCCTATCATTTTCCCTAAGAGGACAAAACCCCCGTATTTCTTCTAGATATTCCCAGAATTATATTTTGGCCTAGATTTGATAGCCGGTTATTTAACTATCAAATAAACGAACAACAATCCAGATTTAATTTTCCATGGAATCCACTAAGCCTCCTTAATTCATCCTTTATTAATCAAATCACTTTTCAAATATTTGATTTAAAGTACCTATACAAAAGATATTTTCCCAAACCCCTTATACTTTTTAAAAACTTGGAAAATAATTTTTTTATACTTATCTCAACGGTATAAGTATATTTACAAAACTTAAGGAAGATTTCTCTTTTCCAAATACATATTTATATAGGCCAAAAACACATATCCTTTGATTACTATAAACCAAACCCTTATCCTTCGGTGTTAATTATAAAAAGAATGTTTCCATACCACCATAATTAAGAAGGATTAATTATCAAAATCGAATCTCATTCCTTTTATAAAATCCTCTATTTATAAGCTTACTGCATATTTGTAAATCCCTTCTATAAATATCGAAACTAATTTATACAATCCTCTTTTATAAATCTCTAAAAATGATTTATAAAATTCTCTTCTATTTATAAACTCTTTTATTATTTACAAACTCTATAACGCCCCACTCTGAGACCCACTGTAACAAAGAGTATTACGGGAGTAATACTGTCTGTTAAAGCGGAGAATAGAGTATAGTGGAAGCGACCATTTGTAATCAAGCTATAACTATCTACTGAATACGTCGAAAGGATGGTATCTATATATTTTTTCAAGTGGTTCGACATATTCAGTAAATACTTATAACGAAATTACAAATGGCTAAAGATCTATCAGGACAAAGCATAATATTAAATGATAAAACATCACAGAACAGAATCACATAACAGATATAAAATCCCAGAACAATACATCGTCAATACAGATCCAAATACAATAAGTGGGTACAAAGCCACTGCCCACACATGTGGGTTAAAAATATATACATATCAAAGTCTGAATAATAATAGAGTAGCGGAATAGTGGACAAATAAAAGTGCTATCTATCAGCATAGCAGATAATGTCCAAGCGGAAGTACAGAAGCTAAGTCTAGAGACCTAACCTGAAACAACTCGGTCTGACCCGAGCGAAAACACTCGGGTCAGGCTAGCTAAACAATCAGTAATAACTGAGATATATAGTAATGCGGTACATAAATAAAACAGTACTTATCCAAAGAGAAGTATATTATGAACCACATGAATATAATGACGATCCCTAATCATCAATAAACAATAAAAATCTCCATAGAGAAATCAACACCAAAGTGTAGAATAAATAAAATCGCCTCATATCATCGGCGTAGCCAAAGCTATAAAAAGATGCCCATAGGTAATAATCCCAAGAGTGACCAGAGTCCGTAATCAATGCCCAAGCAAAGATCGATGCTCCAAAGAGCAATGGGGATATACTGAAAAGTCAATGAAATCAAAACACTGAAAAGCAGTGTCCAGAGACACTGTGAATCCACAAGGTAATCGCACTTACATCGTATGATTCCATAGAACCAACACCGAATGGCGGTACTCGAATGGATGTAAAATCATCAAATAATACCAATATTGCACGTGCACCGACCAGAGTCGTTGTTGCCAAGTACTGTAGAGTTGTGATCGATCACTCGCACAGATGCGGAACGCGCGAGACGGCAAGATCCTTCCCAGAAGGATAAAGGCCCAGAGGGGCATGCCGAAAAAATAAACTGCTCCATAGAGCAGGTGTCCAGAGACGGTTGCCTAGAGGCGTGGTGACCCAGAGGTCCAGTACTGGCCGCCCAAAGGCTAATGTGTCACCAACTTCTTGGAGAGGAACCCGTAAAGTGTTAACAATGAGTCCCATACCCCACGTTCGCACTAAACGGTTTACTAACCAATAGCAAGCTCACACTCCAAACAATAAAAAGTCCACCTCGTATCATCGGTAAACTAGACCCAAAGGTCAAAACGATCAATCGAATAGGTCGGGGATTAACCGGAAAGAAAATACACACGGTTCCATAGGCCGGAGATTTCCTAACCGTTTAAGCACCTTTCCACTTCGCTCGACGTGCTAAAAAGTGAGTGTGAGATTTTTATTATAGAAAATAATGGTGCGAAACAGATTTATAATTGATTTTGAAATCACTTTAAAACGGCTTTTGAAAACTCTCCTATTATGGAGTAATTAATTTAATAATTAAAAATAATATTATATAATAATTTCTAAAGCCATTTAGGAGTGAAAAATCCTTTGAAAATAATTCATAAAACCCGTGTATGAAATCTAGAGACAAATCTCAAAGAAATCAATAAAACCAGAAAATCACTGAAAATATTCTAAGTGTTGGAAAATAGTCCAAAAATGACGCGAACCCAAGTTCGGAAAATTATTCGGAAACTGAATCCGAATGGCATGAAAATTGGTAGACATATAGTACAACATCCCTGCTCCAAACTGCAAAAAGAATCGGGAAATTCCGACTTGAATCGAAGAAACGGCGTCGTCTCAAAGTCGGACAAAAATCATAAAACTTTACTGTGTCAAAACAGTGTAAAGGTCCCACTTCGACGACATGATCGAAGGGTCACATGAACTCAGATCTTGATGAAAATTTGCAGGAGCATAGTAAAGTACTCCTACTTTGATATGCAACAAGAATCGTTCGGTTTCGACTTGAAACGAAGAAACGACAATGTTTCAAAGTTGGTCTGACGATAACTGAAAATGATCACTATTGTAAAACAGTTTCTGGGTGCTACTTCGGCAATAGAAACGAAGTATCTAATGCACCCAGATCTAAACCAAACTTTGCATGGTTAAAGATCTCGATCTCATCATTTTAACGAGACCAAAAACGATGAAATCCAACAAAGGACGAGCCCGGGATGGCGTCGAAAAGTCGGGGTTCTACGCTGAAAACAACGGGAGAAAAGAGACTAAGGCCTATAGCTATGCACTAACTGGCCAGAGATGAAAAACCACAATTTTGGCATAGTAAACTTCAAATTCTGGCAAAATGAATAAAATGAAAGTTGTAGCTTAGTTTCTAAGCTTTCCGGAATGACCAAGATCGTCAAATTCCGATCAGAGATAAAAATTCTATGACTAAAACAATTCTCAGATCTAAATTTTATATCACTGTCGTTGTGCTCTCGGGACAGTGGTAAGAATGCACAGTTTTGACCAAATTAACTTCGAAATTTTATGAAACTCAAAACATGAAAGTTTTAGCTCTAAATCTACGCTTTCCAGAACATCCAAAATTATTAGATTTGGATAAGAAACGAGTAACTTATGGCCAAATCAATTTCAGGTTTTTAGTTTCTCAACCCTGTAGTTTGTTGTCAGGTCAGCGACAAACAAACGTGATTTCGACCATTCAAACCACAAAATTAGGCAAAGCTCAAAACATAAAAGTTATAGCCTACAGAATAATCTTTCCAGAACATCAAGAAAATCTTAATTCCGATTTAAGATGAATGAGATATGCCTAATTTACTAACAACAATAAACTAATTATAATTTCAGCTAGCATATATTACAAGTACCTTATGTGCACACCCCAAAATGAAAGCAAAGATGATCAAAGAGCTATGATTCACATGTTACATAATAAAACATGTGTTACTAACTGATTACCAAAATCAAAAGATGATTAAACACATATTAGAAGAGGTTTTTAGCAATATACCTCTCTAGAAAGCAACAAAGACTACTATAGCATCAACCCAAGTTAGCAAAAGATGATTAGGAGGCTATAAGATCAAAAAAACACATAAAACATGTGTTACCAAATCAATTTTAGAAATAAGAAAGATATAAAAATGGATTTGAGGTGGGTATTTGCATTACCTTTGCATAGAATGACTTGCATAAGCCAAAACTAGAAGGAGATGAAGATAGAGGCCATTTTTGTTATGAAAGCTTTAGGAAATGATTAGGGTTTTGATTAGAGATGAATGAATGAGGTTAGGAGAGTTTGAGATAATTTATAGAGGAGGTTTAGGGTGGGTTATTGGGCTAGGTTTAGTAACCCAATAAGAAGAGAGTTATTTACATGTTTCCAACAATTAGTCTAAGTGTTCATATATGTTTATAAAACTCATTTTTCTTATCCAAACCCGTTTTAAAATCTCTCCTAAAATATTTAACTTTCCAAAAATAACATTTTATCCTCATTTTAAATCCCATATTTCCCATTTAATTAAAATAGCCTTTTTCAAATAAATTTTTGTTATTCCAAATCCTTTTATGCTTCATTAAAATAAATAAAAATCCTAACTTTTATTTATTAATTGGTAATACAAATCCCGGGTTGTTACAAACTCTTTATAAAATCCTTTACAAAAATCCAAACCCCGTTTTTATAAATCATGCATATTTCTAACACACACCTTCGTTATTCAAAATATCATTTATCAAACTCCTTTACCAAATACCTTTATAAATTTCCTTTACAAAACATCATTTGTAAATCTCCTTTAACTAAAACCCCTTTAAATAAAACAATTTATTATTTATAAACACCTTTAATAAACCACTTTATTAATTTAAACACCATAAACTAACTCAAATAATTAACTTAAACATCTTTATAAAATAATTAACTTTAAATACCATTAATTAAATAACTAATTAACTAACTTTAAATATCATTAATAATATAATTAATTAATTAAACACTATAAAATAATTAATTAACTTTAAACAACATTAATAAATAATTAATCATTAAAACATTATTAATAAAAATAATTAACCTTTAAACATCATTAATAAAATAAATAGTTAACTTTTTTTAACATTATTAAATAAAATAAGTAATTAACTTTTAAAACATTATTAAATAAAATAAGTAAGTAATTTTAAAAACATTATTAAATAAAATAAGTAATTAATTAACTTTAAATAATAATATAATTAATTTTTTGACTTAAACATCTTTAATAAAGAAAATGGAAATCATTTATAAATTAAATAAACACTTAACATCAAATTGTTAAAATTTGAAGTTAAATTCAAATCCATAACATTACAAATTCGGAAAGAGGCTTAGGGACCACTGTGGTACTCAATCAAGCTACCATTTAATTCAATTTAACTTTTACGTCACATAACTAGCATTTACATAAGCATAATATACGTAAATGAAATCATCAATCCACACTAGCTAATCCATCACTTATACATTATTAATTAATCCATATGTTAATTAATTGGTATATGAATAAACGTCCAAATTAAATAATAGCAGAATGGGGATTTATTCTGCTAAACAGATGTCATCAATAATATACACATTTTATTACAGCAGAATTGTGTTTAATTCTGCTACCAACAAATGTCCAGAAATAATATATTCAATTAAATTTAATAGATCGGTGTTTTATTTGGCTAAATATATGTCACCAATAGGGTATAATTAATTTAACGACGTTATTATTTGGAATAATATGATTAAATTCAGTCCTTATTATTTCATCTATATTTTTAACATCATCAAATCTAACAACAAGCTATACTACAATGTTGTACTCAACTATACTCTATCTAACACATTTGATATCTAATTTTAAATAAACAAATAAAATTAAAATTTTCCTCACCAGCACTCGGCCCAGGCCCGATAAGCTCATCCCAAATTAGCAGACCCGAACGCAACAGCCAAACCTAAAAACTTTTTTTTTGAATTAAGATAAACAGGCCAAGGCCCAAGAACAAAGAGTTCGGGTAACCTAATACAATATCACCCGAAAGCCAACTTAAAACATATACCCATATCTAGGTTTGCCGACATATCTCAACATTTCCAAAAGCTCTCAAAAAACAAAACAATGGCGGTCGAGAAACTCTCCGCTAAGTCTCTCTTCTTCCATACTTAGCTCTGCTCGATTCTCCACGCTCCCAATACGAAAGGCTGCCGTTGAAGCGACCACGCATCCCATGTTCGTTTCTCTGATGAAGATCGATCCTGGGTGTACTAGCAGATCTGAGTTCGATACAACTCAGATCTATTAGTTTCTTTCCTGTAGTCGTCTCTTCGCTAGAATTATGGTTCCAGCTCCGCCAGCAAATCTCACTAGATTGTTGATTGAAGTTTCTATCAGTAGTTACTGAGCTCTGATGAGGATTTTTAGCATGAGCGAGAAATAATTCCAGATGTTTGCTGCCAGCTTCGTGGCTCCTTTCATCAGTGAGGAAACAAAATTTGGTTTGATTCCTGATTTTCTTCTTTGATTTCTAAAGAATAACTCTGCTCTCTGTCTCGATAAGTATCCATTTCTGCTCTTTTTCCATACTACTTTTATTATGAGTTCTGCAGTTCCTTTCTTTCGAGATATGAAATACCGCATTAGTTAACAGTATGTTCGCATAATCTCTCTCGCTACTTTTGTCTTTGAAATTGTAGTTGATATGCTGTATGGCTCGAATTAAATCCATCTGACCATTGTTAGTTATTTGCAGTATGTTCTGTATGTTATTCCAGATGTAATAAGAGTAGCTGCATTCAAAAAACAAATGATTAGCATCTTTATTTACAAGATTGCATAGGGAACATAGTGAATTGTTGGATTTTTCTCATTTATTAACTCTATCCCAAGTTGGCAATCTATTGTTGACTGCAAAATAAGTACAGAAAGCCATTTTGGGACAATTCACTTTGTTCCATATGCAATTGTACCAGTCAACATTAGGAAGTTTATTTCTAATGCTTTCCCATGTAATTTTAAAAGAAAACTTCCCTCTGGTATTAGCTATCCACTCCCAATAGTCACTATCTGCATGAACATCAATAGGAATTTGACAAATAATATTTTTATGAGGATATATGATAGGATGCATCTGTGGCTGCCATTGATTATCTTTAATAATCATTGCCACAGTGTCATTAACCCCCTCTCCCCATAAGTAACTAAACTATCCCAACCCACTCTATTCACAAAGGAATCTTTTTTAAACCAGGGGTCAAACCAAAGACTGGTTTGATCTCCTGACTTAAATCTTCTTTCTAGAAAAGACTTACCAATATTTCTGCATTCAAGAATTCTTTTCAATGTATAAGACTGATTATTTTTAGGTAAGACTGTCCAAAAATTATCATTCTTAAGGTATTTGGATCTCATCCATTTGGCCCAAAGAGAATCTGCATTCACAAATCTCCAAAATAATTTTAAGTGGCATGTAATAATGAGATCCTTCATATTTCTAATACCTAATCCCCCTTCTTTTTTTGGCCTGCACACTTTATCCCAACTGATTTTATGATATTTACCTCTCCATAAAAAATCAGCACATATGCCTTCAATCTTTTTAATTGATGCAGCAGGGATATGAAAAGTTTGAATCCAATAAAGAATAATTGCATATATAACAGTTTTAATAAGCTCCATTCTGCCTGCTATTGAAAGAAGTTTACAAGACCAAGTTTCCATTTTATCTTGAATTTTATCTATAAGAATAGAGCAATCAGAATCTCTTATCTGATTAATAGATAAGGGAAGACCTAGGTATTTATAGGCAGATTGCCTTCTAAAATATTTAGAGAATCTAAAATCTCATTTTTATCTCTACAGTTTTTGCTGAAGTATGCTTTACTTTTGTGTACATTTAGTTGTAAACCAGCATACTTAAGCAATTTGCCAAAATATAATTAATAGCATCAGCATTGGTTTTATTAGCTTTGATAAAAACCATTAAATCATCAGCATATATAAGATGATTAAAATAGGGCTGGACTTTATTCATACAAATAATATTACCTTTAAAAGCTTCCTTTTCCATTAAAATAGAAAAATATTCCATAACCATAGTAAATAGATAGGGGGATAATGGATCCCCTTGTCTAATACCCCTATTACTCCTAATAAAACCTCCATCCATTCTCCTCCATCCCATGCACGGCCATGCTCCTCCATGTCACCTTCACGCTTCCACATGCTCATGCATGCTTCCTTCTCCACTACCCTATCTTCACAGCCTATACACACTTACACTTTCATGCCTACCCACTCACGCACGGCCCATGCACACACATGGCACACATACACACCCATGAGCATGCATACACACAAGTATGTACACACACTCACTCACACGCACAAGGAAATGGAGCAGTGCCATATACGTGGCCGTAACAGAGGCCAAGAAGTGGGGAAGAGAGGAGTAGTTAAATAGGAGAAGTGTTTGGAAATTCATTCTCAAGAAAAAAATTGAAGTAAATGTGCTCTCTGTAATATTTCCATATACTTATCTAAAATCATGCCTAGAACTAGGAGTGGGCGCGGGTCGGTTTGGTGTGGTTTGGAGTCCAAACTGCTTCTGCACCGCATCAAATGGTTAATCAAAAATACAAACCATTATACTAATCTTTTAAACGGTTCGGTTTTGGTTCGGTCTGAATGTAACATGGTTCGGTTTTGGTCCGGTCCGGTTTGAACCCACATTAAATATGAAATAAGAGAATTAATTTCATCAACAATCAATTTACGAAGGCAATTGTGTGAAGCTTTTACACTTAAAGGTTTAAACACACAATGTTATACCAAAATGAAAGATTAGTTCTTAACTATATGAATATTTCAATTTGACATTTAGCTACACGTGAGATTTTTTTTGGAAGAGAACCAAACATCAACATTAATCAATGCATAATCATTAAGGAAAATGACTAGAATAAGATTATGATTAGCATTTATCCAAAAAAAATGAGATAAAAAATATTATACCAAAACTATAACTTCTTCCTTTATGATAGCGAATATTATTAATATAACAACATATGCTAAAAATAGAATATACATCGTTAGAATCTGAAATAAGATAGGAGTTGCTTATATTTTTATCATAAGATTACTAGTGTAAATATTCGGTTCGGTCCGGTTTAATATGGTTGGTTCAATCGTCCAAACCGCAACCAAACCGTATCGATGCGGGTCGGTCCGGTTTGAGGTATTTGCTTTGGTTAGAACATTCGGTGCGGGTTTCCGCACCACTTTTACGGTTCGGTGTGGACGGTTTCCGTATAGCGGTGCGAAACATTTTTCTACGGACTCATGGTTATCCACCGGCATCTCAAATTGAGACAACGTGTACATGCATGCACCCTTCTTTCTACGTGAATATATTGTTCACATATTTTGTTTTATGTGCATGCGGCCTTACTGTCATGAACGTGTACCTTTTTGTGTGAATGCATTTTGTTGGAAGAAGAAGAGAATTTACATGAAACGCATCCAAGTGTGTTTTCCTCTTAGTAAAACATAGTACACACATTAAATGCTAAGAAACTGAAGCACGTTGGGAGGATAAAGGAATTATGCAAAAAGATTATGCTGTCTTGTTTATAAATTTTGTTTTAAAAGTTCATGGAGGTAAGATGCTACACAATATCATATCCACGTACGAGTCGGAAATGACAAAATTAAAAATACAATCCATCGTATCAATGCGCCATGATCACAAAATAATAATAAAATACATGGGTTAACAAATTGTGTAAAGCTTCAAAAATACCGACGGTTGCCATAAAATACGTCAAATGAACTTTAAATATTTTTCAAAATAAAAATTATTGAAAAATCCTATAAATTAAATTTAAAATACGTCACCAAAAATCGGGCAATTATGTCAAACATATATTTTATTATAATTAAATTCAATTTCAAATATTTAACTCAAAAATTATGGATCGTTACAGTATGTATGTTCAATATTTGATCATTTTTTCTTATTGGGAATTGTTTATGGGAAAAAGTGATTTCGATAAAAGAGTGAAATAATGTATTGCTTTAATTAGATAATTTCACTAAGGGAATAATCTAATCATTAATTCTTCCCTTATAAAATCAGTGTCTAATTACTAGATTAACTATTTCAGAATTATATTTCCTCTCTCGTCTTTCACATACATTTATACTTGTATATACTTAGTTCTTTTCATTCTCAGAATCCTAAAACTCTATTCCCCAATTTAAATAATTACTAAAAATTAAGATTATTGAGAAGTACGCATTTTAATTTAGATCTCCGCTATCTTCATATTCATCTAAATCTTCATATCTTTCCATTTAAGATTTTAATATTATCGATATTATTAGTAAAATCGAAAATAAATGGATATTATGATAATTGATATTTGAGTACTATTAGAATTTGAATTTAATGATATATTTTGTTCCAAATCATATTTGAGTCGATTATACATTAATTCCTGAACTAATTTTATTGAATGCACTACAAGAAAAAATACAATTTCCGTCGGAGGTCGTTGGAAGCCATTGACGATCGTCGAAAAAAGCCATCGCAACAATATCCGTCGTCGCGTAGGCTTTCCGACGGCTTCCGACAATGACCGTCGTATCATTTCCGACGGCTACCAATGGAAAAACCGACGGCTCCAGACGGCCGTCGAAAGCACGTGGACGATCATGGGGGTGCAAGAAACCATCGCTAGCCGTCGGAATTTGTCGTAGTTAGCCGTCGCAAGCCGTCAGTAACCGTCAGAATTTGCCGTCGCAAGCCGTCGGTAACCGTCATAATTTGTCATCGCAAGCCGTCGGTAGCCGTCTGACAATTTCGACCTATAGGCCGTCGGAAGCCGTCGGAATTCCTAAAGCTTTTTTTACATTTTTCTGATGCATTCTTGTCTTCCATACACAATCCATAAACATAATATATTCCAACACACAAGCATATATCCAGTTCTGATATTCAATATATATAATACCAAATCATAGATATATAATAAAATCACATAAAGAAATAAACCAATCATAACTCGCATAAAATCAAACCAACACTTCGTTAACATAATGTACATAGATCTAATTGTACAAAATATAAACCAATCCTTCATCAACTCCCAAATGTCAAAATTGCCATCACCAAATGTATAATCAAATAATATACACAACATTTCAAAGTATCCAACTCCACCAACTCAATGATCATCAAACATTATTAAACAATGACGCAAAAAAAACATACATATCACTCCTGTCAATCATCTCCAGAACCTCCGGAACCAGCTGAAGATGGAAAGCGGCTACCATACTGTTACATGTACTCAGCAATACGCTGGTCCAGCCGCTGTGTCATCTCAATGGCCTGCCGACGGTTCTGCTCCTCCAGTTGTGCCACCCTATCTCTCAACTCTTCGATCTCTGCTAGATCGATCTGAGCTCTGCTTTGGATGGCTCTCCTCTTTCTACCCTGCAATACTTATTTAATTTAGTAAAAGTTCAATTACTATAATCTTACTATCGAAGCTACAACATAATATGTTAATTGTTACGTCTATAAACTTATTATTGAAACTAAATCGATGTGAAGTTCTTTAGAACTGAGAGATTACTAAATTGTTATATCTTAATATATTATTCATTACCACTTGATTGCCAAAGCCGTAACGCCTATTCTGTGAAGGTGGATCCATGACTGACTCAAAAATAAGTGACAAAAAATTAAAAATGGAAAACAGAAGATTATACTTACAATGAAATCCTACCATATACACTCTAGGATGTGGGAAGTGATATTATACCACTTGGACCAACAAGTCGTCATCCTACTCTTGTATGAATCTCTCAAAACTGATAGAACTACAGCTGACGGCTGTAGGTCAAACCTCCTGTGTTAAATATGATACAGATTATTATACCGTACACAAAATATTTAAGATGCTAAAAAAGTTTAACACTTACCCCTCCGCTCTAGGTACAAGATACACATCAGAACGTTGTGGCGGCTGCGATGGGTCGCTGTTATCGCCTCCTAATGAATGGGAAGATCTCATTTTGAACGACATGATACCTGTCACAGACACATCATTTTAAAAGAGAATAATAACATAATAATTAAATATATTTTGTAGTTGAATTGTACAAAATATACCTGATTCAGATTGGGCCTCATCTTCCGATGATAAGCAGAATACATTGCATTTTTAACATAAATTGCTAAATAAATGACAGAAATGGTAACAACATAAATGATGTAAATGACGATAAGCAAATTCGGTTTCATAAATGACAAAATTACATAACTTGCAAAATACATTTGTCTTCTGATTACATAAATCTCATCAATTACATAAATTGCATAATACATAAGAATTCAACATAATATTTATATCAATCCTCATCCACTTCAAGGACGACAGTATATTCCGACAACACGTTCCGATGGCCGCCGACGGTTCTTTTTCGGCGGCCAGTATATTCTGGACTTTGTTACGAATAAAATAATTAACCGTCGGAAGCCGTTAGAATATTGCCGTTTGCGGCCGTTGGTAGCCGTCGGAAAATTGCGTATACCTTCTTCCCCAGGCCGAACCATAAACATTTTACCTCACCCCAAATGAACAAAAGCTTCCTCCACCATTCCCCCTCCATCTTCAAGCACCAAAATTCTGCCGAAATCAACTCCAGCTTCGTCAATTCGAAATCTCATCTCCTCCAAACCCTTAATCTCCTCTATTTTAAGTATTATCTCTAAACCCTAATTTCATGAATTTGTTAATTTAGGATTAATTTGTTAGTTTAATTGTTTATATTGTCTCATTGATTGTGTAGTATAGTTTATTGAATGTTAATTACTGTTATTATCTTATAAGTGTTGAATGCTAACTTGTTTAGTTTGTGCGATAAGAAATTAGTGTGCAATAGTTGAATAATTTAGTGGTTTTATTTCTTACTTGGGTTATTTAGTGTGGATGAGCATAATTTAGTTTATGCATTTTCTAAAACGTCGAAAACGATAATTAATTTTACATACGTACGGTTAGTTAATTAAACTTTTAAACATGTGTGTATGTGATAAACTATCGTATACGGTAGTTTAACTTAAGTTAAATGCTAATTAATTTAATGTAAACGTCGAAAGCCAATTTTTTTTAAAATATAAAATATGTAATATACTTTATTCATAAAACTCTTAAACTGTTTTTTGGCCCCGTCTTATAAGTATTGTATATGATCATTATGTGGGTATTCGTTTTTTGACAGAACGAACATCTATATTCATCATATACAATGTTTGTTGGATTTGTCCTTGTATTGGACAAGTTACAAACACAGTAACGTAATTACATCTCGTAAATCATTTCATTTTAAACGATTCACAAAATTTCGACAGCGCTTCCTTTATATTCCATGTGTACATGCAATCGTGTACGACTAAGGGATAAAAAGGGAAGTGCTGTCGAAATTTTGTTGAATCGTTTAAAATGAAATGATTTACGAGATTTAATTGCGTTACCATGTTGTAATGGGAAGTAGGATGACCCAGTAACAAAGTGTCAATGATCAATTAATATAAAACATTAAACTGTAAAATTGTACTGAAAAATAAATTGTCAATGTGGTTTTCATTAATATCGCATTTTTTAATTATAGTAGGAGAGATGATGAATTATTTTATTGATCGAAGCTGAATGTATCAACAACGAAGGAAAATTTGAGGCTCAATAAGTGAACATTTTATTAATGGTGTACACATATTTATTGATTTGGCTTTAAGTAATAATGGAAAAGACGAAAAAATTCGTTGTCTTGTAGTAGGTGTAAATTCTTGAAGCATTTGATACCAGAAATGGTTAGAGTTCATTTGCGTCAGTACGGTTTCATGCCGATCTATTTGGTATGGGATCGTCATGGAGAAATTGTAGCACCTAATCCTGTACAGTCAAAGGACGTAGTGAGTAATGGCGAATCTTCTAGAAAATATGGTTGAAGATGCAGCACGTCAATGTTCCCTACTGCACAATTTGTTGATGACGATGTTAATGTTGAAGAAGAACCAATACTGGAGCAAAATAAATTTATGATTTATTGGATTTTGCGAAGAAACTCCTTTGGGAAGGCTGTACAAGCGGCACTCAATTATCAGTAACTGCAGAATACATTGCATTGAAATCTAAATACAAGCTCACGGAAGATGGATTCACAACTGTTGTACAAGCTGCGAAGCGGCATATGCCTCCCGATAATTTAATGTGCGAAAATCATTATGAAGTGAATAAACTTATGTAGGCTTTTGGTTTACCGTATCAAAAAATAGATACATGTTTAAATGGTTGCATGTTGTTTTGGAAAGAAGATATCAATCTTAAGAATTGCAAACTATGTAATCAGGAAAGGTACAAACTAAGAAAGAAGAAGGGAAAGCAAGTCCTATATAAACGTATGCATTATTTACCTATTACTCTTAGGCTTCAAAGGTTATATGCATCTTCTGTAACCGCGCATCATATGAGATGGCAAAGTGTTAGAGCACAGGAAGAAGGTACGTTAACACACCCAGCTGATGGGGAAGCATGGAAGCATTTTGATCAAAAATATCCCGATTTTGCAGCGGAGAGCCGTAATGTTAGACTTGGTTTATGTACGGATGGATTTTCAACATTTTCTCAATTTGGTTCTAAATATTCATCTTGGCCTATAATCATTATACCTTATAACTTACCTCCATGGATGTGTATGAAAACTCCATATATGTTTCTCACAATTGTAGTCCCCGGCCCTGATGATCCGACACAAGGAATCGATGTTTATTTACAGCTGTTGATTGAAGAGTTGAAAACATTATGGTACAAGGAGTTGAAACATATGACATTTAAAAAAAAGAATTTTCATATGTTTGCTTCTTTGTTGTGGACTATTAGCGATTTTTCAGCGTATGCAATGCTTTCAGGTTGGAGTATGGCCGGTCGCCTAGCTTATCCTTATTGCATGGAGGAAACATGAGCATTTTCTTTACCACATGGAAGGAAAATTTAGTGGTTTGATTGTCATCGGTGTTTTCTCCATATTAATCATCCTTTTAGAAGAGACAATTTTTTTTATTGCTAATAGACACGAGCCCTTAATGAAAGTGACTGTGCTATACGATCGAGGAATATGGAATATAATAAATAACTAGAGCGGCATAATAGTAAATAGTAAAATGACACCAGAGATTTTTATACTGATTTGAACTCTCGTTCTACGTCCAGTCCCAGACTCCTTCTGGAATTATAGCTAGCAACCCTCACTTAACCCAAAAGAATAGGTATTACACCGCCTGAGCAACCGAACTGGACTTGACCGCCTAAGCAACAAAACAGGACTTGACCACCTGAGCAACCAAACATGACTTTCTTACATACTTGATTTAACTTGACTTTGTGTGTTCTGAATAACACGGATTTGTCACTTGTAGTACACCCTTCCTATAATATTTTCATCAAGATTGATATGTATAATTTTGTGTGTATGAAGATTAGGAAGATTAATATTGCTTGAAGAATATAGAAGTGAATTGGTAAGCAATGATCGTATTAGATTTTGTGAATAATGCACTCAAGATTGCAAAGCACTATAGATCATGAGAGATTAGAAATTTTTTGAATAATGCTCTCAAGATTGCAAAGCACTATAGATCAAGAGAGATTAGAAAATTAGGTAATTTGATCAATGATTCTTGAGCGTTTATATAGTGTATGAAGAGTTATGGCTTCTGGTAATAGGCATCTGTTAATAATATAAGAGATGCAACCATCCAGGAAGAAGATAACTATTGATCAAAAGAAGTGACTATTCAAAAAAATGCCAGTTGCAGTTTTCAGTCGACTGGACATGCTTGGTCAGTCGACTGAATTCAAAACATGCAAAAAAAATTTGCATAGACTCGGTCGACTAACCTGGTGTGTTCAGTCGACTGGTCAGTGTTTGTTTAAAAACTTTTTTATACAGACTTAGTCGACTGTTTACAGTAGGTCAGTCGACTGAGTGCTGTTTTTTCTATGCAGTAAAACTATTTGTGTGTGTATATGAAATACATAAAACAAATGCAAGTTTTAAATGAATTTGTGAGTTGTGAACCTTGAGGAAATTTTTTAACAAAGCTCTAAACTAGACTCTATATATACTTATTGACTCTAGCTAAGATATATAACAAGACGAACCAATATTTTGAGTCCATAAGTCCTGATGTTGTCGTAGTCGTAGATTCTTGAATTATTGTATCTTGTCAGCACTCAAAACCTATGATCCAACATTCTCCCCCTTTTTGATGATGACAACTCCATTTTCTACGAGCGAATCTTCGAAAAGCTATGTTGATTTATCTCTCCCCCTGAATATATACCTGCAACTTTGAAATAGTATTCTCCCCCTGAATCTATGCTATATTTCATGTCAATAATTTATATATTCTCCCCCTTTGTCATTGACAGAAAAGGAGAGCACTCAAAGTAGAGAATATTAAAATACGAGCAATATAACACGAAAACACATCTACATAACATATACAACACAGAAACGTATCAAAACATATTACACAAGAACAAGAGTACCCAATTACATAATCATAGGACATAGAGTTTAAAAGTTACATAGTCAAATTAGAAAGATACAACATATAACAAAGCATCAAACAAATATTGTTTGAAAGTAGAATAACATAGAAGTTAAAGATACCAAGAGCATTAAAAAAATCCTTACCCATCACCGGTGCTTCCTTCATTTGTGCTCCCTTTATCACCTTCAGTTTCATTGTCGCGGGATTCGTCACCAACTTCTTCGTCTTCTTCCTCTGCTTGTTCTTCATTGGAAGTAGACCACGCGAAGTGCTCCGCTGGTCGTTTTCCATAAGAGGTAGGCACGTGAACAGAGGTTGAAGAAGGTTGAGAGCACGTGATCGCTTCCCAAATATTGTTGAGAAAACTTTTAATATGATTGAGCTTTTTGTTGACCCTGGTGACGTTTTTATCAACTTTAGAAACACTTGATTCTACCCGAGATAGTCGTTGATCAAGGAGTCTTTAGTTACAAGAGATGATAGCTACGGCTTCTTATGGCCTAGATTGAGGATCCACTTCTTGAATCTCATAGACTTCCCGTTTTGGTGGAGGAGGTCGGGATGATGAGGAGGCTTGAACCTGGGGAGTTTGTAGACGAGTGGAGGGTTGAGCTTGACCGGAGGCTTGGTTTTCAAGCCAATGTTTGTAAGTGATGATGGTGTGGTCAAGGTATTGTTTTGGCAGATTCATTAGACTAAGAATCTAGGTGTTTAAGGAGCCTATGGTTGAGCATCTGGAGTCGATACAAGGAACGTCGAAATGTTTGAGAATGCGCATAATGTATGTGCCATAGTGTATCGTTCGCCTTCGACTTTGGTTGAATGTTTGAAATTCATCCAAGATGACTTTAGCCAAATTTACAGGTCGTCTTCCCCAAATAGCATACAAGGATTGAAAATCCCTTCGATATACCTTCTCGTAATTTCCGGTCAAAGGGTTGATGGTGTGTGTAAGCGCACGGTGCATGATGCGAGCTTTGGGTCGTAAAGCTACCGCCTTTAGTTCCGTTAAATCGTCGGAAAGGAACAAATGACTTACACGATCTCGACTTTCCATGTCAACGGCTATTTCGCTCAACTGCTCTCCTTCATCCGGGAAAATAATAATTCTAGCAAGACGTTGAAGAGGATGGAAATTTTTTATACCACAGTCCAAATTGTATTATCCGGGTTTGAAATGATGTGGTGGTCGAGATTCAAGTTGGCATAGAAGAGCTTGACGAGTAGATGGTTGATCTTGTTGTTGTTTGCAGTGTAGTCGTTGAGAGACTATTCCGCTTCGACGAGCTAATTCTTGAATCGCATAAGGAGCGAAGTCGGGGATCTTTACAAATGATCCTTCGAAAATGCGGGAGTTTTTCATCTTGTCAAAACATTGTGCCGCTTTTTCATTATGGATACATCCTCTAATTTGAGAGTCGGAATGACCCGCTGATGATTGAGATTGACGAGCTCATTTGGGTGCCATTTGTTGAACTAGGGTTTGGAGAGGAAGAAGAAAGTTGAAACTTTGAATAGGGTAGATGAAAATTTGAATAAGTTGAAGACTTTTTGAATGATTTTGAGGTAGGAGCAGGGATTAATGGCAGAGAGTTCTAAGTATTGGAGTAAAAAAGTGAAAAGTTGAAAGTTTGAAAAGTAAATTTGAAGTGGCAGTTGGGCAGGGAAAACTGGGTTTACCAATTTCAGTCGACTGAACCTTCAATGTCAGTCAACTGACTGGTTATATAAAATTCAATTTTAATTGGTCAGTCGACTGATTGCAGAGGTTCAGTCGACTGTACTCTTCCCAAGAGATTTTAGTGTAAAAAGGGCAGATTCAGTCGACTGAAATGGTAAGTCAGTCGACTGACTGTAGGGTAAAAATGAAGTATTAATTCTGGTTCAGTTGACCGTTTTTCCACTACAGTCGATTGATGCTAGTGAAGCTGCAGGATGAAATTTCAAGCATTTGCAATAAATATTTGAACAACCTAATTTTATACCAGAATTAAAAGAATATTATTTTTCAATGCAAACAAAACAAAAATAATAAGAATATAATACATGCAAAGCTATATAAAAACATTAAGAGGATTCAGATGAAGAGGACGGAGTGTGGTATTCGTCCGATTCAACTTTGGTATTCTTCTGAAGTGGTCGCAGTGTGACCATTTATTTCCGCATTCCCATGAATTTGGAGAGACAGGGGGCGTTGAGGTGATGGTTCCCATGGGTTACGACGTGAAGGAGAAGTTGGTTGGTGAACCATGTTGTGCGATGACGAGCCATAGAATTTTAGAGCCACTTTTTCAAGGAAGCTTAAGCATTTTGCATTTACCTTCTGCTCGTAATACAACTCTCGCTGTAATTCCATCGTCTCTCGTTGATTATGATGAATGTCATCTATATTTTCTTTGGTAGATGGCGATCCAAAAAGTAAAGAGTGTTTAGCTCTTTTACCGGAAGGAGTATAACCGGTGTGAGTGTAAGGCGGAAAAATTGGAACGGGCTCATAAATAGGAGTAGGTGTTGGAAGATTCACCGATTCCGAGCTAAGTGATGTATAGGAGAGTGAGGAAGAAACCGAGTTGTTTTGAGAAGACATGATAATAAACAAATGGAATAGCTTGTGAAAAGAAATAAAGAATTTTCTTTTCTTTTGAATAAAAGATGGTGATAAGCTATGACAAAACTCATGTATTTATAATGAGAGGTGTTTAAAAATAGATAAATAAATTTGTGTCAACTATCTTCTTGAAAATTACAGCCATTTATTTAAAAGAAAGAAGCAACTAACAATTCCTAAAGAATAAATGGTTGAAAAAATGAATGGTTAGGAATAAAAGCCAAAAAAAATTGAGCATAGCTAAAAAAATGAACTATGAGAAGAATTAGAAAGATAAAGTAGTAAGGTAGAATAGCATTAGTATGTCATGCTAGAGATCAAAAATTCAAGTGTGTCAAATTGCAGAAAAAAAATTATTATAAATCTTTTAATGAAATAATTCCTAATTCTCTTCTAAGTTTAATAAAAATATTTTCATTTAAATGTTTAGTAAATATACCAGCCAGTTGATTTTCAAAGGATACAAATTCCAATTTGACTAAATCAATTTCAATATTATCACGAAGAAAATGATGGCGTATGTCAATATGTTTAGTTCGTGGGTGATTGACAGAATTTTTAGATAAGTTTATAGCACTTGTATTATCACAGAAAATATTAGATTTAGATAAATTTATACCAAAATGTTGAAGTGTTTGTTGCATGTAGATGACTTGAGCACATGCTAAAGCAGCATAAATGAATTCTGCCTCACAAGTCGAAAGTGAAACACAATTTTGTTTCTTGCTAAACCAAGAGACTAAGGATTGTCCAATGAAGTGACAAGTCCTACTAGTACTTTTTCGATCCGTCCGACATCCTCCAAAATCAGCATCACTATATGAAACTAACTCGAAAGGACATTCTTTCGGATAGAAAAGTCCAAATCTTTGGTTTTGCTTAGATAACGCGGTATTCGTTCCACTGCTAGCGTATGTGATTCTTAAGGATTTGCTTGAAATTGAGCACATAAACAAACACTCATCATTATGTCAGGTCTACTAGCAGTTAGATAAAGTAATAATCCAATTATACTTCGATGTAATTTTTGGTCGACACTTTTGTCATCTTCATCTCTATCGAGATGTATCGTTGTACACATTGGAGTTGGTTTGGCAGAAGTATTATCCATACCAAAGCGTTTAATTAGATTATTACAATATTTTTCTTTATTAATAAAAATTCCATTTTCTAATTGTTTAATCTGTAAACCAAGAAAATAGTATAATTCTCTCATATGTGACATTCCAAATTCTTTGGTCATTATTTTAGAAAATTCCTGACATAACTTTTCATTTGTAGAACCAAAAATAATATCATCTACATAAATTTGAATAATTAAAATATCCTTTTTAGTTCTTTTAATAAAAAGAGTTTGATCAACCTTCCCAACTTCAAAACCAAAATCTATTAGATAGCTTTTAAGACGTTCATACCAAGCACGGGGTGCTTGTTTTAGACCGTATAAGGCTTTCTTAAGTTTATAGATGTGGTTTGGAAAATTTTCATCTGTGAATAAAGGAGGTTGTTCAACAAAAACATTTTCTTTTATATAACCATTTAAAAAAGCACTTTTAACATCCATTTGATAAAGTTTGAAATTATGAAAACATGCAAAAGCCAGTAAGATACGTATTGCTTCAAGTAGTGTGACTTGAGCAAACGTTTCTTTATAGTCAATTCCTTCTTCTTGATTATATCCTTATGCAACTAATCTAGCTTTATTCCTAGTTATATTACCTTGTTCATTTGCTGTATTTTTGAAGACCCATTTAGTACCAATGATTGTTTGATCACTCAGTCAAGGAACCAGTTCCCAAACTTTGTTTCATTCGAATTAGTTTAGCTCTTCTTGCATAGCTATAATCCAACATTAGTAGAGGCTTCTTTTGTATTTTTAGGTTCAATATGAGAAAGAAATGCTACATGACCCATTTGATTAAGTTGATTTCTAGTTCTAACATGTGAATCAATTTCTCCTATGACATTTTCTACTGGGTGATCTCGTAAAATCCTAGGAAGAGATCTTAATTCATTTTCATTATAAACAATGTTTTCATCTTCTTCAAAATTATGAATAATTTTTTCATCTTCTTCAAAATTATTTTGAGTAACCATATTTGTGACTATCTTAGGTATAACTTCATCATCCTCAAAATGTTTATTAAATTTGAAATTTTCGTCGAATGAAACATGAAGTGTTTCTTCGATTGTTTTTGTTCTTTTATTAAAAATTCGATAAGCTTTGCTTCGTTCCGAATATCCTACGAAGATTCCTCCAACGGATTTTGGATCGAATTTTCCAAGCTGATCTTTTGTGTTTAAAATAAAACATTTTGAACCAAAAGTTTTAAAATAAGAAATGTTCAGTTTTCTTTGATGAAAAAGTTCATATGGAGTGTGTTTTGTTAAAGGTAGGATGGAAACATGATTCAGAATATAGCAAGCAGTTGCTACAGCTTCTGCCCAGAAATGTTTTGGTAATGTGCTTCCATTTAATAAAGTTCTTGCACATTCTTGTAACGTTCTATTTTCCTTTCAACCACTCCATTTTGTTGTGGTGTTCTAAGAAAAGAAAAATTATGATAAATTCCCTTCTTATTACAAAAATGTTCAAAAGCTTCATTTTCAAATTCACCTCCATGATCACTTCTAATATTTTTAATTTTTAATTTTTCAGATTTTGAATTCATTTTGCAAAGATCTTGAAATTTTCAAAAGTATCACTTATATTTTTCAAAAAAATAGTCCAAGTATACCTTGAGAAATCATCTACTATAACAAACACATATTTATTATGGTTTATAGATTGAACTTGAGTTGGACCAAAGAGATCCAAATGCAATAGTTCTAGTGGTTGTATAGTAGAAATATTTTTCTTTGATTTAAAGGATGATTTTGATAATTTTCCTAATTGACAAGCATCACAAATATTTTTTACTTTAAAATTCATTTTTGGTAAACCTTTTACTAACTCATTTTGATATAATTTATTTATAGCTTTGAAATTAGTATGACAAGGTCTTTTGTGCCATAACCAAGGATCATTTTCTTTCACTATTAAACACATATTTGTATTGTAATTTACATTCATATTTAAAACATAAATATTTTTATCACTAAAACCTTCAAAAATAAGATTTTTATTTTGATCAAAAATGCTACACTTATTTTCAGAAAATGAAATATTAAATCCTTTGTCACACAATTGGCTGATACTAAGTAAATTGTGTTTTAAATTTTTAACTAATAAAACAACTGTAATAAGAGGTAAATTAGATATACCGTTATTGCTCACATTGCCTTTGCCGATGACATATCCTTTGGAATTATCTCCAAATGTGACAGGATCTCCATTTGAGTAGATAATATTAGTTAGCATCCCTTTGTTTCATCTCATGTGTTTTGAGCAACCACTGTCCAGTATCAATTTTCCTCTCTTTTTAAGTAGTACCTGCAAAGTACAGAAATAACATTGGTACCCACCGTTTTTATTTTGGGTCCTAAGAGTTAGATCTTAGGAAGCCAAACCCAAGTGGGTTCAGAATTCCTTTTGAAAATAAAATCTTTGTTTTTATGAACAGTTTTTATAAAAGATTTTATATATTTATTTCTAATCAAATAGTTATTTGTTTTAGGAACCCAAATTTTAATCGATTTAGTAAAATTTGAAATTTTTGAATTCGGTTTCTCAACTTTATTATTCCTTTTATATGAAAAATTCTTTTTCTTTGGAATAATTTTAGAAGATTGCTTATATCCTAGTCCTTTTTTATTTGAAGAAGTTTGAGAATTTTCTAATTTGAAAAGTTTCTCTTTCTTATTAAAATTAGAGACATTTTTAGTAATATCTTCTAACTTTTTTTAAGGCTAGAGTTATCTCATTCTAAAATGTTGACATTTGCTTTAAGATCATGATTTTCTATTAATAGTGCATCATTATTTTCTTTCTGTGTTTCTATCTCTTGACATAACATTGAGAGTTGAGATGTCATACTAGAACAAGATTCTTGAGTAACTTCAAGTTCTTCTTCTAAGATTTGTTTCTCATCTCTTAACATATCTACTTCAATTTCAGTTCTCTTCAGTTTTTCAAGATATTCTTTGTACTTTCTTTTGATGTCTTTTAGTTCTCCAAGTAATTCTGAGTTTATTTCCAATAAATCATCAAAAGTTAGATCACTCACCTCGTCTTTTGTGGCCTTAAACATATGTTGGCTTGTTCTGTATCACTGTCTGAGTCACTATCTGATGATGAAGATGATTCTGAATCGTCCCAAGTGACAGAGAAAGCTTTCTTCTTGAATTTGACTTTCTTGTGCTTATGTTTGTCTTACGTTTTCCCAAAACAGTCTTTCTTGATGTGGCCTTTCTTGTCACATTCATAACATTCTAGAGCAGATGATGATGGTTTTTTGGTGTTGTTATTGTTGCTGAAACTGTTCTTGTTAGTTCTGAATTTGTTGTTCTTTCTAAATTTCAGAAACTTTTTGAAATTTTTAGCAATGAACGCCATATCTTCTTCATCTGAATTTGATTCATCTTTTCTGCCCGGAATGCTATATTCTTCTTATCTTGAGCCTGTACTCGTTTTGCCAAGAAATTAACTTCATAAGACATTATATTTCCAATCAACACCTCCAGTTTTATGGTCGAAATGTCGTTAGCTTCTTCGATTGCTAATACTTTTGGTTCCCACTCATCCGTTAGTGAGTTGAGGATTTTTGAAACAATATCAAAATCTGTATAAGTTTCTTTAAATGCTATCAAAGAATGATATATATCTTGAAATCTAGAATACATTTCATTTATAGTCTGATCTTGCTTCATTTTAAAATTCTGGAACTGATTTTTGAGCATAGAATTTTACTTTGTTTCACTTTGTTAGTACCTTCATGTGTAATTTTAAGTGTATGCCAAATTTCATGAGCAGTTTTACACATGCTTATTCTATTAAATTCATTTTTGTCTAATGCACAATATAACGTATTCATAGCTTTAGCATTTGCAGTAGCGTCTAATTTTTGTGTGTTAGACCATGTTGAATATTCGGTAGTAGAAATAGTATATTCAGATTGCATAATGTTCCAGGTTTCATAACTACTTGCTTGTTTATAGATTCTCATTCTAGTAGCCCAATAGTTATAGTTCATTCCATTAAATAGAGGTGGTCGTGCAGTAGATTGACCTTCTAGAAAGGTAGTGTTAGTTACAGTGCTGGGGTTATTTTCCATATTAAAAAAATATAAGATAACTATGTTACGGTTATATGATGGCCTTGCTCCGAAACCTAATGAAAGTGACTGTGCTATAGGATCGAGTAATGTGGAATATAATAAATAACTAGTGCGGAATAATAGTAAATAGTAAAATAACACCAGAGATTTTTATACTGGTTCGAACTCCCGTTCTACGTCTAGTCCCAGACTCCTTTTGGAATTATAGTTAGCAACCCTCACTTAACCCGGAGGAATAGGTATTACACCGCCTGAGCAACCGAACAGGAGTTGATCGCCTGAGCAACATAACAATAATTGACCGCCTAAGCAACCGAACAGAACTTTCTTATAGACTGGATTTAACTTGACTTTGCGTGTTCTGAATAACACAGATTTGTCACTTGTAGTATGCCCTTCCTATAATCTTTTCCTTAAGATTGATGTGTATAATTGTGTGTGTATGAATATCAAGAAGATTAATATTACTTGAAGAATATAGAAGTGAATTGGTAAGCAATGATCGTATGAGAGTTTGTGAATAATGCACTCAAGATTGCAAAGCACTACAGATCAAGAGAGATTAGAAATTTTTTGAATAATGCACTCAAGATTGCAAAGCACTATAGATCAAGAGAGATTAGAAAATTAGGTAATTTCATCAATAATTCTTGAGTGTTTATATAGTGTATGAAGAGTTATGGCTTCTGGTAGTAGCTATCTGTTAATAACTAAGAGATGCAACCATCCAAGAAGAAGATAACTCTTGATCAAAAGAAGCGACTATTCAAAAAAATGGCAGTTGCAGTTTTCAGTCGACCGAACATGCTTGGTCAGTCGATTGAATTCAAAACATGCACAAAAGATTTGCACAGACTCAATCGACTGACCTGATGTGTTCAGTAGACTAGTCGGTGTTTTTTAAACAACTTTTTATACAGACTCAGTCGACTGTTTACAGTTGGTCAGTCGACTGAGTGCTGTTTTTTCTATGTAGTAAAACTATTTGTGTGTGTATATGAAATATATAAAACAAATGCAAGTTTTAAATGAATTTGTGAGTGGTGAACCTTGAGGAAAGATTTTAACAAAGCTCTAAACTAGACTCTATATATACTTATTGACTCTAGCTAAGATATATAACAAGACGAACCAATATTTTGAGTCGATAAGTCCTGATGTTGTCATAATCGTAGATTCATGAATTATTGTATCTTGTCAGCACTCAAAACCTATGACCCAACACTTGCAACCACCAATGGTTTGGTAAAGCGAAGATATATATGAAATTGTAAAGGATTTTCCAAAGATACATGAAACCGGAGAGCAAATTGAAATTCAAGGTAAATCAACGATTCATAATTGGTGCAAACAAAGTATATTTTGGGAGTTGCCATATGGAAAAATCTACTGCTTCGTCACAATATTGACATGATGCACAACGAGAAAAACGTGTTTGACAACGTTTTTAATACAATTTTGAATGTTAAGAGGAAGAGGAAGGATGATTTGAAATCAAGACGCGATATCAAAATAATATGTAATCGCCCTGAGCTTCATATCAAGCCAAATGACACAAAGAAACCAAAAACAAGCTATGAGCTAGACAATAACCAAGTTAAAATACTTTTAAAATGTGTGGAAGGATTAAGATTTCCTGACGATATTTCTTCCAATATTCGTAGATGTGTCGACTGTAAGAACAACAGACTTAGTGGGACGAAAAGCCATGATTATCATATTATGATGGAAAATTTGTTACTCGTTGCTTTTAAAGAACCGTTGTCCATAAAAGTTTGGACGGTTGTAACAGAACATAGTTTGTTTTATAAGGAGCTTTGTTCTACTACGTTAAAAGTTGATCGTCTACGTAAACTTGAGGAAGAAATCCTTATACTACTCTGCAAACTAGAGAAAATATTTCCTCCAGGTTTATTTAATGTAATGGAGCATTTACCTATTCATCTTCCATCTGAAGCACGTCTTCGAGGGCCTGTGCAATATGGATGGATGTATCCATTCAAGAGGTATTAATATTTAGTACGTTAAATATTAGTTTAATTAATGTATAAATAAATTTTAATTTGGAATAATTCTTAATAGGTACTTAAATCATCTAAAGAAAAAAGTGAGACAGAAAGCATGAGTTGAAGCTTCGATTTGCAAATCATATATCGAAGAAGAAGCTTCGTTTTTTCTCTCTTATTATTTTAGTGATCATGTGAACTTATCGTTTGAAAGTGCTACGCATAATAATGAAGGCATTGATCAAGATGATTGTCAAGCGAGTTTATCTATTTTTTAAAAACATGGCCGACCTACTGGTAAATGTATGGAATTATGGTTGGACGATAGAGATTACCATGTAGCACACACATATATTCTTCTCAATTGTGTTGAAGTTGCACCATTTGTTAGGTAATGTATATATATTCTTCTTAATGCATTATATCATCTACCTATGCGTATATATACATACGCACACGTGTGTGTTAATTATAATGCAATATTTCTTCTATAATGGCAGTATTTACGAATCACAAAATCCAAATGGCGATATCGGCAAAGATTTCGCTACTTGGTTTTCAAATTATGTTTACGACACGACAAATTGTGTGGTCGATGAAGGATTGAAACATTTAGCTATGGGACCAAAAGGAAAGTCAAGACCTATCCAATATTCTTCGTTAATGGATATAAATTTAATACCAAAGAATACGATGCTGAAAAATTAACAAACAATACCGGTGTATTTGTTAAAGGTAGTGATGATCCAAATGATCATGTCAATGATTTTTATGGCGTGTTAACTCAGGTTTTGCAATTGACATATTTCACAAGACCTGCAGAAAAAGTTTTTTTGTTTAAATGCAACTGGTTCAGCAACGTTCCAAGTTCCGGAATCAACGTGCACCCAAAGTATAATCTTATAGAAATAAAGCATACCTCGCATTATTATGAGTACGATTCTTTTATACTTGCCAAACAAGCTCTTCAAGTTTATTACACTCCGTACCCATTTCTATGAAAAGATAAAGCAGATTGGTCGGCTGTTTTAAAACAAAGGCAAGATTTACATTTGATGGACAAAATATTCCAAACAAACAAGCTTATCAAGTAGATATCGAGGAAAATATTGGAATAATAATAACCAACGGTCAAACCGATTTTGGACCTCTAAATGATCAAACAAATGCATTAATAGAAGCATTTGAGACTACAGAGGAACAAAACATAGAGTACGAAACGAAGTCAGAATCAGAAAACGACGAGGACTGATTAATAATCTACATATCGGGAGAAGGTGATTTCTGTGTTTATTTATGTTACATTTTCTCATTATAAGTGATGTGTTCTGCTAATGATACGTTTAGTCGTAATCTGTTTCATAATCCTTTTATGTTCTGCCATAATGTATGTTTCACATAATTAAATGACATATTTCTCATATATGATATGTCTGTAACAGGTACTATATATGTCTTTTTTCCGTAGACGTAGCTCTTCCCATACAGGATCTCCCTCTTCTTCTAAGAGAGGGACTGGTGCGCCTCCAGCTGGTGATGGTAGTGGCCCGTCACAGGAGGTCGCTCTTCCTGCGGTCTAGTTGCAGGCCAAAGCTGATGGATCATAATTATTAAATTTATTTCAGTATTAACAATATTTTCTGTATGATCTATTATATATTAGTCTTGCTTTATTAAATGTTTGTTTCTTTTTAACACGGTGGCTTCGAGCTCGAGCCATCAGCTACAGTGCTCTCTATGTCTAGACAGACATATATGAGCAGGATGACTGCCTGCTGATCCAAGTGGAGCAAGATACCGGATAATGTCAAAGAGAGCATTTGGCAAGACTTCCTGGTAAGTGTAAATTTATATTTTGCATTTTCTATTTGATCCTGGACCACTTTATATATTGTAGACTATTTATAAAAATGTATAACTTTCATTTTCTCAACGTGTAGGGTTCGGTGGACCTACAAGAGACTGATCTTTCACTGGTGCAGCGCCATTGGAAAAGAAAAATTGCCAAAAATTATAGGGATACAGTGTCTGCTATGAAAAGAGCGGGAAAAAAACCGAACTGGATGAGTGCTAGCGTGTGGGAGGCCTGGATCGCATGGTGGGGCAATGAGGAGTTCCAGGTAAGTTTACCAAATATTAATTACTTTAAATTCTTGCATGCATTTAATACATAATTTAGAACTGTAAAATGTTATTTCCAATTTAAATTTACAGAGGGAGTCAGATAGGAACTCCACAAACAGAAATAAGAATCTCGTCACATACCGCAGGTGGTTCCAAGTCATTCCAGCACCATCGCGAGGATTTGGTAAAGTTTTATATTTGCATTTTTATATTTTAAGTTATAAGTTGTTAACAGATAGTTGATAAAACAATATATTATATTTATATATTCATATTTCAGAAAAGAGCGCACTGGGGTACTTTTTCGTATTGGGATGTTTTTTCTCATACTCATGCCCTGAAGTAGACCGACGATTCGGGCTCTGTCGTATACTCATGGAAGCATGATGATAAAGCGACTGTTGCCTATGTAAGTATATTATAATTAAGTTAAAAGTTATTAGTTAATTAATTAAGTACACATTTATAGATATATTAATTAGTGTTATTTATACCAGTGACCATTTCAACTTTTTGTTAATTAGTACAGCGATTAGTCTACTAAATTGTATTTTGCATTACAACAAAAGTTCCAGAAAGCATGGCCACAGCCGCTTTCTGAGACAAGATGGGATGAGTTGACAACTGATGAGGAGGACACTATTTTCGAGTCTGTCATGGATCCACCATCCCGTAGCAGGCGCTATGGATTTGGGAACCAAGTGGTAATTTTCAGAAAATAAACTAAATTCAAATATTGCATATTTTTCAATTAAATTTATGTAAATTACGTTTATGATTTTTGAGGCAGTATAACAAATTATTTCTATTCGCAAGCTAGGACATCGCAGAAGGCGTATAAGATGGCTCAAGACAAAGAAGAAATTGCAGAGCTACGAGTCCAGATTGTCGTCGTGCTGCGCAGATAGAGCAGCTGAGGCAGCGCTTGGCGGAGTATATGGAGCAGCATGGGAGACTTCCTTCGTCGGGTGGTTCTATAGGGGATGATGAGTGATGCGCGATATGTTCTGTTATATGTTTTTGTCTGTATTATACGTTTCGAGTGGGTAAGGATGTGTTTGATACATTTTGATGGATTGTATATTATTTTAAGTGGATTTGGATGTTGATTTTTTGGATTATGTTGGATTTGGATACGGATTTTTTGGATGGAATATTATGTATGGTTATTTATATGAATAGTGGTTTATATATGCTCGAAAAGGAGCAGTTATGTGTATTGATGGATGTGTAGTGGCTGGAAAGCACCAGGCTCAAATTTAGAAGAAAAAAAACACCTAGAATTCTGATGGCTACTAACGGCTACCGGCGGCTTATAGGTCATGACCTTGCAACGGCTACCGACGGGGCTCTACGGCATATTCCGACCGTTTCCAATGGCCTCGGACGACTATTTGGTTATTTAAGTTTGCCACATGGCCAAAGTTGCCGTCGGAAACGATCACAGATTACCATTTGTAACGACCTGTAAATATTAACTGTTTTAATAACGTAATTAGTTGAAATTTTGTGAAATTTAAATGATAAAATTTTGAAATAAAAATTTAATATTTGAAACGCGTCTAATTAAACGTAGCAAACTGTAAATTTTCGTCCGAAATTATAAAAGTTTATTTCGTGCGTAAATTTACTTCAATTTAATCAGTTAAAAAGCAATGAAAATAAAACGTTTTCGAAACTGTAATATTTTTACATACAAAAATTCTAAACCGTCTTCTGAGCAAAACGTCATTTTTCGTTTTTCAAAATTCGGACTTCTTTAGCTCCGTCGATCTTATTTTTCTGCGTTTTTTCTGCATTTTCCGCTAGTAGAAAATTCGAATTTTTATAATTCAATCATACCACCGATATCTTTATACCGTTTTGTTCGACTCGTTGTGCTGATCTCCACAGTATACTTATCTGTGCATTTCAGAGTCCGATACGCGACGAAATTAGCGTAACGGTTCGTCGTACCGATACCGTATTTGTGTCATTTTGTTTCTTGTATTTTCAATTGGCAGTTGAGTAGTCCAAACATTACTTGCTTTAATTATTTTAGCTTGAATTCACGCGTGACTTTTCCTTTCCCTTTTTGGTAACTGTATTGATATTAGTTCTTTCACACTCTTTTGGTTCACCGTTTCATTTGCAAGTTTAAATATGATATATATAAACTATATTTTTATACGTGTTTAGAATTTTATATATGTAAGTTATATCTAAGTTATATTTTATGTTAGATTTTATACATAAGTATAGTTCTATTTTATACATCAATATGCTTGCCTGTTCTTATGTTTTCTGTTTACATTTGTATCTAATATATATTAGTAATATATTGCATGTTGATTTTTTCTAAAAAAAATAATATATAGTAATAATAGATATATATATATATATTTCGGTCTCTCTCAAGCTGATTCTAATTATTCCATAAATTCTTATTTATCAGCTCTATCCGTCGCATTTGTGCCCATTTTGTTTCGCTTTGAAATTCGTGCTTGGATTCGTAACCCTTCTCATCTCATGTTCTCTCTAGCCTCGAAAGGTGAGAAATCACTCACAGTTAACGTTCTTTTATTTATTAAATTTGATTTCAATTGAAACGACAATTGAAATATGCTGCTGTTAGTTATCTACACTGTTATATATGCTATTACCTGTATCAGTTCACCTGTGACATCTGACACCATTGTCTGTTATTTATACAATGATAATCCAGCTTGGTTGATAATGATTGATTGTTTGATGTTTGACATTTGATGTTAAATTGTAATGTTGAAGTGATAGATAATATGAAATTGAATTTGACGTAGAATTGTTAGCGACTTGAAACTGATATATATATATATATATATATGTTGAATTAAATTAGACAAGTTTGTATAATATGACCCCTTTAAATGTTTAAATCAATTGACACATAGAAAAATAGTTAATTACCCTTGAACAATTTGAATTTATGTTGTATTAACTGATGAAGTATGAAATTGAATAATTGATGTCAAGTGTAGAATTACATAGAATAATTAGTGTAATAATCTTTAATCCACATGAAATGATAGTGTAGATTCTAGAAATAATTATATTAATTTGCACAAACAACAATGTAAATTAATACGATTATTTCGGGATTATTTGAATTGATTATTGGATTGTTATTGATTGTTGTTATTGCTTGTTTATTTACTTTGACACCATCCCAGTTATCACACTGCAAGTTCCCTTTGCTATGCTTTGATTTTGGAATTTAATTGGAATCGGGTTGAAATGATAAATACCCAAATGAACTTGACTTAGGATAGAGAATTAAATAAAACCCGATTGGTCGATAATTTGATTTAAAATAAAAATAAAGTTTTATTTGAAAGGATAAGATTTTGAAATGAAGCTGGAATTTGAATTTTTAATGAAAGGAAATGTTAATATTTAAAATCTGAAACAAATTTTGACATAGTAGTTGTTGAAAGATCGTTATTTTGAAATTAATTATTTGACAATTAAATTTGGAACTTTTCATTGAATTAAGTTTGAAATGATTTAATAATTTAGTTTGAAATTATAATTAAGTTTGAAATTATTAAGCTTTGGAATTAGTTAATAATTAAGTTTTGAAATTATTTAATAATTAAATAAGATTGAATTATTTAATAATTAAATAAAATTGAATTCTTTAATAAGTGAAATTGAACTTCTTGAATAAGTGAAAATTAAGTTTCTTTATTAATTGAGTTTTGAAATTGTAACTAAGTAAATTAATAAATGAAATTGAATTTCTCTAATAAGAAATAAAATGTGTTTTATTGAAATTAATGTAAGACTTGAAATGTAAAGAATTTGATTTGATGAATTTAATTTAATGCAATTTGTAAGTTTGATATAATAGCGTTGAACTTAAGTAATTGTTTTAATGAATTGGAAATTAAATAGAAATTGTTTTAAATGAAAATTTACTTAACGAATATTGAATGAAATCGATAAATGGATTTAAATTGATTTGAATGTTAAATTAAATTAATTTAAATGATTTCGGAATGAAACTTATATACGAATTTAAATCGATATTTGAATTGTTTTAAATAAAGATTGAAATTGAATTATAAGATTTTGAAATTATAATTTGGAAGTTTTGAAACGTAAATTATGGAAATTGTTTTAGAAAGACAAATGAAATGTTGATTTACAAATTCTAATTGAAATTGTAATTGATTTGGTTTTGAAATTTATTAAACGACCAATCGGTGTAATAATCACGAAAGTTATTAAAGAGACCAGAATCGGTTAGGGACATACTCACTGTCTAAACCGAAAACCACTTTAATAACTATACGCGGAGTGTGATCCAGAATGAAGTGGTTGGAATGATGAACGTGATGACTGAAGAAAGAGAACAATAATGGATAGCCTTGACACTTGTGTCAAATTGGAAATGACTAAAACAGGAGCCGTGCCGGGCCAAATGGGGGTTAGCTACCTCGAGCGAACACACTTCTTCGAAAACTACTCATTACTTGTTGTCGATTGATGCACCCTTGATTTTGGGAGTGTTGTTTCGCGGTGTTGCGATCGATGCGGCGATGCATTTTCACTAGTCCGGATCAGGCAAACGGTAGTTTCACTACCTTGGGTATTGCCTCATGTGCCTTGTCATACTTGGATCCCTATATACGTGACCACTACGATTTGTTTTCTGTTATACCTATGGAGTACTCCCTGATATCCCACTAGTTTACGGTGGAGTTTACAGTGCTGTATAGACTATAACGCTTATAAAAATGTGTTAAGGGGGATAATGGTAACGCCTTAACACTATTTTGATACTTTATATTACTGATAGGCATTATCTATTTACCGTACACTACTACATAGTAGATAGTTTAACGGATCCTTAAAGGATGGTTATTCCAAACATCCTTTGAGTTACTTGTATTTCAGTTGCTATTTCACTTGAGTTGGATTTATTGATATAAGAATGTTAATCCTGACTTGAGTGTTTTGTGTTTTGCTTTACGCTCGGGTCAGACTGAGTGTACCAGTATTCGAGACTCACCTTTGGAGTTGGAGCATCGCTTGGAGATCTAGCTATCTATCCAGCTTTCAGATATTCAGTTGATTCCAGTGATGTATTCTGATATTGTATTTGATTATTGTATTCGAGACATCTGTTGTACCATATTTAACTCTGATATGTATATAGTAGCTTCATGAACTACTTTTTTTTTTGTTTCCGCTGCATTTATTACTCTGTGTCTGTGATCTGTGTTTTATTTATTTACTGTATATGCTCAGTTTTGCCAAATTTAAATTAACAATTCGGTATTTTGAATTATTCAAGTCTGACATGTGTGTCTGCCTATGCACTTGGCGGGTGCAGCATGATAGGGGGTTCTCGCATTTGGTTTGGTAGCGAGCGGATGAATCTTACTCCTACATGTCCCTGCGGGGTTGGTGTAGTCGAGAGGCTGGCCGTAAAGGCAGAACACAGGTACTGCTGTATGCTATGGTGGGCGTTACCCCACTGACGCGGTCCGTTACAGTTGGTATCAGAGCTTTGGTAGCTCTAGGCAAAACTCAGCATATATGGTAAATGTATTTATAGAAACACTTTCATTCGAGTTTGAATCTCTTCCTTTGACTCGATTCCTTTGAATTTTTGGAACATTCCCTGCGGTTCCAAAATCCATTTATGTCCCTCACTATTCGTCTTCTAATTCCGGAGTATCCCATAACTCCACCTTGAATGATCTTTATAATGAGTTGGCGGTGCTGCCAATCTCAAATTTATTTGTAAAGGGGTGAAACCCTTTTGCGATAGAATCGATTCACCGGAGATTTATATATCCACGGTTTAGATGCTGACATCTTTGGTTATGCCGAATTCTATCTCTTGAGATCAAATGTCGATTTGCCTCGGAATTCTACATTGATCTTATTCTTGAAGTCACGGTCGACCCGGTTAAGGTTGCCCGCGATTTATATAAACTTATCAATCTTCCTACTTTGTTATTTAATCATCATATCTTTGTTTCGAACTTATCTTTGAATCAAAATTCTCTTTGATTTGAGTCCATCAAATTTGAAACCCTATCCTTATTTTGAACATTCATTCCTGTATCGGCGAGCAAAGAAATGTATTTGTAAATTAATATATAAATGTTTTAATATATGCTGTGTTGTTTGAGTTGTTGATGTTGATTTGGGTTTCCGATCGATTCGTCTGATCAACGCTATCGATAGGATTTCCAAAACACTTGAGCAGAGCAAACCGACACAATATTGTTTTCAAATTTGGTAAATGAAATAATTTTGTATGATTGTATTTTAAATATGTAACTAAAATTTTCTGAAAAAAAAGGTAAATTAATTCGTTGTTTGAAATGATAATATTTTATTTTCATCTATTATTCGATAAATGAATTTATAAACTTGGTTTATAAACTGATTTAGAATTTGAAATGAAATTAAATTAAGAATTTGAGAATTTAATTTCCAATGATTTCGAACTATGGTTTTAAAAGGTTTAAAATGCACATTATTTAAAGGTATTTTGACTATAATTTGTTTCCAAAGAATTTTAATGTATATTATTTAAAGTATTTTAAATAGGAACTGTAACAACCCGGTTTTTCGCGTCAGTTTATAAATGACGATTAAATCATTTTAACTGCTAATGCAGATTTGAATCAAGTTTAAATTCATTTGAAAATTTGTTAAAAGAATTGTATGGGCCTTTAGATGTAAATGGGTCCATTTTGTTTGTTTGTTTTGACCGTGATTATCACCTAGGGCATAATTGTTTTCCCCCTGATTCATTCTTTTGGCAACCACAAAACGAAACGAGAAGAAAAAAAATGGAGGCGACTTCAATCTCGTTCGTTCCCCATCTCCAAAAAGAAAATTAGGGCTTGCGAATCTTCTCTGAAATCGGTGGATTCCTGGTTGGCCTCGACTGCAACTCCTTCAATCTTCGTTTCTCTGGCCCTCGCAACCTTCGATCCTTGTTTCGTGAAAGAAGGTGAGTGAATTGTTTCGCTCACATCTAATTCTATCGCTCTGTTTTGTGTCTTGGGTTTTAAATGGTTGTAGCCAATGATTATTTGCTCATTTAGGGTTTTTGTAGTCACCCTGGTATCGATTTTCTGGTATATAAATTCGTGACTTCTGTCACTTTTCTGACTTGTTCGCCACAGCTTTGAAATTACTAACTTGGTTGAGAACTGTTTATGTGATTGGTTTGATTCGTGTTGTTGCTTTCAGCTGATCAGAGTGTTGGTTTTAATTTAAAACTGCTCTTTAAATCCCCTCTGGCTTTTGGCTTAATAGCCTTTTGGTTTTGCCTATTGGTCCGGATTCAAGTATATTTGATGTTGAAGTTTCTTTATCTGGTTCTTGTATGTTTACCACTACCTGTTGTTTATGTTGTTCTGACTTATGTAGCTGCTGTTCGACTATCCCTTTGAGTTGAACTCCAGTGATATCCGTAGTGTGTTGTGGCAATTTGCAAATCAGGCCACATGCCATTTACTGCTGCTTTTTCCTTTTTGAATCGAACTTGATTTGGGGTTTCATAGTATTACTGATTTTGAATTTGGATGGTTGCTCGTTTGCTTATGCCTTGACTTCGAGCTCATCATCTGGATGAGACCGCAGCTTGTTATCATTGGGGTCTTGTTCTTATACATATAGTTTGCACTTGTTTAGTGAGTTTTGCCTTCATATATACTTCTGGTTACAGGGTATAATATATGTTAGCCTACATTGGTAGTTGCATTCTTTTGTAGTTGCAGTTTTACATTTGACTTCCTTGTTTACTTTGTTGACATTGCAACTGTGTAGTCGAACAAATTGGGTCCTTCATTCCAGTCTTCATGTTGCTCTTTGCATACTTGTTGTTATCACTTGAATTGGACTTGTTTCAATGTATAGCTTCGGCTTTGATCCTTTTGACTTATTTGTGTTCTTTTGCTACTTTGAGTACCACTGCTCTGACCTGACAGGTTCATTATCACTTGACTGGGTAGTCGTTCATTGTTGATTTGAATTTATATTGGCTTTGAGAATTGTCTTCGGTTATGTGATATTCATTCCTGAATACTCACTGTGTTGTATTGCTTGATGAACCCTGGTAGCACTTTCGACCTTGTTCGAACTGTTCTTCACTATCCTGTACATGTTGTTTACTGTGGATATTGTATTCTTCTATTTAGTGTTGAGGCATTGTCCACTTCGTTTCACCGTTGCATACACGTGAGTTGTTCTGTGGAAATTGTGATCTTGAAATGTTTGCATGTCATTGTGCCTTTGATGGTACTTGAGTCTTGTGATTATGGTCTGCATATAGGAAGTGTTCACTGACCTAAGCTGTTGCATTAGTTATCTACCTGACTTGGTTAATGGTTCGAGACAGTTTGCATTAATCGATATTTGTGTTTGCCTTGCCTCCGACCTTTTGGCATACAAACATCATTTCATGTTGATCTTTACTGTGACGTGTTGCCACTGTTTATATATCTCAGGCCTCGACTTGGTTATACACTGCATATTCATGTGTCATTGTTGCTTGCATCTGCTCATCCCTGTCGTACTTGTTGTCATGGTGGCTGCATCTGTTTGTATGTGCAGTTCCACCTGAGCCATGTTGTCTGGTCTTTACTTTTGCCAGTTGTATTTGGGTGCAGTTTTACCCTTGCAGTTCTCTGGTCTGTTAGTCGAGTTTGTTTTCATTATCGTAGTGGCGAGGCAGTACACGCGTGCATGTACTGCAGCCCTAGCAGGATTGACAGATTTAGTTGATAGTTCGATTGTTAAATTGTTTTGGATTGCTGATTGTTGTTTAACACTGTTTAGTGTTATATCTGCCGTTATCCGATTCCTTTATCGAGGAGTCGGATATACGAGATTTCTGTGACTGTCGTCTATTCGTATTTGATTATTATTGCTCCTATGCACTAATAACTGAGTTTGGATTAGACTGACCCATGTATTATTTTCTTTTGAATGTAATACTCGGGTCAGACCTGAGTTATTTCAGGTTGTAGATTTTCTTCTTTGAGTTGCTGTTCGGGATTTGAAGACTTTTCACATCTTCTGAAGTTGTCAATGTCATTTTGTAGTAGTCGTGTCATTGTATAGAACGATATGTATTCATGTATATTAGTCGATAATGTACGTGTATATATAACTTCTAGAGTCGACAGTTGTAGTTGTATCGTATGTATTGTGTCAACTATGTATTAACTGACATCAGTTATATATATACGAGACTTTTGTTTTTATCTGTGTTCCGCAATTATATTATCTATGTTATTGTTATATCTAATGTCCTAAACTATTATGAACTATCGTAGTTTGTTTTACACTGATAATTGGATATGTCGATGGGAGTAAATAAATAAAAGATGAAAAATAAAAAGTATATACCACTCCTATCGAGATAACCAATATTAGTGTAAGGCCAATTATGGATGGTCGCTCATATCCAGCCTTATTCTTCGTAATAATAGACAGTATTTCTTTTAATACTCTTTGTTATTATGAGCATAAAGGTGGGGCGTTACAGTTGGTATCAGAGCTTGGGGTTTATGGACATAATATAAAACATAACTTGGATGGAACATATGTTACAACTATTAGTCGACGTTTTATCTGTGATTTGAGTCAAAACTAAAGTTTTGAAATTTTGATGAAATTTTTAAATATCGTTATTTAAAAATAAAAGTGGAATTGTGTTTTGTTGTTTGGATGAAATTGTGTTCTGATGATTTGATTGATTTGTGTTCTATTTATCAGAGTGCGCAGCGGAAACAGTGAAACTGTCTTCGCTGAGTACAACTGATAATCTTTTTGATTTAAGAATCAAAATACGAAATTGATATGAATTCCAATTGTTATTTACATAGCTGTAATTATTTGTTTCTTTGAGAATTTCGAATCCAAATTGAGGATTCGAAGAAATTGCAGATATGTGATTTTTGTTGAAATTTCCGCTGGCTTTCTTTTGTACTAATCATCTATTGATTAGACTTTGCTGTTTTGAATTGTCTTCATTGAAGATACCTTCGAATGATTTCTTTGTTCATTTTGTAGTACGTGCAAAAATTTGAATTGCACGTTGTTGCATTTATTTTACGTTGAACCGATGCTTGGTTATGAAACGTATTTTGCTGCCGTTATTTTTATAACGGGATTTTTACACCAGTGCTATTTTGAAGCACGGTGTTTTGTGGCATTTCTGATGAATGGAAAATCACTGATATTACATTTTGATGTAAATTATTTTGATGAGATTTTGACGTTAAAAAAAAAAATTCTGCTGCTTTGGCTTTAGTAACCGTCAAGTTTTAAAAGTGGATTTTCTAGCGGTTATTCCGCAATGCTGTTTTGTGACCGTTTTTACGGTATTTTGAG